>BSBM01000577.1:8080000-9280000 GCA_027924585.1 Larix kaempferi
ACAGAACCGCGGCAAGGGCCGTAATCGGGGAAACAACCAACCTGCAGACCAAGCTGGTCAACCGGCTAATCCCCCTGACAACAACAACGCGGCCCCCGCTAATCAAAACCTTGATCGCCCGTCCAAGCAGGCTAAAAACCCCAATCTGCGAACAAATCACCCTTGTTCTATTTGAGGGGTCTATGGACATTACACACATGCTTGCCCACACTTGGAGCGAGCTCGGCAGCTCTGGGTTGACGAGGCCCATCGCCAAGGGCATGCGGCTCCCCAAGCACCGCCCAACCCCCCCCAACCTCAGCAACCCGCTTTGGTGCTGCAAAACCCCTTACCGACCCAAGGCGTAGTGAACACTCAGCCGTTGGCTCCCCAGCAAGCCAATGCACCCCAACAACAACAGATCACTTACGCTGCTCCTGATCAACCCATGTTTGACTCAGGTACCCACCACTTATTGATGATGTCATCCGCTGACGTCAACCTCCAGACCCGTCGGAACCAATATGGCTCCACTTCTGCAGCCACTCCCACGGATAAACCTACTAATGCCCATCCCACCGATCAGGCGTTACGTATACCTCCGCCTCCCATAGACGGCGCCACGAAAGCACCTCGTTTCCCACTTCGCCGAATCAACAATAACCCTAATGCGCGCGCTGCGTCAAACTACAACATCGTAGACGACCTAGCCCAATCTCCCGCAGCCATGTCTGCGTTAGAAGTCTTGAAGAACTGCCCTTCCCAGCGCAAGACTTTACTTTCCGCCATTGGGGGGATTGACCCAACTGATTCGCATTTGATGGCATTTGATTTAGACCAGTCTGAACCACGCCTACCTTCCAGCTTAGCCTTCCAAGTTACTGTCTCCGTTAGGAACCTTGTTATCCATCGGTGCATCATCGATGAGGGTGCCTCCACATGCGTTATGTCTACATTTGTATGGCAGAAGCTAGGATCCCCTCCTCTCCAGCAGTCCACCACTGCGTTACGTGCCTACGACGGTCGTTCGGCCCAGCCCCAAGGCCTTCTACCCAACGTTCCAGTCCAGTTAGGTGGTAAAATAGTTCTTATTGACATAGAGGTAATCAATGCCCAATTGGATTACAACCTTCTACTTGGCTGCAGCTACATGTATGCCATGCGGGCAGTTGCCTCTTCTGTCTTTCGCACCATGATGTTCCCCCACGAAGGACGCGTGGTTAAGATTGACCAGCTCACCTACTATGATCCCAGTGCTCCGGCGGCACCGGAAAACCTTCTCCCCATGGTTGAACAACCTGTTTCTAGTGCCACCACCTCGTTTGTTTCCTCTTCGGGGCCTGGAGTCTACTCCGACGCGCCGATGACCTCCACCTTTCAATCCATTCCTCCGCCGTCATCTACGCCCGAAGTCTCTGACTTATGTACCTTGTCCCACGACAATCTACCACCTAACACTCAACCACCCTTGTTGCCAAAACCACCATTGGTACCTAGTCACATTGGTGTTACACCGATCCATACGATCCCCTTCCTAGTCCCTCCATCGGGAGTAGTAAGCGCCCCGGTCATGGCTACCCTTAGCCTCCCTGGGTTAACCTTGGGATTACATGTATGGTATCTTTCGCCTCCCGTTCGCCCGCCGACACCTGATGTCGTCCTCCAGCCGGTGCAACCCATGTCTACTACCACTCAGCCACCTCCCGGTGTCTCTACCCCTTCGTCCTCCACGACACCTCCTCCTACTCCCAAACCCACTGGGGGCAGAGGTGCTCAACCTTACACTGCGGTACCACCTCCAAAGACAGTCAAGAACCCTCCAGTGTTTCGTGCTCCTCCCAAATGCTCGCTGTGTGACGAGTTGGGCCATGCGACCCACCAATGCCCACAGTTACCCGCATTGCAGAAGCACATGCAAATGCTCGATGACGATCCTAACATCCCAACTGTCGAACTCAACCCTACTCCTAAGCCTAAAGATAAGTCCCTACGTACCAACCACTCCTGTGCCATCTGCGGTATTTATGGGCACTATTCACATCATTGTCCCGATCTCCCGGATTACAGAGCGGCTCTCTATGAGATGAACAATCTGGATCTTGAGACGGCACCACCTACCATTGAGGAGATCTACCCCCCAGACTCTTCACCTTCCGGAGAGGTTAATACCATCTATATGATCTCTTCCACCACTACTCCCTCGTCAACCGATTTGACGACGCAAACGTTCCGTACTGATGAGGAGATTCTTGAGGCCCTTACTGCCCCGGATTATCCCTGGGATGATATGCATCATCGTTCCTACTTCATCCCAGAAGCGTCTTCCTCTAGCACCGCTACCCAATACGCGGTCGAATCTAAAGACTTCCTCCCCACTAAGGTTGACTGGTTCAAGGACCCTATTCCTGCTCCTGATGCCTTCGAGGAGGGAAACATGGCCAACATCTCACCTGTCATCCAAGTCGATATTGCTGCTCCAGGTCGTGCCCCTGAACTCATTACTTTAGGAGCATTCTGCAGTAAACAAGAGATTGAGGACTACACACACCTTTTCAAAGAATTCCGTGATGTCTTTGCCTGGTCTTATACCGAAATGCCTGGTCTTGACCCCGCAATTATAGAGCACCACATTGACACATGGCTTGATGTAACCCCTGTTCGTCAGAAACAGCGCCCCATTCATCCCTCAAAGCTCCCAGATGTCAAAGCCGAGATTGAGAAGCTGCGCAAGGCAGGGTTCATTTATCCTATTGCCTATACCACATGGGTTTCAAACCCTGTTCCAGTTAACAAAAAGCAAGGCACCATCCGCGTATGCACTGACTTCCGTGACTTAGACTATGCTTGTCCCAAGGAAAACTTCCCCACGCCGTTCATCGATCAACTCATAGATGCGTGTGCGGGACATGAGGTCCTCTCCTTCATGGATGGTTTTTCCGGATATAATCAGATTCAGATCCGTAAGGAAGACCAGTACAAAACTGCCTTTACTACCACTTGGGGCACCTTTGCCTATCGCGTCATGCCTTTCGGCCTCAAAAATGCTGGTGCCACTTTCCAGCGGGCCATGACCTATTGCTTCCACGACTTGGTCCATATCCTGCTAGTCTACCTTGATGACCTTACAGCTCGTTCCCGGAAACGATCAGACCACCTTAACGACCTTCGGCAAATTTTTCTGCGTTGTCGCAAATACCAAATTCGCTTGAACCCACACAAGTGTGTTTTGCGTACCGGCAGGCCGATTGTTGGGTTTCATTGTTTCCCAGAAAGGAATTACTGTTGACCCTCTAAAAGTCCAAGCTATTTTAGACCTCCCCCCTCCTCGCACGCTCCGGCAGCTCCAAAGTCTGCAGGGGCGATCTAACTTCCTTCGACGCTTCGTTCCTGATTATGCCACCACTGTTCACGGTTTCTTGCGCCTGCTCCGCACCCATGTACCCTTCGTATGGGATGCGCAAGCAGAAGCTGCATTCGAGGCCCTCAAGAAGGCCCTCACACAAGCTCCTCTGATTTCCCCTCCGGATTTCACCCGAGACTTCATCCTTTACGTGTCGGCATCCGAGCATGCTGTATCGGGAGTCTTAGTCCAAGAAGACGCTTCTCACCAGGAGCACGTCGTTTACTACGTTAGCCAGACTTTGTCCGGTCCACCACTACGTTACCCATATGAGGAGAAACTTGCCCTAGCAGTGGTCTTTTCCGTTCAAAAATTGCGACACTACATCTTAATGAGTCATACCACAGTCGTTGCCAACTCTAACCCCATGGTATATCTTCTAAACCGGCAGTTACTCCAAGGTCGTGTTGCCAAATGGGTCATTATCCTCCAAGAATATGACCTTACCTTCAAAACACCTAAGAGCACTAAAGCCCTCGCGCTTGCCCAGCTCATTACTGATCTCCCTTCCCTTCTCCCGGCCAAACCCATCTCCGATGAGTTACCCGACAATCACCTATTCACTATCTCGTCTGATGACCCATGGTACGGTGATATCTTGTTATACCTACGCACGCAGAAGTTCAGACCCAAAGTTACACGAAATGGACGCCGTCGCATCCGCCACCAGGCCTCTCGATATCTCCTCCTAGGCGATGTCCTCTATCGGCGCGGGGTTGACACCATTCTTCGTCGTTGCCTTACCCATGAGGAAGCTGAACACGTCCTTAATGATTGCCATAGCGGTGCCTGCGGAGGCCATTTCTCAGGGATGGCCACCGCCCAAAAGGTCGTCCGCGCCGGATACTTCTGGCCCACACTTTTTACTGATTGCATCACTGCGGTCAAACACTGCCATAACTGCCAACTTTTTGCCCCCAAGGCCCGGACACCTCCTGCTCCGTTACACCCAGTCGTCACCGTTGGTCCCTTTTGTAAGTGGGCCATAGACTTCATGGAATGTAGACCCCAGTCTGCCAACGGCCACAAATATATTGTTGTCGCTGTTGATTACTTTACCAAATGGGCGGAAGCCATGCCTACCTTCAATTGTACCGCTGACACTGCTGCCCGCTTCTTCTTCAACCATGTCATTGCCCGATTCGGGGTTCCTAAGCAGTTAGTCTCTGACCATGGTTCACACTTCGAAGATGCCGTTTGGCGTGAGTTATCCACCCTCCTTAAGTATGAGCACCAATTTTCCTCTGCTTACTACCCCCAAGGGAACGGCCAAGTAGAGGCCATCAATAAAATCCTTAAAACCATCCTCCAACGAACAGTTGACAAGCATAAGTCCAATTGGCACCACATGTTGTTCCCTGCTTTGTGGGCTTATCGCACCTCCACTAAGACCGCCACTGGTTTTACACCATTCCATTTAGTTCACGGTATAGAGTCTGTTCTCCCCATCGAGTGTCAGATCCCTGCCTTACAGATCGCCGTTGAGCTTCTCCCTGACACCACCCCCCTCGAGCAACGTCTGCTGCACCTCGAACAGGCCGATGAAGACCGCCGGGCCACTCTCCAGAACATCGAAGCTACCAAAAACCGCTCCAAAGCCGGTTATGATAAACATGTTCACCCTCGAACTTTCCACGAAGGGGACCTCGTCCTCGCCTATGACCAAGCCCATGGCAAAACCTGTAAAGGGAAGTTTGAATCTATGTGGCAAGGCCCTTACGTCGTGCAGACCTGCCTCGGCAAGGGGGCATACATCTTAGCTGACTCTGAAGGCCGTCCTTTGCGCAACCCTCGTAATGGGTTGTATCTTAAGCGTTTTTACCCATAAACAGAAACCCGCGACCTCTTTGGTCTGCGTTGTACAGTGCTTTCTTTTTTGTTTGTGTTTTTCCGAACCGTTTCCACCACTGGAATCAGCACGACATGACCGTCATGATGGTCACCTCGTTGCATTATTTTTGTCCTGTCATTTTTTACCCATTTTTTCAGACGCCACTAGTCGCCTCGGTTTGCGTGCCACATCGGCCGTTCTCCGATTTTCACATGTTTTATATCATCGGATCCAGTTTTCCGAGCTGGTGATGATGCTTGAGATCATTTCTCGCTCTCACCTCCAGATTTTACGGGCATTTTTCAAAATGCCCCCGTCACCTCGGTTTGCGTGCCACATCGGTCGTTACCCATTTTTGACATCCTTTATATCGCCGGATTCATTTTTTTGAGCTCGTGATGATGCTTGAGATCATTTCTCGCTCTCCCTTGGTACAATTTCAACATTGTGTCCCAACACCTTGCTGCCTCGGTTTGCGTGCCACATCGGCCGCTATCGGATTGTTCCACATTTTTACATGAGCCATTCACTCCTGTCATACTGCAAATGTTTCATTATTTTTCCACCATTCCATCTACCCCGCAAGGAGGTCCATCAGTGTTCCCACCTACCCTCGTTCTTGGTCATCATTACTAAACCTTGATTGAACACTTCCTCCTTGCCTGGCCATTCCTTTTGTTCGGTATAATTTTATCCCTTTTTCGGGCCGGACAACTCCTTTACGAAAAAGGCACTTAGGTAGTTTCCGTTAAGCTCTTTTCTGACTCCTAAAAGAATGAAAAGATCGCCGAGCAATCTTGCTTCCTTTCATGCTCATTAAAGTGCCTGAAAGGGCGTCTATCTGGTATAAGTTTAACCCTTTTCCGGACCTGGTAGACTAATTACGAAAAAGGAATACTCTAGTCACACCGGCTAGAAGAGTTCTTCATTGCATCCTTTTATGCTTCTTTGGGCCTTGGAGACTAAATCTACGAAAAAGCAACCCCCTGGAGTCTTCTTACTTGCTTTCAGACTCTCTAAAATTGAAAGCAGCCACGAGCATGCGCTGTCCTGGGCTCGGTAAATCCACACGACAGTACCATTCCTTTACTTCAGAGTCTTCTTATCGCTTTCAGACTCCTTAAAATTGAAAGCAACCACGAGCATGAACTGTCCTGGGCTCGTAAAATCCACACGACAGTACCATTTTACACACACTTCTTCTAGTTCCTTAACCCATGAAGAAGTTTTTCCCCCGTGCCTCCTGGCACTACGATCGATCATCTCGGCAGCACCCCCAATCAGGTCGCCTTCGTTCAGAGTATTTTTGCAGTCTCCTGCCCTTTTATACCAGCTTGAGTCTCCCTCAGCCAGTTAACCTTCCCAGATCCCATACAGCTATGATCCCTTTCCCCTCAGTCAGTTTCATATGCTGCCAGATCATTCCCATTATCATACTCTGAACAAAGGAAGTTTGAGTCCACCCACTCTACTTGCCCAGTTGTCCCCCCACAGTTTATCAGTCCTGCCATCAGCACTATCACATTTCGGTTTTCTACCTCGCGCTCCTGTCAAGGAAACATCATTGCCTTGATAGGGGCAGGTCTCCCTCTGTCGACGACAGCTCCTCTATTCCAGAGGATAGGCCCAGAGGTCCCTACGCCTTGGACTTATCACCATCTGTGGTAGGTGCCTACGGATCATTCCGAGAGGAGACATCATTGCCTCTCCGAGTGGTTGTTCCTCACATGCTCGACTTCAGCACCTTGATCGCATCGTTGAGGATCACGTAGGATTATATTCCATCAGTTTTTAGTCGAAGACCCCGGATTTCCCCCGACTCTAGCACATTGGTGAGTCACTTCGGAACGCCCAGTTCTATGTTCCCGTGGATGTCCGGGCTGCGTTGGCGATTGTATTCGGAAGCCATCCAGCTATATGCTTCCTCGAGTACCCAGTTTCAGTTCCAGTTCAGTGTACCATGGAGAGTTTGACCCCAGTCACTATGATCCAGCAGCTCATCAGTTCCTTTGGTACCACACTCAGTAGCACTATTGATTGTTCCAGTGCACCATTTATCCAGTTCACACATGATCACCTCAGCAGTATGTCCCGGATTTGTGTCCCCTCTGGACTCTTATGATGTACACAGTGGTCATGTATCTTACAGGTCCCCCTTTTTCGGGCCTTACAGTTATATTTATGTATCTTGATACGAGCATGGGTATGCCCGCCTCGTCCATATATTGAGATTATACCTCAGTCAGTATTTGAGGTCATGTATATTTCAGGTCCCCATTTTTTGGACCCCATTGTTGTTATTATGTTATATCCTGATACGAGCATGGGAATGCCCGCCTCGTCCATATGATCAGATGATTCCTCACCCATTATTGAGGTTATGTACTTTTAGTCCTTGCAGTTGTTCGGGATCGTTGTTCCGGGCTCCAGTTTGTTTCTTCTCTTCTCTCCACATCCCAGGAAAACCATTCATGACTTATGATGTCCATCGGCCATACGATTAGCTCCTGACCTCGCACATCAGGGGGCAATCTGTTAACACCCAAAAAGTGTTCACTACCTCATTACCACATTATATGGCTCATTTGTCCATTTTCCTACCATTTTTCCCTTAAAATCCCAAAAAATCCCATTAAAAAGCCTCCAAAAGGCCTAAAATGCCTCCAAAAGGCCACAAAACCATCAAAATAGCCTAAAAAAGGCTAAAAAACCCCCTTTTCCTCCAAAAATAGCAAAAATCCCCTAAAAAGGAATAAAAAATATAAAATAATGAGGAAAAGGAGGAAAAAACCCTATACAGCTGCCCAAAACTATGTGTTTCCTAAAACCATGGGTCAGCACTCCACCACCAAAAAACTATAAATAGGTGATGGAGATCCCTTATTCCATATCCACAATCACAAGCACCCTTACTCTACCAAAATCTCTCTCGAAACCCTAGTTCACCTTTGAACTATTTTCACCTTGAGAGCCACCTTTGGCCCATCCCCAACATTGGAGAAGGAGAAAGGAGCATCCTGAAGCTTGGAGCATCCTCTTGGACACTGCAAAGGGCTTCATCAACCTTGACACTCAAGGTAACATTAATATAAAACCTTTTTTTACATCTTTTATTTATGTCTCATGCAATGCTTAAAGTAGTTTGTTAATTGTTGTTTTAGCTTAATCATTTAATCATTACTGAACTGCTACTAAGGAGTCCATTCTCCTTAGTAGGTGCTCATTGGCACAAGCTAGGGGTAAAACCCTAGCTACATCATCCAAAATTGAATAGCTCAGATGCAAGAGTAGAGGGTCAAATTTAAGGGAAAGATGAAGTGAAGAAGGCCGAAATTCTAGTGGAAGATGAAATCTTGCGATGATTTCTACTTGTTTTTGTTTTGTTTTAGGTCATCTTGGATTTTTTAGAATATCTTTGTTTTTGGGATTTTTAGACCATGAAATGTTTATGGGATGGAGACATGTCAAGACTTGTGAGTGCCCATGGTAAATATTTTAGATGTTGATTTTCTATAGTTCCGTAGATATGACCTCAGAAAGTTAGGGTTTTTGAATAACCTTCAAACATGTAAATTTGGAATTTTCCTTATAAGTTTTGATCCATAATGTTTCATATAGTGCCCTTTGGAGGAGATGCAAAATAAGTCTTTAAGAACATATGGTTAAAATATCATATCTTGGTTCGCTATATTTTTCAAAGATATGAACTTGGGAAGACAGGGTTTTTAAATGACTCAAAAATCATCTTTAAACAAATTAGTGTGGCATTTTCACTATACATTTTGATCCACGACGTTCCAAAAAATGACCCTTTATAGAGGAGATGTCGTAGAGATATTGCAGAATATGTGGTAAAAGTTTCATATCTTTATTCATTAAATGTTAAGATTTATACTTGTTGAATGTTAAGGTTTGTGACAATGACAGAGAAAATGAAAATTCAAGAGAAGAAGGTTGACAAAATCTTGCATAACTTTCTCATACAGTATCAGAATCACAAAGTTGTTGGCACGTTGGATCAACATACTTAAGGATGATATTCGTAAATATATTTGCACATTCTATGATGATTTTGGCATATATATTATTGGTGATTGTATTGAAATATTCCATGTTAATTTTATTGGCATGAGATCCCTCTAAGATTTTGGAATGTACTATGAGGTCTATGATGTAAGGGTTAGAAGGTGCAAATAGATGAAGTCTATTGGTGATTATTTCTCGGATTTGACTACACTCTTTGGAGGCATATTTATGGTCCTGCTATACATCTGAAGTATATGTTGGAAGAAGTTGTTGGCAATCTTGGAGGACGGATTGAGGCATGTATAGGTTGACATTGTGACAGAGATAGTTTTTGTGGCATTGTGACAGAGACAATGATTGTGTCATTGTGACGAACAAGGATTTTGATAGTGACATCAATACAATTGTTGTGACAATCCGAGATATAGGTATAGGGACAATGATACATGTACAAGGACATAGATACAGGTATAGGTTGATAGAGACAATGATACAATGGAAGTGGAATATTGTTCTTCTTATTCATATCAGGGTGACAGGATCGAGCAAGAATAGGAGATTGAAGTCACCTTTAGGTTGGTACTTGTGATCTCGAGGATTTGGGGCTTCCTTTCAGTTGGTACTAGTAAAAATATTGAGTTGGAGTTTATTGAGGACCAGAGTCCTATCTATAGTTTGGAAATTATGAAAACCAAGGGGTTGTAGCTTCCTTCTAGTTGGAGCTAGTAAACCGAGGAGTTGGATATTCCTTTAGGGTGGAGCCTCCTTCCAGCTGGTGCAGGTAAATCAGGGAGTTGGATATTCCTTCAATTTGGATCCTATAAAATAGGGGGTTGGTGCCTCCTTCCAGTTGGTGCTGGGGTGCTTCCTATGAATGCAATCTTGTTATTTTTATATAAGAAAAGCATTGTGTGGATTTCTCTTGTCTATGTTGGTTTTATGTGATGGTGAATGACATTGTTAATGGTTAATGTTACATGTTGTACTTAAGGTTAAAAAAGTTAAAAAATTCTAAATATTGATTCACCCCACTCTTAGTATAATTTTCCAACAGTCAATTGGTATTAGAGTCAATTCCATCAAGAGAGTCTGATAGTTGGAACAACGATCTCTAGAGCACATGGATGTACATGAATTCTCTACTCTGCAGATGGGGTTCGACTATTATATGGATCAAATTTTTATCATTGGATTATAAGAATGAGACTCCATTTACATGCACAAGTTTTTTATATCTGGAAATCTGTTGTAAATGGTTACATCACTCCAAAAAGACCACAAAAAACTGCATCCATGAAGGAGCTAAGAAATAATAATGCAATGGAAATGGAGATCATCTTGCATGGAATATAAGATCATGTGAAAGATAAAGTTGGAAAGTGTTCATTAGCTAAAGATCTCTGGGACAAGGTACAAAATATCTACACAAAGGGACCCCATTATTAGCATTATTTTTGTCCCAATTACCTAAGAAGATCGGGTAAATAGTTCGTGAGGTTTGGAGTCCAAAGAAGGATTAAAAAGTGTAAGGAAAGTAAGCTTACCTTAGGGAGCCTACAAAGTTATTCCAATAGGTCCAAGTGCTTAAAATATTAAGCAATGGCACTAGAACATCAACTAAATAGGATCATAACCGATGACCAAGGCGCTATGCGGCAGGTGTTAGTTTATCCAACAATACTAAGAGGTGGGGGGAGAATCAATATTGCCTTTTCCAAACCTTTTTGTAAACAATTAGTATTAAGCAGAAGTTAAATAATCATAAGTAACATGAATAAGACAATTAACAATTTGAACACACATATTTATCTTGGAAACCTCAAAGGTAAAACCAACAAACATTTCTTATTAATAAGCTAATCTTATACAAAATTGTTTTACAAGCATGAACTTGATGGAGAACTTAATCTCATAGATTCTTCTACCAATATAGAAATGATGCACCTACACCCCTGGTTTTCTACCTGCTCAACAAACAAGGATTCCCAAACACCCTAAGTCTCCAGCAACGACTGGAAGGAGGAAACATCCCCCTTAGTAGGCCTCAACCTGCCCAAGGAGCCACCCCACCACCCTCTAATTTATAATAGTTTTAACTTCAGTTTGTCAGTTCTTCAATGGCAACTCAAACTTTTGTAATGCTTCGTCTATCTCACTAGCCTCTTTCTTGCTTCTGATATGCAATTACCAAAACTTTAGAGACACCTCTAGTCCTCTTCGTACATTTGACTCATATGGTTATATATCTAAATTTCAAAGAACTTTATTATTTGAAACATTGTCTCTTTTTAGGAAAATCATGCCTCTTCATAAAAAATATTGTATCCTTATAATGGCATCGATTCATCATTGATCTTCATTGTCCTTAAATATTGTTTTAATTAATAAGGAATTACTATTTTGCAGAGTTAACCAATTTTGGCATTCTCCAAAGTTGGAAATTTGGCCAAATTTTTCTCCAAATATACCATTTCCAAACCTATGTTCAACAGAGTGGATGTCAAATCGATGGTCAACTAAGATTTACAAATATTTCGTGTCTGATCCTTTTAATTAACCCTCGAGCATCTTTCAACAACGAAATGATTCAAAACCGTTGGATCTTCGTCAAACCACATCAATGGTGCACTTCAACATGCGCTTAGCTAGATTTCATAAATATTTTGCATCACATTCTAGGCTTTAAACTCTGAAAAACTTAACCCAATGAAATTATCCCGTACCATCGTATTGACCCATCCAAGATCGACGATGGACTTGAAATGTTTATGAGCCCAATTAAAAGTGTATTTTGGGTCACATTCTTGGGTTGAACATCGTGCATGTTAACCCAGCGAAATGCATGTGAATCGTTGGATTTGATTCCTCCGAGATTGATGATGTTCTTTGCAAGTCAACTTAATGGGATTCATGATTGCACACAAGGGATTCAAATGCACAGAGGGGCTTCAAATGACCAAGGGAGGAGATGGAAAAGGCGTTAAAAAATTAAACAAATCACACCAAAGGTTGCAAACATGTAAACCTATGGAGAAATAATGATGCAGACCCACCCAATAGCAAATCGATGGTGTAAATGGGTTTCAGCGCTAGAAAGTGAACGGTGGTTAAACTTTGAAAGGTGGAGTGGAAATTAAACCGCTTACCACGTGGCAAGTGTTGGTGGAGTTGTTGAAAGTATTCAAATAACTGAGAGGGGGGGTGAATCAGTTATTTCTATGCTTAAACAATATTACATTCCTTTTCCCTTTTAACTTTGATGAAGTGTGATGATCAATATGATATGATATGTTCTATAAAGATTCCTTTATAGCAGGTATATTGTTATAACATAATTAAATATAAGGCATATAAACAACGTTCAATCACATAAATATGCAGAGGCACTGATTTTCCTGAGGAAACCCATAAAGGGAAAAAACATCTTCTTCTTAGAATGAAAGGCAAGCTCCAACTTCTCTTTACATTCTATTTTATCTGAGCTACAACCCAGATGAGGCTGCTACCTCTGTTTCTTCAGCACCAACTGAATGGAAGCTACAACTCCCAAATGTACAAGCACCAACTTGCAAAGAAGACTTTACAGTCTTCCCTTGCTCCTCCCTACCACCCTATGAAAAACAAATTCAGTCAATTATATCACACTGGTTCAGATATTTCAGTACATACCCTTTTTATTTTGTTTTTTGCTGTTATAGCTTGAGTTTCTGGGCATTATGTTCTTCATTAAATCGGGCCATACATTTTTGTTCTCATTTTCTTTGAATCACAGCTTCATCAGCAACCACTCTTCTTCATCCTCTCGATTCTCACTCTTATTTTTGTTCTCATCAATTGTTTTTTATAGATGCTGAAGTTATATGCCTCAATCTCTTTAACTTCCAGATATTCCAATTCTAAAACTGAAACTGTCTTCTTAACTCCCAATTCAAAAATTGAACTGTCTCTTTGACTTCCAGAATTTACACGCTATAACTGATATTTGAACTGTCTCTTTGAATTCTAGAATTTACACGCTGTAACAGACTAATTAAAAAATAAATAAATGTTTGTGAGTCCCAGCTTGTTTGAGTCACGGCTGTTTGAGTCACAGTTGTTTCAACCAATTGCTAATTTGTAAAACTAGCTGCAATATTAAATCTGAGAATTGCATGTTCAGAGAACCACTTGTATAGCTCAAACCGTAGCTTTGTTTGGCGATTTCCTCCCACATCAAGTAAATGAGGTTGTTGCGCACAAAACCCAAGTCCCATATTTTCGAGATTTGTCTCCAGCTTCCCGCAAATCAAGACGTGAATCACTGTGTTCTTATCTAAGTCACGACCGTCCGAGTCTCAGCTTGTCTGAGTCACAGCTTGTCTAAGTCATAACTGTGTGAGTTATAGCTTGTCTGAGTCGCAGTTGTCTGAGTCTCAGCTTGTCTGAGTCTTAGCTTGTCTGAGTCTCAGCTTGTCTGAGTCACAACTGTCTGAGTTATAGCTTGTCTGAGTCGCAGCTGTCTGAGTCACAGCTTGTCTAACAACATTCTTTTCTTGTATTTAAAAACTCTATCGCTGCTTTCCAACCATCAATGACAACTGAATCAAAGTGCCAACAATCTCCCCCTTTGGCATTGATGGAAACCTAAAAATTATGATGTTGCAAGTGTAATCACTCACTGCTTGTTATCTGCAACTACCTGAACTTCTCCCCCTTTGACATCAATGTCCAATAAATCATGACAATACATCTCCCCCTATCAATATTAACTCGAAAATCAACAAATAAAACATTCTGGAACCATCTCAGAATTACATCAGATATGCAATAAGCACAAACTCCCCCTGCCAAAGTGAACAAGTTAGTTGGAACAAGATATGACACCCAACTTCTAGCGTAGATATTCAAACTGGATTTTGGATAAGGGTTTAGTAAAGATATCAGCAATCTGTTCTTTAGAAAGAATTAAATGTAATTGGACAACTCTGTTTGTAACCTGCTCCCTTAAAAAATGATACTTGATTGGAATGTGTTTGGTCTTGGAATGAAGAGCAGGGTTCTTTGACACACTAATGGCACTTGCGTTATCACAGTGAATATGAATAGGTTCAGAATATTTCACCTCCAAATCAGCAAGAGTTTGTATCATCCATAATACTTGAGTACAACATGTTGCAGCAGCTATGTATTCATCCTCAGTAGTAGATAGAGAGATAGAACCTTGTTTTTTACTCATCCATGCTACTAATGAATCACCTAAGAAGAATGCACCTCCACTAGTTCTCTTTCTTTCATCCAAACAGTTTGCCCAGTCAGCATCTCAATATGCAATCAACTGAAAGTTTTGATTCCTAGGATACCAGAGACCATAAGTCATTGTGCCTTTCAAGTATTTGAAAATTCTCTTCACAACTACCAAGTGACTTTGTTTGGGAGCAGACGGAAATCTTCCTACCATTCCAATAGCATGCATAATATCAGGACGAGTTGCAGTAATGTACAGAAGACTTCATATCATTGACCTATGTGTTCTTTGATCAACATCTGGTGAAATATCATCTTTGCTAAGCTTGCATCCAACAATCATAGGGGTACTAACAGGTGAAGAATCTTCCATCTAAAATTTCTTCAACATCTCTTGTAGATATTTCTTTTGAGAGATAAACAGTCTTTCAGAAATCTAAGTAATTTGAAGACCAAGAAAGTATGACGGTTCTCCAATCATGGACATTTCAAACTCATATTGCATAGCATTAGCAAACCATTGAACAGAAGAAGCATTAGTACATCCAAAAACGATATTGTCAACATAAACCAAAACAACTAATAAGTCACCACCTTCTGTTTTGATATACAAATTACTATCAACATTGCCTTTGTTGAATCCTTTCTCTTGTAAATATTTATCTAATATATAGTACTAGGCTCTTGGTGCTTGTTTCAATCCATATAGAGATTTCTTCAATTTGTAGACATGATCAGGATTGTCTATTAGAGAGAATCCTTCAAGTTGCTCCATATAAAATTCTTCTTCTAAATCTCCATTGAGAAATGCTGAGTTGACATCCATCTGATAAATTTTGAACTTCTTGTGACATGCATAAGCAAGAAATATTTTGATAGCTTCCATTCTTGCCACAGGCGCAAGGGTTTCATCAAAATCTTGTCCTTCAACTTGAGCATATCCTTTACAGACCAATCTAGGTTTATTCCTGACAATTTGTCCTTGGTCATTCATTTTATTCTTAAACACCCATTTGGACCCAATCACATTCTTGTCTGTTGGCCTAGGAACAAGTTCCCAAGTATTATTTTTTTCAATCTGATCAAGCTCTTCATTCATAGCTTTTATCCAATCTTCATATTTATTGGCTTCATTAAAATTCTTGGGTTCTATGACAGATAAGAAAGCAATGTGAGACTGTTCTGAATTCTTAAGTAACTTATTTCTTGTTTGAACACCTTCATTCTTGCTGCCAATAATTTGACTTTCAGGATGATTCTTTTGAATAATTCTTGAAGAAGGATTTACTGGTTGTTGTTGTGTACCTGTACTTTCATTTTCTGACTCAGAGTCTTCCTTTTCTGATTCTTGGACATGTTCTTCTTCGTCTTCAACTGCATCTTCTATGTCAACTATGTTTATCTGAATATCTTTTACAAGCATACCTTCATTAATCTTAATGTCAATGATGTCAACCATTTTACATGACCTCTTATTGTAACAGTTGTATCCTTTACTATTTGTAGCATACCCCAGAAAGATACCTTCATCAGCCCTATCATCATATTTTCCAAGATGTTCATCATTGTTTTTGATATAACATTTACTTCCAAAAACTCTAAAATGCTTGATTGAAGTAGGTTTCCCAAAACACAATTCATAAGGAGTTTTATCACTGTTAGGCCTTAAGTGAGCTTTATTAAGAACATGAAAAGCTGTGTGAATTGCTTCTACCCAAAATGTTTGAGAAATATTTTTTTCATTCATCATTGACCTTGCCATCTTCTGAACTGATCTATTCTGTCTCTCAACTACTCCATTTTGTTGTGGAGTTCCTGAAATTGTATATTCTCTTTTGATTCTTTGTTCATCACAGAATTCTTTGAAGTCCCTTGAACAAAACTCTCCTCCTCTATCAGATCTTACTGCTTTTAATCTTTTTCCTATTTGATTCTCAATCAAAGCTTTAAATACTTTGAGTTTTTCAAATGCTTCAGATTTTTCTTTCAAGCAAGCAACCCATGTTAGTCTAGAGTAATCATCAATAATCAACATAAAATAGTTTTCTTTACTTGTTCCTTCCTTTCTTGATGGTCCACATAAATCCATATGTACTAATTGAAGAGGTTTATCTGTTGATGTGAAGCTCTTAGATTTAAACTGAGTTCGAGTCAATTTTCCCATTTGACAAGGTTTACATACAGCATCATATGGTTTTGAAATCTTAGGAAAATATTTTACAGCTTCATTGTTACTAAGTTTGATTAAATGATCAAAACTCAAATGTCCAAGTCTTCTATGCCATAACCAATTCTCATCATACTTGATTAGATGACACTCTTCCTTATCTTCTTTCAAAACATAGACATTATTTTCTGTTCTTATACCTTCGGAAACCAATTGTCTTGAATATATAGATTTTCTTTTGCATTTTTTAGAATTGAATACAACTTCACATCCTCTATCACATACTGGACTGACACTAAGAAGATTATGC
Source organism: Larix kaempferi (assembly GCA_027924585.1). Taxonomy (NCBI): domain Eukaryota; kingdom Viridiplantae; phylum Streptophyta; class Pinopsida; order Pinales; family Pinaceae; genus Larix; species Larix kaempferi. The sequence goes on from BSBM01000577.1 coordinate 8,096,937, forward strand.
TTCAATCCATCCACAAATAATACATCTTCAGCTTTTCCTTTACTAGTTAGATGTACCAATCCTTTGCCTTTGATTTTTCTTGGAGCATCATTTCCAAAAGTTACATCTCCTGATTTGTGTTCACTCAAAGATAGAAATTTAACTTTATCTCCAGTCATGTGCTTGGAACAACCACTGTCAATATACCAGGGGTCCTTTTGTCTTTGAGCAGAAAGCACTAATCCACATTGGTTGTTTTCTTTCTTCTTCCATACTTTAGCCTTTTTAACACAAAAATCTATTCTTGAATCTGATTCATAATTCTTTAAATGACAGTCTATGGACTTGTGTCCAAAATTTTGACAAATATAACATTCTGGTTGATTGTACAAAGACTCAAAAGAATTTATATTTCTAGCATAATCTCTTCTTCTTGCTGGAAAAGGTGTAGTATGATACTCTTGTTTTCTCAATGACTGTTTCTCTTTATGTTGTAGCACTTGATTACTATTAAACATTCTTCGTTGTATGTTTCTAAAGTGAAAAGCACAATTTGAAGCTTTATGACCAAAATTAGAACAACAATAACAGTATCCATTGAAAAAAATTTGATACATGAATCTTGACTGTCTTCTTGGAATAGATGGCCATGTCATTATGTTCTTTAATTCTTTTTCATGTCTTCTTGACTGCAAACCAGTAGCTATATCATCTTTTCCACTCATTAGATTAACTTTACTTTTGTCTTTATTTTCTTCGGTTTTGATGAAACTTACTGACTTTGTATATTCTAACTGATTGTTGTTCTGAAAGTTAATTACCTTAGTTGTTTCTTGGTTTTCTGACAAACTGATACTCCCTTCTTCATAACCTAAACTAGTCTTTATCAAAGGATATCTTTGTCTATTCATAATGTTATTTAGTTCTTCTACTGCTTTAATACTTGGCAAGTTTTGACGATAGAGAGATTGAAATTTTTCCAATTCTTTTTTGAATTTTACAACCTCTTCCTCTAATGCTTCACATCTCATCTTTTTCGGTGATAACTATTCTTTTAGAACATCATTTATTTTCTTTGTTTTGTTCTAGTTCTATATTTAACAAGCTATAGTATGTACTCGGTTCTTTAGCATTCTTTTCATACTGCACTAACAACTCTTTTTGTTTCCTCTTCTTTAATCTGAGTCTGTCAATTTCTTCCAAAGCACTAATCAACTCACCTTCCATATCAACAGTAGCATCTTCATCATTCATATCACTTCCATCATCTTCAAGATATTCTATGGACATAAGCACAAAATCATTCATTTTATCTTCACAAGATGACTCACTGTCTGAAACTTCTGAGAGGTCAACATCATTTGCACATAAACTTTTCTTTTTGTAGTTATTATTTTTATTATATCTTTTAAAAATATGTTTCTCTTCATCAATAGAATTCTGACCTTTTTCTTTATAAGGACATTTAGATGCAAAGTGCCCTACCTTACCACAATTGAAACATTTAAAAGGAAACTTCCCTTTATATTTTCCTAATCCAGTTTTTAGTCTTCCTACAAATTTTTCCTCAATCTCTTCCATTTCAAATTCTATTTGTTTATCTGCTTTAAAAGATGCTTCTCTAACGGTAGCTTTATCTTTACTAATTCTCATAGGCAGTTAAAGTTCCCAGAAGTTGATCAATAGATAAAGTTTTCAGATCACTCATCTCTTCTATTGCAGAGACTTTTGGATTGAACTTATCAGGTAGAGATCTCAAAATCTTTTGAACTAGAGTAGCTTCTCCAAGCTTCTCATGAAGACCCTTCATGGCATTCACAAGCTCTTCAACTCTCAAAAAATATTTACTAACAGACTCGTCCTCATTCATCTTTAGCTATTCAAATTTCAGTATGTAAGTTTGAAGTTTGGCATCTTTTAATTTTTCATTTCCTTCATAGCTACTAATGAGTTTATCCCACATTTCTTTGGCATATTCAAGATACATTACCTTTACAAATTCAGATTCAGAAAGACCACTCAGAATTGCATTCATTGCCTTTGCATCAAAACTAAACTCTAGCTTATCATCTTTGGAAGCTAGTACAATAGGTTTTGTCTATCCAGTTTCTACCACTTCCCAAACATTAGTACCTAAATACATTAGGTATGTTCTCATTCTAACCTTCCAAAAGGAAAAATTTGTTCCATCAAACAGAGGAGCTTTATTGGTTGAACCATCATGACTTGCCATGTTTAAGCTTATCAGATCTTCCTTAGACTAGAGGGTCTAGCTCTGATACCAATTGTTGAAAGTATTCAAATAACTGAGAGGGGGGGGTGAATCAGTTATATCTATGCTTAGACAATCTTACATTCCTTTTCCCTTTTAACTTTGATGAAGTGTGACGATCAATATGATATGATATGTTCTATGCACATTCCTTTATCGTAGGTATAATCTTATAACAAAATTAAATATAAGGCATATAAACAATGTTCAATCACATAAATATGCAGAGGCACTGATTTTCCAGAGGAAACCCATACAGGGAAAAAAACTCGTCTTCTTAGTATGAAAGGCAAGCTCCAACTTCTCTTTACATTCTATTTTATCTGAGCTACAACCCAGATGAGGCTGCTACCTCTATTTCTTCAGTACCAACTGAATGGAAGCTACAAATCCCAAATGTACAAGCACCAACTTGCAAAGAAGACTTTACAGTCTTCCCTTGCTCCTCCCTACCACCCTATTAAAAAAAAAATCAGTCAATTATATCACACTGGTTCAGATATTTCAGTACATACCCTTTTTATTTTGTTCTATGCTGCTACAACTTGAGTTTCTAGGCATTATGTTCTTCATTAAATCAAGCCATACATTTTTGTTCTCATTTTCTTCGAATCACAGCTTCATCAACAACCACTCTTCTTCATCCTCTCGATTCTCACTCTTATTTTGTTCTCATCAATTGTTTTTTATAGATGCTGAAGTTATATGCCTCGATCTCTTTAACTTCCAGATATTCCAATTCTCAAACTGAAACTGTCTTTTTAACTCCCAATTCGAAAATTGAACTGTCTCTTTGACTTCTAGAATTTACACGTTGTAACTGATATTTGAACTATCTCTTTGAATTCCAGAATTCACGCGCTATAACTGACTAATTAAAAAATAAATAAATGTTTGTGAGTTGCAGCTTGTTTGAGTCACGGCTATTTGTGTCACAGTTGTTTCAACCAATTGCTAATTTGTAAAACCGGTCGCAACACTAAATATGAGAATTGCATGTATAGAGAACCACTTGTATAGCTCAAACCATAGCTTTGTTTCACGATTTGCACAAGAGTCAGGTAAATGAGGCCGTTGCACACAAAACCCATGTCCTAGATTTTCTAGATTCATCTCCAGCTTCCCGCAAATCGAGACGTGAATCACTGTGTTCTTATCTGAGTCACGGTCGTCTGAGTCTTAGCTTGTCTAAGTCACAACTTGTCTGAGTCACAGTTGTCTAAGTTATAGGTTGTCTGAGTCACAGCTGTCTGACTCTCAGCTTGTCTGGTTCATAGCTTGTTTGAGTCTTAGCTTGTCTAAGTCGTAGTTGTCTGAGTTATAGCTTGTCTGAGTCGCAGCTATCTGAGTTGCAACTGTCTTAGTCACAGCTTGTCTAACAACATTCTTTTCTTATATTTAAAAACTCAGTTGTTGCTTTCCAAACATCAATGACAACTGAATCAAAGTGCCAACAGGATTTTTCTATGAAAAGCGGTTAAAGTTAAACTGCTCATCGCAAGTTCTGAAACCACCGAAGCATATATTATATAAAAGGTTTGTTTGAAGTTTAAAAAAAAATGTTTGTTGATTATTTCCTGGAGGAAAAGAAGCCGCAAGAAACACGTCGCTTGTTTTTGCCAACAATAACAGAAGTCAACAAGATCACTTCACAAGTAGCTCGAAACCATCAGTTTTCAGAGTTTGTTTCCCAAATGAGGAAAATTGAAGACCTTGTTCTGTTCAATGAAAGTTTAGATTAAAACGAGGAGCTTGTAGTTGACAGGGAAATGGATATTTTCGATCTTGTTTTGTCTGTGTGTAGTATTTCGCAGTATAAAGAGAAATTAATGGATTTTAAGTTGCAGGTAAATGATGTATATAATGTTTTTGGTTCTTTTATGAATTATTTGTGTGTTGAATAGACCCTACACTTCCCCGAATTTGTTGGTTGGTGTGCGGTGAATTATTCACAAGGAGAAAAGATAATCATTAATGTAAATACAACCAAAATTCTATGTGGAGTCAATGCGCAGACTATCTGTGAGGTTCTAGGTTTACCTGAAACATTTCCCAAAAACCCTGAGTCATTTAACAAAGAAAATTTGGTAAAGCTGTATAGAAATTGCAGTCTGGCAGAAAAAGACAAGTTTTTATTACAAGTCTTGAAAGATGGCCATTTGCATGAAAACCTATTGTTCCCTTTGAGTATTGATGTCTTTCGGAAATATACCCAGTTAGTTTTGTCCTTGTTGAGTCAAATTTTAGGTCTAGATAGTGATAAGTCAATCACATAAGTTATGTTAGGTTTCCTTTTGCAAGTAATTTCACCCAAGTCACAGTCGAGCCCAGTGTGTTGTTTTAATTTTGATGAATTCCTAGCTAAAGTGATTCATGTACAGTTGGTGAATTTCCATGAGTTGAAGCATTTCAGATATCAGTCATATCTCCTGGACCTGTTCTTGTGTTCAAATATTTCAATTTCGGAATTCATGTTTCTTGGTACCATATTTTCTCATGACCTTCCTAAACAAATCAATATGTTTGAGTTCACCAATACAATCATGTGAGAAGTTTACATAATTATTTTTAATGTTGAATTTCCCCGAGTGTTAGAAGAAATGAAAGAAATGTTTCAGCCTACACCAAAAGGCCAAACAGGTGATTGGTTCTTGTATAAAGAACATACTATAATTAGAGTGTATGGTTTTACTGGAGCACCATATCTATTTCCAGCCTTTTTAACACCAAGGGTTTTTGCCTTAGAATTTATTACACAAAGGTTGCATTCAGAAGATGAATATTTTAGTGTTTTCAAAAAATCATCAAATGTGAAATTCCCACTTAAAGTTGGTCCATTCATCATTAAGACTAAGGCAACCCTATCTATAGTAGAAAAATTATTGAAGATCATGGATTTCCAAGAGGATGAAAGTATTAATTATGATCCTCATCAAATTATATCACAAATGAGACAACAAAATAGAAACAAGGATTTTGATTATCAAACAGTTGAAGGATTAAAAGAAATGGAAAATTTGTTCAAATTTGAACAAAATAAGGAAGAAGTGAATATGGAACAAACAAGCAATTTGGCAATGCTTGTTCAAACACCAACTAAATCTGATATCACCAATAAGAGAACTATTTCAGAAGTTGATAGTATGGAAGTCAATGAAGAAGTTTCAAGCAAGAAATTAAAAGTGGAACAACAAAAGGAAATTATTAGTATGGAGGAATGAGATTTAATGTTCCAGAAAAAAATACTTTGATTTCACAACCATCTGTAAATATGTAGCAATATTCTTTTTTAGAAATAAAGGAATTTGGAAGTAACTCTCAGTATAAGTCCAGATTTGATTTCCTTTCATAATATGCAGAAAAGAAGCAACAATCTTTGGAAGAAACTCTAAAATTGTTCCCTCAAGTAAGAAAGTTGGAAGAACAAAAAGTCTCCCTTCTTATAGCTAAGGATCCAGAAAGAAACACTATAAGGTTTGCAGTCATGAATGATGAGAAAGTTTCTAAAATGGAAGTTAAGCTTGATGAGATTAATGTACCCGATAAGATTCAATTGCATAGACAAACAAGAGATGTCTTGTATCTTGATTTATTACAATCCACTTTAAAACTTTCTACATTGCAGTCTGTGATAGAAAAGCTGGAGAGTCAATTGAGGCAAGAGAAGGCAGAAAACAAAGCAAATTTGATCCAGATTAAAAAAATACAAATGGAACTTGTGATTGTGGGAGCCTAGCCAGGGAACACTCAGTGTACCAAAAGGTTCCTTGATGAAAACTAAAATACCATTCAAATTATGAAGAAAAAATTGAAGGTGCCAAATAATAACAATGTGCAATCTCTAGAGTTGACAACATTACAACAAGAAAAGGAATCCATATATCAAGAAATGATGGATCACAAAGATAAAATGTTAAAGTTACAAGATGGAAAGCATGCTTGGGAAAAAGAAAGGATTGAATTGTTGTTGCAAATTTCAGTGTTAAATACCAATTAGATTGAAACTATGCAAGTGCCAGAGAAGCCAAGGGATCAATCTTTATGTACGGATGAAGGACAAATGCAAAATTCCTCCACAGAGGAAATGACTAGTTCTATGTCACAAATTAGTCTAAAATATGTAGAGATAGAAGAGTTGAAAGCGGAAAACCACAAGTTGAAACAAGAAGTAATTCAAAATTTTGAAGAAAAGAAAAAAGCTTTGAGTGATAGAAAACAATTGCAAAATAAAGTTGATGAATTAAAAGATAGATTGACAGGTAAGCTTCCATTACAAGGATCTAAAAACTTTATATGGGATGGGATATCAATGGAAGTCACCAAATTCTGGTCACCTTTGAATTCTATGGAAGATAAATATGCTATAGCAAACATAACTCTCTAGAGGTGTAAAGTGGAAACCAGGACATTATGCAAAAGGCCTTCAGAAACAACTCAAAATACAGTCATATTTTTAAACACTCTAACTGAATTAGATATGCAGAGTTTTGGACTTAAAGACATACCATCAATCATCATCTGGGAAATAATAATTATTGGAAATCATGACCGTGTTAAATAAGTACAAGACGAAGTGCAACAGATGCTCCTTGAAGTTCAAAACTTTAAGAAATTATTTATGGGGATTTTTGAAAATGGTCTACCTTCTTTTTGGAGTGATGATGGAAAATTAATGACTCAAGAAAATTATCACAGTTTGATAGTACATGCTTGTATGGACCACTCGAAATTTGAAGGTTTGGTCAAAGGATTAACTGGAAAGACAATAATTGATAAATTGATCGATGATTTTGAAATATTTGAATAATTTCTAATGATTAAGAAGGATCTGTCAGCTGTATGTTACACAACATGCATAAAGTTGGAGGTGATGGTGAAAGAAATGATGGATTATGAAATCCCAAATAAAGAGCAATGGAAAATTGTTGAAAAGTTCAGGAAAACAAAATACAGGCTATATAAAGAATGAATATTCAGGTGTCTTAATTTGAAATGAAGTTGTGGTTCCTTTGTTAACTGCCAGAGTGTTACATCAACCCAAACCAAGGTAACAATATACCAACTTGGTTGACAACAAAAAAATGTTCCTGAAATTTAGATATTTCTTTGAAATTTATATTTTTAGCGAAGAATCAGTTAGGGTTTATTTAAAGAACATTTTGTATAAATTTTGATTTTACAAAGTAATCGGGGTTGGATCTAATAGCAAAAAATACACTGATGTAATAATTTTTGAAGACTTTAATGAAGATCAAAAGTACAAGTCTCTTTTGTGAATGTATTTAGTGTCACACCATCTTATCGCTTTGCCTCATATTTGACTGTACTATGTGATTTAGAATTCATTTTATATGCTCTGGTTCACACATTTAAATATTGTTAATGTTCTTTCTTCCAAATTAATTTAGAATTCATCCTAGTTAGATGCTCTTTTTTTTCCCAGAAGAAAAAGAGCCACTTGCTATTCATATTATGAATCAAAGAAACTACACATATTCTTGTCCATAAAAAGTCAATGATCATGATAATCATTTGTTACATGTGAAACATACTTGTCTCCCAAATGGAAACTATTCCACATGTTACACAGGTTTTTATCTCATAATAACCATGTTTGTCATCTTCCATCCACATCAACATTTAACATTCCATATCACAATCAATACACCAAAAACTATTTATCTATGCAATTTAGATAATATTATGCCATATTATACAACTATTTTAAGTATTGTATCAAAATAATATTTTACAAAAATCCTTCCCTACTTGGTATATACTTATGTCAATTTCATCCAACACCCGTTTGTTGTGGGGAAACTGCACCTATAGTTCAAGGGAGAAACAACCAACTTACGGTGATAAAGATAGACTTACAAGCATTTTGCAAGTACAACAAATAAATAAAGATATTAGGGTTTAGAGATGTAGGCACCTTATTCAAAAGGTTGATCCTAGCTTTGCCTCCCTCGCTCTTCAATGCTTATCCAGTGTCGCAATGCCTAGACCTGCAAAACAACTTGATACCTTTCTCAAATACATTTGACTACTTATATAAGACTGATGTTCATGACAGAAGAAGACATCAAACTATCATCAAGCAGTAATCAAATCTGAGACACACATGAATAGGTCATATTTGGAAAGAGAAGAACGTCTAATCTTTATTAATGAATGAAAGCAAGTACATAAAGTTATATCTTCTTTGAAGCTTGGCACTTCACGAAACCTAGATTCAAGGTCTCCTGCTTCCGTTCTCTAAGGATCCCAACCTCTAACCAAAATTTCTATGGTTTATCAGAAACTAAGTACAAGAGAGGGGGATGAGGGTCTCCATTCCTCCAGCATAATAATGTTATAGACTTGGTCTGCTCACATGGCCCTTGTAACTTCCTTATATAGTCAGTGAAGGATAAGAAAAGAAGTTATAATTGAGTAGGAGGTTCCCCAACCAACTTAACTTCCCAAAATTTTGAGATTTTGACTTGTACAGGAATGTACGCTACTATTTCACAGTGGAGTAGCGCCCAGGGTGCTACTATAATGTTTTATAACTAGCGCTCATCACTTTTTAAATGTTGTACGCTACTCTATTGAAGAGGAGTAGCACCCATGAAGGTTGAGCACTACTATTGTACACTGGAGTAGGGTACAGGCGCTAGTTTGTTAAGGTAGAGTAGCGCTCATGTGAAAAATGGCCAAAAACAGGCTTTTCTACTCATTTTCAGGAGATGGTTTGGTCTGGAAAAATGTTCCCAAGGGTTGTAATCATCAAATGGGTCAAGAATGAGGTAATTTCAATGATTTTTAGTGTCCCAAATGACTCCTCCATCCACAAGTGTCCTGTTGTGTGACTGAACTTGATCTCAAGAAGTGTCGTCATGCGACCAAGGGAAGCAAGTGTCATCACATACGGAGAGGTGTCATTTTAAGCTATAACAGATGCCCCTTAATGTATGAGGTCAGAGGGACTAAGGGAAATGATGGCCGAAATACATTATAAATAACAAAGACTTGAAACATGGAGGAACTGGAGAAACCAAGAATCATAGGCTCAAATGAAGTACCTGAAAGCAAAGGCAATGTCAGACAAACTTATCCTTGGGGTAACTATCCAATGTTCAAATAGTGGAACATGACCTCCAAGAGGATACAATAGTGATCCAAATACTGATGCATATATCATGGCCAATAAAATACAAGCATGGATCCATGAGGAACATAAGTGTAAACATAGCCACATAAATACAAGGTGGATCTATGTCAAAATTGGAGATCATAGCCATAGAGAACAAGCTGGATCTATGTCTCATCAAGATCCCAAAAAAGTGTGGCTCAGTCTTGCGCAACTTGGGCGATAACATAAATAAGGTGATGCTATCAAGGATCCCAAGGTCTTCATCCAAAAACAACCCAAGGTACAAACCTATCCATGCGAATAGATGAGTTGATGTCGAACATGGAAGGTATCGTTTGATTACTGGTCATTGATGTATACCGTTAACAAATGCAAGGGTGTCCACCAATAATGAAAATGGAACCCAATGTACCTAGTGCATTCAAGCAAGTGCGAATAAGTGGTCTTGTCGTCGAACACTTGAAGAATCCATCAGATAGGAGACATTGATGTATTCCCATCTATCCAATAGCGAGGGAAACTGCCACTGTTGACACCATGTCTGAGAAAACCTAAGTCTTAAAAAGTTTTGCTAAAATGTCCTAAAGGAGAAGAAATCACCACAAAAGGGTTGAATAAAGGTTTGAAATACAAAAACATAAAGGAAAAACCCACATTTACAAAGTCCGAAAGCAAATTTAGGAAAGGATTAAATCCCGACCAAGTTTCATCAACGGAGATGATAGAGATCAAGATCTACGGCTAATATCACTCCCCGCATCGCCAAAGTGATCGTTGGCAAATAGTTGTGGGTGGTAGTGGAATCAATACCACCGGGGCATGTGTCCGAACCTCATCCCTCCGCATATGTGATATGGTGGTATCGGAAACCACCATAGCGCCGGGCGGAACCACCAAATATGGAAACGTGGTGGGGCTATAGTACGTGGCAGGGTGGGACCTGACACGTGGCAGGTGGAGAAAACTCGGCAAGGCCATAACACATGGCATTATACTTTGTAGCAATCGGAGGGACAATATAAACCTTAATCAAATCAATGGCCATTGTTTCATCCGCATCTAGGAAGGTGCACACTGGATGTGAGGAAGAGCGGTCGCGGAGAATAAACCACTCTAACAGGTGTCAGCAGGTGGTTGATCCGCGAAGGGAATAAACTGGAGAAGAAAACAGCTTTGTGATCGCGTATACCACCAAATGAAATAAAGGGAGATGAGATCTGACGACCCAACACAAAGTCTCGAGATCAACGGTTAGATATGAACCACATTCATAAAGGTGCAGGGAAGTTAATTTAAAAGACTTATATAAAACAAAAGGGGCTCCACATAATGGCATTCTGCATGTGTCGCTATCCTGGAGAGCTCTGAAGACTGGTGGAGGTCTGCGATTGCGACAGAAGGCGAAAGGCGGGTACATACAGGTAGGGTCTGGTGACCTGTCCTACTTTTTAAACAGAATTTTGTTTAAAGAAACGTTTTAATGGAGACTGTGCACGATATAGACGTTTTTAAATCAAAAGAAGCCCTAGAGGATAGAGACGAAGACATATACGATACCCTAGTTAGGTTACCAGTCTCTGAAATAAAAATTAGGTTGTCTGAATTGTTAAAGGAAGGGATAGACCCCCATAGAGTTCACCAGTCGTCTTTGATAGCCTTTTGCCCCGACCAAATCCCTTTTTTCCCAGAATTTGTATCATGGTGTGTCGAAAATTACTCCCGGGAATAAAAAGTCATTCTAAACAGCCAAAAAAACCAAGTCATTTGCAAAATAAAGCCAGCAGAGTTAATTAAATCCCTAGAAGTAGATTGTTCCCAAACCCTTGACCCTGAGGTTTTTTCTGAAGTCTCCATTACTGAAAATTATCATCGTGTTTCTCAAAACGATAGGGAAATGTTTTTGTCATCGTGTCTCAAGCCAGAGACCAGCATTTCGGAGGTCCCATACCCTATAGATATCAATCTTTTTAATGAAAATACCCAGTTAGTTTTGACATTATTGGCCTTAGTTCTAGGTTTGGATACGGATTTGTATGTAACCGAGTTTTAATTGAGTCTGTTGTACAAAATGACCACAGTCCAGTCAGGGATTGATGAAAATCAAATCCCTCGACTTAATTTTGAAGCATTCCTAACAGAAAAGATTCATGACCAGATGGTCAATTTTCCCACTCTCAGACATTTCAGGTTTTTGGCCTTTTTGATGAAAATGATTATGATAGCCAGTCAAGAAGAGTTGCAGTTCCCAGAAATCATTTTCACGACTTTACTAGAAAATAACATGTTCAATTACATCAATTACATGCTCTCAGAGATTTATAGAATGATTTTTGGAAAAAATCTGCCTAGAGTACTACCGGAAATGCAGGCATCCATGCAATTGTGTACAGAATACGCAACAGGAGATTGGTTTTTGTTGAAAGACAGTACAGTAATCAGATTATATGGGTTCAGACATAAACCCTATGTGTTACCAGCTTTTCTTACTTTAAGGGTTTTTGCCTTGGAATTCTTAAGACAAAAGTTTATTGTAGAAGATAACAATTTTTTGGTTCACAGACAAGCAACAGACATTAAATACCCATTCACATTTGGTCCGTTCACAATAAAGAATAAGAATGTTGTTGTGTATATAGAGAAGTAGTTGAAGGATATGAATTTTGAGTCAGATATGGCTATGGAGTATGACCCATTAAACATCATATCAAAACGAAGAACGGAGCATCGTATCAAGGCCCTGAACCATCAGATTGTTGAAGGAATGTCGGACAGAGCCAATTGGCTAGAATATGAAGAAGAAACCATTTCAGATACATCCGACAAAGAAATGGAATTGATTGACACAACAACAGAGACAGAAAGCGAAATAGATATTGCATTGGTGGGATCTAAAAGACCCATACAGGACATAATGATCATTGAAGATGAAGAAACAGAAAGAGGGAAAAGATTGAAAATGAATGAACCACAAGAGTTAACAACAATTTCAGAAGAGGCTAAAATAGCTAAAGAAGAAATACTAGAGGTTACAGTTAAAGAGTACAACATTGAAGAAACCCCTGTAGAGGGTGATGTAAATAAACCCCAGAATATCATGGATGTATTTGATGAGCATAGTCGAAATAAACAGGAGTCCGCGAAACAAACCAGTCAATTGTTTCCGAAGGTTAGAAGTATATATAATACTGAGGTAAGCCTATTTACTAGCAGAAATATCAGAGAGAATTCCTTGAAATTTTCAGTTGTCACAAAAAATAAGATTTCAGAAATGAATATAGATTTGTCTAAAATAAATGCCCCGGATAAAATTTTATTGCATAGACAAACTGGAGAAGTCATATATTCAGACTATTTGTGGGCCATATTAAGGGAATACAAGTTGAAAAGTTCAGTGGATAAATTGAATAATCAGTTGAGACAGGAGAAGGCAGAGAATAAGTCTCGACAGCAACAGATTAAAAAATTGCAGGTAGATTTGATAAATAAAGAAGGAGATGCAGCAACAAAATTGCTCAAAGAGAAAGACGATACAATCCTGATGTTGAGACGAAAATTAAAAATTTCAGACACTGTACTTATCCAAGGAGCAGAATTGACAATATTGGAAAAAGAAAAAGAAGAATTATCTAATGAAGTCAATGATGTTACTGCTAAAATGTTAAAGCTTTATGACGAAAAAGATCATTGGGAAAAAGAGAAAATCATTTTAGAAGGACAGTTGGCAGAAGCAAGGAAAAGATTAGCAGAAAGTGGTCAGCAACGAGTACAAACAGACACACAGGAAGATAAAACAAGAGTAGATTATATTTTACAGGCTATGTCCCAAGTAAGCTTGAAAGAAAATGAAATCAAAGAATTGAAGATTGAAATACAGAAGCTGACACAAGAGAATGAAATCAAAAATAAAGAAATAAAAACTTTGCAGACAAAGAATCAGGAATTAAGCAATAATAATAAAGGATTAGCAGCTCATGTGACAGGGCAAGCTGCTATGCAAGGGTGCAAACACATGGTGTGGGACCAGATCATAAAAGAAGTTGAGAAACTAAGACCATATCTGGATTACATAAGAGTCAAAGAAAAAGTAGTCAAAGATGCCTTCGAAAGTTGCAGAGCAGTCAGGGAAAACTTAAATAAAAAGCCAAAAGAAGTAGCCCAGAAAGCAATAACCTTTTTAAACAGTCTAACTGAGGCAGACCTGACAGCCATGAACATAACGAACAGAATTTCAGTCATCACATGGGCCAGAAGGATCTTGGAAAAATACTCGCATGTTGAGAATATTGAAGCCAAAGATGGGGAAATACGGGAAGAAGTAGTAAAGTTCAAAAAGCAATTTGAAAAATTAGTAAACAAGGGATTCCCTGCTTTTTGAAATGAAAAAAGTGAATTAATTCCTCCTAATGAATATAAGAGATTGCTATTTGACATAAGGATGGATCACAGAAAGTTCCAACAGTTGGATCATATGCTCACAGGAAAAATTTTAATGGAAAAAATATCAGAGGATTTTGAAATTTTAAATATGCTAATATCAACCTGTGGAAATCTTCTTCCTGTTTCTTATGCAGGTCATGTTGAAATGTGAATCTTGGTAAAGGAAATGACCAACTATGACTTACCCACGGCCGACCAGTGGAATTATGTGGAAAAATATGGAAGGACAAGATATTTTGTCCATTCATAGATGCTTTCAAAACTCTTGCCAAGTGGCGAAAAGATGATATTCAAAATTTTTGCGAAGTGGCAAAAAAATACTTTTATTTTAAATTTGTAATATTATTTGAAGACAGTTATCTATTGCTCAAAGACAGTTATCTTTTAAGTTAAAAGTATTTTCAGTTATTAGTTAGAAGAAGCAGTTATGTCAAGCTTCTTCCAAATTTTGTATAAAAACAATGAGAGTCGTTGTTGAAAGGGTTGGAAATCCTTTGAGAGACAAGTATGTTTTGAAGTCTATTTTTTGAAAAATAAAGGTAGTACAGTGGGTATACCTATCTTTTGAGACCAGAGATTCATGTGTTGATTAGCTTTACAGTCGGTTTTTCCTTATCTTTATATGTGCATGTTCACTTTCTTCGTTATATCTTCCATCATGTCTTTCTTCTATATTTAAATGAGCATTTGAAATAATTCGAGATTCATACTGGTTATGCCTCATTTTATCGCATTTAAATATTCACTATTTTCTCCAAAGTTGACAATGGATTCATCCTAGTTAGATGCCTGTTGTTGATGGAATGTCATTATTTCTTTCTATACCACCTGCAAAAATCAGATTGACTGTGATATGATTACTATCTTGCCTCTGTGAAAATCTATTTGGTATAAATATCTTGCTGGCACATTATATATTTGAAAATTTGACTCCATGCCCAATGTTTCTTGTTTTCCTTTTCAACCAGAAAATCCTTTTGAGAAAATTTGAGAGAACTTTTATATTTTTCAGTCCTTGTATATATATTGTGAGAGAGCCCTCTCTGGTGGAAAAATGGCTGAGTTTTCTGCCTAAAGCTTGGTTTGAAATAGGTTACCTTCGGTATTATTCTTTTACAACCAGAATAAAATCTAAGTGCTAACATTTTGGCGCCGTTGCCGGGGATCAAAAGTGAAATTTTCACTGGGAGAAATGACAAAGAAAGGTCAAATTTCTTGGGCAAGGAAGTTTGAAATAAGTTGGTTGTAGATATTGCCCTGGCGACTTCACTTGTGACAATTTATGAAGGTTTTTTGAAGATACTCTGAGAAAGACACTATGGCTACAAGAAGAAATCCCGGTTTGCAATTCTTCTCGGGCGTGGACGATCCAGAAAAGCTCCTCAAGACGGAGAGAGGCAAAGGCAAGACGAAAGAAGGTATTTCTCAGTTTTCAAATATATTCCCTTCTTTACAAGAAAATCTGTTTGAGGAAGAAAATATTGGTTCAAGTGAAAATATTTTGCTTAGAACTAAGTCAGGTTCTGATTTGAAAGAAACAAAAGTTGATCCAAAAAGTTTGTGGGATTATTCTCTAAAATTTGTTTGGGAAAATTTACAAAAATCTAAAAGGGTAGAGTCCAGAATATCCAAAGCCCAAAGGATACCTGTACAAGGTAATAGACAACAGGCAGTGGTTGTTCCACCTTATAATCCACCACATATGGCTGCCAGATTCGCCCCATTGGTTTTGCCCGCGGTTTTACATGACTTGCCTCAAAATTATGCACAGAGGATCTTTACTTTTGATAATGAAGGTAGTTATACTGCACAGCAACATGTTGATAACTTTAGTGATTTCATTGATTTGGAAGAAGTGGATTATGATGATGCAAAAATGAGGCTGTTTTCCCAAAGCTTAAGAGGTGAAGTCAAAAAATGGTTTAGAGCTTTAATTGCAGGATCAATTGCTAATTATGATGCCTTTACAACTCTGTTTATCGAAAGATGGGAAGACCAGAAAAATCCTTCACAGGTGTTGACACAGTATAATAATCTGAAAAAAGGAGGTTTTGAGTCAGTTCAGGAGTTCTCTGCCAGATTTATGAAGGTCTATAATTCTATCCCTATAGATATAAAACCTCTAGTGGGAGCAGCCAAGTTACATTATGCAGATGCTTTTGAAGGTGATTTTTCATGCACATTAAGAGAAAGAAGATCTACTACTTTGGCAATAATGATGAAAGATGCGGTAGAAGTTGAAGCTAATATGATGGCTTCTGGAAAGATGAGACATAGAGATATGGACAGAAAGAAAATTAGAGAAGATAATCAAAATGCAGCATCTTCTTCTTCTTCCACGGATGTAAAGTTTGAAGCAATGATGAAAACTATGGAGAAGTTATTAGAAAGGCTAGTGGTGGATAACAAAGCTCCAAATAAAGAACAAGCAGAGCCTCAAATTAGAAACCCAAATTTTAGGAGACCCTTTGTTCCAGCTGGAAGGCCTAGAGAACAGCGAAACCCAAGGAATGCAGAAGAAGATCAAATCAGACCTCCTTTCCCTGAAAATTATGTTGCCGGAGAAGTAGAAGATGAGATACCTGAGAGTGACATTCACCATTGTAGCAGTTCTGATGCAGAAGTATATTTGACTAAACAAGAACATGATATGTTCCTTGTAGAGGGGGAATGTTGTAATGTAGAAACCGAGATTAATCAATACCAGATTGGTTACCAAAATGCTATAAAAGATCTCCAAAGAAAGATAAATCTTAGAAATCGAGATGTTATAATAGATAAGGGAAAGGACAAAGGAAAAGAACCAATGGGCAAATCAAAAGGAACTGTGGATAAACCTTCTGCTATTCAGCATGAACAGCAAACGAAAAGAAAAGAAATTGAAGATGTGCCAAAGATAATTTCAGATAACAAGAAAGATTCGGTGAAGGAGGTTGATAAAAATTTGGTTCCTTTCAATATACAGAATGAAGTGTCAAAAGTCAATATTTCTGTACCTTTCAATGAGATATTAAAGAATAAAGAATACAAGGAATAAATCTTTAAGATGATGCAGGTAGAAAATCGAGTGGAAATAGATACTTTGGAACTAGATGACGATACTCCTAATATTTGCCTGGGTTCAAGAATGGAGGATAACAGTGTTGACGAAGTTTCTCCTTTCTATGTGAATTTGAATATTCAAGATAAAGTCGTGCATAATTGTATGTTATATTCAAGAGTTTCTCATAATTTGATGCCAAAACTTGTAGTAGAATCTTTGGGACTGGAAATCACAAGACCGTATGATGACTTATTCTCTTTTGATTCAAGGAAAGTTAAATGTTTAGGGTTGATAAAAGATTTGACAGTCAATCTTAGTAAGATACCAGCCAAAGGTATTCTTATGGATGTGGTGGTTGTTGACATTCCAGTGAAGTTTGGTATGTTACTGTCCAGGTCATGGGCCTCGAAATTAAAAGGAACTTTGCAGATGGATATGTCTTTTGCTACTATTCCGGTACTGGGAGTACACAGAAGATTATATGCTGAAAAGATGGCTGCTTATTTGGTAAGTGATTTAAAAGAACCTGAGAAACATGCTATATATGCAGTAGATACAAATTTGGGTTCTTGCATTTTGTACAATGATGTTGAATTGAAAGAAAAGATTGATTTGATTGAACCAAAAGAAAATGAAAAAGAAAGATTGTTGAGAGAAAAGATCAGAAAAGAAGGGACCTGGACAATGCATTTTGATGGAGCTAGAAGCAGAGAAGGAGCTGGTGCAGGAGTATGGATAATTACACCTGATTGAGAATTCCTAATGT
Organism: Larix kaempferi; assembly: GCA_027924585.1. Taxonomy (NCBI): domain Eukaryota; kingdom Viridiplantae; phylum Streptophyta; class Pinopsida; order Pinales; family Pinaceae; genus Larix; species Larix kaempferi. Next base: position 8,114,572 of record BSBM01000577.1, read on the forward strand.
TTTCTTACCAATTGAATTTTGAATGTACCAACAACATTGCAGAATATGAAGCTTTGATTCTGGGATTGAACGTGTTGAGAGATTTAAAAGCAAAAAGGATTGAAGTGTTTGGAGATTCCGAATTGGTTATAAATCAGGTAAAATCTATTTATCAGACCAAACACCCTAAAATGAGGTCCTATAGGAATGAATTGTGGGATCTACTGAAAAATTTCTTCGATGAACATGATGTTGTTTCAATTCCCAGAGTTAGCAACACTGTATCAGATTCTTTGGCCACTGCAGGAGCAACATTCAAAAATCCCATCTTTTCTAAAAAGAAATATGATATTGAGGTCATACACAGACCATCTATCCCAGACAATATCAAACATTGGCAGGTTTTTGAAGATGATCAATAGATTAAACGCTTTTTGGAAATGACAGATGAATTTAATTACAGGTCTATTGATGCATAAGTTGATGAAATTGGTCCAGATGACGTGGAATCTCCAGAAGAAACAGAAAAGTTCAAGCAAAAGATTGGAGGTAAGGATATAATTCATCTGAAGAATAATGTTATCCCTAGAGGCTTAATTCCTTTAGAAAAATTATTTGATAAAAATGATGTGGTGAAAAATCCAAAGATAGAACCTAAACCCGAAGATGTAAAAGATTACAATTTAGGTTCTGAAAAGGATCCCAAATTGGTAAAGCTTTCAAAGAAATTACCAAGAAAGGAAGAAGATAAAAGCGTGGAAGTAATGAAAAGATTTTCGGATGTTTTTGCTTGGAGCTATGAGGACCTGAAGGAATATGATGTTTCTGTTATACAGCATACTATTCCCATTAAACCAGATGAAAAGCCTTTTAAACAGAATTTAAGAAGAATAAATACCAAGTTGTTACCAGTGATAGAAAAAGAGGTGAGAAAATTGTTTGATGCCAAGATAATTGTGTCCTTGAGGTTTTCCAAGTGGTTAGCTAATCTAGTACCAGTAAGGAAAAAGAATGGTGAAATAAGGCTGTGCGTGGATTTTAGAAATTTGAACAGAGCTTCTTTGAAAGATAATTATCCACTCCCTAAGATGGATCAGGTTTTACAACAAGTTGTGGGAGCTGAAAGAATTTCCATGTTAGACGGTTTCTCAGGTTATAATCAAATTAAAGTCCATCCAGAAGATCAAGAAAAAACTACTTTTACTACTCCATGGGGAACATTTATGTACGCCAAAATGCCATTTGGTCTGATGAATGCAGGTGCAACTTTTCAGAGAGCCATGGATATTGCATTTGCAGATGAAAGGGACAAAATTGTGGTAGTATACATGGATGATATCACTGTTTATTCAAAGAATGCTGCTGATCACTGGAAACATCTTGAAAGAGCTTTTATAAAATGTAGAAAATTTGGGATTTCCTTAAATCCAAAGAAATCTCATTTTTGCATGGAAGAAGGAAGATTATTGGGACACATCATATCAAAAGAAGGCATTAAAATTGACCCTGAGAGAGTATCCACAATACAAAAGGTGGGAATCCCTAGGAGCAAAAAAGAGATTCAGTCATTTATTGGAAGGGTAAATTGGTTAAGAAGGTTCATTCCTAGTTTTGCTGAAATTCTGAAAAACATAACTAAAATGCTGAGAAAAGACAAGGAAATTAAATGGACTAAAGAAGCAAGACAATCCTTTGATAACATTAAAAGAGCATTGACTGAAGCACCAGTGTTGATTAGTCCATATTATACAAAGGATTTCATTATGTTTACTTATGCATCAGAACATACAGTAGCTGGGGTATTGTTGCAAAGAAATCAAGAAGGTACGGAACAGCCAATTGCATTTTTTAGTAAGATTCTGAGAGATGCAGAATTAAAATACAACATCATGGAGAAACAAGCTTATGCTTTAGTGAAAGCATTAAAAGATTTCGGGATATATATTTTGCATTCTCATACAATAGCACATGTTCCATCAACAGCAGTGAAGGACATTCTTACCCAGCCAAATCCTGAGGGGAAAAGAGCAAAATGGATAGCCTTGCTATTGGAATATGACCTAGACATTAAACCTACAAAACTGATAAAGGGCCAAGGTTTGGCTAAAATGATGACAGAAAAAAATTGGGACTCTCTCAGTATGAATTTTATTTCTGAAACTTCGACCGAAAATGTTCCAATTTCACAGATAATTGAAGATTTCTCTTTATCCCCCTGGTACGCAGATATTGTATATGTTTTGCAGAATCTCCAAGCGCCTGTTAATATGGAAAAAACTAGGGCAAGATCAATAAAATTGAAAGCAGCAAAGTTTTGCATATTAGATGGAAATTTGTTCTGGAAAGATCCAGGAGGAATCCTGTTGAATTGTCTACTAGAGAATGAAGCACAGCATATTATGATGGAATTTCATAAAGGTATGTGTGGAGGGCACCATTCATGGAAAGCTACAGTGAACAAGATTCTTACAGATGGTTTTTACTGGCCCAGCATATATTCAGATGTATATAAAGAAGTAACAAAATGTCATGAATGTCAAATTTTTTATGGAAAAAGAGAACTACTGCCATTTCCGTTGAAACCTATTTCAGTTGAAGCACCTTTCCAATAGTGGGGGTTATATTTTATTGGTGAGATTAACCCAAATTCTTCAGGGCAACATAAGTGGATTCTGACTGCTACAGATTACTTCACAAAATGGATTGAGGCCATCCCAACCAGAAATGCTATAGAAACAATGATAATGAACTTTTTGGAAGAAAATATTTTGTCTAGGTTTGGTTGTCCTAAAAGGATAGTGACAGATAATGCTCCAGCCTTCAAGTCAAAAAAGATGATAAATTTTTGTCACAAATATCACATACATCTGAATCACTCAACGGCTTATTATCCACAAGGAAATGGATTGGCCGAATCTTCAAATAAAAGTTTAGTGAGAATCATAAAAAGGTTGTTGGAAGATAAAAAAAGGGCCTGGCACACTAAAATGAAATATGCTCTGTGGGCGGATAGAATCAGTACAAAGAGAGCAATTGGCACTTCCCCTTTCCAGTTGGTATATGAAGTAATTTTCCCTGTTTCCTTGGGATTTCCAGTTATGAAATTATTACAGGAAGTTGATGAAGAACCAAATCATATGCAAAGAAGAATAAATCAAATGATAGAATTGCATGAAGTCAGAGAAAAAGCATATAACAAAACTCAAATGCATCAGGAAAAAATGAAGAAAACGTTTGACAGAAAAGTTAAGGAAAGGGATATTCAAATAAATGATTTGGTTTTGAAGTGGGACTCCAGAAATGAAGATCACCATGGAAAGTTTGAGCATTTATGGAAAGGACCATACATTGTTGCAGGATGTCAAGGAGAAAATGCATTTATCTTAAAAAATTGCAATGGAGAATTTTATCCTAGAGGACCAGTAAATGGGAGACACCTCAAGCATTATCTCTCCTAATAGATAGAAGTGAAAGAGAGTTTTTGTACATTGTAAATATTGTTAAAAAAAAAAAAATTTGTTTGAATGCAGCCCAATGGATCAGGCACTTGGTCTACGATGTTCTTTGCTATCTCACAGGGAGGATAGCATCCCCAGTTGGAGCCAGTTGTTGACACCATGTCTGAGAAAACCTAAGTCTTAAAAAGTTTTGCTAAAATGTCCTAAAGGAGAAGAAATCACCACAAAAGGGTTGAATAAAGGTTTGCAATACAAAAACATAAAGGGAAAACCCACATTTACAAAGTCCGAAAGCAAATTTAGGAAAGGATTAAATACCGACCAAGTTTCATCGGTGGAGATGATAGAGATCAAGATCTACGGCTAATATCACTCCCCGCATCGCCAAAGTGATCGTTGGCAAATAGTTGTGGGCGGTAGTGGAATCAATACCACCGGGGCACGTGTCCAAACCTCATCCCTCCGCATATGCGATATGGTGGTATCAGAAACCACCATAGCGCGGGGCGGAACCACCAAATATGGAAACATGGCGGGGCTATAGTACGTGGCAGGGTGGGACTTGACACATGGCAGGTGGAGAAAACTCAGCACGGCCATAACACATGGCGTTATACTTTGTAGCAATCGGAGGACCGATATAAACCTTAATCAAATCAACGGCCATTGTTTCATCCGCATCTAGGAAGGTGCACACTGGATGTGAGGAAGAGCGGTCGCGGAGAATAAACCACTCTAACAGGTGTCAACAGGTGGTTGATCCGCGCAGGGAATAAACCGGAGAAGAAAACAGCTTTGTGATCGCGGATACCACCAAATGAAATAAAGGGAGATGAGATCTGACGGCCCAAAACAAAGTCTCGAGATCAACGATCAGATATGAACCGCATTCATAAAGGTGCAGGGAAGTTAATTTAAAAGACTTATATAAAACAAAAGGGGCTCCACATAACGGCATTCTGCATGTGTCGCTATCCTGGAGAGCTCTGAAGACTGGAAGAGGTCTGCGATTGCGACAAAAGGTGAAAGGAGGGTACATACAGGTAGGGTCTGGTGACCTATCCTACTTTTTAAACAGAATTTTGTTTAAAGAAACGTTTTAATGGAGACTGTGCACGATATAGATGTTTTTAAATCAAAAGAAGCCCTAGAGGATAGAGACAAAGACGTCTACGATACCCTAGTTAGGTTACCAGTCTCTGATATAAAAATTAGGTTGTCTGAATTGTTAAAGGAAGGGACAGACCCCCACAGAGTTCACCAGTCGTCTTTGATAGCCTTTTGCCCCGACCAAATCCCTTTTTTCCCAGAATTCGTATCATGGTGTGTCGAAAATTACTCCCGGGAAGAAAAAGTCGTTCTAAACAGCCAAAAAACCCGAGTCATTTGCAAAATAAAGCCAGCAGAGTTAATTAAAGCCCGAGAAGTAGATTGTTCCCAAACCCTTGACCCTAAGGTTTTTTCTGAAGTCTCCATTATTGAAAATTATCATCGTGTTTCTCAAAACGATAGGGAAATGTTTTTGTCATCGTGTCTGAAGCCAGAGACCAGCATTTCGGAGGTCCCATACCCTATAGATATCAATCTTTTTAATGAAAATACCCAGTTAGTTTTGACATTATTGGCCTTAGTTCTAGGTTTGGATACGGATTTGTATGTAACCGAGTTTTAATTGAGTCTGTTGTACAAAATGAGCACAGTCCAGTCAGGGATTGATGAAAATCAAATCCCTCGACTTAATTTTGAAGCATTCCTAATAGAAAAGATTCATGACCAGATGGTCAATTTTCCCACTCTCAAACATTTCAAGTTTTAGGCCTTTTTGATGAAAATGATTATGATAGCCAGTCAAGAAGAGTTGCAGTTCCCAGAAATCATTTTCACGACTTTACTAGAAAATAACATGTTCAATTACATCAATTACATGCTCTCAGAGATTTATAGAATGATTTTTGGAAAAAATCTTCCCAGAGTACTACCGGAAATACAGGCATCCATGCAATTGAGTACAGAATACGCAACAGGAGATTGGTTTTTGTCGAAAGACAGTACAATAATCAGATTATATGGGTTCAAACATAAACCCTATGCGTTACTAGCTTTTCTTACTTTAAGGGTTTTTGCCTCGAAATTCTTAAGACAAAAGTTGATTGTAGAAGATAACAATTTTTTGGTTCACAGACAAGCAACAGACATTAAATACCCATTCACATTTGGTCCATTTACAATAAAGAATAAGAATGTTGTTGTGTATATAGAGAAGTTGTTGAAGGATATGAATTTTGAGTCAGATACGGCTATGGAGTATGACCCGTTAAACATCATATCAAAACGAAGAACAGAGCATTGTATCAAGGCCCTGAACCATCAGATTGTTGAAGGAATGTCGGAAAGAGCCAATTGGCTTGAATATAAAGAAGAAACCATTCCGGATACATCCGACAAAGAAATGGCATTGATTGACACAACAACAGAGACAGAAAGCGAAATAGATATTGCATTGGTGGGATCTAAAAGACCCATACAGGACATAATGATCATTGAAGATGAAGAAACAGAAAGAGGGAAAAGATTGAAAATGAATGAACCACAAGAGTTAACAACAATTTCAGAAGAGGCTAAAATAGTTGAAGAAGAAATACCAAAGGTTACAGTTAAAGAGTACAACATTGAAGAAACCCCTGTAGAGGGTGATGTAAATAAACCCCAGAATATCATGGATGTATTTGATGAGCATAGTCGAAATAAACAGGAGTCCGCGAAATAAACCAGTCAATTGTTTCCGAAGGTTAGAAGTATATCTAATACTGAGGTAAGCCTATTTACTAGCAGAAATATCAGAGAGAATTCCTTGAAATTTTCAGTTGTCACAAAAAATAAGATTTCAGAAATGAATATAGATTTGTCTAAAATAAATGCCCCGGATAAAATTTTATTGCATAGACAAACTGGAGAAGTCATATATTCATTCTATTTGGGGGCCATATTAAGGGAAGACAAGTTGAAAAGTTCAGTGGATAAATTGAATAATCAGTTGAGACAGGAGAAGGTAGAGAATAAGTCTCGACAGCAACAGATTAAAAAATTGCAGGTAGATTTGATAAATAAAGAAGGAGATGCAGCAACAAAATTGCTCAAAGAGAAAGACGATACAATCCTAATGTTGAGACGAAAATTAAAAATTCCAGACACTGTACTTTAACCAAGGAGCAGAATTGACAATATTGGAAAAAGAAAAAGAAGAATTATCTAATGAAGTCAATGATGTTACTGCTAAAATGTTAAAGATTTCTGATGAAAAAGATCATTGGGAAAAAGATAAAATCATTTTAGAAGGACAGTTGGCAGAAGCAAGGAAAATATTAGTAGAAAGTGGTCAGCAACAAGTACAAATAGACACATAGGAAGATAAAACGGGAGTAGATGATATTTTACAGGCTATGTCCCAAGTAAGCTTGAAAGAAAATGAAATCAAAGAATTGAAGATTGAAATACAGAAGCTGACAGAAGAGAATGAAATCAAAAATAAAGAAATAAAAACTTTGCAGACAAAGAATCAGGAATCAAGCAATAATAATAAAGGATTAGCAGCTCATGTGACAGGGCAAGCTGCTATGCAAGGGTGCAAACACATGGTGTGGGACCAGATCATAAAAGAAGTTGAGAAACTAAGACCATATCTGGATTACATAAGAGTCAAAGAAAAAGTAGTCAAAGATGCCTTCAAAAGTTGCAGAGCAGTCAGGGAAAACTTAAATAAAAATCCAAAAGAAGTAGCCCAGAAAGCAATAACCTTTTTAAACAGTCTAACTGAGGCAGACCTGACAGCCATGAACATAACGAACAGAATTTCAGTCATCACATGGGCTAGAAGGTTCTTGGGAAAATACTCGCATGTTGAGAATATTGAAGCCAAAGCTGGGGAAATACGGGAAGAAGTAATAAAGTTCAAAAAGCAATTTGAAAAATTAGTAAACAAAGGATTCCCTGCTTTTTGGAATGAAAAAAGTGAATTAATTCCTCCTAATGAATATAAGAGATTGCTATTTGACATAAGGATGGATCACATAAAGTTCCAACAGTTGGATCATATGCTCACAGGAAAAAATTTAATGGAAAAAATATCAGAGGATTTTGAAATTTTAAATATGCTAATATCAACTTGTGGAAATCTTCTTCATGTTTCTTATGCAGGTCATGTTGAAATGCGAGTCTTCGTAAAGGAAATGACCAACTATGACTTACCCATGGCCGACCAGTGGAATTATGTGGAAAAATATGGAAGGACAAGATATTCTGTCCATTCATAGATGCTTTCAAAACTCTTGCCAAGTGGCGTAAAGATGATATTCAAAATTTTTTCCAAGTGGCAAAAAGATACTTTTATTTTAAATTTGTAATATTATTTGAAGACAGTTATCTGTTGCTCAAAGACAGTTATCTTTTAAGTTAAAGTATTTTCAGTTATTAGTTAGAAGAAGCAGTTATGTCAAGCTTCTTCCAAATTTTGTATAAAAACAATGAGAGTCGTTGTTGAAAGGGTTGGAAATCCTTTGAGAGACAAGTATGTTTTGAAGTCTATTTTTTGAAAAATAAAGGTAGTACAGTGGGTATACCTATCTTTTGAGACCAGAGATTCATGTGTTGATCAACTTTACAGTCTGTTTTTCCTTTATCTTTATATGTGCATGTTCACTTTCTTCGTTATATCTTCCATTATGTCTTTCTTCTATATTTAAATGAGCATTTGAAATAATTCGAGATTCATACTGGTTATGCCTCGTTTTATCGCATTTAAATATTCACTATTTTCTCCAAAGTTGACAATGGATTCATCCTAGTTAGATGCCTATTGTTGATGGAATGTCATTATTTCTTTCTATACCACCTGCAAAAATCAGATTGACTGTGATATGATTACTATCTTGCCTCTGTGAAAATCTGTTTGGTATAAATCTCTTGCTGGCACATTATATATTTGAAAATTGGACTCCATGCCCAATGTTTCTTGTTTTCCTTTTCAACCAGAAAATCCTTTTGAGAAAATTTGAGAGAACTTTTATATTTTTCAGTCCTTGTATATATATTGTGAGAGAGCCCTCTCTGGTGGAAAAATGGCTGAGTTTTCTGCCTAAAGCTTGGTTTGAAATACGTTACCTTCGGTATTATTCTTTTACAGCCGGAATAAAATCTAAGTGCTAATAGCCACTAATGATTGCAATCCCCAAGGTACTAACCGAAACTCTAAACTTCATTCCCAGAGCACAATGAGCTGAAGTCGATTGGAAGAAGTCCGTTGGAAGGGAGGCCTTAATGCATCCTCCATCATCCAACATGAGGGACACTCAAACATGTATGAGCTGATTTGGAGTAGGACTGAACACATGATGAAACATACTGACACCAAGGAATGGCCGACACATGAGGTCAAGGAAACTACAGAATGGCCGACACAGGTTATATCCTTGAACAATAAGCACGACACAAGAGTGACTTAGGCAACTTTTAACACAAAGAGACCACAATGCAAATCTGCAATGTAGGAGACATTAACAGATTCTCCATATGATTGGAAGACTAACCAAGCGAAGGAGTAAGAACTGTAATATCAAGTTTCCTAAGGCCAACACTAGAACCCAACTTGTTTGATAGACTCAAAACACGTGCTTTGTTCAAGGAGATATTTGACTTGCTGCCATCATATTGAAAGATATTTTAACATTCTTCCATTCCCTTTCCTTTTTCATTTTTTAACGAGCTTGACAAAGAACTAAAGCATGCTCGATAGTATTTTCATATTTAAGGAGTCTGAAAAACCTAGAAAAAAACTTCATACACCTATCTGTGGATTTTATATCAAGCCCAGATTGGTCTGTGCTCGGTGGTGTTTTCTTGCTTATAGAGTTGAAAAACTTAAACAGTTGTAGCTAGGGTTTTCACCCTAGCTTGTGCAAATGAGCACCTACTAAGGAGAATGGACTCCTTAGTAGCAGTTCCATAAACAGTAGATGAAACACAATACATTAAAATGGAAATTACTCTAAACATGTGCATGAAACATGAAGGACAAGAAATAGAAATGGTTTTTTGTATTAAATATTATACCTCCAATGTGAAGGTTGGTGGAATTCTTGCAATGGTCCAAGAGGGTTGCTCCAAACTCCAGCTTTGCTCCTTCTCTTTCTCCAAAAGGTTGAAAATGGGCCAAAAGGGCACTCAATGGTGAAAGTAGCTCAAAGGTGAGCTAGGGTTTCAAGAGTGATTTTGGCAGAGTAAGGGTGTATTTGATTGTGGATATGAAACGAGGGGTCTCCATCACCTATTTATAGGTTTTTAGTGGTGGAGTGTTGGCCCATGGTTTTGGGAACCATATGGTTTAGGTCAGCTGTATAGGGTTTTTTCCTCCTTTTTCCTCTTTTTCCTCTTTTTTTTATATTTTTTATTCCCTTTTTAGAGGGTTTTTGATATTTTGGAGGAATTTTGGATAATTTTGGGGGAGAAAGGGGTTTTTTAGCCTTTTGGAGGTTTTTTTGGGCCTTTTGGAGGCTTTTTAATGGGATTTTAGGGTTCTGAAGGTAAATATGGTAGGAAATATTGACAAATGAGTCATGTAATGGGGTAGATGAGGTAGTGAGCACTTTTTGGGTGTTAACAAATTTCCCCCTGATGTGTGAGGGCAGGAGCTCATTGTATGGCTGATAGACATCATAATTCTTGTATGGTTTTCCTGGGGTGTGGATAAGAGAAGAAACAAACTGGATCCCGGAACAACGGTCCCAAACAAACTGCAAAAACTAAAAGTACATAACCTCAATAATGGATGAGGAATAATTTGATCATATGGACGAGGTGGGCATTCCCATGCTCATATCAAGATATAGAACAATAATAACAATGGGGTCCAAAATATTTGGACCTGCCATATACATGGCCTCAAATACTAAATGAGGAAGAATCTCAATATATGGACGAGGCGGGCATACCCATGTCCGTATCAAGATACATAAAAAATAACTGGGAGGCCCGAAAAGGGGGACCTGTAGGATACATAGAGAACCACTGTGTACATCATAAGGGACAAAAGGGGAAACAATTCTGGGACATATTGCTGGGCTGACCATGTCTGAGCTAAAGAACTAATACACTAGAATAACAACAGTGCTACTGAGTGGGGTACCAGAGGAACTGATGAGCTTCTGGATCATAGTGACGGGGAGTCATACTCTCAATGGTACACTGAACTGGAACTGAACTGGGTACTCAAGGAAGCATATAACTGGATGGATTCCGAATACAATTGCCAACGCAACCCGGACATCCAGTGGAACATATAACTGAGCGTTCTGAAGTGACTCACCAATGCGCCAGAGTCGGGGGAGATCCGGGGTCTTCGACCAATAATGGAAGGGATATAAACCCTACGCGATTCTCAACGATGCGATCAAGGTGTTGAAATCGAGCATATGAGAAACAACCACTCGGAGAGGCAATGATGACTCCTCTCAAAATGGTCCGTAGGCACTCACCATAGATGGTGATGGGTCCAAGGTGCAGGGACCTATGGGTCTATCCTCTGGAATAGAGGGGTTGTCATCGACAGAGGGAGACCTGCAACTAGCAAGGCAATGATGTTTCCTTGATAGGAGCACGAGGTGGAGAACTGAAGTGTGAGAGTACTGATGGTAGGACTGACATATGGTGGGGGATAACTAGGAAAGTAGAGTGGGTGGACTCAAACTTCCTTTGTTCAGAGTATGATGGCGAGCACGATCAGGCAGCATATGAAACGGACTGAGGGGAAAGGGATCATATCAAGATAGTGACTGGGATGAGGGATACTCAAGCTGGTGTAAAAGGGAAGGAGACTGCAGAATACTCTGAACAAAGGAGACTTGATTGGGGGTGCTACCGAGATGATCGATAATAGTGCAAAGAGGCACGAGGGGACTGCTTCATGGGTTAAGGAAATAGAAGAAATGGGTGAAAAATGGTACTGTCGTGTGTATTTATATGAGCCCAGGATAGTTCATGCTCGTGATTGCTTTCAATTTTAATGAGTCCGAAAGCGATAAGAAGACTCTGAAATAATGGAATGGTACTGTCATGTGGATTTGTACGAGCCCAGGACAGTTCATGCTAGTGGTTGCTTTCAATTTTAGAGACTCTGAAAGCGATAAGAAGACTCCAGGGGGTTGCTTTTTCGTGTGTTAGTCTCCAAGGCCCGAAGAAGCATAAAAGGATGCAATGAAAAACTCTTCTAGCCAGTGTGACTAGAATATTCATTTTTCGTAATAAGTCTACCAGGTCCAGAAAAGGGTTAAACTTATACCAGATAGACTCCCTTTCAGGTACTTTACCGAGCATGAAAGGAAGCAAGATTACTCGACGATCTTTTCATTGTTTTAGGAGTCAGAAAAGAGCTTAACAGAAACTCCCTAAGTGGCTTTTTCGTAAAGGACTTGTCCGGCCCGAAAAAGGGATAAAATTATACCGAACAAAAGGAATGGCCAGGCAAGGAGGAAGTGCTCAATCAAGGAACATTGATAATGACCAAGAATGAGGGTAGGGGGGGGACACTAGTGGGCCTCCTTGCCGGATAATGAATGGTGGAAAAATAATGAAACGATTGCAGTATGACAGGAGTGAATGGCTCATGTAAAAATGTGGAACAATCTGATGGCGGCCGATGTGGCATGCAAACCAAGGCAGCAAGGTGTCAGGACACAATGTTGAAACTATACCAGGCGAGAGCAAGAAATGATCTCAAGCATCATTATGAGCTCAGAAAAATGAATCCGGCATTATAAAAAGTGTCAAAAATGGATAACGGCCGATGTGGCATGCAAACCGAGGCGACGGGGGGCGTTTTGGAAAAAATACCCGAAAAATCTGGGAGTGAGAATGAGAAATGATCTCAAGCATCATCACGGGCTCAGAAAAATGAATCCAATGATATAAAAGATATCAAAAATGGAGAGCAGCCGAAGTGGCATGCAAATTGAGGTGACTAGTGGCGTCTAAAAATTGCGCAAAAAATGATGGGGAAAAAATAAGAGAACAAGTGGACCATCATGAAGGTCTCGTCGTTATGATTCTAGTGGTGTAAACGGTTCGAAAAATGGACTCCGTATGGGTTCAGAATGGCCAAAACAAGAAAAAGTCAACGAACTATAAATAGTGAGTGGGTCCAACATGACAAGTGTAATTTGGACTTGTTGACTTCGACTAGTGATGAGAGTTGACTAGAGCGGAGTTGGTGTTTTTGGACGATCCGACTGGCCGATTTCAGATCCAGGAGTTACAGGTATTCTGTCAAACTCATACTTGCATTTGCTTTGGGTGTGAAGGGGGGTAGTGGGTCCCAGGGGAGTATTTGTACGGTCCATGTGGGGTGGACCATGGGTTTGTGGGATGGAACCGCGGTTGGGTACCGCGGGTTCCAGGGTGTATCACACAGCTGGAGACCATGAGGTTCAGGTCAGAAAATGCGATCTGGTACGGCACATTCCGAGGCTGAACACATGGTTTGGTACCGTGAGTTCGGCTCCTACAGGCGTGATTTTGGACCGCGACTGTAGCTTTGATAGCCGCGGTCGAAAACCGCGGCAAGGGACCCTAAAGCTGCGATTGAGATCGAGCTGTTAGGGTTCCTCAGGGGAGGGGGGAAGGTAGGGTTACTTCTTGGACATGAGTCTGATGAGTTTGCCTGGTGTGATTGACAGGATGTCGTTGGTGCTATGGCGAGAGCAGGAGGTCCCGGACGAGATAGTAGAGGTTATCCGGAGGGATCGCCATGTGCGGTCAACGCTGGGATTGTGCGAACTTCTGAAGTTCGCACAGGTACCGATGATGCGGTTAGCAGCACTGTTGTTGAACCGGCTAGTGAGCTTCTGGGAGCCAGACATATAGGCATTCAGGGTGCAAGGGGAGAGGGTGGATCTCACCCTTGCAGATGTCTACTTCTTGACAGGGTTTCCCTGTTTGGGTAGGGTGGCGGATACGTGGCCGTGAGTATCCGCGGATGTAGATATGGAGGATATGCTGGAGCGGTACTATGTTCCAGAGGCTAGGGTGTAGAGGAATGCACTCCGGGTGGTGGACCTGCAGGAGTCGGCAATACAAGCTATTGCGGCATGCATGGTTCGTATGTTGGGGTCCCAGTCACCTGAGAAGGTGTCCGAGGGCAAGATGCAGCTAGTGGGGCCAAATGTTCCTCACCTGTGTGCAGCGGCAGCTGACATCGGTGAAGGAATCTGGAAAGAGATTCTATTACGGATCCTTTCTATGTGCTTTCTTCATGGAGTGGGTACCGACACTGCGGCTATGGGTGCCGGTCAGGGTAGGAGGATTGAGGGAGCCGCGCATGGTGCGGTGGGGAGAGATGATGCTCCGCTGGGGTGGCGGTGAGGTTGGTAGATACTTCACGTAGTAGTTGTACCTGCAGTGGATACAGATGCTGCTAACACCGGGGATCCAGAGGCACCACGGGCGCCAAAACAGGCATGGGGACCATATGGTACGTATTGATTTTATTGCATGTTATGGATGTTAATATTTGTATATGACAGGGTTTGTGATATACTGTTACTGACTGATGTATGATCTACAAATGTGGGCCCAAGACCACCACCAGGACATATAGCGCGTAGGGGGCACGTGGCGATACTAGCCCTGCCAGGCCGTGGGGAGGTGCATCGACGGGACGCAGATGGGACTTTGGAGTCTGTACGGATGCTTCTAGACCGGTTGCTGGTTGGAGTGACTGATGACAAGTGGCGTGACGTGGATCCGGAGGTGATTCAGGATTGCATGAGGGCGCCACGAGAGTTCCGGTCGATCACGATCCGGGTGGCTATCTTGGCGGATAGGGGTCGTGCACAGGGGCCCGCAGGGGATTTGGAGCTGCCGGAGGAGGAGCGAGGGGAGGACTCAAAGGCAGCTGATGCCGGCAGTGATGCAAGGTATGACTCTCATTAGGGAGTACAGGGGACTCCCCCCCGATTTTGTAGCTACGGCATGTATTCAATGAGGCATAGGGATGTATAGAGATTTTTTGTATAGCTGAGTACGGGGGTACTCAGGACATGTATAGCAGATGAATATGTATTTTTTGAGATATAGATATATATGCACATGGATGCACCTTTTTGTGATGATGATTTAGTGTACGTACATGGATGCGCTTATGGTTTGTTATATGTTTGTATTGCACGTGGATGCTAGTGGTAGAGAATGATGGGCACGTGGATGCCCCTTGTGTATTTTATGTGATGTATTGCACATGGATGCAACATTATGTATGTAGGATTAGCTACGTGGATGCCCCTGTATATGAATGTGTTTTTATTTGTTATTTCACATGGATGCAAATGTTTATGTGATGATAGGAACGTGGATTCCCCTTGCAATCTTTTTGGGTTTTTATATATTTTTATGAGATGTTATGGGATGATGATGCATGATGGAGGTTTTACATGGTGTGATTGATGTGCCAATCTAAGAATTTGTTATCCATTTGATCTACAACACTATTTTGAGCTCTTGGGACATGGGTGAATGTTAGGGATTCAAACTGTCGGCTGAGTTGTTTTGTGCACAGGAATTTTCTAAAGAGGCAGGGATCACACACCTGGTAGCAGTTGTTGAGCTGAGAGACAAGTAGCTGGGAGTCAAGGAACACATGAAGGTGACATATGCCCATCTGGAGGGCAGCAGTCAGGAGACCGGTCACAACATCATACTCCACCTGGTTATTGGTAGCAGCGCCTATACATATCTCGTCGAGGTGAATCAATTCTTGTGAAGGGGAATATAAGACCCATGCTGCAGAAGCCAGGTTGGGAGACCAGTAAATTGCTCCATCGGCGAAGCCAATGTAATGAGGTGGAAGATGGTCCATCTGTGGTCATGCAAAAATTATGAATGTGAGATTGTGGTAAAAAAGGTGAAAAATGAAAAGAGAGCAAACTGTACAACGCGAACCAATGGGGCCGCGGGTTTATTTAGGGATAAAAGCATTTAAGGTACAACCCATTACGTTGTTTTCACAAAGGGTGACCTTCGGAGTCAGTTAAAATGTACGCCCCATTGTCGAGGCAGGTCTGCACGATGTAGGGGAATTGCCACATGGATTCAAACTTTCCTTTGCCATTTTTATCATGGGCTTGGCCATAGGTGAGGACGAGGTCCCCTTCATGGAAATCTCGAGGGTGTACATGTTTGTTGTAACCAGCTTTGGAGCGGTTCTTGGCGTCTTCAATGGTCTGGAGAGTGGCACAACGGTCTTCATTAGCTTGTTCTAGTGATAGTAGACGTTGCTCGAGTGGGGAGGTGTCGGGGAGAAGCTCGACGACGATATGTAAGGCAGGTATCTGACACTTGATGGGGAGGTTAGACTCTACACCGTGAACTAAATGAAATGGGGTAAAACCGGTGGCGGTCTTGGTGGATGTACGGTAAGCCCATAAGGCAGGGAACAACATGTGGTGCCAATTGGACTTATGCCGGTCAACAGTGCGTTGGAGGATGGTTTTTAAGATTTTGTTAATGGCCTCTACTTGGCCGTTCCCTTGGGGGTAGTAAGCAGAGGAATACTGATGTTTGAACTTCAGTAGGGTGGATAACTTGCGCCAAATGGAATCTTCGAAGTGTGAACCATGGTTTGAGACCAGCTGTTTGGGTACCTCGAATCGAGTGATAACATGGTTGAAAAAGAAACGGGCAGCGGTGTCAGCGGTACAATTGAAGGTGGGCATGGCTTCGGCCCATTTGGTGAAGTAATCGACGATGACAATGATGTACTTATGGCCGTTGGCAGATGGGGGTTTACACTCTATGAAGTCGATGGCCCACTTACAAAAGGGACCAACGGTGACTACTGGGTGTAATAGAGCAGGTGGTGTCTGGGCCTTGGGGGAAAAACGTTGGCAATTATGGCAATGTTTGACTGCTGTGATGTAGTTAGTAAAGAGTGTGGGCCAAAAGTATCTGGCACGGATGACCTTTTGGGTGGTGGCCATCCCAGAGAAATGTCTGCCGCAGGCACCTCTATGACAGTCATTGAGGACGTGTTCGGCTTCCTTGTGTGTAAGGCAACGACAAAGAATCATGTCGACCCCTCACCGGTAAAGGACATCACCTAAGAGGAGATATCGAGAGGACTGGTGATGGATACGACGGCGTCCATCACGATTGATGTTGGGTCTGAACTTCTGCATGTGAAGGTATAACAAAATATCACCTTACCATGGGTCATCAGACGAGATGGTGAACAAGTGATTGTCGGGTAAGTCATCGCAGATTTGTGGGGATGGCAGAAAGGAGGGGAGATCGGTGATGAGTTGGGAAAGCATGAGGGCTTTAGTGCTCTTAGGGGTTCGGAAGGTGAGGTCATATTCTTGTAGGATAATGAACCATTTAGAAACACGACCTTGCAGTAGCCACTGGTTTAAGAGATAGACCATGGGGTTGGAGTCGGCGACGATTGTGGTATGACTAAGTAAAATGTAGTATCGCAATTTTTGGACGGAAAAGACCACAGCTAGGGCTAGTCTCTCCTCGTATGGGTAACATAGGGGTGGTCCAGACAAGGTCTGGTTGACGTAATAAATGACATGCTCTTAGTGAGAGGCGTCTCCTTGAACCAAGACTCCGGACATGGCATGTTTGGATGCCGAGACGTAAAGGATGAAGTCTTGAGAGAAATCCGGAGGGGAGATCAAAGGGGCTTCTGTGAGAGCTTTCTAGAGGGTTTCCAATGTAGCTTCGGCTTGCTCATCCCAAACAAAGGGTATATGGGTACGCAGTAGGCATAAGAAACCATGAACAGTAGTGGCATAATCAAGAACGAAGCGACGAAGGAAATTGGATTTCCCCTGCAGACTTTGGAGCTGCCGGAGCGTGCGAGGAGAGGGAAGGTCTAAGATGGCTTGGACTTTCAAGGGATCAATAGTAATTCCTTTCTGGGAAACAATGAAACCCAACAATCGGCCTGCCGAAATGCAAAAGACACACTTGTGTGTGTTCAAGCGGATTTTATATTTGCGACAACGCAGTAAAACTTGTCGGAGGTCGTTGAGGTGGTCTGATTGTTTCCGGGAATGAGCTGTAAGGTCATCAAGATAGACTAGCAGGATATGGACCAAGTCGTGAAAACAATAGGTCATGGCCCATTGGAAGGTGGCACCAACATTTTTGAGGATGAAAGGCATGACGCGATAGGCAAAGGTGCCCCAACGGGTGGTAAAGGCAGTCTTGTACTGATCCTCCTTACGGATCTGAATCTGGTTGTATCCAGAAAAACCATCCATGAAAGATAGGACTTCATGTTCCGCACACGCATCGATGAGTTGGTTAATGAATGGTGTAGGGAAGTTGTCTTTGGGACAAGTGCGGTTTAAATCATGGAAGTCAATACATACTCTAATGGTGCCTTGTTTTTTGTTAACAGGAACAGGATTTGAAACCCAAGTTGTATATGCAATAGGATAAATGAATCCTACTTGGCGAAGTTTTTCAATCTCTGCTTTGACCGCGGGGAGCTTTGAGGGGTGAATGGGGCACTGTTTCTGGCGAACGGGGGTACATCTGGCCATGTGTCACTGTGGTTCTCTATAATAGCAGGTTCGAGACTAGGAATTTCGGTATAGGACCAGAAAAAGACATCACGGAACTCTTGGAAAAGTTTTTCGTACTCTACAATTTCATGCTCACTGCAGGAGGCTCCTAAGGTAATGATTTCAAGAGTACCAGGTGGGTCAGATATATCTATATGGATGACAGGTGAGATGTTGGCCATGTTACCTTCGTCAAAGGCATCAGGAGCAGGAATAGGATCCTTAAACCAGTCGACTTTAGTGGGAAGGAAATCTTTGGACTCAACTGCAAATTGGGTAGCTGTGGTAGAGGAGGAGTCTTCTAGGAGGAAATAAGAACGATGGTGCATGTCATCCCAGGGATAATCCGGGGTAGTGAGAGCCTCTAGAATCTCCTCATCATTGGAGAAAGTTTGAGTTGTCAAATCAGTTGATGAGGGAGTGGTAGTCGAAGAGATCATATAAATGGTGTTAATCTCGCCGGATGGAGATGATACCGGAGGGTGGATCTCCTCAATTGTGGGGGGTGCCATCTCAAGGTCCAAATTATTCATCTCGTAGAGAGCTGCTCTGTAATATGGGAGATCAGGACAGTGATGCGAGTAATGGCCGTAAATACCACATATGGCACAAGGGTGGTTGGTACGCAGTGATTTATCACGAGGTCTAGGGGTTGGATCGAGTTCGACAACCGGAATGTTGGGGTCATCATCAAGCATTTGCATGTGTTCCTGTAATGCAGGTAATTGTGGACATTGATGAGTCGGCTGGCCTAACTCATCACACAACGAGCATTTTGGGGGAGCACGAAACACGGGAGGGGGTTTAACTTCCTTGGGAGGGGGTACAGCAGTGTATGGTTGTGGGCCTCTGCCCCCAGTGGGCTTGATAAGAGGAGGGGGATTCATAGATGATGAAGGGGTAGCGACACCGGGAAGTGGTTGACTAGTAGTGACAATGGGTTGCACCGGTTTTAGTATGACATTTGGTGTCGATGGAGGAACGGGAGGTGAAATATACCACATGGGTAATCCTAAGGTTAACCCGAGGAGGCTGAGTGTAGCCATAACTGGGGCACTTACTACTCCCAAAGGAGGGAATAGGAAGGAGATTGTGTGCGTGGGTGTAACACCAATGTGACTAGGGACCAATGGTGGTTTAGGTAACAAGGGCAGTTGATTGTTGGGTATTTGTCTATTGTGGGAAAGGGTGCATAGGTCAGACACTTCGGGCGCAGGTGACGGGGGGGGGGATGGATTGGAATGTGGAAGTCATTGGTGTGTCTAAGTAAAGTCCAGGTCCCACGGAGGAAACAAACGAGGTAGTTTCACCACAAACAGGTTGTTCAACCATGGGGAGAACATTTTTGAGTGCAGCGGGGGCATTTGGATCGTAATAGGTGAGTTGGTCAACCTTGACCACGCGTCCATCATGGGGGAACATCATCGTACAAAAAACAGATGAGGCAACTGCACGCATGGCATACATGTAGCTGCGGCCAAGTAAGAGGTTATAATCAAGTTGGGAATTGATGACCTCTATGTCAATGAGCATGGTTTTACCAACCAGCTGGACGGGGACATTAGCTAAGAGACCTTGAGGTTGAGCAGAACGGCCGTCGTAGGCTCACAACGTAGTGGTGGACTACTAGAGGGTAGGGGATCCCAACTTCTGCCAAACGAATGTGGACATAACGCATGTAGAGGCACCTTCATTGATAATGCACCGATGGATGACAAGATTCTGAACAGAAACAAAAACTTGGAACGCTAAAGTGGAAGGCATGCATGGTTCAGACTAGTCCAAATCGAATGCCATCAGTTGTGAATCATTGGGGTCAATAGCACCAATGGCGGAGAGAAAAGTCTTGCGCTGCGAAGGACAGTTTTCTAAGACTTCTAACGCAAACATGGCTGCAGGAGACTGGGCTAAGTCATCTACAATGTTGTAATTTCACGCAGCGTGAGAATTGGGATTATTATTGATGCGACGAAGTGGGAAGCGAGGTGCTTTAGCGATGTCATCGAGTGGAGCCGAGGTATACGTAACGTCTAATCAGTGGGATGAGCGTGAGTGTTTTTGTCGACGGGAGAGGTTTCAGGGGTGGAGCCATATTTGTTCCGACAGGTTTGGAGGTTGACATCAATGGACGACATCATCAACAAGTGGTGAGTCCCTGAGTCGAACATGGGTTGATCAGTAGCAGCATAAGTGATCTGTTGCTGTGGTGGTGCGTTGCCTTGAGGGGGAGCCAACGTTTGAGTGTTCACTACGCCTTGGGTTGGTAAGGGGTTTTGCAGCACCAAAGGTTATTACTGAGGGGGTGGGGGGTTGGGTGGCACTTGATGAGTTGCATGCCCTTGGCGATGGGCATCATCAGCCCAGAGTTGCCGAGCTCGCTCCAAATGTGGGAAAGCATGTGTGTAGTGGCCATAGACCCCGCAAATAGAACAAGGATGGTTTGTTCTCAAATTATGATTTTTGGCCTGCTTGGGTGGCTGATCAGGGTTTTGGTTGGTAGGTGTTGCATTATTGTTGTCTGGGGGATTGGGAGGTTGACCACCTTGGTCTGGAGGAGGGTTGTTCCCACGGTTACGACCTTTGCCACGGTTTTGCTGGCATTGTTGGCGCTGGTTGTTTTGGTTCGACTGTGGATTCTGTTGGGCGTAGACTTTCCCTTGGGACGTAGGTGGGTTCTGGGGTTGTGCAGGTGTGGGAGTAGGCTGCGGTGGATAATACGTAGGGCGAGGCTGCGTAGGTGTTGAACCTTGTGGGGGTTGCTAATACGTTTGCAGAGCGGGTTGGGGGTTTGCAGTAGGGGATACCTGTGGTGGGTAATAAGCATGTTGGGCTTGAGAGGACATAGGAACTGGCGCAGGCTGTCGATGGTAATATGGCTGAGATGCGACCAGAGGAGCAAAAACGGGGGACGCATGTCCAAAGAACTGAGGTGGACATGAGGGTCCATGGGAATGGTGGTGATGTGCGATGGGAGCATACGAATTGGTTGCTCCGGACTGTGATGTAGCTTGCGAAAGGTCGGGGCCATGGCTAGGACGTGCTATGGAAAAGGGTTGGGGATGTGAGGCAATATGGCCAATGATGCCATCTGCGGCATGGGATGCCCCCGGCGCATCGTGTTGGGAGGAATCGCCAAGAGGGGCGTCAGGTATGATGGTTTATAGATAACCTGACTGAGCATAAATGAGGTCGAATTGCTGGGCTTTGAGGATGGCCTCTTCTTTAGACTGGGGTCGTTCGGATGCCACATCCTTGGCAATGACAGGAAGGATAGATTTTAGAAACCAATCTAAGAAGATACGATCATTTAACTTAATTTGGTAGAGGCTGAGGCATCGACGCCACTCATGAATGTGGTTAGTGATGTGGGTAGCCATGTTCTGTCTGCAAGACAGTAGGATCTCAACTCCTGCGTCATAGCACATAGGTAACTGAAAGAATTGCAGGAAGGTCGAGGCAAGGGATGTAAAGGTGGCACGGGTTCCATGGGGTTGCTCGATGTACCACTTAGCTGCAGAGCCAGTGAAGGTGCGCTGTAATTGACGGAGGCGGATAGAGTCATCCACTATGGAATTGGAGGAACACCATAGATGGAAGGACATAATATGGTTCTGGGGGTCCTCACCGGCCTTGCCCTCAAACTTAGGGATGTCGGAGGGAAGCTTAGTGGGCATGTGAGGCCACGTAGGGTCGTGTCTGATGGGATAGTTAGTCAGTCTAGCTAGGTCAAGAAGGTTAGGCTATCCATGAATGGAAAACTAGTAGAAGGATGTGACATACTAGTGGGTTGGACCATGTTGGGGCCAATGCCCCCAAGTGTAGGGGAAGGGTTTGGGAGGTTTCCCCCAAGTGTAGGGACGAAAGTGGTAGGGATGGTCCTGCACCGCCAAGGGTAGTGTGAGTCACTGATGGAGTGGGAATAGGTATTCCAGCTACTGGAATGGGTGTAGTGATCGGAATGGTAGATGAGGGCCCCATCGAGGGCATACCCAAAGCAGGTGTGGTAGCTGGAGCAGTGGTGGATGCTCCACCAATGGTCCCTACAATGAAAGGGGTGGAAGTCAAGCCAACCATGGGGCTGGTTGGTGCAGTGTAAATGGGGTTCTCAGACTCTGCCTCAGAATCAGAGGTAAAATAAGGGGCGTCTAGATTAGATGACGGAGTTCTATGCCGTTGACGAGTGGAGTCAAGTGACAAAGCTCGAGATCTATGATGAGTGGTATCAAGTGATGAAGATCTATGTCTATGACGGGTGGTGTCAAGTGAACTGTGCTGCGGGGGCTCGCCCCGGAGGCGCTGAGAATGTCTCGGCGATGCAATGGTGATAAATGGTGTCAAAAACTGGGGGTTGTGTTGAGTGAAAAACAACTCAAAAACCCTAATGCAACTAAGTGTGCAGAAGGAGAGCCCAAAAAATATGGCACTCATGCCAATAACCAACTCAAAACATCTACTGTAACAGTCGTGCTACAATAAGTGGAGTATCAACAGAAATGGTTAGAATACCAACAAGTAGCAGGTTTCCTAAAAAATAAAAATAGTGGACTCGGTAGACCAAAAGGAGGTAAGGGAGCATGCAAACACCTAAATAAATAGTATTCTGACTCAGCTAGACATATCCTATGCAAGGTGATGAAATCCAAGTCAGACAATATGGATAGGAGAGCCAAGTGGCTAAAGATATCCCCCTACCGGGAGGGACACCGGGTAGTCAATCCTAGAAGAAAGGAAACTAAGATACCCCGTTCATGACACGTCCAGAAAAGGTGAATCTGTCGTTTGGTTCTATCACCACAGTATACCCATACAGGGATACCCTGAGAACTGTGAAAGGTAGCCTTCAGTCACTGAATGGATTGTGGTATTCCACTCAGGCCTCTGGAACCAATCTGGCGACTTCAACCCTCCTAGGGGAGAGGCCCTCTGATAAACTGGTCGTGACCGTGCCAAAAAATACTGGGGGATTTTGGTTCCCTAATGGACAACAGCTATGTCTCAAATGTAAGCAACCGAGGAGTGTTATTTGGATGCCTATCCCCCCGATCCTACCTAACTACAAAAATTATTATGTGTTCCCCAAGTGGGGTTAGAATGTTGGTTGTGTTAAGTAGTTTTTTAAGGCTCACTTGAATTAGGTGACAGAGTGTGTGCATGTGAGATGATGAACCCAAATAAAAGTGCCACAAGGGGGGCAACTTTATAACTAAAAATAACAAGACAAAATGTAAACTTTGAAATGCAAAATTTTCTCTTTCTTAATTAAAATGCTGAAATTTTTAAGAAACTATTCTGTAAATGGAATAGAAATAAAACTGCAGAAAAGGTTGTAGGGAAGTATGGCTGTAGGTAGGATAGATGGCTGTGCAGGTCCAGAAAATAGTGCAGCAAAGTGCTGGGTTCAAAACAGTAAAAAAGTGCAGAGAACAGAGCATGGGTCTGTGGCAAGTCGAAGCGGTCGGACCGCGGGAAACAAATCAACAATCGCAAACAGGTTGCAGGATTTTGGCCAAAAGATGCAGTTGTACCGCAGGAAAAAGGTCGAAAGCTGCAGGCAGGTTGCAGGAAAATGGCTGAAAGCCACAGGCGGGACGCAGGAGAAAATGCCGACAGGCGCAGGCGGGTTGCAGGAAAATGGCTGAAAGCCGCAGTCGAGACGCTGGAAAAAGACCAATAGGCGCATGCGGGTTGCCGAAAAATGGCTTAACGCCGCACTCAGGATGCGTGCAATGTTGATGTATATGTAACTTCGGAATGTATTTCATCAGTATATTCTATATATAATTATTGTACCCTTATAAGAGATGTGTTATTCCTCTATAAGGAAGTGTCGTCATGTGGATTGACAAGTGTCGCAAGTGTGTGTACTTGCCGATGGGTTATTAGACCAACATGTGGGGTCAGCCCTGATTTATATATATTATAATGTGGATGTATCTAAGTAGACAAGTCGGCCCCATTAAGTCACTAGGAAAAAAGGTGAGTATAAATAGAGATAGGAGTTCTCTATTTTACTCACTCGGAAAAGTAACTCACTCTCACTCTGAAAAGTAGCGCACTAGTGAGGAGGAGGATCATCTGCTAGGAGACTATCTCAGTGTTATTTGGTTGTATTTTGGTTGAGCCATTGCTCTGTCTATCTCTGAGGAAGTTGTGGGGTTTTTCACCTTAGGGTTTTTCCCATGGAAACTCTGTGTCTCTTGTCTCTATGCTTTTGATTCTTCTGATGCTTGTGATGCTTGTCATATTATGATTGTCATGCATTGATATACTGTAGATGTTATTCTCTCAGCAAAGATCCTAGAGTATAATGAATTAATTCTCAAAATTTAACATGGTATTAGAGCTAACCTGAGAAGAAGACATTTTGCAGTGACAGAAGCTTGAGATCCTTGTTTATTGGTTTTATCTCCACAGATTTTTGAAAATCAGTATAGTATATTGACTCTACTCATCAAGGCGCATCTATCTGTCCAATCAGAATTCCGTTCCGAGCTTTTTCAGATTTGGCCCTAAAAATTAGGGTTTCCACAAAAATAGGAATTTCTGGAATCTGAAGACACAGCTGGAAGCTCCTTGCAAAAATCGAAGTTTAGAGCTTTGGATCAAGATTTTTGGCTGGGTAGATCTCCGGGAAACTCAAACCCTAATTTAGGGCTCTCCCTAGTGAACCCGGGAGGACAAAAAGGAAATTTTGAAGGGAAAGACTTTGCTGATCTCAAATTCTGAATGTACCAGGATGATCAGCTCTCCAAGGCGCATCTTTCTATCCTTTCAGAAATTTGAAATTCACATTTTGAAGTTTTAGGGTTTCTCTGACAAACCCTAATCTGGGACCAGATCCAGTTTTCAGCACTTCAAGTGGTAAGTCCTAAATCTTTTCTATTTCCATTTGAAGTACTCTTAAAGATGTCTCTCCACACTAAGCTTGAGGATAAGCTTGAAGGAGCTGATAACTTTCGAGCCTGTAAGTATAGGACTGGGTTAATCCTGGAAGAGAATGAGTTGGACTCATATGTGAAAAAAGACATTCCTATCCTAGAGGATGAAGAGGCCAAGGCATTGCACAAGAAGAACATGGTCAAGGCAAAGAGAATCATTGTTGATTCTATCAAATACCATCTCATACCCCATGTGTCTTCTCTTAAGACACCCAAGGAGATGTTTGACTCTTTGACCAAGCTGTTTGAAGGAAAGAACATAAATCGGAAGATGACCCTGCGGAACCAATTGAAAGGAGTAAAGTTTCAGAATGGAGAAACCATTCAATCCTATTTTTCAAGGGTCTCCCAGATCAAGGAACAACTAGAAGCAGTAGATGAAATGGTGGAGAATAGTGAAGTGGTGATGACCACTCTAAATGGCCTACCCAGGTCATGGGATAATTTATCCAAGGAATTTGTGCAAGGAAGAAGTTGATCTCTTTCAGTAGACTTCGGGAAGAATGCTCACAAGAAGAAGCAAGGCTTGTGGCACGAGAAGAAAAGATGGGGAATGAAGATCAAGCTCTCACAGCTCACACCAAGAAAGGAAAGTCCAAGAGAGAGCCATCTCACTCCAAGAGATCTTCACATCACTTCAAAGAAAGAAGAATATGCTTCACCTGTAATGAGAAAGGACATATTTCCATAAATTGTCCCAAGAACAAGAAGGACAATAACATCTCCAACAAGAAGAAGAAGGGTAGCAAAAGAAGGTTTCATGCTCATGATGCCGAAGATGATGAACCCCCAAAGAAGAAGGATAGGGCAGAAAGTGATAGTAATGATGACTCATCAAGTGAAGAAGAGTATGTTCTGATCTCTGCTCTCACAGGTACCATCTCCCATGGCTGTAATGATTGGTTAATTGATAGTGGGGCTTCCAAATGCATGACTGGGTTTAAGGAATCTTTTGTGAATCTATATGAACATGAATCACCCCATAAGGTGAAACTTGGGGATGATTATCAATACCCAATCAAAAGAAGTGTTGAAGCCTCCTACAACCTAGATTCTGAAAAATCATTGAAGATGAAATGAGTACTTTATGTACCTGGGCTCAAGAAGAACTTACTCTCCATTTCTGCATTGGATGCAAAAGGTATGAGGGTTGCATTTGTGGATGGCCAAGTCCTAATGTGGCCAAAGGGAAATACCATAGATGATGCAGTAGTGATTGGAGAGCAAGAGGGAGGCTTGTATAAATTGAAGGGACAACCTGAACATGCCATGGTGCATGAATCTATTGAGCCAAGTGAACTATGGCATAGAAGACTTGCTCACATGCACTATAGAGCACTTCCGATTGCAAGCAAGGCAGTAGAGGGTCTTCCTGAAATCAAGACCAAACATGAAGGTGTTTGCAAAGGATGTGCAAAAGGTAAGAACATTAAGAAGGCTTTCCCAAGCAATGAAAGCAAGGCAAAAGACATCCTGGAAATCATCCACTCAGATGTATGTGGCCCTATGTCATCCAGTTCCCTGAGTGGGTATGTTTACTATGTCTCATTTATTGATGACTTCTCCAGGAAGACTTGGGTATACTTCTTGAAAGGCAAAGCTGAGGTGCTTGATAAATTCAAGGAATTCAAAACCTTGATGGAGAATCAAACTGACAAGAAAATCAAAACATTCAGATCCAACAATGGTGGAGAATTCACCTCAAGTGACTTCAAGAAGCTTTGTAGTGATTCAGGGATTAAGAGGGAGTTGACTGCTCCTTATAATCCTCAACAGAATGGTGTTGCAGAAAGGAAGAACAGAACTATCATGGAAGCAGCAAGGGCAATGTTGCATGACCAGGATCTTCTTATGCATCTATGGGCAGAAGCAGCTAGAACAGCTGTATATGTGCAGAACAGAACACCCCACAAGATATTGGACAACAAGACACCAGAAGAGGTCTTTTCTGGTAAGAAACCTGAAGTCAGTCATCTCAGAATATTTGGTTTTCCAGTATACACTCATGTCCCAAAGGAAAAGAGGACTAAACTAGATCCTTCAGGAAAGAAGGGTATCTTTGTGGATTATAGTGAAAGCTCGAAGGCTTACAAAATATACTTTCCAGGGTTCAAGAAGATTGATGTCAGCAGGGATGTAACATTTGATGAAAACTCAGCATTCATCAAATCAAGGAAGGCACCTACCGAAGTTTATGAAGAACCTAAGGAAACAAGATTTCAGGACACTACCATGACTGAAGCAGTTCCAGAAGCTGTTCGTGAGTTTGAAGATCCACAAGAACCTGTAGATCCACCCCGTGAGGATAACTCTCACAAGAGGAAACCTGTATGGGCTAGAGAGCTCATTCAAGATGCAGAAAGATTTGGTATTCCAGAAGAAGAACACAAAGCAAAGAAGAGAACCAGATCACAGACCAGCTATGTTGCTTTACTTTGTGACATTATGAACAAAGAGCCTTCCAATTATGAAGAGGCAGCGGAAAAGAAAGAATGGAAGGATGCCATGGTTGAGGAATACCAATCGATAATGAAGAATGATGTTTGGGATATTGTCCCAAGACCTAAAGAGAAGTCTGTTGTGACTTCTAAATGAATCTTCAAAATCAAGCATGCTGCAGATGGCAGTGTGGAGAAATACAAAGCAAGATTCGTAGCTCGTGGCTTCTCTCAGAAAGAGGGAATATATTATGAAGAAAATTTTGCACTTGTATCCAGGTATACTTCCATCAGAACAGTAATTGCCCTAGCTGCAGCAATGAAATGGAAAATACACCAGATGGATGTCAAGACTGCTTTCTTGAATGGTGTAGTTGAAGAGGAAGTATATGTGGAACAGCCACTTGGTTTTGAAATACATGACAGGGAGTCATATGTGTGTAGATTGAAGAAAGCCTTGTATGGCTTGAAGCAAGCTCCCAGAACTTGGTATGGTAGGATGGACAGTTTCCTATCTAGTTTGGGCTTTACCAAGAGTAAAGCGGATTCCAACCTTTACTACAAGGTTGAGGAAGGGAATCATGTGATTCTACTCCTGTATGTGGATGACTTATTTGTAACAGGAGATGATAGACTGATTGCAGATACTAAGATGAAGCTTGCCGCTGAATTCGATATGAAAGATTTGGGAATGATGCACTATTTCCTAGGTATGGAGGTGTGGCAGAATGCAGGTGGGATCTTCCTTGGTCAAGGGAAGTACATAGTAGATATCCTGAAAAGATTCGGGATGATGGATTGCAAGGCCATGGCCACACCTATGGCATCGAATCTGAAGCTTCTATGTGATGCTTCATCTGAGCCGGTTGATGTCTCCATGTATCGTCAGATGATTGGGTCCTTGATGTACCTGATGAACACGAGACCAGATATTTGCTGTACTGTGAACACATTGAGCCAGTTCCTGGCGGATCCAAGGAGTGTTCACCTGGTTGCTGTAAAGCATGTTCTAAGGTACCTGAAGGGTACAGTGGATTATGGGCTCAAGTATGAAGCGAATCAAAAGTTTAACCTACAGGGTTATGTTGATTCAGATTGGGTTGGCAGTGTTGCAGATAGGAAGAGCACATCTTGGTGTTGCTTCAGTATGGGATCAGGTGTGATCTCTTGGTTTAGCAGGAAGCGGTCCTGCGTAGCACTGAGTATAGCTAAGGAAGAGTATGTTGCAGCCTGTTCAGCTAGTTGTGAGGTCGTATGGCTACGAAAGCTACTGTCTGAGTTATTTGATCTCTCGTTAGATGCTACTGGTATCTTCTGTGATAACCAGAGTTGTGTAAAGTTGTCCAAGAACCCAGTGTTTCATGACAGGTCGAAACACATAGAGATCAAATATCACTATATCAGGGATATGGTGCAGAGAGGAGCTGTGAAGCTCATGTATGTTGCGACACACGAGCAGATTGCAGATGTGCTGACGAAGCCATTAGCCAGGGTGAAGTTCGAGTACTTCAGAGAGAGGCTTGGCGTGATTCAGATCGAGGACACTTCGAGGAAGAAGTGATGGACACATTTGCTGAAGCCATTCCAAGCATGTTGGAAGGGGGATCCTTCACATGGTTGTGGATGTAAGTGCTGGATGATGAGCATCAGGATGATGTTCTGGTTTCTGCTTGGATATGATTAGCTGGATCATTATATGTATGTATGTATGCATCATGTTGGATGATGGATATGATCGATTGGATCATGTGTATGTATTTTGTATACGCATCATGTTGGATGCTGGATATGATTGGTTGGATCATGTGTATGTATTTTGCATACGCATCATGTTGGATGTTGGATATGATCGATTGGATCATGTGTATGTATTTTGTATGTACGGATCATGTTGGATGCTGATGGATATATTGTGTGGATCATGTATATTTGTATGATCAGGTAGATCATGTATGTTGATGGGTACATTATGTGGATCATGTATCTTTGTATGATTAGGTAGATCATGTATGTTGATGGATACATTGTGTGGATCATGTATCTATGTATGTATCAGGTGGATACTTGGTGTGCATCAGATGGATGCATTATATGATCAGGATGATCGTGGATGACGAGCTTCTCCAGATGACATGCAGCAGGATGTTGCAGTGATGACGATTAGGATGATCATGTGTACATCAGGATGATGTTTGATGAGTATTAGATGATACTTTGTGGCCGTGTATCAGGTTGTGCATGTAAGCATGTAATTTGTGCCCTGGGAGATTTGCAGATGGTCTTTCGAGGTTTTGCCTATGGCATGTAATTCGATGCCCTGGGACATCTGGAAAATGCTCTTGCAAGGTTTTGCTTGTGAGGACATGTAATTTGTGCCCTTGGAGATCTGCAAATAGTATTTTGAGGTTTTGCCTATCGCATGTAATTCGGTGCCCTGGGATATCTGGCAGATGCTCTTGCGAGGTTTTGTCCTATGGCATGTAATTTGCTCCTGGGAGATTTGGACAGGATGAAAAAGGCCTCAGATGCTTTAGCCAGGTTTTGCCATGACCACATGTAATTTGCTCCTGGGAGATCTGGACAGGATGAAAAAGGCCTCAGATGCTTCAGCCAAGTTTTGTGGTGAGATCACATGTAATGTGCTCCTGGGAGATCCGACAGGTAGAGCCGCGTGCTCGTAACAACCTGGGATGCTTCAGCCAGGTTTTGTGATGGGTCACATGTAATGTGCTCCTGGGAGATCCTACAGGTAGAGCTGTGTGCTCGTAATAGCCTGGGATGCTACAGCCAGGTTTTGTGACGCACATAATAAGTTATGAGGATTCCACAGTATGGCCAGTGATGATGAAGACCTGCAGATGGTGGGCCTACATCCAGTATGAAAAAGGACTGGCTCTGTAGAACTTCCTATGACAAGTAGAGTCAGAGATTGGTTGAGATAGCAGCAGCAATGACGATGATGATGACGATGATTTCAAGAAGAAGACTTGTCTAGCATATCTGTGTCGAGAAATACCTTCCTAGTTAAGACGGAGTGTTGATGTATATGTAACTTTGGAATGTATTTCATCAGTATATTTTATATATAATTATTGTACCCTTATAAGAGATGTGTTATTCCTCTATAAGGAAGTGTCGTCATGTGGATTGACAAGTGTCACAAGTGTGTGTACTTGTCGATGGGTTATTAGACCACCATGTGGGGTCGGCCCTGATTTATATATATTATAATGTGGATGTATCTAAGTAGACAAGTTGGCCCCATTAAGTCACTGGGAAAAAATGTGAGTATAAATAGAGATAGGAGATCTCTATTTTACTCACTCGGATAAGTAACTCACTCTCACTCTGAAAAGTAGCGCAATAGTGAGGAGGAGGAGGATCATCTGCTAGGAGACTATCTCAGTGTTATTTGGTTGTATTTTGGTTGAGCCCTTGCTCTCTCTATCTCTGAGGAAGTTGTGGGGTTTTTCACCTTAGGGTTTTCCCCACGGAAACTCTGTGTCTCTTGTCTCTATGCTTTTGATTCTTCTGATGCTTGTGATGATTCTCATGCATTGATATACTGTAGATGTTATTCTCTCAGCAAAGATCCTAGAGTATAATGAATTAATGCTCAAAATTTAACATGCAAAAGGACGACAGGCGCAAATGGGTTGTAGGAAAATGGCTGAAAGCCGCAGTCGGGACGCGGGAAAAGAGTTAACAACGGCAGTTGGATTGCCCCGAACAAGCTAATAGCCGCGATCGGATCACAAGTAACAGACTGAAAACGATCGGCAGGTCACCGGAAACAGTCTGAGAGATGCGGTCGGATCGCAGGTAAAGGCCTGAAAGACACGGTCGGAACGCAACTGCAGGGGGTAAAAGATGCAGTTGACAGTAGCCGAAAGGGACTGCCGAACAAAAAAATATTGCAGAAAATTAAAAATATTTAAAACTTTAAAAACTATAACCAGAAATTCAAAGGAACACAAGGGGAGTCGCCAAAACTGTAGCTAGGGTTTTCACCCTAGCTTGTGCAAATGAGCACCTACTAAGGAGAATGGACTCCTTAGTAGCAGTTCAATAAACAGTAAATAAAAGACAATATATTAAAATGGAAATTACTCGAAACATGTGCATGAAACATAAAGGACAAGAAATAGAAATGGTTTTTTGTATTAAAGATTATACCTCCAATGTGAAGGTTGGTGAAGTTCTTGCAATGGTCCAAGGGTTGCTCCAAACTCCAGCTTTGCTCCTTCTCTTTCTCCAAAAGGTTGGAAATGGGCCAAAAGGGGCACTCAGTGGTGAAAGTAGCTCAAAGGTGAGCTAGGGTTTCAAGAGTGATTTTGGCAGAGTAAGGGTGTATTTGATTGTGGATATGAAATGAAGGGTCTCCATCACCTATTTATAGGTTTTTAGTGGTGGAGTGCTGGCCCATGGTTTTGGGAACCATATGGTTTAGGTCAGCTCTATAGAGTTTTTTTCTCCTTTTTCCTCTTTTTCCTCCTTTTTTTATATTTTTTATTCCCTTTTTAGAGGGTTTTTGCTATTTTGGAGGAGTTTAGATAATTTTTGGGGGAAAAGGGGTTTTTAGCCTTTTGGAGGCTTTTTTGATGGTTTTGTGGCCTTTTGGAGGCTTTTTTGGGCCTTTTGGAGGATTTTTAGGCCTTTTGGAAGTTTTTTAATGGGATTTTAGGGTTCTGAAGGTAAATATGGTAGGAAATATCGACAAATGAGTCATGTAATGGGGTAGATGAGGTAGTGAGCACTTTTTGGGTGTTAACAACATTCCTCTATACACCTATCTGTGGATTTTATATCGATCCCGGATTGGTCTGTGCTTGGAGGTGTTTTCTTGTTTATAGAGTTGAAAAACTTAAACAGTCCTCTATCAACCATCTTGTGGATTTCACATCGAGCCGGAGTAGGTAAATGCTCGCTTGGTGTTTTCACATTTCGAGAGTTTGAAAACCCTAAAGACGACTCCAAAGGTCCTTTTTCATGAAGTTAGTCTCCTTCCCTGAAAAAGTGTAAAATAATGGAAGAAGAACTCTTCTAGCAAATACCAAAGTATACCTAGAGTATACATTTTCCATAAATTATCCACCAAGGCCTGGAAAAGGGGTAATTCTATACCTAAGTGGATGTCGGTTTAGTTATTTTAACGAGCCCGAAAAGATAACTATGCTTGGCAAACTTTTCCTATTTAAGGAATCTGAAAAGGGCTGAAAAGAACTCCATAAGGATCTTTTCCGTAAAGGTTTAACGAGTCTGGAAAAGTAAACTCATGACCTCCTTACTGTTTTTAACGATCTCAAAGGAGATAGAAAAATGCTCATAACTTCCTTACTGTTTTTAACGAGCTCAAAGGGAAGGTGGAAGACTGCTCAAAGCCTCCTTACTATTTTTAATGATCTCAAAGGAAAGGTGGAAGAAATGCTTGTAACCTACTTACTATTTTTAGCGAGATCGAAGTAAAGGTAGAAGAATGCTTGTAACTTCCATACTTTTTTTAACGAGCTCGAAGTAAAAGAAGAATGCTCGAAACCTACTTACTGTTTTTAACGAGCATAAAGTAAAAGAAGAATGCTCGAAATGGGAGGAGACGAGTGTCAGGGACATGCGAGACTAGCTCCAAGCGCATGGAACAAAGTTATGCCTAATGCGAGGAACATGGGAAAGATAAGGACACTTGGGGCGTGTCTCCTCTAGGTAAAAGGTGTCAAACTGCGATGGAAAAATGATACAGGGCTTAGCAGAAATGAGATTGGAGATGGAGGCTTATACAACGATCTAAAAGCGTGGAAGCCGGCATCAGGCTCATTAGCGCAAGCGGGATCATAACAGATGCATATGCAACTTGAACACAAAGATGGGAGCCTTATCAGGGATGGCCAGAAATATATGAGGAAGAAAGATATGAGGCTTCTTCTCAAAGTCATGGTAAATCTAAAAAGGCTCTCGAGCCTATGAGGAAAACTTAGCATGGGAATCAAAATGGCATAAGGGTGTTGACTAGGGTGACCCATGTTAGGTAGGCTTTGTTGTCAGACTAGTGCACAATGCATAAAGAGATGGCTAACACACCAATATCCAACAGGTTCGATCCTATGGCGAATTCGGATGGAAAAAGGTTCAAATGCAACATAACAATGGAGAATCCTAAACCTATATGCAAGGTTCCGAATATACCTGACATGGTTGCACAAGGTGTCGAAAAGGACCAGTAAGCAAGTATACATCCAACTAAGAATCCTGTCTCCAAAAACATTAGTACCAAGATCATATCTAAAACATATGTAAAGAAAGACCCGATACAAGTCACTGTGGTAGAAATACTTTCAACTTCACTATCATCAACAAAAGGCATAAACAAGGCAGAGTTTTCAAATGAAGACTCTATGGTACCCAAGCCCGAGGACTTACAATCAACAAGATCAAATTTAGGATGAAGATCAAAGTTGAAGGTCATGATGGAATCTGCAGAAACAAATTCATCATCACGGGAGTTGAAAATTCTAGAAGTAGAATCAAACTTAGCAGGAACACGGATTTGCAGATCTATAGGAGAGTCTAAAGACTCAACAGTAGGACGATCGGACTTTAAGGTCAAATCGGGGCTGGACATGACTGCGACTGGATCAACATCCAAATGAATGGCACATTGTACTATGGACTATAGGAAAACTTCATTGAAAAGAAGTATATCATCCTAGATAGAACACATATCTAAACATTCAGATGGAGGTGTCACTTGGTCAAAAGCTGGGACTAAATCCCGAGAAGGTAAGCATGAACTTAGAGACTTCTTCTCAGTAGTAGTTGAACTCAAGAAACAATATGCCACATAAGTCCCATGTGACATAGTAGTGCCTAATGACAAGGGATTTGACTGGTCTACGGTTGGGTAATAAGGAGGATCAACAAATGCAAACTGGTCGATGGTGACAATGTTTTTGTTATGAGGGAAATGCATCACACAAAAAAGCGTAGACACCACAACATGCATAACATAAACATAATCACAGCTGAGGATCATATCAAAGTCCATAGGGTCCTTTAAAACCATAAAATCAACTAAGACTGTTTTTCCACCGAAGCTAACAGGTTCCTAACAGAGGAATCCGATCGGTTGACTAGGTCTTCTATCGAAGGTCAACGACCAATTAACAGCTGGAATAACATTAGGGAAACCCAAATCTCTCCAAGCATAAGCGGATAAGATACTAACAGAAGCTCCTTCATCTACAATGCATCTATCAACCGTATGGTTCCTGATATCAACCTTTATCTGGAAAGGTGTCGAAGAAGGAAGATGAGGTTCGGCTAGACTATTCCAATCAAAGGAAATGATCCTAGGGCTTGGTAGGGGTTCACATGGCACATATGAAGTACCCCCTTTTTCAGGAACATCCAAACTGGTAATGCAGAAGACTTCAGCAGTAGGTGCATCAATCTTTGCAGGACTGATGGGATCAGTCGAATATTGCATCGATTCGATCACTTCACTCTCTGAAGGAAGAGTGGGGTCAACCAAAGATTGCATTGGTTCAACCACTTTATCAACCAAAGGTTGATATGACTGTAGGGAATATATAGACAACTCAGGAATAGAGGTTCCTTTAGACATGGACCACACTCTTCATGCTTCTAGAATGGTAGGGTATCGGTGAGTAAGGTGATTTCCCTTACAAAGTTTACAAGGGAAATTTGGTTTCCGTCCTATAGGTTGAGACTCCTTTACAATGTCAGTACTCTTAGCATGACTAGAATTGGCTGATAGCTTGCCCCCAGCATGACTTGCAGTGGCTGGTTGCTCAGAAGTAGAAGACTTTTGAACTAAGGACCACACTTTTTGCACTTCTGGAAGTATAGGGCACAAGTAAGCAAGGTGATCTCCCTCGAAAAACTTACAAGGGAACTTAAGCTTCTATTTGTTGGGTTTGTCGACAACGTCAACTCCCTCATCATGACATGCAGTGGTTGATTTGATGTCTCTAGTATGACTCACAGGAACTGGTGACTTGTCATCAATATGACTAGCAGTGATAAATGGCGTGTCCTCAACATGACTGATAGTGGTTGAAGACAAACTTTCAGTGTGATTTTTAGTGACTTAAAGTTTTCTCCCAGGATGACCTCCAGAGGCTGGGTAGGTTCCCCCTGCATGACTTGTAGAGGCAGGGTGCTTTCCCCCAGCATGATTTGCAGAGGCTGGGTTGCTGCCCCCTTATTTTGGCATCTTCTTCATATTCTTCCCCTGTCTATTCCTTTTAGACTGCTAGTTACTAGTATTGCTACTTTTTCCACATGAGGTAGAAGGAGGAGGAGAAGATGTTACTAGCGAAGAAGGAACAGGGTTCTGATGCTCTTGATTTGAGGTGCTCACAAAAGAAGCATCAAGAGCATGCAAGGCATTCGGAGTGGAAAACAACCAAACCAGCAGCCCAATAGTGAATCCAGGAAGATTCAGAGTAGCCATTAAGGGAGCACCAATGTTTCCAATGAATGGAACAGCACAAGGATCCCCTGGAATAGGGGTACCTTGATTGGCACTTTCCAGAACGCTAGACATAGAATCCTACTCAAATAAGCAAGAAGTTCTCTAAGGAAAACTAAGACAAGTAGCACAAAGAGCACACCACTAAAAAAGGTCCTAAGTAGATCAAACCAGGAAAACAGATGCCTTCCAGAGAAGAGTCTGGGAAGATGAGGGCCCAGAATAGATCAACGAAGGATGAAGAACAGTTACCCAATGTCCACAATACAATGACTAAGGGTGCAAGCGCTGGAATCACCCAACTGCCCTCCCAAAGACCTACAAGGGATTTCCTCCCATGTCTGTCCTAGGTACAACAGATATACCCTCCGTTGTCACCTGTGTACGAACCTATGGTCAGATACTAAGGATACCACCACACCGAAAACTCCTGGGGGAACAGTCTCTGGTCGAATCAAAAGGCGTGGGTAGGGTAACTGAGCCTAAAACTCAAAAGAGTCCCCAAACACGATCCAATCCTGGTATATGCTCGAAACAGAAAGTAGGAGGGGTATTCCCAACAGTCTGATCTCACAAAACCTACTGCATAGATCCCAGGCAATATTTGAATGAAGTGGGTTTACCTTTTATAGTCGAACTACGATTTTTGCGTAATGTGTGATCTTGGGTGGTTTAAGGTGTTTTAAACCTAAGATCCTAACCAATACTAGTTGGTGTATAGTGTAACCTAGAAAAGAAAATGTTACTAGTACATTTTATTAGGGTTCATTTTAAAGGTTACTTGCTTACTCAAAAAGGTAGTGGGTGTGTGAGAGTGGGTATAATAGAGATAGAGTACTGAAAATAAAATATTTACAACCAAACAATTCTTTTCTCTTCAATGCAAGTCTAAAAATTTTGATCTAGAATGCATATGCAAATGCAATTTTTAATCTTTCGAATGCAAAAAAGGTAAAAATAATTTCTAAATGTACAAAATTAAACTCAAAACCTAAGAATGCAGCTACTCAAACAAATAGATATGCAAAAGAAAACTTGTTATTTTTTATGCAAAGCACTCTAAAATCTTTTAAGCCACTTGCAAGGTACTCTATTCAGAAAATGAATCAAAATTCTTTATGTTTTTCAATGGTAAGAAACAAAACTGAAACTAACCTACTATCAAAGCAAAGCAAAGAAACTTTCAAGTTTTCTTTATTGGAACAGTAAAAGCTACCAAATATGACTTTCAGATGCTTAAAGATGTAAGCATGCCAACCACTGGGAAAAGAGTACGAAAACTACTTTTACACCCAAACGCAGGAAATGAACTACAAAGAAGTATGGTTTGGTAAAGTCAGGTCTACACATAAATAATGCAAACAAGGTCTTGAACAACAACCAAAACACTTGATCTTTCACTACAAAAGAAAACTAAAAGCATAAGGGAGGATAAGAAACCAATCTAAAGAGAAAATTCACTCAAATAGATACAAACAGGGTCAAGTAGACTCAATAGGTTTCAAATCCAGTGGAAATGGAGCAAGCAGGTTCAGTCATACTCAAATTAGGGTACAAAACACCAAACTGGTCCACAACCCCCCAACTTGGGTCCACAAGCCCCAAAACTTTCCAAACAATCCCAAATTGATCAAAGTAGGTTCAAATCATGAATGTAGGATTAGTACAAGGATGGGAGACTACTTACAGTGGTTTAAATCAGACCTAGAGTCATCGGGGACCCCAAAAAATGCAACCACAGCCCCAAGATTTGGGTCCACAACCCAAAAAACTCAAAAAATATCAAACCCAGATTGTGGGTGCTACTGTGTATGAGGCATACCAGCACCCATAGCAGGTTGGGCGCTACTG
The DNA here is from genome assembly GCA_027924585.1 of Larix kaempferi. Lineage (NCBI taxonomy): Eukaryota > Viridiplantae > Streptophyta > Pinopsida > Pinales > Pinaceae > Larix > Larix kaempferi. The sequence goes on from BSBM01000577.1 coordinate 8,152,339, forward strand.
TGTGGAGGAAAAGTATCATATGGGCGCTACTGTGCTTCACAATAGTAGGGTATAGGTGGGAAAAGTTGAAAAAATGGGGTTAAAACCCCCCAACTGGGTCCACAAGGGTTTGCAAGGGCTAGGAAGGGTCTGTAAGAGACAAGGAGGGTCAAACAGAGACTAAGAACTGATTTTAATCAAGAAAATGAACAAATACCTTCAAACAAAACTAAAGAAATGACCTTGGATACGCCTAAACAATTAGGCTTTCCCCAGCGGAGTCACCATTCTGTTGTGGGGAAAATGCACCTATAGTTTAGGGGAGAAACTACCAACTTGTGGTTATAAAGATAGACTTACAAGCATTCTAGAAGTACAACAAATAAATAAAGAGATTAGGGTTTAGAGATGTAGGCACCTTATTTAGAAGGTTGATCCTAGCTTTTCCTCCCTCGCTCTTCAATGCTTATCCAGTGTCGCAATGCCCAGACCTGCAAAACAACTTGATACCTTTCTTAAATACATTTGACTACTTATATAAGACTGATATTCATGATAGAAGAAGACATCAAACTATCATCAAGCAGTAATCAAATCTGAGACACACATGAATAGGTCATATTTGGAAAGAGAAGAACGTCTGATCTTTATTGATGAATGAAAGCAAGTACATAAAGTTATACCTTCTTTCAAGCTTGGCACTTCACGAAACCGAGATTCGAGGTCTCCTGCTTCTGTTCTCCAAGGATCCCAACCTCTAACCAATAGTGTTAGGGTTTATCAGAAACTAAGCACAAGAGAGGGGGATGAGGGTCTCCATTCCTCCAGCATAACAATGTTATAGACTTGGTCCCCTCACATGGCCCTTCTACCCTCCTTATATAGTCAGTGAAGGATAGGAAAAGAAGTTATAACCGAGTAGGAGGTTCCCCAACCAACTTAACTTCCCAAAATTTTGAGATTTTGACTTGTACAGGAATGTATGCTACTATTTCACAGTGGAGTAGCACCCAGGGCGCTACTATAGTGTTTTCTAACTAGAGATCATCACTTTTTAAATGTTGTATGCTACTCTATTGAAGAGGAGTAGCACCCTTGAAGGTTGAGCACTACTGTTGTACACTAGAGTAGGGTACAGGTGCTAGTTTGTTAAGGTAGAGTAGCGCTCATGTGAAAAATGGCCAAAAACAGGCTTTTCTGCTCATTTTCAGGAGATGGTTTGGTTTGGAAAAATGTTCCCAAGGGTTGTAATCATCAAATGGGTCAAGAATGAGGTAATTTCAACAATTTTTAGTGTCCCAAATGACACCTCCATCCACAAGTGTCCTGTTGTGTGACTGAACTTGATCTCAAGAAGTGTCGTCATGTGACCAAGGGAAGCAAGTGGCGTCACGGACGGAGAGGTGCCATTTTAAGCTATAACACCGTTGTTTGTGAAAAAGGGAGATATGAGCCATTCCTTCCTCCATAATGATACCACTTTTTGATAGCCTGCGTGCATGCATGCTATAGATCTTGCTTAGATGTTTATAACATCTATATTCAACAGTAAATTCCCATCCTTTGAATACAACTATGGATATGTTCTGTAAGAATACCCGAATATTTTGTGCTCAGAATCCAATCTCTGCCAACCACAATCTGGAAACCATTTCCAGTTTTCAGAAAGACATCGCTGAAGAAAAGGCATGGTTTCCACTAATCCCATCAAGATAAGAGAGCTCTGATATTTTACCTTCTTCACCGATCGTAGCCAAATAAACACTGTATTTGGATAAATATATTTGTCCCGAATGATCTTTCCTGACATTCGACTTCTGAGTTTCGACAAGAAGGATTTGCCACCCCTTCGTTTAGTAGAGAATTGTGAACACTTATATCCAGCAATTCACCTGTATCCAGAATAGTGAACACAATAAGGATCGTCCGACCCTTCTTGCAGTCTAGAACTATCATGAACATAATAATGGGCACAAGAAGGGTCGGCCGCCCTTCATTTATTAGGGAATTGTAAAAATATTCAACCTACGAAGGTTAGGCCGTCAAATCATGTATATGAAGAATGATGAACACTGGAAGAATACTGAGCACAAGAAGCATCGGCTGACCCTTCATTTACGAGATAAATGTAAAAATATTTAATCTACGAAGGCTAGGCCGACAATTCCTGACTTCCGAATTCCACATTAAATAATAGGGATTAGGACATTGGATAAGTTATAACATATAAAAAATATTTATCCCGAATTCCAACATCCAACTTCTGACAAGAAGGGTCGACCGCTCCTTGTTTAGTATATAATTGTGAACACCTATATCCAGAATGATGAACGCAAGAAGGATCAACTGACCCTTCTTGCAATCTAGAATTATTATGAAAATAATATAGGGCAGAAGAAGGGTCGGCCGCCCCTTCATTTATGAGGGAATTGTACAAATATTCAACCTACAAAGGCTAGGCCATCAATTCATATATATCCAGAATGGTGAAAATTGGAATAATACTGAGCACAAGAAGGGTTGACAGACCCTTCATTTAACAGAGAAATGTAAAAATATTTAATCTACAAAGGCTGGGATGACAACTCCCGACTTTCGACTTCCGTAGTGTTGTAGTCAAGTGGATTGCATAGTTACCAACGATACATGATATAATAAACAAGCAATTAGATAGATAGGAACACAAAATTAGTAATGGTGGAAGATCCAACAAGTATTTCTATTACTCAGGACCTGTTGGCACAGATATTTCGACAGGGGCTCACTTCGCACTATGTCAATAAATATCAACACAAAATCCCATAAATATTGGCCCGGAAAGGGTTTATCCTTCCAAGCAAGACTCACAGAGCGAGTGAGGTCTCACCAGAGATACCTAAGGGAGCTACAGGAACCAATATTCTACAGGTATAAGAGGACATGCATCATTCACATTAAATCACAACATAACCTAGAGATCTAAATAAATATCATTCGCATCATAACATCATTATTGCGTACCAAGACATATTAGTTAGATCTACTCATTAACACATCATAGAAACACAAATCATCGACACATATCAAATCTATCTAGACTGCGACAAAATACATCATAATGCGATGTAATACATAAGTGGCAGATTTATAGACAAACATTCCTTCTCATTATCCATCAAACTGTCTTTCAAATTGAAAATACATATCCACAAAACCCATCTCAATAGCTCAAGAAAAAATACAAAATGTTATCCAGTGTGAAAGATAGATCAAAATTCCGCAGATTTGAAGATCCATTCATCGATTAAGATATCATATCAGAGCACAATATTTCCTAATATCCACCAATGATAAGATAAGATCAGATGCCCAAAGGCTTACCATACTATTCCTATTTATAGGCTCACTGGACGTTACAAACTTGGTCCACTTCACAAAGTGACCCATTAAATAACTAACTAATTAATTAACCACTCCGCTTTGTCTGCTTTACTTCCGATTTATCGTCCGTGTTGCGCTCCACGACTGGTCCTTTACCCTTGTCGTTGATCTCTTCGTCGCTCGTTGTACCAAAATTTTTGCGACTTAGCCCCTTTCCAATAGGCCCCCCAACACAAAATTGTGGCTCGCCCTAGAGCCACTTCAACCAGACGTTGCTGGTGTGTTCACTTGTTTCTTGATCTCTTCATATGCTTCTTTGATTTTGTCAACATCGTCCCTTACTGTAGCTTTGAGCATTATGCAGTCTTCAACCTCCTGCTTCGTCGGATGCTCTCTTTCTTATTGCTACACTTTTTGTAAGTTTTCCTATATCCGTGAAAATACTGTCATAGCTTTGACTGCAAGCTACTCCGCTTTCAATTGCAGTTCATCCAATTGCATTGTTCTCCTCTGTTGTCTGGTCCGCACCTTGTTGACTTGTTTCTGTAACTCCTTCAATTTTGTCGCTTTTGTAATATGTGCAAGTAGGGGAATCACCTTTAGAGAACCCTTTAATGATTCCAATTGCACCTCTACCTCGCCGAGTTGCACGTTCAATTGGTGCAACTGCTCGTCTTGCACAAGACTGCCCCAAAATTGTGAGACCTCCTCTCCAATGTGTTGCACCGCCTTCTCCAAGTCTGCAATCTCTATCCTAGCATCCTCAATATTTCTCTTCCTCACTTCCACTTGCTCCGATGGTGTGCTTGGTGCCACCTTTATTTGTAACTCCTCGTTTTCTTTCCGGAGATCCGCGATAACTGTGCCAAATCTCAATGCCTTATCCTTTGTGATCATCTCTTTGGCTATTTCTGGCGCATCCTTACATGCCATGGAAATGGAATGTTCCATTCTTCTCCTATCCTCCATCGCTTTTTCCCTTTTAGTCATCACTACCTCCATTTACTCACGGAGTCATTCGACCTACACTTCAATACTTTTTACTTGCCATTTATAGTTGATCATTTGATCATGTGTTGACGCTTCTCGGTCATTAATTTCTTTCCTCACTCCAGTGTGTGTGCGATGAAGCATACACATGGGAAGCATATTCAAATCTATGTTGATAGTGTCTTGTCGTCGCAATGCAACATCCAATTCTTCATTTCCTATAGTGATCACACCAGGTAGCATATTCAATTTCAACCCATCGCACTTCTGATATAATTGACTCTGTACACCCTGGATGCACCCTTGTTTCCATAATCGCAGTGCTCAAAGTCTGCAATAACTGCAACACTTGACGAAAGTACTCTATCGCATGCTATGTTACCTTTGAACGGTTCTCCTCTGCCACAATTTTCATTTTATCAAGCATCCTGTTCATTTGTTCACCGGGGAGATGGACAATAGTACTCCCCTCGCCTCTCTCCATTCTATTCTTTGTGCGCATTTCTTGTTGTTGGGATTCCATCTCCGAATCTGTCGGAGTGTTGGTTGATGCATCATGAATTCTAGTGTATGATGTATCATCCATGCTTTCATATTCATCTTCTGAATATTTTGTTTCCATTTGCATATTTGGTACATATGTCGACTTCCCATCTACTGGGTTCGACAATTGGTCATCGTTGACTGGAACCTTCCATTCATTCGGCCATTCATCTACTATGGCGTCTAGTTCTTCTTCTCTTAGCTTATATTTTGTTTTTAACCATTGCTTCTCTGGATCTGTCCATGCCTGGATGAGAATTGCTTGAGGCCCCACTGCGAGCTTCACAATCCTTCTATACTTCTTTGTTGTGTCCTCCATTAGTCGCGGAACCTTCAACACGTGTGCGTGCATCTCTTCTAAATAGATAAAAAAATGAATATTATTTCCTTTCTGCCTTTCTTTGTCATTCGATGCCCATAGGTTCTGGTAACATGCCCCATAGCTCACTTTAGCATTTTCCATCTCCATGCCTTCATATTGTGGTGGCTCCATCCATGAGACTAACCCTATTAGTAGTAGGATCCATGAGTAAGTGAAGGGATTACCCTTCTCTTATGTTGCAACTGCGTCATCCATAAATTCATTCATTAAAAACATCAAACAGTTCATTTGAACTCCATCCGTGGATTGTTCCGTTGATGCAATTATCCCTAATGTGCACTGGTTGGGGTGGTTCTTCCTCACGACCTTGATAGCCAATAATTTTTTCAAGAGCCTAACAAATTGGTCATTGATTTTCTCCACCCCATAATTTGATTTCATTTTTGTGGCCAACCTTTTGTCGTTTTCCTTTCCCTGGAAGTACTGCGATGGATCTACCCCTGCCTTGGGTAACCTGGTAATCTGTGCAATCAACTCCATAGTGATTTGGATATTCATATCGAAACATAAGTAACCGCCCTGAAATCATACAGGAAATTGCTTGATGCATGCGTTCACCTCCACCGATCTCCCAAAGTGTGGCATGTGGATAATTGACAACAATCTTGATCGCTGCAACCGAAATCCCCATTGTATTGGTTCACTGGTGATTGGGCCTTCGTTTTCGTGGAATTTGTCGATAAATATCCGTTGGGTGCACTCGGATAAGCGAGGATTTCGTGATCATTGTACTGCAGTTTGTTCAGTCACTGCAACACATCTCCAGTGGTGTGGACACCCTCCATTGTTGATAGTTCCACTATGGTGTACTTGGTATTCTTCCCAAGTCTTACTGATGGAGCCCCTTCTTTCCTTGATGGTACATAACCAGGAATTTACTCTATGGTTAGACCTTGATGCCTTCCTCTCGTTGTTGTCATCTCTTCTTCTGCGGCGCCTAAAGTGCCTACCTCTCCTCATGCAATTGCAACCTATGTCAATCTGCGGGTAGTTTTTGTTCTTCTTTCTGTATCGAGGGGCCGGTTGGCACATCTTTTCTTCTGAATTACCCGAGCCAAGGCCGATGAAATTTTTTGTTTTTATTCCATGATTGGTGCCCTTTCCTTGGGTTTCTATGGCTCACTTGTGCTAGATATCACATGCACCATCGCAACTCTCCTAGTTTTTTTATTTTCAACAAACAAAGCACTCTCACCAACTCAATTCATGCTCGCTCTCTAGTTCCTTCAATATTCATGATGCACAATGAATCTGAATGTTTACCCGCGCGACCCCTTTTATAACTCCGATTTTTCCCATTGAGTCGATTCAGAAATTGATTACCCAATCCTCCGTCGATTTACCAAATATGACGCACTCATTCGTCATTTAATGCATCTCTGTCCACTTGCACCGTCACTGGTCGCGTCTTAACTACCGCAATTAGTGCCCAATATGACCGTTCCTTCGACTGATATATGAAGTGGTCCCGATTCAAATCCGGTTTCCTGTGCGAAGCAAGGGTGGGTTTTTCCCTCGTATGATGTTTCTATAGGCCTAGTTTTGCTCAACTTCAACCGCTATATATACTATTGGCCCTCTCCCCGGGTGTCTCTACCTCACTTATTGTAGATATCACATGCACCATTGCAACTCTCCTAGTTGTGTTCTTTTCAACAAACAAAGCACTCTCACTAAAGCAATTCGCGCTTGCTCTCTGGTTCCTTGAAGCTTCACAACCCACAATGAATCCAAATGTTTACCCGTGCGTCCCCTTTTATAAATCTGGTTTTTCACATTGAGTTGATTCAGACAATGATTAGCCAATCCTCCATCAATTTACCAAATCCGGCGCACTCATTCGTCATTCAATGCATCTCTCTCCACTTGCGCCGTCATCTGTCGCGTCTTAACTGCCACATTTTTTTCCCAATATGACCATTCCATCACCCAATATATGAAGTCAAACCTCGTCGTCGTTTGATGGGCATAATCCTGAACCATGCGATGTACTTTAAAAAAAAAAATTCTATTGCCATGTTGACTTGTTATATTTCTCAGTCGATATGCGTCGGGCTATCCCGATAGGGATTTAGCTGGCTCCCATTCACTAAGTTTTTCAAAAGTGTTCCATCCAACTTTTTCAATTGAAATGCACCTACGTCAATAATGAAATTTATGACATATGGACCAAGCCAATGCATTTGGAGCATACATCGGTATTTTGCAAATTTGTTGTCATATAAAAGAACCATGTCTCCATGCTGGAAGAGCTTATGATTTATATGGCGATCATGCCATGCCAAGAAGGGTCGGATGACCTTCATTTAAGAGAGAACTGTAAAAATATTTAATCTACAAAGACTGGGACGAAAATTCCCGACTTCTAACTTCCGCAATAAATAGTAGGGATCGGGACATTAGCTAACTTATAACATATAAAAAACATTTATCCATAATTCCGACTTCCGACAAGAAGGATCGGCCGCCCCTTCGTTTAGTAGATAATTTTGAACACCAATATCCAACAATTCACCTGTATCCAGAATGGTGAACACAAGAAGGATCGACCAACCCTTCTTGCAGTCTAGAACCATTATGAAAACAATACAGGGAAGAAGAAGGGTCGGCCACCCCTTCATTTATAAGGGAATTGTAAAAATATTCAACCTACGAAGGCTAGGACGTCAATTCATGTATATACAGAATGGTGAACAATGGAAGAATACTGAGCACAAGAAGGGCCGACCAACCCTTCATTTAAAAGAGAAATGTAAAAATATTAAATCTACGAAGTCTAGGATGACAATTCCTGACTTCTGACTTCTGCAGTAAATAGTAAGGATCGGGACATTGGCTAAGTTATAACATATAAACAATATTTATCCCAACTGACTTTTGACTTCCGACAAGAAGGATCGGCTGCCCCTTCGTTTACTAGATAATTGTGAACACCAATATCAAGCAATTCAACTGTATCCAGAATGGTGAACACAAGAAGGATTGACCAACCCTTCTTGCAGTCTAGAACTATTATGAAAATAATACTAGGCAAAAGAAGTGTCGGTCGCCCCTTCATTTATGAGAAAATTGTAAAAATATTCAACCTACGAAGGCTAGGTCATCAATTCATATATATCTAGAATGGTGAACACTGAAAAAATACTGAGCACAAGAAGGGTCGACCGACCCTTAATTTAAGAGAGAAATGTAAAAATATTTAATCTATGAAGACTGGGATGACAATTCCCGACTTCCGACTTCTACAGTAAATAGTAGGGATTAGGACATTGGCTAAGTTATAACATATAAAAAATATTTATCCCGACTTCCGAAAAGAAGGATCGGTCGCCCCTTCATTTAGTAGATAATTGTGAACACCTATATCCAACAATTCACCTGTATCCAGAATGGTGAACACAAGAAGGATCGACTGACCTTTATTGTTGTCTATAACTATTATGAAAATGATATTGGGCAGAAGAAGGGTCGACTGCCCCTTCATTTATGAGGGAATTGTAAAAATATTCAACCGGCGAAGGCTAGGTCGTTGATTCATATATATCCATAATGGTGAACACTGAAAAAATAATGAGCACTAGAAGGGTCGGGCGAACCTTCATTTACGAGAGAGATGTAAAAATATTTATCTACAAAGGTCGGGCCGACAATTACTGACTTCTGATTTCCGTAGTAAATAGTAGGTATCGAGACATTGGCTAAGTTATAACATATAAACAATATTTATCCCGACTTCTGACTTTCGACAAGAATGATTGGCCACCCCTTCTATGATCGATTCTATCTCAAATGACTATATAAAATGTGTATTTGATCTCTCATGGATAATGCTAGCAGATTTGTTCTTAATCAATCTCACGTATGCCTTTGGGGTTCAAGGAGTAGAATATGTGAGTCATATTGTATCTCATGAAGGATTCAAAGTGGACCCTAACAAAATTAAACATCCAATGATGGAATGACCAATTCCAAGAATATTGAAGGATATTAGGGGATTGTTAGGATTTTAGGCTTTTACCACAATTTCGTTAAAAATTATGGTCAAATAGAACCTCCTGTAATAATGTTAGTAACACCAAATCTTTTGAAAAACTTAAGGAGGATATGTTGTATTATCCATGCCTGACTTCACAAAAATCTATATTGTGGAATGTTATGCCTCAAGGAATGGATTTTTTGCATTTTTTATGCAAGAAGGAATCCCCCCTTGGCTTTGAAATTTTCCGACTTAAAGAAAACAAATTACTCAAACCAATTTATGAAAACGAAATGTTGGCAATATTGCATGGGGGTAAAAAATTGTGACCACACCTAATAGAAGGACACTTTAAGGTTATAACAAATCATGATAGTCTTTAGTTCTTCTTGGAACAATGATTATTTGTAAAAAAGAAACAAAAATGGGTTACAAAGATGTTAGGTTATGAATTTCAAATTATCTACAAAAAACAAAAAAAAATGTGGTGGCATATGCGCTTTCAAGGAAAGAAGAAGACACAAAGGTTTACTTTGTGTTATTTCCATTCCACAATCTAATTGGGTGGAAGAAGAAATGATAGAATGAAAGTAAGATCATAAGCCATGCAATTTAATTCAACAACTACAATAGGACCCTAAATCAATGGAAGAATGATTCATTATGGTATAATGATCGCCTATATTTATGTAAGAATTTCAAACTAAAAAATAAGGTCTCTTTGTAATTGCACACTTCTCCTATAAGAGGACATTCAGGGTTCCTGAAAACTTACCACATGATCAAGAAGGATTCTTCCTAGGAAGGTCTTAAAACTGATGTGCAAAATTTTGTGGCATAATGTGTGGTTTGCTAAAAAATAACAAAGAGACAATCAAGACACCATCTCTTGTACAACCATTAGCCTCCCCAAGTTAATGATGGGAAGAGGTCTCTATGGATTTTATCATAGGTCTACCAAACTTAGAAGGAAATAATGGCATCATGGTAGTGGTGGATATTCTCACAAAGTATTACCATTTACACTTTCTTGCTCATCCTTTTAAAGCGAGTACAATAGTTGCATCATTCATGGAAACAATTCAAAAGTTGCATGGAATCCCCAAGATTATTGTAAATGATAGAGATCAAATTTCCATGGGTAATTTATGGAAGGAAATATTTTCTTCTTTGGGTACTCAGTTGATTATATAGAACAATATAATCATTTCTTTGAATCTGATAAATAAAAACAAGGGGTCAAGTTGTTTCCCTTGGAAAAATGGTGGTAGAACACGTCATTCCATACTTGATAAAAAAATGTCCCCATTTATGGCACTTTATGTCTATTATCCTCAATCCAACACATCATCCTTGAAAGGGAAAGCTAAGGTTCAAGCAATGGAGGAACACATAAAGCACCAACAAGAGGTTCTATAATTATTGAAAGACAAATTTTCTATAGCACATAATATGAAGAAACAACAAACATATCAACATCGTAGTGAGAGGAAATTTGAAGTGGGGGATTGGGTATTTTTGTGGTTACAACCATAAAAATAGATGTCCCTCAAGCAATGAGAGAAGGACAATAAATTAGCACCCAAGTACTATGGTCCCTATAAGGTGTTGCAGAAGATTGGAACTATGGATTACAAATTGGAGTTGCTCTATCTTCATGTGTACATATAATATTCCATTTTTCTTACCTAAAAAAGGTAATCAATGAAACTATACTGGTTCATACTATTTTACTAGAGATTGATAAATAAGAGAAAATCATATTAGAACCTAAAACAATCCTTGAAACATGGATCACACAACTATGAAATCAAGAAACTCTAAGTACCTCATCAAGTGGAATAACTTGCCATTGAAAGAGGCGACATGCGAAGATGTTTTGATTTTTTCATGTAACAACATCCACAAATTTTAAAATGTTGAGGAAAATACTTGTTTAAAGGGGAGAGACATGTTAATCCCTATATACTATGACATTACATTTCTATTATTTTCTTATTGTAGTCTTTATTTGTCGGCGAGGACCTTAATTATAATTGTACCCATTGTCTCCTCTATATATGATATAGGAGGATCTCCAAGATCGATCAAAATGAAAACAAAATCTTATAGCAGCGTAGGTATCGACGAGAGCTTTCCGGTGACGTTCATTTCGCACAAAGCGGCCTTCGGATGAGAAAATTATTGAGTCCTGAAGTTTCGGCACATAAGGTAAAAAAGGAAAAAAAAAGGGGCCGCATGGCATACCCACAAGGTGCCACATGGCATGTACGGTTAGTAGGAATGGTGATGTAGCATAGCCCAAGAATTCCATGTGGCATGTACATGGTATCCAGTTGACAGGTGGAATCTAGTTGGACCAATCGAAGGTTTCCACGTGGCGATCCGATTAGCTACAATATGGTTTTGTTTACCAAAAGGTTTGGCAATCAAGGAGGATCGAACCCATGACCTCTACCTCCGCCAATATCTCCTCACTTCCTGCCTAGCCGTGATCCCTATGATTATTTATTAACCATATGGTTCGCCGCATCTATTTAAACTATATTCAAATGTTATTTTTTAAGGCGCGTTGCCCATGGTTTCGCACCCCCCTTTGTATTATCTAAACCCCTTTCAAAGCCACGAAGTACAGGAGTTCGGTGCTACGCTTTTGCAAAGTTCCCAAGGTGGGATAAAGGTGCAGAAAGATATAGTCCATATGATCTATACAGGCGCATAAGGGGTTTTTTTCAAAGTGCATGACGGAGGAGGTCTCAGGAAAAGGGGGTCGAGTTTATACTCATTTTACTAAGAATTTGGAGATGAACGCAGTGGTACAGTCTGTTTATGTGTTTGACTCACAGAACTCAAAAGTATTTTCAAAACTCTTGTATGTAAACTTTTGAAGACTTAATAAGATCAACCTTCTCATTGAAAGTGGCCCAGAGACATAGGCCAGGAGGGGTGAACTCCATTATCATCTACTGTCTGCAATTTTATGGTTTGCATACTTATTTATGTCCTTATGTGTTTCAATTAAGCATTTAAAATTGTCTTTTTTAAGTCCTTTTAAGAAGTTAAGGATTCAAGTTCTTTACATGCAATTAATGGTAAAAAAGATCCTTTCAAATTCAGATCAATTTTAGTATCAGAGCAACTTAACCATTGCATTGTGAATTTGTGAATGTTAACGAGATCAAGGCTTCAACATGGTGAAGGAGAACTTGAGGAATTTGATCCAGAAATTGGTTCAAGAAGAGGTAGAATGGCTTTACCAAAAGAAGAATATGGCGCTTCTTCAATCCCATATGGAGGATAATTTTGTTGGCTTATAAATTGATCTAGAGGTTTCCAATATAGACCCAGGTTCTTGGCGGTTCGAGGAACCAACAAAACCCCTTTTCATCGACCCTTTCGGCAAAACTCTGCAAGCAGACTGAGGTCTCACCCGAGGTGAAGGTATGGGGAGATGCGAAATCAGGTTTCCACAGCAATGTGATGAGTTTTTTAACACAGATTCAATAAGCAGTGCACTGTAGAACTTGCGCTACGGACTGATGCTTATACAGGTTAAGAGACTATGCCACCCGTGCATCCAGGGGATACGCGATGCAGATCTTATTCAATAATAGGCCAGCACTACTGATAGCTACGGTACTGACTGATGCTTATACAGGTTAAGAAACTGCGCCACCCGCGCATCCAAGGGATACGCAATGCGGATCTTATTCAATAATAGGCCATCGCTACTAATAGCTACGCTACCTTCTTGAAACTTAACTACTTCAATTGACGAGACTTTAACAACTATTATGCATCCACTATTCCCTTGTAGTATTAATCTTATGATCTATGTGATACGAAAAACATATTATACTGCACCCTACCAGTGCTGCACACTGAATAGACCTTTTTCCTTAAGTGATTATCCAACCAATTCATACATTCACAGACCTAGAAATACTTGTTCATCTTCCAGTCATTTACATATGCGACACTTAACATATTATTCCCATTCTCATTCCCTTGGCGAATACATATAAAAGTAAAACACATAAGCTAACACACATGAGTTCAAGCATCCATGGTAAGCAAATAAACAAGTGCAAACATATAAACAATCACACAACGCAGTATTTAACGTGGTTCACCCCCAGGATGGGAGCTACGTCCACAGGAACTATTGTTATATTAGTATTTGGGAAGGGTATAACAGTTCTAGTCTACGCACTCAGCTGCAGACTCTCTTCTCTCTCAATAGGCCTTTGCGCACTAAGCTTGTAGAGCCTTTACAAAATTGTCTCTTAACAGAATATTTCTCAATAATAATCAACAATAGAGAATCAACAACCCTTTCCTTACAAAATATGCCTTATTTATAGATCATGCCCGTAGGTCATGTCTTTACAATGCATGGCAAAAAACCCTAAGGTTCCCAAAACTGGTGCACATGCCCGCCACCCTGCCTATCATCATCGCCAGGTCACTCCACTTATTTCGATTGCCTGACTGGGCCACACACTGCTCTAACAACCTTCTGACAACCGCAGTCACCACAAAAAGGTTGCACTGCATCATGGCCTATCACTTTCCATCCCTTTAGCCTGCTTGTCATTAGCGAGTATTACTGAAAATTTGGAAATGAGATGTTAATAATATATTTTATGGTAAATAATAAATATATGGCTAATGAGAATTATTTCCTGTATATATATTTTTGTGTTAATTTCTCATTGACACAATAATGGCAATGTAATGTCGAAAGAAAGTTCCATAAACCATTCTTTTTTAAGAAGAAAAAACATGTACCTTTGCTATTAAAATAATCAAAAAGTACACTTCCAAACTGAGTTAACTTTCTAACAACAGAATGCATGAACTTATATCAAGAGTTTCTGTCATCCTAGATCAAAACCCAGCAATGGGCTTAGATGAGATACATATAATATCAGAAAAAGACATATCAAAACTAACAAGCATCACAACATAAAAAGAGTGCTAATCTTAAAAATAAAGGAATGGATCCTTGATCTTCCAGAGATTCCTTGATCCATTATTCGCAATGTCGATGTCCTTCTTGAATCTTGAAAGCCTCCTTAGATAAGGCATCAGCTTCACCATTTAATTCTCTGAATAGATGAGAAAGATGATGGAAGATCCGACAATGCACCAGCACCAATGTTGAAGATGGATGCTCTTCAAACTGATAATGTTTTTAACCCACTTGAATACCATCAATGAGTCACCATAGATCTGCAAGGTATCTACTCCAATAATTGAAGTAAATTTTAACAAACACCATAAACATAAAATTTAATTTTAGTTTGAAGTGATGATGACTATTTAATATGAGAAAAACCCCAGCTACAGTGTAAATAAATGGTCCCCCATCAAAAATCCAGTAGCAGAATTTTTGAAAGCAATGCCTTTTATCAAACGCCCGTGAAAATTGGAGACTGCTTGCTTCGAATATAATTCATACATACCGATAATTTTAAGAACAATCTGGATTGAACTCCATTTTTTATCCTAAAAAATAGTGTCGTTTCGTTCTTTCTATATAAGCCAGATAACAAAAGCAGGAAGGGTTTTAAACCGTTTTTGTTCTTTGGCCCGACCAAGATCTCAGGGATTAATCCAGGTCTCCACTTCCCCAAGTATTATTTATGGATAGATTACGACATACATGTGCCCAAATAGCTCTTGAAGTGTAATTCATCTTTCGAACAAATGGGACAGATGAGATGCCGGGACCAAGCCAATCCCTGCGTATGAGGTTACTCCATGTTAAGATACAATATTCCAGAGCCAATCAAAGGAAACTTTTAATTTTCTAAGGAATATGCCATTTCCATATCTTTTCAACCCACCATTTTTGCGGTAAAAGAACCTGGTCTTTCACCAACAAATTATAAGTTGAATTTGCAGTAATAATTCCCGAGTTTAGATTTGGAGACCAAACAATTTTATCTTTCTTGTTAGTATGATGCCTGCACAGTTTAAGCTTGATATATATTGATTCCATTCTCGTTCTCAAGTTCTGCAAAGGCCCAGATCCAAAGCTGGTAACCAATAATTCTCAGAGGTTCGAAACTAGTGAGGCCTGCGTATATGGTTCAGGAAAATGGAACCATGGTTGGAGAGATGGTTTCGAATATCGAA
Organism: Larix kaempferi; assembly: GCA_027924585.1. NCBI lineage: Eukaryota > Viridiplantae > Streptophyta > Pinopsida > Pinales > Pinaceae > Larix > Larix kaempferi. The sequence continues at coordinate 8,167,713 of BSBM01000577.1, forward strand.
TAATACAAATTCTTCCTCATTACCAATGAAGGGGTCGATACCAATCTTTACATTTTTCCCATTTCCAATGCACCAAGTGATATTCTGACTAAGCCAAGGGAAAATATTCAAAAAAACATTCCATATAATAGAAGAATTTCTGGAGATTTTTGTTGGATTTCTGATCCATGAGATTAGATCAGGTTTTATATATTTCGCATGAATAATATCGGTCCACAATAAAAAATCAATGTAAAAATGGACACTTCTATGTCATCCATGGATTATATGAAGAACTAAAAAATCAATGTAAAAATGGACAGTTCTATGTCATCCATGGATTATATGAACATATGTCGCACTTATGGATGTTATAGTTGTTGTAAATGTCATATGGGTGTTTACATGGATATAAGAGAATATTATAAGTGTTTTAGTGGTGTTATATATGGAAATGTTTTGTGGTTGCAACATAAAAATAAAAAGAATCAACTTCCTCATTACTATTTAATTAAGAAAAAAATAAAAATAAAAATAAATAATTATGATAGAAAATAACTTGCAGTTATTTTCTCTCAATTTTGAAGTAAAAAACAAAATTTTAAAAAAATTATCATACTTAAAATTTATATTTGTATTTAATTAAAAATTTATTAACTTAATTAAAAAAATTCTATATAAACTTAAACATGTCAACCTCTCGACCAAAGATATTCCTCCCTATCCCACTTCCCCTTCTTCTTCTTCTTCTTCTTCTTCTGTAAAAAGAAAAATCTTTCGGGATAGCAAGTATTGTCTAGAATCTCTTCGAAATTGAAAGCCATAATTGATAATAGAACTAGAATATATATTTTTGGTTTTCTGATTGTTCAAATGACCTATAGTGATTTATCATAGGGATGAACCTACTTGAAATTTTGCACTATTTTCAATTTTGGCACTATAGATAGAGTCTTCTAATAGAAATGCTGGATTGTTTTGTATCAAAGTATATAAAAGTTAACTTAATTGTAGTTGTGAAGGACCTAGTTATATCACATATTAAATAGATGATACTTGTGACTTAACCAAAACAATATTGTAAACCATGGAATCCTTATTGAGTAATTACACCATCATAAACTATTCTAAACAAGAGCTTGAATAATTGTAAGTAGCTTTGAAACTATTGTCATAAGACCTTCAGAACTGGAATGAAAACTTAGATTTGATAAGAAAATAATTGAAGGAAATGAGATAATAACCTATATCTCATAAAAAGATTCACAACATTTTAATTGGGGAGTGAGCTATAAGTTCTTATAACTCTTTTAATGATTTTTTTTTTCTTTAGTGAGGTAAAGTTTCTTATTTTTTTATTTTTAAATTTGAGTTATTTGAAAATAATGAGATGAGAGATCCATATTTTCCAAGATGGAGTGACTTCATGCCAGGGTGGATGACATAATCATGATGGGACTCAGAGCAGCTCAAGCTAGAGGCTCGAAGCAGAAGGGAATTCAATTTGCCTCCCCATCGCATGTATGAGAGCACATGGCCAGTGGAGTCATTAACTGCATCCTCATGATGCTCAGCCTTAGTGTCATTATGGTAACATATCATCCATTTTCCTCAAAATGAAGAATCAGGCAGCATTCAGAACACATGAGCAAAGTCACTAAGAGCAACTACAAGCCTGAGAGTGTTGGTTTTTAGTCTGAGTATCGTTGGCATTTTGGAAGGATGGCGTAGCCATGGTGCGAGAGCTCCTTCACGCTTCCATCCGCTAAGGTATCTCTCACCGGGTGCATGGTAGCGATACAGATGGAAGGACAATTGCAAGGCAGGTGATCTCCATGACAGAGATGCTTCTTCACATTAGAAATGACCTACGCAATTATGGCAATGACAAACAAAATAGAGTGCCAGATTGTAATATCCCAAACTAATATTTTCTTCGCTTGTGTAATGTTTATGGAGTTTTTGTTGGTTTGATGTCTTGATACCCAAAACTCAAAGATAATACAATTGCATGAAAAAAACTATGATTGCGTGAGCATTTCATAGGGTTGCATGAAGCCTGAAACCCAAGTAATCGGATTTAAAACATAAAGACATTAAGAAGAGATGCATGTACATACCAATGAGGTGTTCTTGCCTCATATAATAATATAAAGTAGACATGCAAGACATGCATTGGATCTTGGTCAAGTTGCGGGGACTAGTTCTTGAGAGAAGTTTCCCATGCAAGAAGTTATGCCCTCCTTAATCTTCAATTCAATGTATATCGCTCCAGAAATATGATAGGATTCCAATAATCAGTAGTAAGGCTTGTAGTAGCCCTCTCAACATTATAGAAGAGACATGCATGCCATGAATTGGTATTAGGTCAAGGTATGAACTCAGTCCAATGTGTGTAATTCGCCCATGCAAGGAAAGGCACCTTCTTTTTGGGTAGTTATTTGGAAATAACACCTGACTTGGTTGAATGGGATCCAATAAGTAGCATGAAGGATCAATAGAAATGTATCCGGTGAATAATAAGAATGGTATAGTCTGAATGGATCGGATGAATGTGCCCTCGGAGATCCAAGAATATATGAAGTGCCCTCTCAAATCTTTTAGTTGCTTGAGACACCCTTGAATCTTTGTGAAGAATGTTGAATATGATGTAGTGATGAAGAATAATGGTAGAACTGTATGATATACCCTTGGAAGTGATTAGGGTAGATAGATTTTGTTGTTTAAATGCACCGGTTGGTTAAGGAATGCGCCCTCAACCTTAGTTTGGTTCTCAGAGCTCTCAATATGAATCCTCAATGATCAATCATAACATATGCATGTTGAGTAACTGACCTTTCCTTCTTTTATTGTGTTGAGGTTGCATGCCTTGAATTTTGTATGCCCTTACTCATTTTTCCTTCTTTGATTGAGTTGAGGTTGCATGCATTCACTTCCATATGCATGCATGCAATTTAATTAACCATTATCGCATGCACTATGAATTTGGTGCTCGTGTTATGCATGTCAGTTGCTACTTGCTTTGGTTGCCCTATTTTACCTATTGATGACTTGATATCACTACTTAAGATCTTCTTTTATTCCAAATGGCATCAATCCTCTGTTAATTCCCTGATTTTCAGTACCCGCTTGAACCTATAGGAATTAAATAGGTTAGCGAGAGGGTTTTTGCTGCTTAGACAAGAGAGGACATTACAAAGACCTGGCTTATAGGGTGCATTTTGTGGCAGACTAGTGCATGGATGTATCGACACTTTACAATCTTCCTCTTCTAAATTTTATGGATGGCATGTGGCCTGATATGTCCATCCCAGATTCAACAGCTCCCTCCTCAGCTAAATCAAAACCTGAGCCATTCCATACCTCTACTCCTCTTAGTAGTGGGTTTCATGATTTCAAGGAGGAGGAAGTCAAACCCACACTGCCAATAGTGGTGATGGAGTTGAATCCATTCGTTGCAGATGTAGAATGCAACATGGATGAGGACAATGGTATTATTCCATCTTGCATAGATGCCCCTAATATTCAATGGGAGCCCCCCAAGAAACGAAGACGCATGGATCCTGGACCCTCTACTACGCGCCAGTAGATGAGTATGTTGTGTGTTTTCTTGGGCCAAATATGCAATTATGAACCGGTCTCTCTCTCTCTGCTTTGTCATATCGGGTTTTCTTCATGTTTACCTACAAGTATGTTGGTCTTCATTGTTTTTCTAAAGTTTTGTAGCTTGAAAGTGGTACAATATGATCTTTTCTATGTGTACCCTTGGGAAGGCAGACTTTAGTCTATTTTTAAACCTTGTCTTGGGTAGAGTCTTCTTTTTGAGATCCTAAGGCCACTCCACTCTATATACTTATGCAAATTTTATGATGATTTAATATAAGTTCTAATTTACAAAAAAAATGAGAGATCCATCTTACTTTATTGAAATTATATTTATTGGTTCACTCTTTTAAATTTTATTAATATTTTATTGGTTTCTTTGATAATGGGAGGAGTGTTCACTCGAAACATTGAGACATTTCAAAATACATAAGTAGTGCATTTCTAGAAAAAATACCATAATTACCACTAACTATGAAAACATTCATACTCAAATTTTAAACCTCTATCATATAGACTTCTCTAAAAGAGATTGAATCCTTTGAATGTTACGCAACAAATTTCCAAAAAGAGAATGAAAGAACATAAATAGATCAGAAAGAGTACTCCAGGACTTGATTGAAGAAAATAGTTGAATAACAAGCGTCTTCAAGGGGGAAACCTCCTTTTACAATGTACTAAGTACATGAGACAAGACAAGAAAAGACAAGATACTCCAAATGAAAGGTCTCCTTCCTATATATAGGATACTAAGGGGTACAATCCCAACTAACTGACCCAAGTTGACATAACTAATATGACCATACTAATGAAAATTACCACTAATGGACCAAATCCGACATCAAAACTAATGTAATGAACCACGATATAGGGGGGAATGTGCCCATATTTAGGGATTAACATGCCCCTCCCCTTCATACAAGTGTTTTCCTCAATGCTTGATTAGTTGTGGATGCCTCTGTATGAAGGACTCATCTTCCCATGTCGAATCTTCAACTGGTAAGTTCTTCCATTTTATGAGGTACTCAGTAATAGCCCAATTTAGTAGTTGTTTAGTCCTTGTTTTAGTGATTTGTCCAAGTTCCAATATGACTTTTCCTTCTTCATCAAGATCTGGAAGGATTGTTTGAATTGGGATCTTGTCTCATATTACCTTCTTTAAGCAAGAAACATGGAAAAATGGATGTACTCTTGAAGATGAAGGGAGCTCGAATTTGTAATCCATACTACCAATCTTCTGCAACACTTTATAAGGACCATAATACTTGGGTGATAATTTATTGTCCTTCTTTAAAATCTTGAGATACATATGCTTGTAAGGTTGTATCCCTATAAATACCCATTCCCCTTCTTCAAAACTCATTTCACTGTGATGTTGATCAACTTGTTGTTTCATCCTGTTTTTTGACATAGTCAAGTTGTCCATAAGTATCTGGAGAAATTCTTGTCAGTGCTCTATGTGATATTCCGCGACTTGAACTTTCGATTTTCCTTTTAAGGGATATGTCATAGATGGAGGCTGGTACCCATAAAGTTCCATAAATGGAGACATTTTTGATGATGTATGGAAGGAAGTATTGTACCACCATTCTGCCAAAGACAACCATTTCACCCATTATGTTTGTTTATCAGATGTAAAGAAAAAAAGATAGGGCTTCCAAACACTTGTTCACGATCTCAGTTTTCCCATTAGATTGAGGGTGATAAGATGAACTGTGAGCCAATTGAGTACCCAAACAGGAAAATAATTCAATCCAAAATTTTCCAGTGAAAATTGGATCTCTATCACTTACAATAATCTTTGGATTTCTTTGTAACTTCAATAAAGGATGTAGCTACTGTACTTTCATTAAAAGGGTGAACGAGAGCAAAAAATTGTGCATACTTCGTAAGTCTATCAACAACCACCATAATAACATTATTTCCTTCATACTTGGGTAGACCTATGATAAAATCCACGGGGACTTCCTCCCAGTGCTGGAAAGGTATGTCTAATGGTTGTAGAAGTCCTGAGGTCTTAACTATTTCACCTTTATTATGTTGGAAAACCAAGCATTCAACCATGAACCTTTGAACATCAGATTTAAGACCTTCCCAAAAAAATTCCTTCTTGACCCTGTGGTAATTTTTCAGGAATCCTGAGTGCCCACCTATAGGAGAAGTGTGTAATTCTGAAAGGACCTTCTACTTGAGTTGGGAGTTTTTACATAAATATAAGCAATCCTTATACCATAGTGAATCATTTTTCCACAAAAAAGTATCTGATACACTAGGATCATTATGTAGCTTTTGAATGAGAATCCACATAGATAGGTATTTTTTCCATTCTTCCCTTTCTGCTACTATCCAATTTGGTTGTAGACTGGAAATGGAACAAAGTAATGCCCCAACATATTCATCTTTTCTAGAGAGTGCATCTGCCACCACATTATGTTTCCCCTTTCTATATATTATTTCAAAGTCATATCCCAACATCTTGGTTACCCACTTTTGTTTCTCTTCTAAAGATAGTCTCTGTTCCAAGAAGTATTTAAGACTATCATGATCTGTTTTGACCTTGAAGTACCCACCTATTAGATAAGGACACCATTTCTTAAGAGCATGTAGTATTGCCAACATTTACTTCTCATAAATGGGATTTTGTAAGTTCTTTCCCTTGATTGGATGACTTGTGAAAGCAAGTGGGTGTCCTTCTTGCATTTGAACAACACCAATGCCATTTCTTGAAGCATCACATTCCACAATGAAGGTTTTTGTGAAGTCTGGTGTGGCCAATACAGGAGTTGTGCACATTTCCTGTTTAAGTTGTTCAAAATCTTGAGTTGCCTCTGGAGTCCAAGAAAATGCATCTTTCTTCAATAATGTTGTTAGAGGCGCTGCTATTTTTTCATAATTTTGAGCAAACTTGCGATAGTACCATGTTAGACCTAAGAATACTTGAAAATTCTTCAAGTTTTTGGGAATCGACCAATCTATCATGGCTTTAATTTTATTAGGGTCTACCTTGAAACCTTCATGAGATACAATATGACCCAAATACTCTACCTCCTTCACCCCAAAGAAACATTTGGAAGTTTTTGCATATACAGTTGTTGCTCCTGTAGCAGTTGTATTACCCTGTCAACATGTTGAACATGTTCTTCCCAAGATTTGCTATAGATTAGTATATCATCAAAGAATACTAGCCCAATTTTTCTAAGAAAAGGCTTGAAAATGGAATTCATCAAACCTTGAAATGTGGAAGGTGCATTCGTGAGACCAAATGGAATGACTAGAAATTCATAATGACCTTCATGAGTTCTGAATGTTATTTTTGGGATGTCTTCATATTTCATTCTAATTTGATGATACCCATAACGAAGATCCAACTTTGTGAATAAAATTTCTCCATGTAATTCGTCTATCAATTCATCAATTAAAGGAATGGGAAACTTATCTTTAATGGTGATCTTGTTGATTGCTCTATAATCTGGACACATCCTCCATGATCCATCCGGTTTGTGCACCATTGCCACTAGTCAGAGTAAGAACTTTGGCTATGCCTAATTATGCCAACCTCTAACATTTCTTCAACCATATGCTCAATTTCACTCTTCTGTCCATAGGGATATCTGTAAGGTCTGATCTTAGGAGGAACACTTCCTAGGATTAAGTGAATAACATGGTCAAAATCTTGGTCAGGTGGAAGACCTTTCAGAATATATTCCAATACCTTGGAATGCTTATTAATGAACCTTTGGAGATATGGGGAAATAGGAGGCTTAGATGTTTGAACATCTAATGAGCATTATTGTGCAATTACACCTTGATGTCCCTTTTTCATCAATTTTTTCATACCATTGGAGCTTATCACCTTGCTTGGTTTCTCTGTGATACCCTGTAATGCATATTCCTTTCCTTCCCATAAAAATTTCATGAAAAGCTTTTAAAAATTAAAAGCCACAGTTCCAAAGATTGTAACCATTGAAATCCTAAGACAACATCAGCACCACCCATTGGAATAGCAATCATTGGACTATTCAATACATATTCTCCCATAGTAAGATTTATATTATGGAATTTCCCTGAGCAGTTGATAGTTCCTCCATCTGCAATCATTACTTGAAACTTTGGTGCTGGATATACAAAGCAATTGAGATATTTTGCTAATTTATAGTGAATGAAATTATGAGTACTACCAAAATCAATCTACAATATTACATTTTTCTTTTTGATAAATCCTTCGATCTTGAGATTTTGAGGAGTGCTAATTCCAGCCAATGCATGACATGATATGGTGGGAGTAATCTCTTCTAAATTAGTATCAGTCTATTTCTTCATTTGGAGATGGTTCTTGTTCTTTTGGTTCTTCCTCTTCACATTCTATGTAAGATAATTTCGTCTCACCACACTTATGTCCTTTACTAAATTTGCTATCACAATTAACACATAAGCCTTTTGCTCTTCTTTCCTCTATTTGTTGAGGTGTCAACCTTTGAGGTGGGTTAGAATACGTAACAATATTCTCTCGGTATGTGTTGGAGGTGCTCTTTCTAGTAGCCATCGTCATATTTTTACTTTCAACCTTCCTTGCCATCATGAAGGCCTTCTCCAAGGATGGTGGTTCAAAGAGACACACCTCATGTTGAATGTTATCCTTCAAGGTGTCAATGAAGAGATCCAACATATTATCTTCTAAAATGTTCTTCACTCTAAGACTTAGCTTCTGAAATTGTTTGATGTGCTCTGCAACTGGACCTTTTTGCTTGAGATTTATTAACTGGCTAAAGAAGGTATTTCTATTAATACCCCCATAATGTGCAATCAATTCTTTGGTGAATATAGACCAAGATATAATAGAGTCCTTTTTACAGTCACAAAGCCATTGGTACCATACAAATTGATCAGGCTCTAAATATAATGATGCAATAGTTACCTTTTGCAATGTTGGAACCTAGTGTAGATCAAAGAATTGCTCCATTTGGAATATCCATGTTATTGGATCATTGCCATCAAAATTTCTCATGTCAATCTTGGGAAGTTGGGTACCCCTTGGTGACCATCCCTGATGAATTCCATTACCATAATGATTTACTCTTGGAATATTCTTATTCATGGAATATTTCTCAACATGAGAATTATCTTTATCCTCCTAAGTATCCTGGAACACATCATCACCTGTAGGAAGAGTATCCCTTGAATTTTGTATGAGATTAACAATATTTGTCATATTCCCCATCAAATTCTCCTCTAGATTGAGTAAATCAAATTTTCTCATCGAACCTTTCATATTTTCCTCCATTTTATTCAACTTCTCCTCTAAATTATCCAAATCAACTTTTTTCACAGACCCTTTAATCATATCTTCCAACTGGGACACTCGAAAAGAGAGGTCTCCCCTTTCATCATGGATGGAGGATGGATCATCTGGTGGTTTGGATGGAGTGTAGGTATTTAGACTTCATTTTGGTGGAATTTTTAACAATATAAATAGATATCACACCTTAGGTGTCACCACAATTAGATCCTTCTACTCAAAGTTAATCAAAATTAAAAATGACGTACCTTTTCAAACCCTAATTGGAAGATAGTTTTAAGTCTGACTTGAAACTAATGTAAATTTTATATTTCTACTCCTCTGGGTCTGAAAATTCGTATTGTTGTATTTAGATGTGTCCTCTTTCCAATTCCACGTGTCTGAATTAATTTATATTTACCAATAATAATTTATTGTGAATCTCCCAACACCTCTTATTTTTGGTATTTCCTGGATATCGAACTTGTACTGTATGCCACATATCTAATATTTTTTATCTGAGGTTGAAAACCCTATAAAAATACTATGGTCCATCTTCTTTCATATTCAACAGGTCTCATTCAATTGGGATCTTTCATGCCCCATATATGACCTTTTTTCTCAGAACACTTGTTTTAGACTAGTTTTTGGACTAGTCAGAAGCCCTAGATTCTAGAGTGAATATCTCCAAACCTGTAATTTTTTAGGATCTAAAACTTGGACCATAGTTATTTCGGACTTTTTTCTAGATGGGTTTTAATTCTCTCCCTCTAGACCCTTGTAGAAAATTTTTTATAGTGAAAATTCCAAGATGACTCGTTTTGAAGAAATCAGTCCCAAGGAAAGGGCTCTGATGCCAAATGTTATGCAACAAATTTCCATTTAAAGAGTCTGAAAAGAGCAGAAATAGATCAAAAAGAGTACTCTACGACTTGATTGAAGAAAATAGTTGAATAACAAGCCTCTTTGAGGGGGAAACCCTCTTATACAATGTACTAAGTACACAAGACAAGACAAGACAAGACAATATACTCCAAATGAAAGGTCTCCTTCCTATATATAGAGAGACTAAGGGGTACAATCCCAACTAACTGACCCAATCCAGGATAACTAATATAACCATACTAATGACAATTACCACTAATGGACCAAAGCCGACATCAAAACTAATGTAATGAACTACAATATAGGGGGAAATGTTCCCATATTTAGGGCTTAACATTGAAAAACTAAGATTGAAGAGACAGAAACCAGTGGAAAATCTTACTTTCTTGAATTCTATCCATTGGGTTAATATTTTCTATCTTACTGAGGTTTTATTGGAAGATGGGTGGAGTGTTCACTTAAAATCTTGAGACTATTCAATATGCACACATAATTCATTTCTAGATTTTTTTTACCACAATCGTTGCTAATTGTGGAAACCTTCATACGCAAATATTAAACCTCTATCGAGAGGTTTGTCTCTTCATAGCTTTGAAAAGCTAAAACTGAGTATAAAGAAACAAGTAGCCAATCTTACTTTATTGAATTCTACCCATCAACGCACACTTTTCTATCTTACTATGCTTCTATTAGTTTCTTGATTATGGGTGGAGTGTTCATTCCAAACATTGAGACATTTCAAAACACATACACAGTTCATTTCCATAAAAGATTACCACAATTATGTGTCTAACTGTGGAAACCTTCATACTCACATTTTAAATCTCTATAGAAAGGTTTGTCTTAAAGAGACTCAAACCTTTAACAAGCTAAGATTGAAAATAAAAAAACAAGTAGCCAATATCACTTTCTTGAATTTTATCAATTGATTCACTCTTCTATATCTCAAGAAGTTTCTATCATTCCTATGATGGGTGGAGTGTCCACTCAAAACATTGAGAGATTTTAAAAAGCATACACAATTCATCTACATAAAAGTTTACAACATTTTTCTGTATGTGGAAAATTTCATGCTCAAATTTCAAACCTATTGTCTCGAAGAGACTCAAACTATTGGAAAGCTAAGATTAATAATTAATATAGATCTTGATCTTAACTCCAAATCTATCAAGCGTCGAGAGGGATCAAATTTCATGAGGTGCAAACCTTTTTTAAAATGCAAAATTTAAGCAAAAGTTTGTACATCAAGGGATTTGATCCCTTCTGGTAGCGCTTGGAGTTAAGATGGATCTATACTGGTTTAATATGTAAATCTCGTATATTTGCTCAAATCAGTGGTATGTAAATCTTAATTTATTGATGTCTCAACTTCCATATCACATAGAAAGAAGTATCAAAGATTCATTAATTTTTTAATTTTAATTAATTGGAATGTATATCTCTTTAGTTTTGAACTTTATGTTAAGGTTGACATTGTAAAAAAATTATTTATGGAATTACACTTTTACATCATACTTGTTTTGAACTATGTTAGGGCCGATATTGTTAGATTTTTGTTTACTTAATATTTTATTATTTTATGAAAGTGCCACATGTCACCTCCGCGTCGAGCATGAAATTACACTTCTCCCTCGTACTAGGATATAATTATTCTCTTTAATTTTATTCATGAACTCACTCTTTTCTATTTTAGTAAGATTCTATTGGTTCTCCTGTCATGATAGATGGACTTTCCATTTGAAATGATGGAATGTTTCAAAATGCATAAACAATCCACTTCTAAAAATCTATGCTACAATTGGGACTAGTTGTAGAAACCTTTATACTCAAATTTCAAATCTCTATGGAGAGTCTTCTCTCGAAGAGACCCGAATCTTTGAAAATTTAAGATTAAAAAAAAACAAAAAAACAAATCGTTACTTTCTTGAATTTTATCATGAGGTTCATCTTTTTCTATTGTATTAAGCTTTATTGATTCTCTAAAAATGAATAAAATATCCACTAAAAAAATTTGAAAATTTGAAAATACATGCAAAATACATTTCCAAAATAATTATAGCTAATCATAAAAACTTTTATAATTAAAATTTTGGAATATTTTAAAATAAATACAAAATTCATTTGCAAAAAAAATACCACAATTAATATCACCTATATAGCAAATTTGTTAAAACACATTATATCTAAAAAAAATTCATTATTATTTTTATTTGTAAAAACCTTCATACTTAAATTTTAAACCTATAATTTTTAATTGTAAAAACTTTCATACTCAAATTTTAAACCAATATAAGAAAAGTTGGTTTGACTTAAAGATACCCAACTTTTGAAAGGCAAAGATCGAAAATAAAGAAATGAATAACCAATCTCATTGTCTTCAATTCCATGCACTCGTTCACTTTTTTTTATGTTACTAACATTTGATTCGTCATTTGTTACTCTAATGAGGATAAGTATGGAAGAAAAGTTAGGAACTTTTTAGTAGGTATTTATAATACATTTTTAAAAATAAAAGTTGTATATGGTAATGTCCGTGACATAGCATGAAAATAGAGTTTGTAAATATAGGTGGCATAGATCGTAATATATTGAACAAAAATCATTGTATCAAAAAAAATCTCAAGAATTAGGCACAGGAAAAAGCAGTAGCAACGAGAAACAATATAGTTTTTTGCAATATATATATATATATATATATATATATATATAATCAACTAGATGTGTAAAGTTGGTGAGAATACAGGGGTTGGTGCATTGTCTAAAGCTTCGGTTGTTGTATGTTGATGGGTGATCTGAGTTAGAAGAGCTGCTAAGTATAAAAACATTGGTATCATTGTAAACGATGCGAATAGGTAGGTGTGAAGATGAAGAGGATACAAGGGTTGAAGCAATGTACAACGCTTGGGGCGTTATGTGTTTTGGGGTGCCATGAGTTAGAAAAGTTGTCCAATAATAAATTTGGTATGATAAAAACCATTTGTTCTAACTATTTTTATGTGTCTTGATTAAATCTCTCTCAGTCCCTTCATTAATTTTCATGGATAAGCATGGGTGCCAAGATAAGAGATCCAATTCATAATGAAATAATACGACTAAGAAAAATAGGAGTAATATACAATAATCTAAATAATTGTGAGGGATTTGGTTTAATGATATGACATGCTCTTTTTGAGCCCCTATTGTAATGATTGTATTTCTGACTACACCTTGATTTTCTAACAAATGGTCAACCACCATTCAAAAAATAGGTAAAAAATAGATCAATTACATCACTGAGATAACAATTATATAACAAATTTGAATAGTTTTAGAATATATCAAAACCCTAAAAGAACCCTAAAAGAGTTGAAAAAATATAAAGTGATTTTAAAAGAACAAAGTTCCATCGTATTCTATTTTCAAGGCCAAAATTCTTGCTAAAATTTTGAATTTAAGATATCGAAGAACTTCAAGAAACCGCTGGATTACCAGAAACCGAAAATTATTACAATAAACCAGAACTTCAGGAAAACGCTATCAATCTCTTAACCCAGTACATTTATTTGTCTCTGATATCGTCGAAAACCTATTTTTTTAACTGTAAACCAAGAGGATTAACCGCCTACCTATCTTCCAAGATAGTGACGATGACATTATTTATAGAAGGAACCAAAGGCGTAGAGCTAGACGACACAGATGATGTCGTGGCAAGCGACCATGGCTTGTGAATCCCACTACCATAGCTGCCGGCTGTGGATCCTCCCAGGTTGCTCTCACTACTTTTCACAAATGCTGGCGGTGTTGGATTTGGTAATGTTACGGAAGAGCTGGAGATCATCAGTATAACACTAGACATAGCCGGACGGATGCCTGAATCCGGTTGCGTGCATAGAAGGGCAACGTGAATGCATCTTACAGCTTCCTCCTGTCGGCATGTTTCGGTTACTGTTGAATCAATCATATCCAGAAGACACCCTTGCGTGTATAATCTCCATATCTGCATCACATCAAAGGCAAATGCATGGTCTGTTAACATCTTTATTAGGATGTATAGCAATCCTCTGTTGCTCCTACCATAAAAAAAATCATGATTTGAAGCCTTACCCATTCTAATAGGCTTTGCATTTCTTGGGGAAATTTCATATCACTGCTTTTTCTTCCACTCACAATCTCAAGGATTAACACTCCAAAGCTATAGACATCAGCTTTCACCGATAGTTGCCCCCGCATTGCATACTCTGGCGCTATGTAACCGCTACATACTCCAATGAGAAACCCTTAACAAATTGTAGCACAGGATTGCAGAATGCTCTAACTGTTAACAAATTGCATTAGAGAAGGGTAGAGGGAAATGATCTTACTATGTCCCTGCAACTCTTGTTTGGATATGAGTTTTGTCTTCAGGAAACAGTCTTGCTAACCCAAAGTCTGCTATTTTAGGATTGAATCGCTCCTCAAGCAAAATGTTGTTTGCTTTAATGTCTCGATGAATGATTCGCAAATGTGAATCCTCGTGAAGATAAAGAAGACCACGAGCTATTACCAGTATGATGTTATAGCGCTTTTGCCAATCAAGATGTCTCTTCTTCTCTCGATCTGTATTTGTATTTCAAAAATACGAGATTTGAAAACTTTTAAATAATCAATCTTGAAAAGATTTATCATATTCTCCTCAACCAAAATGTCCAAAATGACCTACCAAACAAGAAGATGTCAAGACTCTTGTTTGGCAAATACTCATAAACAAGCAACCTTTCTGGTCCTTCCGCGCAACAACCAAGCAGCTTTACTAGATTTCGATGTTGAAAATTGGCCACAAGCTTCACTTCATTCATAAATTCACAACTTCTTCACTGCTATCTCTTTTCCGTCTCTGGTTATTCCCTGAAACAATCAGCCCCATAACCAAACCACAGAAAAACCCCTCTTCGTTTTCGTCCATCTAAAAGATGATGTCAAGTCATGAGTTAAACTTAATAATAACACAAATTGGTAGATACATACCTTGTATACAGTTCCAAACCCTCCCTCTCCAAGTTCCTTGTTTTCATCAAAATTATCCGTTGCTTCTATGAGTGCTTTTAAGGTGAAGAGAATTTGCTCCTGCTTCAGTAGCGTGGATTCTTGATCATTTTGATATGTTTCTGTGTAGTAGACAAGATAACGTGAAGAAGAATCTAATTGCATCAGAAAACATAAGTTTGGTTGTGTGAAAAAGAGGCCAAACTGCAAATTCTACCTTCATTCTGCGCACGGGTTACTCGGCTCCGTGAAAAAACAGATTTCAGTTTGCTCCGCATGGCAAACAAACATACCATAAACGCTACAACGATGCCTCCCACAATCCCCAATCTTATGGGTGCTAATGCTTTTGAAGAGGAGAATTCTGTAGAGTAGATCATGTAATGTATTGTGTTGTTATTTACAGAAATTGAAACTACAATCAAATTGCAAAATACAAGAAAGGGACAAATCATAAAACTAGATAGCAGAGGGAGATTACTTGACATGGTGGGTGAAGTTTCATTCGCTCGAGGAGTCTGGGTAGCTTTCGTTTGAGGGTTTGCCACGGAGGAGGCAGAGGATGGGGGACTAGTACTACTCCCTTCAGTACTAGTGTTAAAAAAGGGGTATATTTCATATCGGACCCTGCAGCTTCCCAACAGGGCTTGGGCTCCTTCATTCAGAGCACAACATTTGAGGAGATTAGATGTTGCTATTTGCAAACAAGATCTGCAGTCCTTGATGGATATATCTCTCCAGCATTGAACTAGACCGTAAACATTGCCATTAGCAGAATATGTAGCTGAACCTTGAGCGAATCCCTTATTTGCAAAATTGTAGGCCTCATCAGACAGGTTGAAAAGGAGATTTGAAGTAATGGTACTGAAATTATATAGATTACTTGTACTAATTTCATTTACGTTCTTCAAATAAGTCCCATTGGTGTCTAGCTGTAGAAAGAAGCTATAGTTCTCGTATCGCAGGAAGCAGTTATCAAGCCATAAAAGACCGCCTACGCCGTTTCTACAAAGTTGTAGAACGTTATCGTTTGCTCGCTGTGAACAGATTGAGCAGTCGTGTTGAGATATGTTACCTGAGCACTGGAGGAGGCCATAGATTCTGTTGGGACTTTGGCCATACCAAGAAGTGTTGAACCCTGTTTGAGGTGCGTTCTTCACTAGATCACCCATTACTCTATTCAAATTGCTCGAAAATTTACTTCCATCCGCGTAAGTAGAGGCATTATTGCATGTATACGCGCCAATTTGTGCTGAAGGAAAACTATAAATGAATAGTAAGCCGATCAAATGACTTAGAATAAGTTTTTGTTTGCTGGAATCAGAAAAGTATAAAAATATATACTTATTGAAGTTTCTCATGATGTTCGAACTGGTAAGCTCTGTCAATGATTCTGATGAATGTGGGATGCAGGGCGCTATAACATTGGTGGAATTAGATCATTGAGACACAGCAAACAGTGGTGAGAATGGGGAAGGGATGAATTATTGACGACAATGATCTGAAAATGTATAGGCGACATTTCAAATACAGAAACCCTTTGCAGTGCTGGTGGTCTGTCTACAGTGCGGGCCTTTTGTCACCTTTCCTACTTCCGGGTGTTATTTTGTCAAGTTAACCAAGAAACCAAGAAAATTAAGATGTCAACTTTCCTACTGCCGGGTGTTATTTTGTAAGTTAAACAATAAACCAAAAAAATTAAGATATCCAACTAGAGTCTATGTGTCACGGCCACACTTCGCCTGCACTCTTGGCAAGCACAAGTATGGTGTGCGGCACTGCTAGGGCATTAGTTGAGGGCTTGGCCAACTCAACTTCCGCACCTACAGACTACGCCTCCAATTACCTGCGGAATAACCTTCACGGCGGAACACTTAACCTATTCAAGCATTCCTACTTAACATATTACTCTTTAACAAATGTTCAGTCATTAGCCTTACGGCACATCATGTAAAAACGCAGTAAGCTATGCAAAGAACACCAAATAGAGTAATGGTGGGTTGCCCAACTGGCAGAGCCCGTTTTTATATAGAAGAACAGAAGAAGATTACATCAATGGAGTTGCTTAACCCAGCAGAGCTCCAGGGTGCTGCCCAGCTAGCATACACCCTCAAGAATTACAATGGAATGGCATCTATGACTGTTGCCTGCCGCACCAAGTCACAGACCCTAAGAAACCCTCCGTGAGCTCCAACCACCGAAATCTTGATTGCCTTCATTCGTGCCTTCTTCTTCGTTCCTTTCCTTTGATGAACGCATTCCTTATATATATGCTTCCATCCCGAGTTATCCGCGTGCTTCCTTCATGAGCTCGTCGGCTTGCTCCCATCCCGAGCTAACTTTCTCCCATCCCGAGTTGGTCGTGCTCCCATCCCGAGCTGGTCGTGCTCTCATCCCGAGCTAGGCGTGCTCCCATCGCGAGCTGGAAAATCTCCCATGACGAGCTGGATTGTCTCCCAACCCGAGCCAGATTTCCTCCCAAAACGAGCCACCACGTTTTCTCCCAAAACGAGCCACTTCGTTTGCTTCCAAAACGAGCCACTGTCAATGCCCGCTTGGTTTGCACCATGGGTTGCTTGCCCATGTTCCAAGTGGGTCAAGCACCCTTGCCTTGCATGTTTTCGCATCCTTTGCATTGTCCACATGCCCCACTTGCCTTGTGGGTTCTTGCCCAAGTCCAACTTGATGCAAGTCTTGCCGAGGGGTGTGCCAAGCCCCAAGGCTCGTTTTTCCAAGTGTGCCACACTCCCGGGTGCCGTTCCGGTGGTGAGTGTGGGTGCTTTGCTTCGTGGGTCCGTTTCTCGCTGCTGCCGCATCGTCTAGCATATATGGGCACTTGGTCCATGACTTGGCCAAGTTTACCAACCACCCGATGTGCTAAAACTTTGGCCATGACAGCCTCCCCCACTAAACTTGTTGCCATCCCGGCAACGCTGCCTGTTGCAACACCTGCTGTCGCTGCAACTTTGCTGGAGTCGTTCTGCCCGTCCACTAGCTTCCATTCCCTTCATTCTTGCATCAGCCGGGTGATCATTCCGTTTCTGCCTTCCTGTTGGTTGCGTTTTCCAGTCCTCGCCAGCATCACTTCTCCCTTGGTTGAATTGAGCCCAACTAAATCAACTCCTTTTGGCTGCATTTTGGTTACTCCCTTCTCTCGAAGCTCCCATGGCCTGCTCTACCTGCGCCAAAGGTAGTGGCCACTTCCAGTCTTGACTTAACTGAAAGCATTGAAGGGATGACTTGCCTCGTCATCCTCAGCCCTTTGCCGATTTTCTTCCTTCTGACTCAAGTATTGGAGAAGGGGCACGTTTGACCCAACGGTGCCGCCTCCTTCCTCAAATAGTCTTTATGCCTCCGGGTCATCTAACCACACATTTGAAGTGCCGGTTAGTGTTGCGGCTACACCCACCCCGTCGTCACACTTCTGTTCGCTCATACTTGTGCAGATTTTAGTGAGTTGTTCCAAACTCGTCACGGCTGTCGTAACAACCCTTTCCATTATTTCAAGACGCTGCTCTAACTGTGAGACAACCTCTTTCGACGCGAGACGTTCTTCCAACCGAACTGCCTCTTCTTTGTTCATGCACCTTTCATTATGCCCATGGTTGTGTTGCCCCGGATCCCTTGCTGCTGTACTAGGCTGAGAGGCACCAATGGCTGATACCTTCCTCTCACCAAGCAACTTCTTCATGGTTGGCACGTAAATGGGTTTCTCTCGTGCAAGAAACACAAACTGGTTGAGATGGGGAAAAGGAGCTGCCTTCTCCTTTTTCATGAACTGCTGTCCAATGACAACATCGAAATCATCAAGAGGAACAACTGTGAAGTCTCCCACACCTGTCCAGTCTCCTATCCGCAAAGAAACTTGGCGAGCCATGCCCACCATTCTTTCAATTCCTGAATTCATTGCCTTGAACCCGTTCATCCCAGCTTCAACTTTCAGCTTCAACCGTCTTGCTACTTCTTCGTTGACGAAATTGTGGGTAGCTCCACTGTCAACAAGTGCCAAGACTTGGTGTCCGTTCAGCTCAACGTCCACATAACTCAATTCTGTTTCTGCGGAGTCGTTTACCTTTGGCTCCTCCAGAACTGCGTTCAAGACTTGCAAAACTCCCACAGTCGGCTCCTCCACTTGTTCAACCGCAGCCAACTTCTGCGGACGCAAAGGACAATCTTTCGCATAATGGTCCTTCGCACAAATGTAACATGAGACCAGTTTCCGTGGTCCACCAGCGTTGTTGGGCTTGCCTTCCTCACGCTTTTCACCATTCCTTGGCTTATGGTTTTGCTCCTTCTTGAACTTGCCTTGTGATTTTCTGCCTTCTTCGTTGTTGCCCCTGCCTTCTTCCCTTTTGTCGGTCTTGAAGTCATGCAACTTCTCAGCTGCAGAAATCGCCTTTGCTAGAGTATTCACTCCTTGCCGTCGCAGATCTGCCTGTGCCCAACCTTGCAGACCCTTCATAAAGTGATACAAGCGATCTTCCTCACTCATATCCTTCATTTCAAGCATGATGCTCGTGTAAGCTTTCACATAAGCCTGCACCGTCGTCGAATGCTTGATTTGCATCAACTCGTTTCTTGCCAACCATCCTTGGTTTCCTGGACCGAATTGTGCCTTGAGTGCAGCTTTCATCTGCTCCCAATTTTCTATCCTCTCCATCACCTTGCTGGCAGCCACATCTTCTGCACGGTTCCTCCACCAAAGTTTTGTAACGTTAGTGAGAAACATCGCAGCAGCATTGACCTTAGCTTCATCTGAACATCCGTTCATTTGATCTAAGTATTGCTCTACGTCCCAACAGAAGTTACCAAGCAACTTGGCATCTCGTGTCCCGTCAAATGGTGTTGGTTCCTTCATGCGGATCTTCATGGTGGTGCCTCCACCAGATCCTTGAGCCAATGCTCGTTTCAGCACAACGATGGTGTCATCTTGGTCCCTTATATGAAGCTGAAGTTGCTGCACAACTTCCTCAAGCTTCCTGACCCTTTCTGTGACATCCTGCTGCACCGCTGCATGCAACACATCTGTGGCTTCCTTGCACTCAGCCACAGCTTCGTTGTACGTCCTCCGCATTCGTTCCATCTCGTTTTCCAAAGTAACATTCTTCTCTCCATGTGCATAGAGAGCCTATGCGAACTGTTCCATGTTCTTCTCCATGGCTGCAATTCTTTGTTTCACTTTGGTTGTTTTGGGTTCACGTTCCTCATGGAACGACTCTTCCCCTTCCGAATGCGCTTCTGCCTCTGATGCAGAATCATGTTCCGTTTTCTTGCCCATCTTGGTCATATTTTCACCCAAGAAGAAGCTCACAAAACCGTGCTCTTCAGAGCTACTTTCCAGCTTCCGTCTATCAATCTTTGACTGTCGCAACGTTCCTTGCAAAGCTGCCAAGGATGCCTGCTTCGTCCAAGCTTGATTTCGCCTAACTGGTGGCTTCAAACCCTTGTTTTTGCCTTAGCTCACTTCCAACAATGTGCCTTAGCAAACGTTGGTCCAAACGTCCGTCGTGCTTCGAAGACGAGCTACCTGCCCAGCTCCCAACCCGAGCTAGCTTTGCTCCCAACACGAGCTAGCTTTGCTCCCAAGACGAGCTGGAACTTCTCCCAACACGAGCTGGAATTTCTTCCAAGGCGAGCTGGAATTTCCTCCCAACGCGAGCTGGAATTTCCTCCCAACGCAAGCTGGATTTCTCCCAACGCGAGCTGCCTTTCCTCCCAACACGAGCTGAAATGCCGATCTTCCGAAGCGAGCTGGTCTACCAGTCTTCCAACACGAGCTGGTCTACCAGTCTTCCGGTGCGATTTTTTTGCCTGTCAAAACCCTCGTTTTCCAAAAGCTAACCCTTGGCTCGGCTAACCTTTGAAAGAGCACAAACCCTTGCTCGATTTGCTTCCCTGCTGAACCCGTACACCTGGGCTCTTCGTTTTCCACCTGTTTTGCAAGCCGTAGCGATGAGCCGTTATGCAACCCTGCTGCAAAACCCTGCTCTGATACCACCTATCACGGCCACACTTCGCATGCACTCTTGGCAAGCACAAGTATGGTGTGCGGCACTGCTAGGGTATTAGTTGAGGGCTTGGCCAACTCAAATTTCGCACCTACAGACTACGCCTCCAATTACCTGCGGAATAACCTTCACGGCGGAACACTTAACCTATTCAAGCATTCCTACTTAACATATTACTCTTTAACAAATGTTCAGTCATTAGCCTTACGGCACATCATGTAAAAACACAGTAAGCTATGCAAAGAACACCAAATAGAGTAATGGTGGGTTGCCCAACTGGCAGAGCCCGTTTTTATATAGAAGAACAGAAGAAGATTACATCAATGGAGTTGCTTAACCCAGCAGAGCTCCAGGGTGCTGCCCAGCTAGCATACACCCTCAAGAATTACAATGGAATGGCATCTATGACTGTTGCCTGCCGCACCCAGTCACAGACCCTAAGAAACCCTCCGTGAGCACCAACCACCGAAATCTTGATTGCCTTCGTTCTTGCCTTCTTCTTCGTTCCTTTCCTTTGATGAACGCATTCCTTATATATATGCTTCCATCCCGAGTTATCCGCGTGCTTCCTTCACGAGCTCATCGGCTTGCTCCCATCCCGAGCTAAATTTCTCCCATCCCGAGTTGGTCGTGCTCCCATCCCGAGATGGTCGTGCTCCCATCCCGAGCTAGGCATGCTCCCATTGCGAGCTGGAAAATCTCCCATGACGAGCTGGATTGTCTCCCAACCCGAGCCAGATTTCCTCCCAAAACGAGCCACCACGTTTTCTCCCAAAACGAGCCACTTCGTTTGCTTCCAAAACGAGCCACTGTCAATGCCCGCTTGGTTTGCACCGTGGGTTGCTTGCCCATGTTCCAAGTGGGTCAAGCACCCTTGCCTTGCATGTTTTCGCATCCTTTGCATTGTCCACATGCCCCACTTGCCTTGTGGGTTCTTGCCCAAGTCCAACTTGATGCAAGTCTTGCCGAGGGGTGTGCCAAGCCCCAAGGCTCGTTTTTCCAAGTGTGCCACACTCCCGGGTGCCATTCCGGTGGTGAGTGTGGGTGCTTTGCTTCGTGGGTCCGTTTCTCGCTGCTGTCGCATCGTCTAGCATATATGGGCACTTGGTCCATGACTTGGCCAAGTTTACCAACCACCCGATGTGCTAAAACTTTGGCCATGACACTATGGACCACGGATGCCGATAACGATACAAATATTTTATCGTTTAAAACATTTGAAGTTAAAAGGGAATCAATTTTCCCATATACAAATGCATCGAAGTTTATAATATTTTTGGCATTATCGTTTAAAAAATTTGAAGTTAAAAAGGAATCAATTTTCCCAGATACAAATACATCAAGTTTATAATATTTTTGTAATATTTTTGGCATTACTTCTGGCCCTACCAAAATTCTCGATACTCAAACCGTGGAAATTTAAAAGAAATTGGGTGATTAATTATATGTTGATTATTCTATAGGAAAGAAACATATCAAGTTTATAATATTTTGGCATGACTTGTGGCCCCACCAAAATTCTCGATGCTCAAACTGTGGAAATTTAAAAGAAATGGGTGATTAATTATATGTTGATTATTCTATAGGAAAGAAACATATTTATCATTTTTTATTGAGTCATTGGAAGCACGAGGACGTGGGATTTTGTTGGGAATTTAATGTTGGGGTGTAAATGCATCACCTACTATCAAGGCCATGCATGAGCCATCCTTGTCTCAGCAATGTCGTGCGAGTTGTTGGTCCTCGTCTTCAATGAATATGTGTTGAATTCTAGTGTTGTGTATGTGTTGAGGGCATTTATGCAAGTGTTGGTTTTATTGTGTTTTTACTAGGAGGGCATAATCATTGTGGAATTGAAGTGGGTTTTTAATGTGTGTTGGGTTTGTGTATTTAGCATAATGTTTATGTTGCATTTCGAAGGTGGGGTCATTGTGGGATTGGTGTCGTTTAGTGTTGCGTCTTAGTTAAGGGATTGAGGGTGTTATTTCATTCTCTCATATCTTTGTGTTTGTTGATGTTTAGCATTGTATTTATGGTGCATCTAGAGGGTGTTGTTTCTACGAGATTAAGACAATTTTTGGGTTTGTGTTGGTGTTATGAGCTTTTATTGGATGTATGTTGTGGTTTCATCACATTGCCTCTTGTCCACAACATGTATCAGTGTTTTGTTGTTCCCTATGTTTACCATTGTGTTCTTACTATATGTTGTCGTGGGATTGAGGTAGGTTCTAGGTGTTATTGGTGCTACGAGGTAGAGGGGGTTCTATGGTTGTGTGATGTTATTCCATTCTCACAGGGGTTGTGCGAGTTGGTATTTAGCATTGTGTTGCCACATAACCCTAAGGCTTTCATTGCCATGGGATTGGTGTGGGTTCTTGGTATGTGTTGGTGTTATGAGTTTTCATTATATGAAGGCAATTGTTTTTGGACTTTCGTTTGTTCGAGTACACAGGGTACTCCCAAAAGACCGAACACCTAGAGCAACCACTTCACACAAATAGATCACAGATCGATACACCGATGTCTTGACGTGGTTTAAACCCTCGAGAGGGAAACACTCCACGGCCCCGGCCAAATAATTTCTATGGAGCAATTTATTATGCAAAGAAAAAAAGTTACAAATGAGCTTCTCATAATCGATCAACTAGACAATGACCCTCCATGCTTTTTAAATAGAGATCATGGACCAATTGGGTGTTAAGCCACGGATCAAGGTTAGGTATGATCTAAAAGAAGTTGAGCCGTCGGATCACGAACATATCGTGACCATTGGATTAAGTATTTACAAATGCATACTAAAGAAACACACTTTTCCTAATGGATATATTACACAAGTTGATCTTAAATAACTCCTAATTGTCTAAATATCCTAACATCCCCCCTTAAGAACAACTTGGGATAGGATTGAAGGATTTACAAAAGTGACACTATTAGGAGAAGGAAGGAGGCATTAGAGCCTATCCCCCCTTAATGACAAGTTCCTGAACTCCTAACATAGATCGAAGTTTAGAAAACTTCGCTTCTGTAAGAGACTTGGTGAAGATGTCTGCAACTTGATCATCTGTAGGACAAAAGAACACTTCAAGAACATGATCATGAACAAGATTTATGATGAAGTGCATATGTATCTCAATGTGTTTACTGCGTTGATGTAGGACTGGATCTTTGGAAAGCTTGATGGCACTTTGATTGTTGCACCAAAGTGGAGTAGGCTGCTACTGCTCGAATCCAAACTTTGAAAGGATCTGTCGAAGCCATAAAGCTTCCTGACTGGAATTAACTACGGCTCGATATTCTGCCTCTGCTGAAGAAAGAGCAAGAGCTTGTTGTTTCTTGCAAGCCCAAGTGATAGGTCCAAATCCCAGACTGAAAACATAACCTGCTGTAGACTTTCGATCATTAGGATCGCCGGCCCAATCTGAATCAGTGAAACCAACCAACAAAGGTTTTCCCTTTGTACTGTAATGAATCCCAAACTGAATTGTACCTCAAATATATCGAAGTATTCTTTTAGTTGCTTTCCAGTGACTTTCATGAGGTGTTTTCATATAACGGGAAACACGACCAACGACAAAGGAAAGGTCAGGACGGGAATGAGTCAAGTATAAGAGACTACCAACAAGCTGACAATACAAGGTGGCATCTACTTCAGGTGAAGTACAAGTGGCAGAAAGTTTGACTCCAGACTGGAAGGGAGAAGGGGTAGGTGTACAATCTTCCACGTGAAAGCGACGAAGAAGGTCACAAGCATACTTAGACTGAGAAAGAAAGATTCTTCCTTTGGTTTGCAGGACTTGGAGACCAACAAAATAATGCAAATGTCCTAAGTCTGACATTTCAAAATTGTGCTTAAGACTGGATTTTACATGGGTTATAAGCTTAGGGTCACTACCAATAAGAATAAGGTCATCAACATATAGAACAAGTATGATGAGATGGTTTCCTACTTTCTTGGTACAAACATTGGGGTCAGAATGGCATCTAGAAAAACTAGTGTCAAGGAGAAAGTTATCCATTTTGGCATACCAAGCTTTAGGAGCTTGCTTAAGGCCATATAAGGATTTCTTAAGGCGGCAGACAAGGCTATAGTTATTCTGAACATATCCAGGAGGCTGTTTCATGTAAATTTCCTCTTGTAAATCACCATGTAAGAAGGCAGACTTGACATATATTTGATGGACTTCTCAGTTGTGTAAGGGTGCAATGGAAAGAACAAGGCGGATGGAGTTCATTTTTGCGACAGGAGAAAATGTTTCATTGTAGTCAATCCCTTCAACTTGGGAAAAACCTTCGGCAACTAAACTTGCCTTAAGTCTTTCAAAACTTCCATCTGATGCATACTTAGTTATGTAGACCCATTTACATCTGACAAGTTTTCTTCCTTTTGGAAGAGGTACAAGATCCCAAGTATTGTTCGCCATTAAGGAACGATATTCTTCATCCATAGCTGCATCCCAATTTGGATTTCCTGAAGCTTCTGCAAAGGTTTCTGGATCATGATTCTTGGAAACTTGAGCCAAAAGAGAAGAGGTTCACTGAAACTGAGAACGTGTTCGACGTTGATCTCTAGGATCACCGGCAAGATCACCAGCTGCTTCACATGTTGAACGAACCCATCGAGGAAGCACTTGTGCTGGTGCGACTGGAGGAACATGAGCAGGCAGAGGTGGATTTTCATCCTCACTGTCATCATCAAAAACTAGAGTTGGAAACCTTTCAAGGAAGTTGGAAGAAGAAGAAGAAGGCACAATCGCCAAATCAGGCTTGTCGATCAAAGATGGCACAATCGCCGAGTTAGGCTCACAGGCTAAGAGATTTTCATCAAATTTAACATCTCTTCTAATGATTACATCATGAGAATGTGGTTGAAGAAGTCTATAACCTTTTACATCTTCAGAATATCCAACAAATATGCACTTTTCACTTTTAGGCTACAATGCTCTCCATTTTTCATCTGGAATGTGAGCCCATGCTTCACTACCAAATACATGGAAGTGACTTACATCTGGTTTAATTTACTCCATGCTTCTTCCAGTGTGATACCTTGTAATTCTTTAGTGGGGGTGCGATTAACTATGTAATTTGCACAATTAATGGCTTTAGCCCAAAATTGAAGACTTAGTCCCTTAGATTGGATCATATAATTAGCCATTTCTTTTAAAGTGTGGTTCTTCCATTCAACTACAACATTTTGTTGTGGTGTATATGGAACAGTGTGTTGTTGTTGGATTCCTTGTTCAGTGCAGAAAGTAGTGAACTTTTTGTTAACATATTCTCCTCCATTGTCATATCTTAACTTAATAATTTGATGACCAGATTGTTTTTCAACATGGGCTTTGTAGGCCAAGAACATGTTTAATAATTCGCTCTTAAGTTTTAGGAAATAAACCCAAGTGCATCTGGTGTAATCATCAATGAAAGTTAAGAAATATTTGAAACTAGAAAAGGAAGCAGATGGAAGAGGACCACACAAGTCACTATGCACAAGCTCCAAGGGAACCGAGGCGTGCCAAGAGGCACGTTTGTAAAAACTGTCTTGATCATGTTTTCCAAGTACACAACCGAAACAAACACCATCCCTACAAGATACCATTGGAAGACCTATCACCATATTGTCTTTACATAGTTGTTGCAATGAGCGATAATTTAAGTGACCAAATCGCTCATGACAAAGTTTGCTCAAGTTATCACTATGAGAAACAAAAACTGAAGGAAAAGGTGATGACCCAAAGTTGTTAAACTTGTACAACCTGGTAATATCATCAACAATTCTAGTAGCTAGGACTTGTTGAGGATCTTTAAAATCCTTGATTACAACTTTGTGAGGTGTAAACGTCACAGTTTTACCTTCACCATAATGAGTGATTTGATAGACTGATAACAAATTGCAGGAAATTCGTGGAACACATAGTACATCACTAAAATGGCCATTATCTACTAGAACTGTTCCAGCTCCTGCAACACTTAGAGATCTATCATCACCAATAAATATTTGTTTGGTGTTACATTCATGCATAGTAGAAAAGATGGCTTGATCCTTAGCCATATGATAAGATGCTCCAGAATCAATGAGCCATTCATTTGAAGTAGAAGAAGAGGATGCATTATAAGAATAAACAGAAGCACAAAGTGCATGTCCATGAGAGATAGATTCTGAAGGCGAATCTAAGCTGATGTGGTGCTTCTTCATTGTTGCTTCCAAGGCTACCATCTTCTTGAAACACTTAGATTCATCATGATTATCTTTATCGCAATAGTTGCAATGACGCTCAGTCTTCTTTCCTTTTGGCTTGGATCCTTTGTCATTTTTTAAAGAAGGAGCTGACTGAGAGGGTTTGAGACCCTTGTTTGACTTATTATTGCGAAAATTTTGTTTCTTGGGAGGCTTGGACTTTTCTTTCTATTGGGACAATAAGGATTTCCCAGATGTATCTGGATTGTTAATTATTCTAAGATGGATGAACTTATCTTGCTCTCTAATCAAGGAATCACAAAAGGATTTAAGATTAGGCTCTTGATAGCTAGTTTCATTCAAGGATTCTTTCATGGAGTAAAATGTAGATACAAAAACAGAATATGCAGATCCAAGTTTGAAAATAATATGATAAATGCATTGTTTGTCTTCCATCTTAATCTTGCATTTTTTACATAAGAGTTCAAGAGTTTTGTACTTAGATAAATAATATTGTAGGCATGAAAAATCACTTGTATTTAAAGAAATCAAATCATTTTCGAGTTGGTGACCTTGAATTTCATTGTGTTTACCAAACACAGATTCCAACTTGTTCCAAACAGCATCAGGTTCATCAATTCCAGATATATGGAATCACAAATTAGTAGAGATTGACATCCCAATCAATCCACGAGCTTCGTCACATCTATTTTCCCATTTGATTTTCTTATCATCATCAGTAGGTTCTGTTTCTTTCCTTAAGGTAATTCTGAAAAGTTCTCTACTTCGTAGAACATTCTCCATACGAGATTTCCATGAGAAATAGTTGGAACTGGTAAGTAGAATATCACAAGGGGCGGCCATATTTGTAAATCAATGGCTATCAAAGTAGAAACCAATAGTTTGAATGCAAAGATCTTGAAAAAATAGGCAGTTTAAAAAAAAACGACATTGAAAACAGACTCTGTATGATGAAGTTATGCTTGAACAAAGAAAATGTTGAAGATGTCCCCAATAGTGACGTGGCAGCTAGAGAATGTCCAGCAAAACAGGAATCCCCCTCTTCACAAGATGAACCTTTGAAAATCAAGGAACTTAAGTGACTCACTTTTGATTTTATTTTTTATTATTTAAGTGAGATGCACTTTTACAATAAAGTAACTCGAAAATAGAAATTGCATGCACTTTTTCTTTTAAAAGTAACGTCCTAAGACTTGAACTTAAGACCTATTAAGGAATAAAGCAACTTTGAACCAAGTGAGTTAGATCAAAGGGTATGTGAAATATGGGAAGGAGGAAGGGTTTTTGTTTTTTTAACTCTTCTTGCTTGGTTTCCATGCTTTCCTTTTTCCCTGCAAAACACACCACAAACCGAAACAAAAAACAATTTCCACACGTTTGGGGTTAGATCTTGTTAGCTTGCTCGGAAACTCTACGTTTTTCTCTTTGTTTCTGTTTTGCTGAGATCGCTCAAGGTGCACGACAAAGAGCATACGCAGCTGATAAAAACCCTTTCTCTTTCTGTTTCTGATTCGCCGAGATCGCACAAGGTGCACGGCAAAGAGCATATGCAGACAGGGAAAGCAACAATCCAAAACAAAAAAAATCTAATAATAAAAACTGATAAAATATGAGATATTTTTTAAAAATAAAAATAAAAAAGCGTCACTGTAACATTATACCTTCCGATCTGATGAAATACACGTTTCTGAAGCAACTAGAAACCATTTTCGATCAAACGAAAACTATTTACCAATGGAAATGACACTCCGGACGCAATGGAACACCTCCCACAACCCATAAATGCACAAAAATACAACTAGAAACCCTTTCGAGTTTCGGCAACAACAGTTCAAGATCTAGATCATAACCGGAAGCTTTAAATAGAGATCATGGACCAATCAGGTGTTAAGCCATGGATCAAGGTTAGGTATGATCTAAGAGAAGTTGAGCCGTCGGATCACGAACATATCGTGACCGTCGGATTATGTATTTACAAATGCATACTAATGCATACTAAAGAAACACACTTTTCCTAACAGATATATTACATAAGTTGATCTTAACTAACTCCTAAGTGTCTAAATATCCTAACACCATGTGTTTAATTGTGTGCTTCTACTATAGTGAGAGGGTGTCACCATTGTTGGGTTGAGGTAGTTTCTAGGTGTTTGATGGTGTTGTGGTTTCTATTGTAGTCAATGGATGCCATCAATGTGGATATTAGTTGGTGTTATGGTTTATGCTTCAACCAGAGAGTACAATCATTCTAAAGTCAAGCCAAAGGAGCTAGGTCCAACAATTTTATGGGTCCATGGTTTTGGGTGTGTGTTGGTGCTATCAATGTTTACATGCCACAATGATAGGTTCGTTTAGTGCATGTGTGGAACTTGGAATCACATTGTGTGTTTTCTTGGCTATGAAAATCACCACATTTGTGACATCACACTCCTTGGGGCACACAAAATTGCCTCTTGAGTAGTTTCTTGGGAACCTCATGCATTATGGACATGTTTGTTGTTCCTTCGGTGCAATGACCATAACTGCATTAAATTTTTATGCTTTCTTAGCTACAAAATTAATTGCATTTGTGTGACCACAATACTTTAGGCAAGATAGGTTTTGTTGTTCAAATTATTTTATAGGTGGTTTGGACACAAGTGGGTGTTCAATGTTGATTTCAATGGAAGACAAAGAAGGCCAAGGAGCCTACTTTAGGAAATTTGAGGCTCGGTATGGTTTGTCAATTACTTTTCCCAAGAGGAAAATGAAACATGCTCACTCTTAAAAAACTATAAGGATTTGCATTGGTTTCATTTCTACTTTCAATGTTAGAGTGCTGTAGTTTTTAGTTCATTTGAGTGATAGAGTTCTTTGTTCTAATCGTCATTTAGGGTTTTGTCCCTTCATGAAACAATGATGAACATGCATATTTTTCATCGAATTCCTATCTTTTCATTGCTTCACTAGAAATAGGTATTTGTATAAATTAAGACAATTTCTCCTATTTAGCAATTCCAATTGATTTTGTGTGAATTTCAATTCGATACTTCCTGTTTATTTGTAAATATAATTTTGGACTTCAATTTTCTTAAGTTCAAGTTCATGTATGTTTGTTTTGGAAATTCCTAAGTGATAGACAAATATCTTGCATGTATATATACTTTAGTACAATGTAGTTAAACATTCAATGAGTTTGTTGACGTATTTGTTTTCTTGCAAAATGTTATTGTTGAGAAGGCTTGAAGAAGCAACTAAAAATGCATCACTTGTACATCTCCTATCTCTACTTTCCAACTTATTGTGCCTACAAGTGTCAGTGCTGGTGGACATATCAACATGCAACCTTTTGCCAAATATTTCTCCAGTAGGGACTATGGTTCCATGTAGCCTTCTTTTAACATGTATGGGTTTCCATAACATGAATATAACATTTAAACTTGACACTAATAATGAAATTTCCATCTAGGAAGCACAACCATGTAAACGTGTTTGATTTAGCATATTATGCATAAACTAAGCAAATTTTATGTTGGTGTGCTCTAAATAGTATAGTTGATTATATGGCTCACTTCATGTTTGATTCTGTAGTTGACAGAGTTGCATAAATTGTTGAATAGTTTGTATGGTTGGAATATTGTTCATTAGTTAATAATACTACTAATCATAATATAGAAGGGATAGGGTATGTACACTTTCGTAGACTAAACAAAGAAATTGTTACATGGAGGGGTCCCTTGTCCCAAGAACAAGGGGATCTCATATGTAAATTTGGCATCTAGCTAGCATGCGACCTTAAATTATATGTATTATTATTTATTTCAATAATAGAATGACAAGAATGATGACACTTATTGTCTCCTAAGACCAAAAAGGTATAGCAAAACAAATTAGTTTTAAAATTCTTTAGAGTCATCTCTAGATTTAAACATGGTGGAAATGAATGTCCCAAATAAATTATGTATTTTGTGTGCCACAAGTTCATGAAGAGTAATTAAATTATGACATAGAGTTAAGTTATGCCAGATATTATTAAGGGCGTGGCATGTTAAAATGAAATATCCATCCTTGTCCTCCTCTGTATAAAATAAATTCCATTCTTCCCAAGAAATTTTTTGGTTAGTTCAATGACCAGTTTCACTATGGAAATCATGGGCATTGGTATTAATGTTAGCAATATTCAAATTTATTTAAGATCATAATGTTAGAAAACTATTTTGATTAGCCAAATCAAGATTGATAAAACCTTTGTAGTATTTCAATTTCCTCTTATTTATGATTTCATTTTGATTCCAGATCTTATCTTTAAATTTCAATGGGATGTAAGATTCAATATTATTGATATTAATAGTTTGACCATCATCTGTTATGTTCCAATAGTTATGCCAAGCCTTAGAATCTCTAGTCCAACCCATTTTGAGTCTGTGGTGGCCACTGCACATACAAAAAGCAATGACAATGAGTATGTCTTCACTTAACTGGAACAATTTTGCTTATATTGTAGATATACATGTTAGATTTTAAGTGCAATAACAATATGGACCACTGAAAGATAAACAAGCACAACATAGACAATAGTACACAACAAATTTATCCCGGGAAACCATCTAGGGGCAGAAAAAACCCAACAAAATTCTTCTATATAGATTCGTCGGAATGTACAATAATATTCCTCATGCAGTAACCCAAAAATACAAGAAGACTCCAAAAGCAGCTACTCACTTGACTCTATCTCTCCTACTCATGCAAACTCAATGAGTGAGAGTGGTGATGACCAAATGAGGAGGTCGAACTCCTCATTTATACTAATCAAATGACTTGACCTTTTTACTAACAGGGTTGGTTGGACTCTCCTAACTGGGCAGACCTATACAATTTACAATAAAATATTATTTTCTAGATATTTCCAAGCCGAACTAACAATTAGGGTTTACATTGGCTCTTTTAATGACTTTTACATGATCAATTATATCAATAATAATCCCCATAGGGTGTACAATACAAATGATACAAATGACACAAATAATAAATATAAGAATATCTTCTGAAGTTACATTCTTCAACACTCCCTCTTAATAAGGAAGATATTCTTCAATCATCGTCACCATCATCTTCCAATTGCTGCACTTCTTGTACATGAACTATTGGCATTTGACATATCCCGAATCTATATATCATAATATTTATCACATAGCCAACCCTTTTTCATGTTGGATTTGGATGTGCCTTAGAGTGCCAACCCATTTTCATGCTAGATTAAACTCTCCACAGAGCCAACCCTTTTTCATGCTAGATGTGCCCTAGATCCAATCTAGGGCTTTCTCTCCATACAGAAAGCCCTTTTTCGTGATGTATGTGGCCTAGATCCAATATAGGGATTATCTAGGTGGATATCGATGGCGACCCACCTTCTCCAACTGGCTCAAAACAGTTTTCTGACAAATTTGGTAATTTACTATTTTTAGTAGTTTTTCAGGTCCTAAACTTCTAGATCCATTTTGAGGCCTTAAACGACATTTTTTGGGGAATTGTGCTCAAAATATGTCCCCATTCACATTTTTAAGCATAGTCCTCGTATAAACCTTTCCAACGGGCTACCGAGCACCCCAAATAGAGATCATATGCAAAAGTTATGACCCCGGGAAGTTGACTGTTCAACTAATCACCTTGGGGCCGCAAACTTTGTGACGGTTCATCATCTAGGGTTAGGTTTTTTGATGTTTTGGATTATTTCCCTCATGATTATGATAAATAGGCCCTTTTGGCCTCCTTTTGTATTCATCTTGGCATGAATGAGCACAACAACCACATCTCTTCTCAGAGAAAGCTACTACCATTCTAGCTGTTGTATTTTACAGTCTGTTCTATTTTTTCTATTTAATACAATATGTGTTTACTGTATCGCTATGTTCTTTACAATATATCTTTGTATTTGATTCTGTATATTCTCTTTTATTTCGTTCCCACATAATTCTGGATCAATGGATTTCTCTCCACAAATCCAGACCTTTTTCATGCTGGATGTGGCCTAGATCCAATCTAGGGCTTTCTCTCCACAGATCCATCCCTTTTTCATGATAGATGTGGCCTAGATCTAATCTAGGGATTTCTCATTAGGATATCCCCTTGGTGATCGACCAGTCATACTGGGATCCAGCCCCTGGAGATACAACCAACCACACTGGAGTCCACCAATCAACATGCACTTGATCAATCTAGTCCATTGGAGAGCCTACTACATTAGTTCACCCAGTACGTCGAGGAACCAACATTGGGATCTCCCTTAGTGATACCATCCCCGGAGATGTGACCAATAAACACTACAGAGCCAGTCCTATTTCATACTGGATGTAGATATCCTGTAGATCTAGTCATGATTCATACTAGATTCTCACCACTACAGAGCCAATCATGTTTCATATTTGGATGTAGATATCCTGCATAGATGGTCCTTTTTTATACTAGATGCAATTTTCCTCTTCCACGAACTGAGCAATCCATCTGGCAGGTTCAGCCTCGTAGCATCCATTACGTTGCACACCTCAACCACTTGCATTACCTCACTGCTCATCTAGATCCTCTCTTAACCCGAGAGATTCAATTGCGTCACATACCTGTGACTACTTGCTACCTCATCTGAGCTCATCACTCCCTATTGATTTGGACCACTCCAAGCTTGTCCCTGAAGTACTTAGACTTCACTCTTGACAAAGGCTTGGTAAACACATCTTCTATCTACTCCTTTGTTGCTATATAGTGGAGTCTCACTTCTCCCTTTTGCACCATATCCCAGATATAGTGATACTTGATCTCGATGTGATTTGACTTGTCATGGAACACTGGGTTTTATGAAAACTTTACACAACTTTGGTTGTCACAGAAGACACAAGTTGCCTCTAACTCGAGATCAACCAATATTGACAGAAACTTCTGAAGCCACACTACCTCGCAAATTTCCGAACAAGATGCCATATACTCGACTTCGGCTGTACTAAGTGCCACACTCGTCTGCTTTCTATTGAACCATAATATCATACATGATCCCAAACTGAAGCAACACCCTATTGTTCTCTTTCTTTCTGTGACACTTTCGGCCCAATCCACATCCACATAACCTTGTAGGTTAATCTTATGATCCAATATATACCTAAGACCATAATCAACTGTACCCTTAGGTACCTCAACACATTCTTTTCTGCAACCAGGTGAACATGTCTCGACTCTACCATATACTAACTCAGAGTGTTCACCGCAAAGCATAAGTCTGGCCTCGTGCTTGTCAAGTACATTAGCGAACCAATCATCCGTCTATACAATGTGGGATACACCAATTCTGAAGAAGTATCACTCAACAACTTTAGATCGATGCCATAGCTGTGGTCATGGCCTTACAATCCATCATCCCGAATCTCTTTAGGATCTCTACCGCATATTTTCCTTGACTTAGGAAAAGTTCCTTTGGATTCTACCACATCTCAAGGCCTAAGAAATAATGCATCATACTAAAGTCTTTCATCTCAAACTTTGCGGAAATCTTCCTCTTATTTTTTGGTATGAGATTCTCATCACCTATAAAAAACAAGTCATCTACATATAACAATAGAATCATAGGATTTCCCTCTTCAACCTTGTAGTAAAGGTTGGAATCCGCTTTACTCTTGATAAATCCCAAGCTCGTCAGAAATCCATCTATATTTCCGTATCATGTTCTGGGTAGTTGTTTGAAACTGCACCACATATACTTTATCTTTGTGATGGGATACATCTGGTATCACTCTGAGCATATCCCTAAGATACTGGGGAAAACAACCTTTTCTACGCATAGAAGCTAAGTGATAATGTCTCTCAATATGTGTTGTAGTCACTCCCTCTGAAGCGGAGCTTTCCTAATCCCTCTGTAACTGAGCACTATCCTCCCTCTGCATCTTTTACTCTCTGCATTAGGACATTTTTCACTGGAGTGATGGGTAACCTTCTCTTCTGATGATCTTTTGTGTATCCATCTATGTCATCTCTCTAGGTCACTGGATACCAAGATCTTGAACTTTGTTGCAAGTTCTCTCTTGCACCCATGTATGAGCTCCTCATCTTCAACCTTATAACAAAGTTTGATATCTCATCACTCTAGGTGATCCTCAAGCTCATCATGCTATCCCATGGGTTCCTTCTGAGACCGTACAAAGTCTTCTTCAATATGTGCACATGTGGTTCTCTGTAGAGAGTCCCGAATCCTGTAGGTTTCTCGATATACACTTCTACTTCGATTACACCATCTATCTAGTGTAATATCCACCATTGAGGAAGTGTGTCTGGCCACTAGAGAAACGTCTCATCATATTCGACTCCCTCTTTCTAAGAGAACCCTCACTTTGTACTTGTGTAGTATGTAAATCTTCTTGAATGCCATAGTTGAACTGTCGTCACTTGTTCTTCGGAACAAGTCTCATCATTATTTTCTTGTAGGTGATGATACATGATCTTTCCTACAAGTCAAATTTAGTTGCATGATTAGAAACATTTCATAATTTTCAAAACAAATTCTTATGCATAAAGACACAAGTCACACAATCATGCAACTATCTTAGCCAATGCTTCAACACAACATTCATCCATATCCTGCATTCATACGGTAACTTTCTAAATTCCTTCCATCTCCACCAGAACATTATTAAGAGCGTGCACTACTCCCAACATGTCAGCAAAGAGGTTTCATTCTAGATAAGTAGAAATGGAATGTTGTACAACACTATAGGCCACTTACCCATCACATGCATATTGGTAGTATACTGTTCATCAATGCAAACACTCTAACATGCATAATACACTTCCTAAATCTAGGAACATAAATATGTACACAACTGAACAATATCATTTAAGCAATTATATATACAGGAAATGAAAATTCACATACTTATCTTTGCTTGTTTAGTAGGATCCCTCTTGATCCTTGTCTCCTTGCAAGAATTACTGGAGTCTCTGACAATGTTCTCTACTCCATCATCTGATTTTGAGGACCTGTGCCTTTCTTGCTTATGATCGACAATGCTGAGAAAGTATTCTACACCATAGAGATGAACATTTTGATGGAGGATTAATATCTATCATGAATGGATTCCAAATCCATTATAAAAGTTTCCAATGTTGCATCAGGTGTCTCCAACATTGTTTCAGGTCCTTCCATACCTAAAAACTGAAAACCCTAAGTGAGAGCTTCTTCCTCTTCTTCCTTGATTTCCTCTGTTGATCCATTTCAGATGTGTCGTATTGTTTCTAGTGTCTCTTTGAAATTTCAGATCTGCAGGGTCTGAAACTTCCACCTATGGTAACCTGACCTGTCATCTTTCCAATCCCACAGGTTTGAGATTCATTGGATTCTCCATCAGAGAGATATTCTTTGTTTCCCAACATGACCTGTTTAAGGGATGAAATAACACAGCAAACTTGTATGGAGTTCCATGTGTCATTGTTTCAATTTTGGCCTCTGAAACTCAGACCTGTGAAACTACAGTCCGTTCCATAACTGTCACTTTTTACGGAATTCCATTTGGAGCTTACTAGCCTGAGATATGACCTTTTTACCTAGGTCCCCTATTTAGGGATTCATTCTGGAAGAGGCAGAAACCCTAACGTGTATGGATCATATCTTAGAAAGTACAACGAATCTGAGGCTAAAACTAGGACACAAGGTACAAGAACATGTCATATTCGGTTTATCCAAGTTTCAGATCCTAAACCTTCGCTGAAAGTGATTTATAGTGAAAGTTCCACGATGACTAGGTTTTTCTATACAAAACCCTAACTTTCAAATTGTTGCAAGTGAAACAAGTGTCATAATTGCCATACATTGCCTTCCTTCAGGCTAGCTTTGATACCATGTTAATATTCAATATGATAAGATAGATAACATCAGTATTCCAATCAATTTCACAACAATAGCATATACAGGATCACTGAAAGAACAACAAGCACAACATAAACACAAGAGACACAATTTATCCTGGGAAACCCTCATGGGGTAGAAAACCCAACAAAGCTTCCTCAATATAGATGACCAACAAATATAAAGATGTAATCCCCAAACAAGAGCTCCTTCTCCTCCTTTGCAGTTCTCTCTCTCTCCTATGCGCAATTCACAAGTGAGTGAATGAGTGAGTATAAATGAGGAACACATCTCCTCTATTTATACTCTACTTCTACTTGACTTTTATCCCTAACTGGGCCGACTTATCCTAGGAGATTCTAATAACACCTAAACAACTAACTCAGGTCCGAACCCACTAGGGAAGTCTAATAAACCTAGTTACAACATCCCGATGGAGGAATAAACATCTTCGGATATACAATAAAGTCCCGACAGAGGAATGAAACATCTCCGTACAAATAGAATATTCTTAGAAGTTACAATATTTCAACAAATATTGGGCTTGGATACACATTTTTAACTATGGGATTTACAAAACATGGTGTCAATGGATTTCCCAAATCATGGGCACACCAAAAACGTATTGTGAGAGGGAAAATTGACCACAGGGAGAAAAAACAAATTTTCCCATGGGTTATGAGCATTCCATGGAAAAAAACATCCTCTATGGATCCCCAAATCTAGCTCCCTTCCTCCCAGCCACTCTACAGCACCAAAAATTCCTTTTTCCTAGCTAGAAACCAAGGATAAAACAAAAAAAGATGGAGGGAAAATGCCCCACCAGCTAGAACTTCATGAGAGATCCAAATTGGTTGATGAATATTGGCCTTTGGAGAAAATTTGTGGCTCTCTTCTTTCCAAGGAATCCAAACACGTTTTTCCAAAAATGGTGGATTTCCCATACTTGGAATTGGACAACCATACCTCACCATTTCCTAAATAATAACTATTTCAACCAACTCTTGGGAGAAATAAATGATTGGGTACAAAAGTCAACATGGGTAGTTGAAGGTTCATGGGTTCTCTCATTGACACTTGGCTTGGATTATTCGTGCAAGGGTTTGAATATTTCCCTCCCAATTCCTTGCAAAAATCATGCCCCCATAATCTTGTTGCATTGCATAGCTAGTTGTGGGTATTTTATTAAAATTCATATTTGCATGATATTTACGATTTCCATTGTGCCTGGCTAGCACACAAACCATATGCATCAATTTTTAACACTAAATCGATGGTGGGGTCTTGGCCTTGATCTCCTCGCCATGATTTTTATAAAAATATTACATCATTTTCATTTTAATGATGGGATCAAAATCGGGATATTATAATCCCCTCCCCCCTAGAGTAACACTGTCCTCGGTGTTCTCTTTATTTTTTGTAGCAAGGTTCCATGTCCTTCCTTTTCAGCTGCAACTGTAAAGAGATAAATGTCCATTGGATCTCTTTCCAATCCTTAGCTTCTCATACTAAGCCTTCTAGGACAACCACATGTCCATTGAATCTTTAAAATGCCTTCAAGGTCGTTGCATCTAGCAATACCTATACTCAAACAGTGAGTCAATTCACATGTCAAATCCGTTCTCATAGGCTTCATCTATTAACAAGAGTTTCAAAACCATAGCCGAATCATATACACACATATATGCACATTAAATAAGCAAGAAGATGCAAGATAAACCAAATACTTATCTGCATGAGCATCTTCCTTTAGCTCCACAGGTATCCCACATTGACTTCATACAACTATGGCACCCACAAGACCTATCCCACCCAACACAAGGATGGTACCTCTTCTCTACTACACAGTCCCTCGAGCGTACCTACCCCTTCCAGTGCTCTTCATGGTGTGCATCAAAGGGTAACCAAGTTTCTGCAAGCCTCAGATCACCTGTGCATATGTATAAAACAAAATTTATGCCAACACACCGGCTGCACCACATCATTCAAATAATTGATGCCAAGCTAGTACGACGACTAGTTTTATTAGGAATTCCATTAACTATTATGCTAATCCAGTTCGCTGATTGGGTTTATCAAGCATACAAAAACCATTACCAAGCCAACATCTCTACTGGGTTTATCAAGAAATAAAACAAAGAATACAATTACATGGCTCCTTCTCCTGTGCAAACCAACGGTTCCCTCTAGGAAATCCAAAGGTAAATCACTTGAATGCGAGATAGCATGGCCCCACAATACCCACTCACATGACACAAGAATGGTACCCCTTCTCTGATACACACTCCCTTGGGCGTACCCATCCCTCCAGTGCTCTTCAATGTGAGCGTAGAAAGGCTACCAATGGCCATGCAATCCTCATGAGTACCCATGCTCTTACTAGGTTTAATAGCACTGCGGAGAGACAAACGCATGTAAGGAATTTTTACGGGGTTTCTCAAACCCAAGCCTCTTGGCATTCTTTTGCATTCTTGGCCTTAACAATAGACA
Source organism: Larix kaempferi (assembly GCA_027924585.1). Classification (NCBI taxonomy): domain Eukaryota; kingdom Viridiplantae; phylum Streptophyta; class Pinopsida; order Pinales; family Pinaceae; genus Larix; species Larix kaempferi. The sequence goes on from BSBM01000577.1 coordinate 8,207,006, forward strand.
TCTTCCCAATGGCATATTTCCACCATCTCACCTGCATTACGTACAATCATGCATTTCACATGAGATGTCATCATGATAATTTCAATTAGAATTTCTCAAATATGCTTCATACAGAACTAGATTTCTAAAACATGAGGTCCTTCTCATGATGTTTAGATCTTGCAGGCCATAACACATGGTCCTTCTGCAATATATCCTTCTGACACAATTTACAAACAATCAACCAATCGATGACATTAATAATCAAATTCAAATATGAATTTACAATTATGTCTCCTACAAAAGGTATATATTTTTTAACCATGAGGCCATCCTCATATTGTTTGGCTCTTGTAAATGGTATCACTCTGTCCATTATGGTTTTACACTTGCTACCATAACATGAGTACCCACTTACAACACATCATCTTGACACAATTCTAGACAAGCCAAACAATCATTAGTAATTATTAGCAAAATCTCACATCTAAAATTTACCATATGTTCTATACATAAGTTAAATTTCACAACCATGAGACCCTTCTCATAAATTTTGGCTTTTGCACATGGTAGATTCCAGTTTTTACTATGGACTAACCCACATTGCCATATCCAAGACAATTCTACCTGTAATATGAAATTTTCAATCAGTCAACCACTTTGAGTATCCATGCATATAATAGTTTCATTATTACAACAGTCACTAAAGTGGTATCAAAATTATAATACTCAATAATTCAAACACTATCATCTATTATTATATAAAAGACAATGAAATACATTTAATTTATGTGCATCCTTATCACAATAAAGTCGAAAGATACCATCACATTATCTTTGCAAATTAAATAAAACTTCCAATTCTCACGATTACACAATCACATCCATTCAGACAACTCTATCCTCCCAACAGAGCATTGATTCATGAATACCATATTTCCATGTCATGCATTTCACCATGATGTGTGGGAAGGTCTAGCAAATGCCTTGACACATCACCCAACCATCTCCCCAATCACTCGGTTAAATTATCTGGGTGCCTTCCTTCTCCACCCAAACAACACATAAGGAGTTTACTCACTCCTTGGTTGTTGGAAAAGAGGTTTCATCCCAAATTAACACGAATAGGGGATTCATGGGATATTTGTGTAGGACTGTAGCATTACCATTCCAACCACATTATGGCCTTAACCATGACTATCTCATATGGCATGCACTACCACAAAACAACCACAAGTCTTCACATGATTTGGTTATTAAACGCATAACCAACATACACACACGACATGATGTTCTTTCATATGAATTCATTCAAAACTCTAGACAGTTCAATAGTATAAGGCTCATTTCCCTTACTACCCTATACCTCACCATACCTGATAAGATAATGTTTGCATAAATGCATCCGATATCACATGAAAAACAAGTTATGATAATTGAAATATGGCCAAATGGAATCTTACTTAATCCCCTTTTTGTACTTATGCAATCAACATAAATAAACCATTACCTTCATGGCTTCCATTAACATCTTTGATTTTACCTGATCAGGTGGTCTCTTGCAAAGGATTACACCATCGTTCCACCAACCTCGTGATCATAGATTTGTTTCCCCAACCTTTCTTCATAAGGTTGTTGGTCACATGTGACAACATCATCAACATCTTTAGCCATGCTTCGGTTGTCTTTGGTCCTACAACCAATGCGAACACCACTAATTATTAACAACCACGATAATTACCTTAAGTGGCTCATTGCATATGTAAAACTTCTCTAGCTTTACCAACATGCAACATCATATACATGAACAAACATCTTTTCATGCATTATGCAATATCTAGCATAATCTATTCATATTGTGCACAAATATCTTTTCATGCATTATGCAATGTAGACTAGTGCGTATTCATTTCATCTATCTAATCTCTTGCATTTTTAGAATTTCTATGCCATAAATTTCTATAAAATATAATTTCAATATTAATATAGGAGTTAAGGAATTCTCCCTTTCCAATCCCTCATCATAGCATGTAATTCCTCTTCCACATCATAGTTGATCCAATTTCATGGCCTCTCTAGCGAGCACACAAGGAATCATTAGTTATGATTTTCTCACTAAGCAGCAATTCAATACATATACTCATGTATAACATTTCTACTTTCTACTTTCCAAGCATGAAATTTTTTATTTCATAAACATAAATAGTTTAAGGTGAGAGATTTCCCTCTTTATCAATATTTCCTTATTGCTCCAACTGCTTTAAGAAATTATGGCCAAGTCCAACTTGACCCCTTTTTTTGGACTTCCATGCACTTATTAGTGCTTCAGTTTGTTCAATTCCAACTCCATATGGAGTATTTCAAGGTCCATTATATTCCCTTGCACCTCATTCAACTATGATACTTTCTTTCCTCTCTCATGGAAATATTTGCCACAATTTTGAACCACACAATTGATTCACATATGGGAATGACTCTTTCCCCAATTAGCATCCTTTGCATGGTCGCCATGTCACTATCATGAGCCACATGCCAATTGCACATACTGGGATGTCTTATTCCTATGAGTGACAACTTTTGGGAGAATAAAATTTCCTTACCCATTCTCGTTACTTACTCATAATTTACTGACTCATATCTTGTAACTCCTCTTATCATGCATGCACTTTCCCACAAGGATGACTGACTCATCATCTTTACAAGTTACATGTCCCTTACATGATAACCTATTCTGTTACTTATTGAGCATTTTTTCATCGAATACAATATCCATATTTGATAATCAAGATCTCCCATGGCTCTTCCTTGCAATTAAAATTGCATACATTGCCAACAATCAATACATTGGATGTGTTCTTATCCAAGGCACCAATGTCCATTATTGGACCCTTTCATCCTCCAATGGTTAGACATGGCTATCACTCCTCCATAATTCATATTACATCCAATTACTCTTAATAAGGATTACACAACCCCTCTATGCAATTCATATTGCACATTCTTAACATAGAGAATGCATTTCATACATTCTGGCTAAGGAACATCACTTCCTTTTAGTTCCCTGATTTCATCCCATGCTTATAAAATACAATCTGCAAGAGTGTATTCTTATCCATTCAACATGTTTTTCCACATGTTAAAGTGAATTACCATAATACTCTCAATTGAGTATCCTTTCTCAGTAGTGGAACTACCTTGTCACTAAGCATCCTACCAAGCTTTCTTCAATTCTTCACATTGTGCTAACCAACAATTTTACCATAATCATGATCCCAAATGCGCCTCCACTTTTAGTTTGATAGAACAATTACCATGATGCTAATACCATAAAATTTAATCACTTTGAGTTAATTCCATATCCATTATTCTTGCATGATCATGTAAGGCCTTTCCAAAAATTTTGGCTTCTTTGGAGGTCACCCATAATGAGAATTTCTTGCTCAATCAAGCCTAGAGGATTTCCCCTACATGCTATTTGAAACAACTGGAAACCTGTTTCAAAATAAGAACCTTATATTTATTCTTCTAGAGTCTAGCCTCATTACATTCTTAAAAATACCAAAATAATTTTCCATGCATTATGGGGACTACCCAAACTAAAAAATCTTGTTAAGTTACAGAAATATTTGAATAACCCGATTCAAAATCTAATTGTGCACAATTCTTACCTATAATAATATGAAGGTGCAACATTTCCATTTCCATGAATCCTATCATCACCACACAATTTTCTCACGATTAACGACATACTTCTCAATTTTCCTCCAATTGGCACACTTTTCCATTTTGCTCTGAAATCCTTTTCGGCGCAATTTTCATTTTCTCTCCAGTCGACGCACTTTCAGTTTTCCTCTGTTCGACACAATTCCCTTTTCTCGCCGATGCGTTTCAGCACACTTTTCACTTTCTTTCCGATCGGCATGATTCCAATTTCCTATCGACCTATTTCAGCGACCTTTTGAATTTGTCGCTGATCGGTGCAATTTACACTTTTCCAATGACCTATTTCGGAGACCTTTTGAATTTGTCACCAATAGGCGCAATTTCCACTTTTCCGCTGACCTGTTTTGGCAACTTTTCCAATTTCTCTCCGATTGGTAGACTTTTTACTTTTCCGCCGACCGTTTTGGTGAGTTTTCCATTTTATGCCAAACACCTTTTTCGCCACCGCTTTTATTTCTCATCAAAAGGTATCAGCGGCTTTTCCAATTTCTCGCCGATAGTTTCAATGCTCCTTTAAGTTTTGTGCCGACACATACTTAGGCAGAAAACTCAGAAACTTAGAAATTTCTGAATTTTTTTTTCTTTCCTCTATGATGATCAATGCTCAATAGGAAGTGATCTCACCTATGCAAACTATTAGATTTATCCCATGCAGTCCCAATGTTACAACTTATGCTCTGATGCAACACTATCACGTCCCCTCCCATCGATCCAATGCAAGCAAGGAAACATTACTACAATTCTGGGCTTTTACAAAAACTTAGCCCCATTCATCAAATTCATACAAATAAAAACACATGTGTGCAGATGAATACTCAAATAAACACAATGGAATGAAACGTTATCCACACACATATCTATCATGCATTCAACATATAATTATGACAGTCTTCAAATAATTAAAACATTGCAGAAGTAAAGCACATCGAGAATACTTATCTTGGTTGTGAAGTTGTCCCGAGCAACTAGCTATGCAACTGCAACGTTCCATCCAGCCATAAGCCAACTATGCTCATCAATTCTCTCAGCACAATTTCCACCCCCGAGCTAGGCATGATTCCTACAAGGAAAGGGAACTTGCAACTGATGCACAACAAAATGAGCACCACATCTAAGCCAACCTAGTCCACAGTTGGGGTTTATCAAGACAAAAATGAACCCTCTTCTATTCTTGGATGCTTGCACTCAATCTCAAGCCAAAAACCAAGGATACACATAAATCCTTCCACAACATAATCTTCCCACACACAATAAGATCAAATATTGGGCATGGATTCACATTTTAAACTATGGGATTTACAAAACATGGTGCCATTGAATTTTCCAAATCATGGGCACACAAAAACCAGATTGTGAGAGGGAAAATCAACCACAAGGAGAAAAACCGATTTTTCCCACAGGTTATGAGCATTACAATGGCCAAAAAATGCCTCTATGGGTCCCCAAATCGATCTCCCTTCCTCCCAGACGCTCTGTAGCACCAAAAACGCCTTTTTTCCAGTTAGAAACCAAGGGAAAACCATAAAAACGTGGAGGGAAAACAACCCACCAGCTAGAACTTCGTGAGAGATCCAAACTGGTTGATGAATATTGGCCTCTAGAGAAAATTCATGGCTCTCTTCTTTCCAAGGAATTCAAATACATTTTTTCCAAAAATGGTGGCTTTCCCATACCCGAAATTGGATAGCCATACCTCACCATTTCCCAAATAATAACTATTTCAACTAACTCTTGGGAGAAATAAATGATTGGGTACAAAAGTAAACATGGGTAGTTGAAGGTTCATGGGTTCTCTCATTGACACTTGGCTTGGATTTATTGGTCCAAGGGTTTGAATATTTCCTTCCCAATTCCTTGTAAAAAGCATGCCCCCATACTCTTGTTGCATTCCATAGCTAGTTGTGGGTATTTTATTAAAATGCATATTTACATGATATTTACAATTTCCATTGTTCATGGCTAGCACACAAACCATATGCATCAATTTTTAACACTAAATCGATGGTGGGACCTTGCCCTTGATCTCCTCACCATGATTTTTATAACGATATTACATCATTTGCATTTTAATGTGATGTGGTCAAAATCAGGATATTACAGTCTTTCTTGGAGAATGATGTGTCATTTTGGAATATCATCGTCACAAACATGGAAGTGCCAAGTTGCGCTATATCATTACCTTATTGGAAGGATCTATTAATATGTCATCTAATACATCCTATGCACATTTTCAAAAATGTTTCAGATTCTATATTTCAACATATATCAACACTACAATAAAAAAAATGGCTATGGTGACGGGCGGAAAACGTGACCATAACCTCATTGGTGATGGTCGAAAGGGCCTTCGTCACCAAAACCCGAACGTCACCAAAGACAACATAGCCAAAAGTAAAGGAGATATGGGGACGTTCTAGGTTCGTCACAAATAATCATTATTAGTGATGGTCAATGACCGTCACTAATTCCAAAGAACAATAGTGACATATCTTTAATGACCGTCACCATAACCTCATTGGTGATAGTCAAAATGGTCTTCGTCACCAAAAACTGAATGTCACCAAAGGCAGTGTAGCCAATAGTAAAGGTGATATGGAGACGTGCTAGGTCCGTCACCAATAATCATTATTAGTGATGGTTAGTGACTGTCACCAATTCCAAAGAACAACAGTGACATATCTTTAATGACCGTCACCATAACCTCATTGGTGATGGTCAAACTGGCCTCTTTCAACAAAAACTGAACATCGCCAAAGGAAGCATAGCCAAAAGTAAAGGAGATATGGAGACACACTAGTTTCATCACCAATAATCATTATTAGTGATGGTAAGTGACCGTATCCAATTCCAAAGAAAAACAATGGCATATATTTAATGATCGTTACCATAACCTCATTGGTGATGCACGATAAAGGAATGTCACCATTTCTATTCAATTTAAAAAAAATGTTACGAGCCATAGTCACTGAAGTTCGATTAATGGTGAAGATCACAAAATTAAACATCACCATTAATTTCTGCAATGGTGATGTGCACAAAATTAAATGTCACTATTGATTTTTTCAATAGTGGCGGTCACAAAATTAAGCATCACCATTAATTTCTGTGATGGTGACATGCACATAATTAAATGTCACCATTGAATTTTTCAATGGTGACATGCAAAAAGATGAATAAACCAGTTATTATACCTAAAGTGTGCACCTTGATTGCTAAAAGGAAAAGCTAGGGCACTTGGAAAATATATGGTTTAAATATTGATTTGATGTTGATTTTATGATTATGGACATATTCTATTTGGCCTAAGGTTGAGTATCAAACAAGGTTTTCAATAGGATTTTCAATTGACAGATTGTGACTTCATAAGAATTCTCAAAATGCTTATGTCAAATTATTGGGAGTGGAAAACGATTGGTGAAACAATAGACAAAAACACCATAGACAGTAATATTTGGTTTACAAGTGAAATATTGAAGACAGTCCAATGGCTATAGGTAATAAACAAGACAACCCTGTCATTTGACCTGCAAAACAATCAATACATAGTTCTACCTTGCTATTTGATCTACAAACAATGAAACATTTTAAAGCTATGCAAAAGAACATTTCATTCAATATAGATTTTATTTTTTTGTAAGTTGTAGAAAGAAATTTAATTAATAGAGCCGAAAGATACATCAAGAGTTGAAAAGTCTGTAGCATATTAGGGAGGCCTCAAGAGGTGAAGCCACCATCCCAATCGCTCAAAAATGCTGGACTAACTGACATAATACAAAATAAAGACCTCAAGGGTATGTTATGCCCATAAAAAGACTGGGACTTGCTTCAAAAATAGAGTATCAAACTGTCTGGTGTTGCTATAAAATAAACTATACAGAAATTTAAAACAAAAAAGTTGATAATTGCAAAGATGACCCGATGCTATGGCAACCCATTTAGCGCTTTGCTTGAGCTTCGTTTGGTGTCTCCTCAAGAATGGGACAAGAAGCATAGAAATTGTCAAGAGTCCCCAGAGGGGGGAGAGTGGGAGAGGGATAACCTGGAGCTTGAGAACCATTCTGAGCAACATCGGTCGCGAGAGTTGCAGGAGTCGAGCCCTTGTCTTTTCTGACCTTGGACTTTTTCTATACAGACCCAGGTTTCGGAGCTTTAGGAGCAGCGTCGTCCTCATTGTTTTCCTGCACATCCGGTTCAGCAATACCACCTAGGGAGAAAATGTCTCAGGTCATGTTGGCGTCCAAGGTATTCGCGTGGTCGATGGCCTCTTTTAGGATAGCATTGATGTTCCTCACTATGTTGGTGTTGGCATGCCAGCTAGCTTCCATCTCCTCGACTAAGGTACTGATCATGTTCTTTAGCAACCAATAGTGATTAATGACACTGCCAGTGCTTCCAGAGGTGAGCAGGGCCGCCAGCCTACGAGCTTCCCACCCATCGATTAAGCCTCGAGTTCACGCAGAGATGCGTGGAACATAACCATACATGACAGTCCAGTCCATGGAAACCCTGGACCTTCGACTGGAATTAGTTTTGCCACTGCCGCGCAGTGAAATACCTCTATTGCGAGGCGTCATGGTGGTGAGAGAAACAGGGGAGACCACAAGGATAATCGTGAACTCAACGGAGGGAGTCATAGAGAATAACCATAGCGGTGCAGTGGGTGTAAAAACCATGACGACCAAATCCTTTAAAGTGTCGAGCCGAGTAAGGTTCCTCCTATGGAGGCAATAAATGAACCAGTCTGTCATCATTGGGAGGGTGGCAGAAATGAACACATAGCACATCGGCCGAGAGAGAAGTTAAACCAGACTCACGTGAAGGAGAGTGCGATTATCACCCTCGTCCTCCTCCCTTAAATGACCACCATCGTCCTAGTTTCCAGCTGACAGGTGTGAAGCTGGCGTCATCACATGGCCAAGATCATGCATGTCGAAGGTGTCACCACGTGTGGTGGAGTGGTTGTACTCCTGGGCCATGTGCGCATTGTAGGAGGTGGATGGCACATGTTCACCCGCATCCAGGGTTTCATTCAATATAGATTGCTAATGAAAGAAATGAAGATTCAAACCATATCACAAGAGCATCGATCAATGAAGGAAATCTTATTTTGATTTCCCCAAGAAATTTTTGTAAAATACAAAATTAGTGAAGTAGTACCAATTTTTGTTCTTCCAACAACCCCTTTCTTTACATAAACCATCCCTTTTAAAAGACACATTATCCAAAAACTTTGGATCCCAGATCCACTTCAAAAGGATAAAATTTGTATTAATTCTTAGGTAAAATATACATGGATAGGATATAGGCATGACACATAGACTTGACCTAGATAAATATCTAAAACTTCTAAAACTATTACATTGGAATATGAAACAACTAGCTCTTAAGGAGCATTTGAGATTGATTCCCCATCCACTAAAAATTTATTGTATCAACAATGGTTATGATGAAAAGTACCTATATAATATTTTCAAGATTAGCTGCAAGATGAGTGGTCTCATTATGAGCCATCTCATCATGATCATAGGTGTTGATGGAATGACATCTCTCTGTCTGGTTACTAAGCTAGCGAGATGGCTTCCAATTGTTTAAAAAACTGAAATATGGGACATCTAATCACAAGTCGGCCCATTCATCATCTGTTAGTACTGGTGAATGACGTTACCATAAATTGGTTATCAAGCCAAGGTAGTGGCTTGTAGTTAGTCATTGCTTAATATTTTAAAAGTGAATCCTAAATCCAGTTTAAAGGATAGGAGGTCTTATCACAAGCCAACCTGACCATGATCATGAATTCTTGTGGAATGGAATTATCACTATCTGGTTGCCAAGCCAGGATAATTCCCTTATTTGGAAGGAAGGGGGTCTCATCATGAGCCAACTTGATCATTCTCTGCAAGCCTTTGTGAATGGAAATGCCAATAGATGACTACCAAATCAGGCCAGTGTCCTTTTATCTGCTTTTGTAAACACTAACATATTTACAAACTTACACACACATTTACAATGGATGGGATAAAAGCGAACATTTGGCTTAGACTGAAACCCTTTTGGGTCTATGAACACATGCTGACAGTACTGGCAATACCTGTGATATTCAAATTTATTTATAATGTTGCTTGAACTATGTGTGCTCATACCCTAGTCTAGATCATTCCTAGCAAAGTCGGTTCCCCACTATATTTTAAAAATTAATATGGTGTATAAGAAATGCGTTGAGCGCACCCTTTGATGATTTTAATGTAATAATCAACTTGGAAATATATTCAAAGAAGTTCTTAGGTTCCCGATCTTTAAGAAAGTAGATCAGTTATGTTGTGAACATTTGAGCCCTGACACACAACCTGAAAATATTTTAACATTTCTATCACCAAACTAAGATAATTGGTTCTCCCCAATGAGCCACCATTTATTGTAGCCACAAAAAGATCCCATCTTGTTCAGACAACATGGGAGCCCCCTATTGAATGTTTTGTTTTATCCACTGAATTTAGTTTTCTTCAAAACACTTAGTTTGCTTGTTTGTTTTCTTTCAGTTTTTATTAATGATGATTTTTGAATAAAAACTGAAACAAGATGAGCCTTCTGCACTTCCAATTCACTTAATCAAATAAACAGTTCAGTTGGAAGTCGTATAATAAACAGTTCAGTTGGAAGTCATACAATCTATCATTTCACTTGAGTTTACCCTTATCTTCAACTCTTGACTTTTGTCTATCACCAAATGAAGAATTCAGCAGTCAGGATATCATTATCCTTTATTAAAATTATTCTCGACTCCTGACTCCTGACCTTTCCAATTTTTTAAACAACCTCGAAAGTCAGTAGTCAAGGGATCATCAATATGGAATCCAATCTACTCCCGCATTTTTTCTATCCAAGGTGATTTAGCGGAGGTTAGAGATCAAAACAATAGTAGCTCTCGTACCTATTTTTTTCTCGACCCCCGACTATTTCCAATGTTCATATATAGCAAAAGTTGGAGGTCAGAATATTTTTACTATTTCAAAAACTCTTGTCCCCGAATCTCGAATCCTGACTTTTCAGGAATTTGCACTACCATTTCTATTTTTCATTTAAATTGCATGCGCCAAACTAGTTTTGATTAATGAGCCTAATTAATGAAACCACCCACATCGATTATAGGGTGATGGGTGTGTAATTAATGCATCATTGATGCAATCTTAATCCAGGTTTTATTTAATCATAATTTGAATTTTAAACATTACAACAATAGTGAACAAGAAGGTCAGATATTTAGATTTTTCTTTCTGCAAGTGAATTGAGTTCAATCTCTCTCAATTAGTTTCATAATTCTTGCAGGTACTTCTCATTTGATTTTTTTTGCATGAATTATTGATATATGGAGTTTTAATGTAGAATTTTTGTTGTTTGCAGAACCATCTATCTCCTTCATTGCCAAATGAACTAGGTCCTAGGCCGTTGTAGAATATTTGAAGCTTAAGAACCCTAATTTAAGTTTTTAATCAGACATTGATGCATGGGTCGTTGATACCCTTTTCCTAGATTGGTCTAGTATCTACAGTATTTTCGAAGGGGACGAATTCTCAGAATTCAAAGAAGAAGATCCTATCTACCAGAACATCAATAACTCCTAGTTTCATGCTATTGCTTCCTAGTTCATGGTCATGCCATACATCGATATGGTGAAATGGATGGTTGATTACACAGAAATCCCAACCAATACCTTAAGAGATTCCCATAAGGTGTTCTATGCTTCATTCAAGCTAGATACTTTTGTAAGGATCTATGCCTTGAAAGCTCCGCAACAATTACTAACATGGGAATTGATCCAAGCATTTGAAATTAAGTATGAGTTGGATGTTCTACTTAAAACCTAGATGGATTACCCTGATACATTTATTTTTTTAAAACCTAGATGGATTACCCTGATACATTTATTTTGAATCCAAATAGACAATACCCCATTGTCCTACTCAGGGATCCCTACAAGATGTTGGAAGCCATGCTATGCCACTTCTACGGTGTTGATACCTGTTAGTATTTCAAGCTGGAATGGGTGCCTCTGGCTCATTATATTTCTATGATAGGTACAATTTTCAATTGGGCTCATATTTTTGCTGTCATGTTTAGAGATGCCATTTCTCAGGCTCAAAAGACGTTGGCCATCAAAAATCCTAAATTTTACATGTCTTCTTATCTTATGGACATCATTTGTGTTGCTTTTGCATATCCTGCCATGAGCTGGCATTAGACCAGGGACAAACCCCCGATTCATATCTATTGCTCAATTATGTGGGAGGATAATTATGCTCCCTACATTTATGACATATGTGATAAGTTTGTCAATAAAGTGTACTTTTCTATTTTAAAGATGAACTCGCCTAGGATTTCAGAGGATTCCATTTCCTTGATTTATACTATGGGAGACTGGTACATTGTCAAATATGTTACCTATATACAGTTTTGGGGAAGCAAATCGGTTCATATGTTGGCAAGGATTATTCCTGGTAGGACGGTCTTGTCGGGGGTAGCCTTCTAGACAGTTTACGATGGATTTCACAGCCAATGCCATTCTTCCCAAAGGAGGGCTTGGCCCAAGTTTCCTCTATATATTGGCCACCTGACCATCCAAAATTCTATTCATGTCATTACTCTTTCCAAGGAGTTCAACAAATTGTAATTAGTTTTTGATGAGAAGAGGATGCATGACCCTAAAGGTCTTATGGCAGAACATTTTTTTCAAGCTCATTTGAAGAACACTTATGTGCATTAGATGGAGCCAGATGACTCTTTATATCAAAAGAGACATACTTTTGAAGATGTTCTTAATAAGTTAGTTGACCAAGACTAGAGGTTGCTTGTGCATGAGGCACAAAGACAACATAAAATCGGGGTGATAGAAGAAAGAAACAAGATATTCCAACAGCAACAAGATGTTTCCAGGGAGGCTATGGAAGTTGCAAACAAATATATAGTACTCAGTCGAGTTTCATCCCAATATGCTACACAAAAAGAACTAGATAAGAAGCAGGGAAAAAAACCTACGACATAGGTTCACCCTGCCACTCCTATCTAGAATCTTAACTTACTCATACAACAGACTCATACTCTCCAAAGTAAGTCACCTGCTTATACTCAGTCTATCTATGATGTTGCTTAAGTTCCTAGGTTAGTTCCAAACATATCCATTAAGATTAAAAAACAATCTAAGTTGACCTTTAATCCTCCACTCCATGCATCCAATAGTGATATTATTGACTTAGAAAATGAATAGCATGTAGAAGTAATAAATCCAACACCAGTTGTACAAGAACCTTCTTGGGAACCTACTATGGGCACCACCCAAACTGTTGACATTAATATTCCTCATCCATCTCCAGATAGGGGCATGTCTAATGTACCTACTATTGATGATCCCATCCAACAGTCCACTTCTAATTCACCTCATCCTCCATATCCTACCCCAAATTCCCTTAATACAACCACTCAATCCTCTGATCCACCTACACTGATTGAATTGAATGCTTTAGTTGATCTGATTACCTCACAACATCCCACAACATCCCAATTCGACCCTCCACTAGTCCAAATTGCTACCTCTTTTCCATTTAAAACTGCTACTTCTTCTACCCAATCCAATATACTTCCATATGTTGGTTTTCCTACATATTATTCTACTTAAATTAAACCACCAGTATCCTTAGATCTATCCCAATCTACTGTTATCACTACTAATCAAGCATTGCCTGTTGTACATTCTACAAAACTTTTAGTGTCTACAGCTGAAGACTCAGCTGATTTTGGTGAGGATGTTGTAGTAGTTTTGGGATATTACTATTTTAATAAAAGAAGGAAAGCAATTATACGGAAAGGTCCAAAATCTAGCACTCAAGGTCAGGTACAAGTTGGGCCAGTCCCAAATGAAGTTATTTGGAAGCAAGAAACTAATGATCCCTAGAGGGGATCTATAGAGGTAATTACGACAATGGAGGCATTTGTTGGAGCTAATTTTGACTATGTGTTTACCCTCAATGGAGCATTGGAAGAACAAAAGGCCAAGAATTTGGCATTGTAGGATGAAAAAGTATCCATTAACTTCACTTCGACTAAACAAGTAGAAGACCTCAAATCCAAGCATGAGTCGACAGTGCAAGGTCTGCAAATTCAAGTTCAACAGTTGACACAATAGAAGGTGATTTCAGATACCAAAGTAATTGAACAATCTACCAGTTTGGTTGACCTCAAGATGCAAGACGAGCAATTGAAAGATTCAAATTCATTTTCTGATTTCTTTAAATTAACTCTGCAAGGATTTAAAGAGGAGGCTAGTTCATGTAATGATATTTTGAGACAAAGCTAGAATTCATATTTTTTAGGTCTCAATGAGGTTCAGGATGATTTTAATGCTTTTGAACGTTTGTCAAATATCCTTGCCAGTAATTGTGATAGACAGAGAAAAGCACATTTAGCTTATGAACAATTATGTGAATGGAAAGCACACCTAAAAAATTCTCCACAAAACTTACCCTGGTTCGATGCAGTTAAATTGATGAGAGCCTGCATTTCTATTAAATCTTTGGGATTGGTTTGTGATCAATTATCCCACATGATTGAAAAGGGCCATAAAATTTGTGCAAGGAAATGGACGTTGACGGAGAACCACCTGGAAAGCATGGAGATGCTAGTTTTTTGTAAGATTCCAAGTAGAGGAATTTTGACTTTGACTGAGTTTGTTTCACTTGATTTCAGTAGCTGTTGATCTTGCTAGCTTTATTGGTTGTTTTGCATGGGCTTTCATAATGGTTAATTATCTCATAGATTAATTGCATGCCATGTTAATAAACATCATAACCCCAATATCATCAAGATTGACAGCTGATGTGAATATATATGTATTCAAACTCTAGCACGCCAAGGTAATAAGCCAAGCTCACTTATTCAATTAATAGGTAGAAATCATCTAACAACACATAAAAACGAGATATCAAAAGATATAACAATTTTGACATTTACTCCGCAAATGGTGAGGAACATTAGATGATTGTAGCAGCTGATAGTTAATGTCGATGGACCTCAAGAAGTAAGCTTTAAACAATGGTATTCTTAGATTGTTGATGGTTGTAGATTCTCATGCCTAAATCGTGTGCCCTTGTAAAATACCACTTCTAATGGCTGATATACTGCTGATAGGAATCAAATAGGGATGCACGAGTTAGTTGTATTCCATAAGAATTGATAGGGAGATATAATACCACGCTTCTCTTCAGATAGTTCAAGTTACTTATTTCCAAATTAGATCTCTACTAGAAACATTAATTCGTTGATATAGTGCTGATCGAAGGCTTGATTTGACTATAATAATTGTAGATGATGCTCAAAATGGTATAAAGACAGGGTTGTAGGTGCATGGTCTGTTGTAAACGCCCAAGAGATAGAAAAGAGCTTCAATAATCAGATTTCTACTTCTTTGGATGATTTCAACCTCAAGTATAGAAAACACTTCACTTAGCCATCAATTATCCTCCATGCAACAAGTCGTGGGCTCTCCTCAAGAGTTATGCACTATAGAATATAATCACGCCCTCCTCGAGATGACTCGAGATAATGCCAATCAACAGTATATTGATAGAGGTTTGCTTTAGAAATATAACGCTGCTCCAAGGGTTAGGTTACAGCTTCCCTCACGTGACTGTGACAGTCCATGAGTTCTCCACCATTAAGCAGCTGTATATAAAGTATTCTCTGCCCCCAAAGAATGAGTATCACGCCCTTCCTTAGCAGTACAATGGATTCCTAGATCTGTGGTATGGAACACTGTTCAGCAGAGTGGGAATACGCCTTTCCTTGAGATCACTGAATCTCGATCTAACTCATATACTTCTAGCCAGGAGATAAATTCATATACATCCCACGACCTCAACAATACCAAGTCTCAGGTGTATGGATGCTCCCCAGGAATTCACGCCTTCCTCCAATCTTCCACGACTTCTGCATATAATTACGTGATTCCTTTGGAATGAGATCTCTGCTCTTATGTTGGGTCTAGACCCTAAATGAGGACCACGCCTTTCTGTACCAGATCAATGTGCCTTCCTTCCCTTAATGAAACTGCCTTATTAATTACACCTTGTACATCAACCTTCCAAGGAATTGCATCCTCTCAGCACAAGCCACGAGGAAATATGCAGCTTCTATAATGAACTCTGATCCACAACTCGATAACCTTGACCAACTACTCTGTCACAATGAAGCACACGACTACTCTGTCACAATGAAGCACACGATGGTAAACCTGAATGATTTACCTCTCAGCTTAGCTAGGATGGATATATTTCGCCATCGAAACAGAGAATAGTCGAGGGTTTCCGTCCTCAACCCCAATAATCTCACCAAGCTCTCAAATCCAATTATCAATCATCAATAATAATCATAATCCCCAGTAACTCACTTTATCTTTTATTTATAACCTTGACATTGCATGCCCTAGACCTAAGTCACTTTCTTTTCTATTTCTCAGTTGAGTTGCATGCATGTTTGCATGTATCTTCCTTTTGCATGTCTGCATGATTGTATGCATTTCACTTTTGCATGCATGCTTGCACTCTCTTGAGCTAGGCTCACATGCTCTGCATGTCCTTTGTTCCAGTTTTACCCAAAATGGAATATTACAGTCCTCCCTCGCCAAGATTGCTTGTCCTCAAGCAATACCAATGCAACTCCCCAATCCATCGAGTTGAACCAACTGAATTCAGGGATGATCCCAGGGTCCCAGATCATCCTAGGAGATTTGTAGCACCCTCTCCTCAAGGTACTATCGTGTGGCGTACCATCACAAAATATATCTTGGAAGCATCTGTAGAGTAATCAACCATGGTGGGAACTTGGATAGCTCCTCGGAAAATACCTCTACTAAAGTCTCCATTCCCTGTACCTACAAATAAGTGAGGGTCCTCTCATCTATGGTAACCACTAAACTTCCCGTCACTATAATCCTTGGCTCCCAAATCAATATGAGAATGGCGGAGTACATACTGCATCCCCCACTACCCTGTGTAGCATCCCTATAAGGAGCATGCTGTAGACTCCAATTCGATACTATACTGTCCACCACTACAATTCCCAGATCCCAGGATAACCCCAAGAAGAATCCACTATGCTGATGCTGTGCCTCTCTGCTCATAACCATCCAACTACCATCCTCATGTGTGATGGCTATCAATTCCTGATTATGCAAAGGTAACAGACCGCTATTGCAAAACAGAAAATCAGACCTTACGTCATGTCTTTGTACGGTGTCTTCAAGATCATGCTTCTCAAAATCAGCTTCCTCTATAACATCCTCTTTGCATAATTCATGCATTGAGGTTATGACAACACCTTGGTCAAAAGGAAATTCATCAACTGTTGTAACTAAATTTTATATACCTGCAATAAAATCAGGTTCATTGGAGAAATCTCCTTCCAATAACCTATTGATTCTTCTCATTCTTGATTTTAACAAGGAAGCACCCTCATCTAATTTGAAATTTTCCAAGTTCACTATTTCCACTTTCAGAACTTCATTATGAATGTCATAATCACACATTAGTAAACTACTGCCTCAAAGAATACATGAATCACCATACCTTTCAAAGTTGTTGTCCATGTCACCATAGGATCCATAACCCTTACTGGATTGATCTAGATTTGCACCCAAGGTTGTTTTTTTATCATCTTCATTAAATACATTCCCAATAGAGCCATCCCAGAGCTTTGTCATACATATGGATAAGGCATTTTCTTCAAACTCTATTGTCTCAATTTCCTCTTGTTCACATCATCACTTGGCTGCGATGAACATGTGGTAGGAGTCATTAACTCATCTTATTTGTTATTCCCACAAATGTGACTAGGCGTCCAAGTACCTTGGCACGTGAAACAACACCGCTCTCTTCTCATTTTAGGAGGTCTTTTAACCTGTAAACCCAAAGAAATCAATTCCACTTCAGTCAACTGGTATTGATCTTTTCAATTTTCTACTCAACCAACCCTTTTGATAACACGAGCTATGGGAGAAACAACCTGCTCCTTCCTCCAAATGGCCAACAAGTTAGATAGCAACTGCTGGGATATATCATCCTCCTCATCTAAAATTAGAGAAAAAATAGTTTGCATTGCTACTGTAACATTCCCTGCATGATATTTTCTGATTTTGGCAAAGAAGCATTGAAACATTCTGAGTATCAAATCATAACATTTGAGATCAATCATCACCACATAGGATCTAACCTTAGCAACCGTTTCTAAAATTCTTACCCTCCTATCAAAAGAAGGTTGTCTAGTATCATCCAACCCATGAAAATTCTCCTCAATTAGCTGAAATATCTCCTTCATCGTATTGTCAATGTATGGAGCTTTAGGTGCTGAAATTCTGATGATTTCACTCAAACAAGAAGTAACCATCAGCTTAATTTCATCATCTAAATGTCTCAACAACTCTGACTTAACCAAGGCATTCCTCGATGGATTCACTTGATTCACTGCTAGTTTCATTATGTGAGAGGGTGATTGATCAACCATTTTTAAACAAGTTTCAACTTCCTCCAAAGTACTAAGAAGAACTTCTTTTGACTGGGATGGGTCTTCAAGTTTCATACCTGCCATCTCCAGAAATTTCCCATAGAGCTTCCCACATAAATTTCCCTTTTTACTTTGCAATCTCTGATCATACTTTATCTTAAGGTCCATAAAATCAACAAATGACATCTCAGCATGAAATTCTGCTCCCAATGCGTTATAACTTATATAAACCTCCAAAAAAACTTCTTCTTCGCTGAGAGGCTTCATGGTCTTCTTTCTATGTATACCTTAGTTGCCAAAATTCTGTTGATACCGCTGTCGGACAGTGCACTCAGATTTGTATTTCAACAAATAGTTTTTTTTTTTTTTTGCAACTCGGTACCTCCTTTATTTCCCTGGAAATAGTATAAGATATCTGTAATGTATTCTTGCTACCACAATGAAGAAGCACTTTCTTGAATGTTGTGGTAGAATTTAAGAGACCTGGAAGTGATATTTGATATGTATTGAAGAAGATAATGTACACAGTGTGCACACCTCCTGTAGCAGCTATTATATTTTTGGCTTTAATATTTAAATAAGTTTGACATGTATGGTGGTTCACACACCTTGCATCATCCCTTCCTTATCGCAGATACTTTAATATCCAACGACATAACAATTAGAGATTGCTAGCACATTTCCTCACTACTTTGGCAGTCAATCCTTATGGTAAATGATACAGGAACAAGGGTAGACCTCCTGTAGAAGCTCAACCCACAAAGCCACTGTAATAATTGTTTTATCCTGCTAGAATCTTACCGCTCAGTGCTGTAGCAACCCGTCCTTCCTTTCTGGCAGTGAGATACACTTCCCCAACAATGAAAATAACCTCTTCCACACCTGATGTATGGAATTGCTAATAATATCATGTTCATGCCATTTTACCCACAGCTAGCGAAGAACATGCTCTCATACCACTGTAAGATTCCAAGTAGAGGAATTTTGACTTTGACTGAGTTTGTTTCACATGATTTCAGTAGCTGCTGATCTTGTTAGCTTTATTGGTTGTTTTGCATGGGTTTGCATGATGGTTAATTATCTCATAGATTAATTGCATGCCATGTTAATAAACATCATAACCCCAATATCATCAAGCTTGACAGCTGATGTGAATATATATGTATTCAAACTCTAGCACGCCAAGGTAATAAGGCAAGCCCACTTATTCAATTAATAGGTAGAAATCATCTAACAACACATAAAAACCAGATATCAAAAGATATAACAATTTTGACCTTTACTCAGCAAATGGTGAGGAACATTAGGTGATTGTAGCAGCTGATAGTTAATGTTGATGGACCTCAAGAAGTAAGCTTTAAACAATGGTATTCTTGGATTGTTGATGGTTGTAGCTGCTCATGCCTCAATCACGTGCCCTTGTAAAATACCACTTCTAATGGATGATATACTGCTGATAGGAGTCAAATAGGGCTGCACCAGTTAGTTGTATTCCATAAGAATTGATAGGGAGATAGAATACCACTCTTCTCTTGAGATAGTTCAAGTTACTTCTTTCCAAATTAGATCTCTGCTAGAAACATTAATTCGCTGATATAGTGCTGATAGAAGGCTTGAGTTGACTATAATAATTGTAGATGATGCTCAGAATGGTATAAAGACAGGGTTGTAGGTGCATGGTCTGATGTAAACACCCAACAGATAGAAAAGAGCTTCAATAATCAGATTTCTACTTCTTTGGATGAGTTCAGCCTTAAGTATAGAAAACACTTCACTTAGCCATCAATTATCCTCCATGCAAGAAGTCGTGGGCTCTCCTCAAGAGCTGTACACTATAGAATATAATCATGCCCTCCTTGAGATGACTCGAGATAATGTCAATCAACAGTATATTGATGGAGGTTTTCTTTAGAAATAGAACGCTGCTCCAAGGGTTAGGTTACAGCTTCCCTCACGTGACTGTGACAGTCCACGAGTTCTCCACCATTAAGCAGTTGTATATAAAGTATTCTCTGCCCTCAAAGAATGAGGATCACGCCCTTCCTTAGCAGTACAGTGGATGCCTAGATCTGCGGTATGGAACACTATTCAGCAGAGTGGAAATACGCCTTTGCTTGAGATCACTGAATCTCGATCTAACTCCTAGACTTCTAGCCAGGAGATAACTTCATATACATCCCATGACCTCAACAATACCAAGTCTCAGGTCTATGGATGCTCCCCAGGAATTCACGCCTTCCTCCAATATTCCACGACTTCTGCATATAATTACGTGATTCCTTTGAAAGGAGATCTCTGCTCTTATGTTGGGTCTAGCCCCTAAATGAGGACCACGCTTTTCTAAACCTGATCAATGCACCCTCCTTCCATTAATGAAATTGCCTTATTAATTACACCTTGTACATCAACCTTCCAAGGAATTGCGTCCTCTCAGCACAAGCCACAAGGAAATACGCAGCTGCTATAACGAACTCTGATCCACAACTCGATAACCTTGACCAATTACTCTGTCACAATGAAGCACACGATGGTGAACCTGAATGATTTACCTCTCAGCTTAGCTAGGATGGATAGATTTCACCATCGAAACCAAGACTAGTCGAGGGTTTCCATCCTCAACCCCAATAAGCTCACCCAACTCTCAAATCCAATTCTCAATCATCAATAATAATCATAATCTTTCACCATCGAAACCAAGACTAGTTGAGGGTTTCCATCCTCAACCCCAATAAGCTCACCCAACTCTCAAATCCAATTCTCAATCATCACTAATAATCATAATCCCAATAACTCACTTTATCTTTCTTTTATAACCTTGACATTGCATGCCCTAGACCTAAGTGGCTTTCTTTTCTATTTCTCAATTGAGTTGCATGCATCTTCCTTTTGCATGCATCTCACTTTTGCTTGCATGCTTGCACGCTCTTGAGCTAGGCTCGCATGCTCTGCATGTCTTTTGTTCAACTTTTACCCAAAACGAAACATTACATTTTTCCTAAATTGGAAGAATCGGTGCCAACAAACCTTAGGATTGTTGAGGTGGATGGAAGATAAACCAAACAACAGATGCAATCCAAGATTCCACTTAGTCGGATATTTCCTTATTCTGGTCATTTATTTCAATTCCTAGTTAGATAACAACCACGATGCATGGGTTCCTTGATTCTTGGTTTAAGATATGAACCAAAGATGTCAAGTCTTATTTATGTAAGGTTTAGTTGCAGATTGACCATGTGAATTATCTTGATGTCACAGAAATGTGGGATACATATTATTCTTGGAAATATTATGTTACTAATCTGGACCAGGGTAGTTAGTTTTTATCTTCTTAGATTTAAGAATATGATCCTTATTTTCAGGATTTGTTTGTCTCGTGTAATTATTATTTATTCAAACTTCAATAGGGTATAATGGGGGAACTCTTGATGTAATTTCTTGTATCAAACTTTGTCGAATGCTCTATCTCTCTGAGACTAGTATGTAATTTTTTTCACACTTGTTAATGAAATATGGGATGCTTCCTACATTTGGTTCCAACACATGATCATATATTTTTTTCTTGTTTTGATTATGTTCCTATTATGTTATTCATCAGCTAATTTTTCTTAGATGTTGATGATTTTAGGAAATAATTGTTTACTTTGAATGTTTTTTGTAAATGAATTTTGATGACAAAGTACTTTGAAACCTGTCTTGGATCAAATTGTTATCCTTGCGTTGACACCTAGACCCATTTCAACCTAACCTAGGTGTCAACAAATCTTTAAAAGGACATGTGAATAAAATATCTTCTAATACTATTTTTTATGACCAAAAGTAAGTAAGTAAGTAAGTGCGTCTTTAAAAGGACATGTGAATAAAATATCTTCTAATATTATTTTTGATGACCAAAAGTAAGTAAGTAAGTAAGTGTGTGTGTGTGTGTGTGTGTGTTAAACCCTTATGAACACTTGAGTTCATTATAGAGGGAGGTGAAATATCATGGAGGGTTGTATGTCAAGTAACGTGAGAACATGATCTAGGAGGATAAAACCACATGAGAATTTGCATCCGTAAATGGTAGAATATGAACAAAAAAAGAAGACATGTAGTAGAGGACCACATGCATAGAGAAAGATATAGATGAGGAGAAATTCATAATATGTGTGAGGCTCGATCATAATTTGGATGAGTAACATGGGATGTCATGGGATAGAAAAGGGACATGTGTGTGATACTATAGAAGACAACCTGATCTAGGCTACTAGAACTACATCAAAATTCATTAGAAACGGTGGCCGTGCTATGAGGGTAGGCACCTACAAGTTTTGATTTTTTGTGGATAGTGAAGGACACAAGCTATAAAAGTAAGATACAATATAGGTTGCAAAATTGACTATATAAATGGTTTTGGGAGAATTAAGGTCCACATTTCAATTAATAGTGGATTGTAATATATTTTTCTTCACAAAGTACAAAATTAAGTAAAATAGTTAACTACCTAAACTTGAATAAATATGCAAATGATATCCCAATAGAAAGTGCAAATGATATCCCAATAAAACATAGCCTTGTGGAAACCTATATACTCACTATCTTCTTTAAAGAGGAGAAGCTAAAAGATAAAACAAGATTCAACATGAGTAGTCATGTTGAGAAGTCTAACCCCTCAACTTAAATACCATGTTGACATTTAGAAGAAAGAAATGAGGACTAAAATGAGAATCCACACAAAAAAAAACTAAGAAAATCTAAGATAGTGTATTTAGGAAGATAATCTTGTTACCCAAATATTCAATGTATATCAAATGAATGAATGATTGTACTTTATATAAGATGATGCAATGGAGTTAAGATACCCCATTATTGTAGTTGCAAGAGTAATAATAGGGCTATCCCAAACATAACTATGGAGCCATTAGAGTCATCCACAACTAATCCATTGAGACTAACACAACTTAAACAATAGAGCGTCACTGGCATAAATTGACAGGACCATGATTTTTCCACTAATGGATCACAATTTATGATTGTATTATACTAACGAAATAAATTTGTTGGTTGACTTGATCCAACTCTTCCTTGATAAATTTGCACCCTTCCATTACATTGTAATCACTCATATCCCATCAAAAAGAGTGGGTACAATCAATTGTGTCTTTACACCACACAATTCACCCATATTGTCCTCTGGGGCTACGCCAAAGGTTAACAAATTCTCCTAATAAAATTTAGAAGTTAATACAATCACCCATTTTAAAATTAATACAAGTGAGTCAAATATTAGACAACTGATGAATTTGATTAGCTCATATGAAATTATCTTAGTATTAGGGAATTTCATGTTATTTTCTTTCCATAAGGCATTATGATAAACAATATGTCTTATTTTTTGTCCTATACATCTACCATATTAAAATACCAATAATAAAGTTAGTGGGTTACTAATAGTGTGACACCATGTAATGCTAGAAAGAGGTATTTATGTAACATCATTTAATGCATAGATATTGGTTAATCCCTCAATATGTCCATCCAAATTCAACATAATCCAAACCATCCTATGTGAGGGATCAATTCAGAAGCCCTTGAGAGAGAATGATATGAGGTGACACTAGGGTCATTGCCCCACCATTATCCTCTTCTTAAATAGAGGTAAAACTACAACACTAGGCTAGATAATTTATTCAAATAATTCTTTAACATAAAAACCCAAGAAAAATGACTCCCAAGCACAATATCTAAATATTTTGAAACATGTTCTTAATCTTCCAGACTATAACCTTTATACAAAAGTTAGTGAGTCCACTATGATTCCTTGATTTCACCTTCATTGAGAAAGAGAAATGCTAGTGTCTATATTCTCCAAATCACCATATTGCTTAGTCTTCAGATGATCTCGTAATAATTTAAGGTTGATGAGACCTTAAAGGCATGATTTTAAAAATCCTCCATTGTGAAAATTTTAGATTTTCTCTAGGACTCTTGGGATATCCAAAGCAGAGTGGGGAGAGAACTCTCATACCAAATTCACACGATGAGGTATTTTTGCGAAGGATGTCACACCTTTTTCTTAATGGATGAGGTCGTGGAATTATTAGAAGTTAACACACTAGTGGTCATCAACTTGAGAATATTTTGGTTTGCAATGAATTTATTACCCTAATATTGCTTATGAATCCTAAGCCCGAATATAATTGTAATTGTTGTTGGTCTATGTAGCTAGTTCATTTTGAGTTTAAGGAGCCTAATTGATTAGGGTCTAATATGGGTTGGGTTTAACCATAAGCAAGAATTACTAGAACTTGGCATCCAATCTTTGTCATTGAAGGAAAGTGTTTGGGTAAATTAGTATGCAATATTGGTTGTTTAATCAATTTATCCTACTCTAATATCAAAACATATTTTTCCACATCTTTGGACATGTTGAATTTCAAGGGGAAAAAAATAGAAATATATATATATATATCTTCACTAGAAAAAGAAATAAATAAACGAAAATATTTTTCATTGAAAGAGAGTTTAAAAACATATGTAATGCATTTCAAATGAATCCACCCAACAACCTAGATTGTTTATCAAGGAAAGGCCAAAATTGCATGAGAAGGACAAGTAATCCACCCATAGATGACAATAAATTTCTTGACCCAACTAGTGGAAAGTGTCAAAACAAATCTAAGCACCTAAAGTAGCTATCACAATACAACAAGATTCATCAAAAAATAAAATCAAAAAAAAAATTCATTTCATTAAGTTTACATCTCTAGCAGCATTTACTAGGTGGCTTGTACATCTCCTACATCCATGGAAGTATCATGACTTGGCCTTTAGAATTACATAGATGATAAAATACCATTATAGTGTGTTCTTTTTGTAAGTTTCACACACAAATTCATACCTATATGAAAATTTTCAACATCGATCTCTTCATGGGAATCATCACTTTCTTGTGATACACTTTCAAAAATAACTTTTGGGGTTTCCTTGGGGGAGCATCATTATCATGATCCACACTTTAACAAAGAAAAGCATGTATTCCTTTCATGAAAAGGACAAAATTCAAAGAGAGATAAATATTCTATTGATACAACCGTTGATATGGGCACAATACCAACATTGGAAAGATCCATACATACATTAACATAAACTAAGAGGGCAAATATGCAAACATGGGAGAACAAGATTGTCAAAATTGTATAAATGATGTACACTCATTTGTATTAAATATATATATAGAATCAATACAAAATGGGGTGAAGGGTGATCAAAATTGACTAATTCTCCAATAAAATACAAATAAAGTGGGCGAGTTATCAATTTAGACTAAGTGACCCAAATGAGAAAATATAAGGTGTAGTAAAGTACAAGGAAAAACACAATTATAATGCATGCTCACATATGTTTACCATACTATGACTCATCAATTCCTCGTTTCTTAGAGGAAATCATCTCCAATTTTTTGGAGATGGGGAAATGGTTGTTCAAACACTAATTGGAACAACTACTAACCTTGCGTGGGAAAAGTGTCTTTTTGGTCCACCAAGTCAAAAGGTGGTGTGATGATCCCAATGCATCTAGTGTGGACATCAAGAAAAGTATCATCAATAAAGGGAAGATGAAAATTTGAAATTATGGCCTATGGATGTATCACTAGCACTAATTTTCCAAGAAAGTCATCTCTTACAACTTCAATCCCTTCACACTCACCACATCGTTTATGTCAAGATGAGGTGGAAGGTCCAACTTTAATCATTATGACACATTTGGCGTTGGATGGTGAGAGGACCATATCAAATGGACTTTAACTTGTGATGTTGAATTTTGAAGCATTACTTATCCAATTGCAAAATCAATGCCTAACATAAAAAGTGGATTAATTCCCAATGATGTAGTGCTTTGTGTAAATTTAATTCAATGCTCTAAAATCTCAAGCCCCAACCTAGTTTCAAGTCTCAATAAATCAAATGTTTAACGTCCAACCCAATTTTGATGCCTCGAAGAATATATAATAGCATAAACAAATATTTATAACAGGAAAAAATGAGATATTTTACTCTTTTAAATCAACAATACACACACATAAATTGACAAAGAGATTTTGGTCAAATGACCCTAGAAAAACCCTTGCGGGAAAACCAGTGAGAGAGTAGTAGTTCTTTTTTATCTTTCAAAAGAAATAAATAGATCTTTTACACAGTTTGCACATAGACTTATCTATGAAATCTCAATCTTGGTTTGCACATATGATCACTGTTGAAGAATACTTACAATTTACACCCCCTCTTCCTTCTAACTGAATGGTATTTTCTCCCTCTTCCATGACTTCCAAATCGCCTTCTTTGCAATTTTCCCTCTCTATTTCTACTGGTGAAATTCTCACTCTTAGAAGCAATCTCTTTCTCTAGTGAATTTTCCCTCTCCTCCAGATGAATTGTTCCCCTCTCTTTGTCTTGTCTTCTCGACTACTTTTGCTTCTCGCAATGTTTCATCTATGTCACATTTACCCTCTAACTCTCTTTTATAACATTTTGGTGAGTTTTAGGGTTCCAAATCCATAATTTATTTTTCATGCAAAAATAACACTACTGCATTAAAAAATTACACTTCCGCATTAAAAAATTACACTTCCGCATGAAAAAATTACACTTCCGCATTAAAAAAACTGACTTCTGCATTAATAAAAAACCTATTTTTACTAAGCAGAAGTAAGAGTAAGGTTTAGACACTTGTCCGTGTTAATATTTTCAACACTTTGTGCTTATCTTACATTTTTTGACTCATGTCATGAACCCTTCCATGGATCTTGGCCAAGTTCTTCACAAATTAAGAAACATTTTCTTGCTCCTTTTGTTGCTGGGATGTGGATGGAATTGGGAGAGCAAGTAGGAACTCATGAGGGGAAACATAGTGGAATTCAAAATACACCTCAAAATGAGAGCACCATGTAGAGATGTGAGCAACTTTGTTGTAGTGATGCTACAAAATATGCAAGTATTAATCATTTTATTTGATTTGTTGGTGGTGGATGTGGAGAGCATGAACTAAGCTAATGTTCACTATCTTGACTTGGCCATTAGGATATGAATGAAATATAGTAGAGAACCAACATTGAAAACCTAAAAAATTCCATAAAGATTTATAGAAGTACTTAGGAAATATAAAGTCATAATCAGAAATAATGATCAATAGTAATCCAAAATGGCTCCAAGCATGCTAGAAGAAAAGTTCTATAGTGTTAGGATCATCAATAGTTTTGTCACACCATATGAAAATGATCATCTTGGAAAAATTTCATCCTAGCACAAAGATGTACTAATGTTTTTGTTGAGTAGTTGGTAGACCATTGATGAAATCTATGGGGATGGATTCCTAAGGTTTAGAGAGAATTCGTAAATGTTGATACAACCCAAGGTTCATGTTCACAAGTTTTCTTTGGTTACAATGTGAGCATATCCATTTGTAGTTTTCCACTTGTTTCTACATGGAAAAAGAAAGTATCTCTACAAGTGCAGCACACATTTCTACACCAACATGTTCTCCAAAAGATGTTGGGACTCCTTAATAATAAGAAGGTAACATGAACTCAATGTAATGAACACTTATTTAAATGTGCAAGGAAATCCATTTTGGGCTATCTAGCTTAGGAGAGGAGTTTGGCATAGTGAATCATTGGATGAACTCCATGACTCGACCAAAGTTAGGGTTTGCAAAATATTGAGATCCCAATCCTCATAAGTTACACATCTAAGGAAGATTATTTGGTAGAGGATATGTTGAGGAGGCCAATAAATTTATTAGAGATACTTTCTTATATTTAATTAAATGAATTTTTTAAATGTAGAAAGCCCATTTTAAATGTCTTTTTTCGTAACTTTTATTTGGAAATTCAAAAATTGAAGAGTGATGATCAATGTGCAAGAGAATTTCCTTACTTAGGATTTATTATCATAATTGTGTGAGTGCTTGAGCAAGTGCATAAATCTCTTTTGGTGATTATTGTATTTTCTCTTGGCATAGAAAAAGGTCTACAGATGGCATGTCATTGGATGTCCTCTATGCTTAATAATAACAACTATGGCATATGAGAATCGTCCACCTCAATCTCAAATGACTATTGAAAATATGGGAGAACAAGCATAGGGGTTGAGCATAGAACATCTTTTAACTTCCAAATATTTTTACCGCTCCAAGAGGAATCTAATGAAGTCTTTTAATTTCTAGCTTGATTGGGTGGGAAAGCAATGTAAGAGTAAAGACAAATGATTTTTTTTTGGGAATCCATGCCTCCAAAAAAGCTCTTCAAATTTATAGAATAATAAAAAAAGCTCTTCAAATTTATAGAATAATAAAAAAAGCTCTTCAAATTTATAGAATAATCTATAGGATTGGTAGGTGTGGGTCAGACCTTCAAAACATGAACTTCAATGGAATTTGTGTGAACTCATATCTCATCAATCCAAAAAAACTAAACTAAGCATTGGACAAATTTTTAGCTACGTCTTTAATTGTGCTTGTACACTATATTAGTGTAGGAGGTCCAAGTTTTTCAAATATACTACAAATACTCAAACTAAGTTCTATTAAAATATCAAACTAAGTTCTATTAAAATATCAAGATATCATTTAAGTAAACAACAACAGACGAAAAATGTGAGTAAAATATGTCAGTGATCCCCCATAAACTAAGTTTTATTAAAATATCAAACAAAGTTCTATTAGAATACCAAGATATCATTTAAGTAAACAACAACTTACCAAGATGTGAATAAAATACATTAATGATCCACATAAATGTAAGAGTATTGGTAATGTTTAAAAGCATAACCATTTGCTCATAAAGACCAAGCTTGATCTCAAAAGTTGTTTTCTATTAAATTCCATCTTCTAAACTAGTTGATAAATAGAAAGTGATCCAATTTTATAAAGTATATAACTCCCTTAAATTAATTTGATTGAAGGATTGTAATAATATAAATAAACAAAATGTTTTTTCTTTAGTTAAGATAGACAAAGAATGTTTACTTTTTTATGGTCTAGAAGAAAAAACAGAGATAGTTTTCATCTTGTGAAATGGGAAACACTTGCTCTACCAAAGAAATGGACCAATTGGGGTTTAAAAAATATTTATTGGTTTGATCAAGCTTTAAGTATGAAGACTCTTTGGAGGGGATTGTTTGGTTTTGGTATGTAGAATAATGTTCTACAGGATAAATATTTCAAGAATAAGCCCATTATTGATTGGATTAGAACTTCTAACAAATTTATTTCTTGTGCCTCAAAATTTTGGAGAGGTTTAATAGACTCATTTCCTTAGGTTAGTAACTGGTTATCCTAGAAGGTGGGTGTTGGGCTTGGAAAGTTTTGGCACGGTTAGTATACTTTTGCAGCTAGCTTTGGTGTGAACAGAGACATGAAAAAGTGATCGGAAAAAGCAAGATCGACTCTGATGTAGTGTCCAAGGAATAAGGAACAAGGCACGCTTGACTTCATCAATGGCAGAGTTAGTTGGCAGTAGTTACAGTTTTGTGTCCACTTACATTAATGAGTCCAAGTAGTGGGAGCGAGAGGGATAATAAATCCTATGTATATGGAGTGGGTTGGGAAGTTTTGGGTTGGTTATATTTTGGTAGAATTCCTAGTTTTTTCTATTGTTTTGGGTATGGAAAGACATTGTTGTATGTTTTTGCATGAGCGATTCACAAGATATTGGGGTGATTCGCAATCTTGGTGCATATATATGTTGTTATGAGAAGAGGAATTCTGCAGGTTGTGTGCGTAGACATGAAGTGCTAAATTTGATGTGACTCATGAATAAGAATAGCGCTTCCGTGGTTTTTCCCATCTTGGGTTTCCACCTAATCCCTAGTGTTCTATGTGTGTGTACAGTTTATGTGTATTATTTCCTTTTATGTTTCTATGCACTATAATGGTTGAATGGTGATGATTTGCTAATACATGATGATGATTTAAGTCTATTGTGTAGCCAATGAATGTATGTGATGACTTTGATATGTTGCTTTATATGGAATTTATGAGACATTGATTGACTTTTCAAAGCTCTAAGATGTTTATGGTAGTATATTTAAGTCACTTCCTTTCGCTACTGTAGAAACCTGGTTCTTGCAGTTCCCATAGGTACCTCGGGTGAGACATCACCTGCTTGTAGGTGATGCCGAAAGAATCGGTATCTTGGGGTTTGTTGGCAAGTGGTTTAGTGGACCTGGGTCGAAGTAGATATAATCCAACATGAAATAGTTCCATTGTTGGGACCATGATTTGTGTTGAAGGGGGATGTGGCATCCATCTAAGCCCAAGATTCAAGATTGGATTGACAAGAAGCTGAAGGAATTTGCAGAAGATTAGAATAAAAATCCATGCTTAATTAGGAATATTGGCTAGGTAACTATGTTTTTACAGATATTCATGAAGTTTTCTTTGGAGAATTTGACCTCGTTATATTAACTGAGTAGTTTTTGAGGTTAAGCTTGAAAAATAGTTGTTTTCAAGGGGGTGAGACCATAGTCTGGACACCTGAGTTAGTTCAAACCCTTAACTGTGTTAACAATAATATCTCCACGTTGTTGATTATTGGTTGGATAACATACTCGAGGGGTATATTACAAAGTTTTCTATAGACAGTACGAAGTCTTATAGTGCCACTGAACGATAATTTTTCAAGGAACTGCAAGGTAAGTACCTGAATTCTTTAAACTTGTGGATTAAGATGTTGCTTTGTGAAAAAGGGGTTATAAAGATGGAATTAGAGGAGTGCATTATTTGTGCGCAGTGGATTTGGGTGTCGAAGAGAGGATGTCCTGGGAGCATGTTGAAGAGGACTGAAATGAGATGATAAGGGGAGAAGAGAGTGAAATGGATGAAGAGTGTGGTGTACTGTGAAGTGAGAGAATATTTAGGTCATGTAAGTGGAGGAAGAATGTGTCGGGAGAAGAAGGTGGCAGTGTGTTTGAAGGAAGGGAGTACGAACCAATACTACAGCTCGAACAAGAATCCTATGATATAGAGGGGGATGTGCAGGAAGATGACCATCTCATCCTAGAGGAATAAAATGTTGATCCATCTCAGACCAGACGTTGCGACATACCTATGACCTCGCGTGCATCTTCATAAATTGAGGTACGAGAAAATAGTTCATTGTCACAATTTATACAAACAAGTAACAATAGTGGTAGTATCCATAATAGTGCTTTAACTAGTAACAAATTTGTAAGTGTCAATCCCTTAGTACAAAGTCAGTTAGTAGCCCCGAGGGACAAAATGGATGGAGATGATCTGAAGTTACCTATTTTTCGTGGGACTATATCGGAAAATATAGAACAACACTGGTTTTTGTGTGAAGTTGTTTGGATTGTTAAGCAAGTGCAAGAGGAGGATGTAAATAGAGTGCAACTATTCACAACCTTTTGGGGCCATGCTTTAGACTAGTTCATGATTTTTGCAAAGGTTCCCCTTAGAAATTTGCAGAAAAAACTAGAATATATTAAAGCTTTGCTAAAAAATGAATTTTGAAAGCTAAATTTCGAGTCACATTCTATTACTGAGTTTAAGGAAATCAAGCAGTTAGCAACTGAATCCGTGTGGGACTTCAACTAGGGGTTCAATACATTGATGGCTCGTGTAAGTTTCCAAATGACATATTTTCAACATAAGGAATAGTTTATAGTTGCTTTGTTTCCACATATCAGGGTTTCACTGATGCAACATAAGATTCTTCACATAATGAGGCTCTTGGAGAGACTAGGGTGGGTATGGTTCAAATATAATCACAATTGGAAAACTTGTCACTACAGATTCAATATATTAAGAAAGGGAAATACAAAAGAGAATAAGTTTGGTGTAGTAGGTGCAAAACATAAGGTCATTCTATGGACTAGTGCCCAATATTTCAGAAATACATAGCTACAGGTGCTCCTAATCCATTGAATCATGGAGCTAGAGTCTGGTGTGGAATCTGTTAGAATAGAGGACATCAAACGAAGGAATGTCATCTATTACAAAAAATTGTAAGTACTCCTAAGAACCTATTTTGTAAATTATGTAGATCAGTTGGTCATGATGAAAAATATGGTCAAGCAGATCAGTTTCTCTCAGAGCATACAACCAATGCATATCGAATGAAAGGGGAGGATAAATATGAAGAGAGTGTTATGTAATTTAATCAGCAGAGAGGTGGCTTCCAAGGATGAGGATGAGGAGGATTTGGTTGAGGTAGGGGCCAGATAATATGTTATAATTTTGGTTATACAGGACATTTCACTAGAGATTTCTCGAACCCATGTTTGACATGCACCTATTGTAGAGAATTGGATCATACCATTGAAAATTGTCCACAACTCATAGCAATGTGGAAAGCAAAAGGGAACCAAAATCATAATCAGAATGTTCAGAATATATTAGTAGAACCAAGAGAGAAAATACCCATTGTCGCTATAGTTACACGAGAGTGAGTTATGAT
The DNA here is from genome assembly GCA_027924585.1 of Larix kaempferi. NCBI lineage: Eukaryota > Viridiplantae > Streptophyta > Pinopsida > Pinales > Pinaceae > Larix > Larix kaempferi. Next base: position 8,239,704 of record BSBM01000577.1, read on the forward strand.
AGGATATGATAAGGGAATGCACGATGACCAACATGACCCTAAAGTTAGACTAGCAGCATAGTGCTCTATCCCATTTTATGTCTAAAAGAAAAAGAGACATGAACGTCAAAGCAAGGGAAGAGTTTACTGCAAAAAACAAGGGACCATCGACATCTATCTCACCGCCTGTATATGATAAAGTTCATATATATGGCATGTCACTCTATTATGAATGCTTAGTTCTAAGGAGGCCTCAAGGAAAGGTATGTGCCCTGAGAAATTTTTTGAAGAGTTGTTTACATTTAATTAAAGATGAAGAATAATTAATGGAATTACATAGTCTAATTGAACAAAAAGAGAGGTGGTAGAGCCTAATCAGGAAAGGGATGTAAACCATTTGTAAAGGAACAAGAAAATAGGAAGAGAGACGTAGCTTAATGAACAGATTTGGGAGTATGACATGGATTTTATCATTGTATATCTGGGCTCAGATGTGAATATAATCAGTTAGAATACTTGGGAAAATATGGGGAAACCTAAGTTAGTGTGGTCATATGTTCAGTTAAGATTTGCTAACCAACTGAAAGTGATTCCATTTGGAAGAATGGAAGGCGTTCCTATTGAAGTGGAAGGATTGCGAAGCTTTGCAGACTTTGAAGTCATAGAGATAGTCGATGATACTAACCTGTATCTTACATTTCTTGGTAATATATATTGGACTATTGAAAACCATACTATCATAAATCTAAAGAAAATATTGATGACATTTGAAGGAGGGAACATCATATTTGTCACACCTTTGGATCCTTTGAAGGGTCTGAGGTATGTCAAACCTGTTAGAGAGGAATATGATGTCCAAGACTTAGAGAGTATTTATAACATAAATTCAATATTAGATGACTATGTCAACCCCACAACAAATGGTACTTTGAGATGGCGCAACATTAGTTCATGTTCATCAGATTCCAATGAAACACTGGAAAATCGGTAGACTAGGTTACATGAAGTATCGATGAGGAGGTGTGCTCATATTACAAAGTCCGTAGTCATATTGGAACATAGGTATGTGATCTCCCTACTTATGAGGGTTTACCAAATTTAGATGCCTTCATTATTTGTTTTGAAATCAAGGTACCCAAGCAGAAATGATTGTTATCCTTAGATGTAGCACTGAAGGCTACTCCCGCAAGGTGGTCAGATGTCCATAAGGGATATATAAAGGGTTGGTCGTAGTGTCACAGGATGTTGGAGATTAGATTTGGAGAAAGGATTTCTTATGTTGGAATAAAGTATGATAGGATAACTAGTCCTGTGGATCATTTGGTAACGTGTACTAAGACATGGGAAGATATACCTAAGAAGGAGTGGGTCCATATGTTTATCCATATACTAGATACTGTACACAGAAATTGGTATACAATGCTAGAATTTCGATGAGGCACAACAGATTGGGATGATCTGGCCATGAATTTCAGAAGGATGTTCAGTTATGAAGATGAGAGTCCAACAATGGATGCAACATTACAAGTCATTAAGGCCAAAACCTTTGAAGAAGTACCAATACCATTATCCGAGGCACCACTATGGACTATGACACTTGAGCAAGATTTGGAATGCTACAATATTAGTGGGGACCCAGATGATAATCCGAGAGACATGCATATCCCAGAAACAAAAGAAAGTTGAGACATGGAAGGCTCTGATATTACATCTGATAAATTGTTCTAGCCATTGAAGACAAAGAAGGTAAATATCAGTTCAAAAGAACAGCCTAAATTTGCTAATATTGGAGATTATTGGGTTGATGAGACTATTGGTAAACTAACTGACTTACTACATGAGTATCAAGACTTGTTTCCTACTAAGTTTTCAGATATGAAGGGAATTTCTGAGGATTTGGGAGAAATGAAGATCCCACTGAAACCTGATGCAAAACCCATTAAACATATACCTTATGTGTTGAACCCTAGGTATAAAGAAAATGTGAAAGTTGTGATTAACAAGATGTTGGAAGCAAGAGTCATTGAACTTGTCGAAGAATCTGAATGGATTAGGTTAATGGTGGTTCAAGACAAGAAAATTGGTGAAATTTAAATTTGTGTAGACTTAAGAAAGTTGAATGATGCATGTTTGCATGACCCATTCCCTACACCTTTTATGGATGAAGTGTTATAAATTGTTCGTGGTCAAAAAGCTTATTCATTTACTAATGGGTTTTCTGGCTACCATCAGATCATGATTGCCAAAGAGGATCGACATAAAACCACATTTTCCATTGAATGGGGTTGTTTTCAATACACAATGATGCCATCCGGCTTAAAGAATCCCCCAACTATCTTTTCTAGAGTGGTTATCACAACATTTAAGGAGTTCATTCATAAATTCCTAGAGGTATATTTCTATGACTGGACAGTTTATGGGTTGCTAACGAATCATACTGAGAGCCTGAGATTGATGTTAGATCGTTGTAGATAGTATCAAATATTTTAAAATCTAAAGAAATGTATCTTCTATGATCCATTTATTATATTGTTGGGACATGTATTTTGTAAATAGGGCCTATTGATGGACCCTGCAAAAATAGCTATCATAATAGATCCGCCACCACCGACATCAGTATGACAATTGAGGACAACTTTGGGACATACGGGTTACTACAGGAGATTTATGAAATGATATGTGTAGATTACATCTTTGATGGAAAAAATGTGAAAGAAAGACATTAAGTTCCAGTGGAATGAAGAGTGTCAGCAGATCCTCGACACGTTAAAGGAAAAGATGGTGACAACACCTATTATAGTATTTCCAAATTGGCGAAAAGATTTTCATGTGCATGTTGATGCTTCATCCATTGTTGTGGGTGCAGTTCTTTCTCAACCAAGAGAGGGTTCTATCAATCATCCTATTGTGTTTGCCTCCAGGAAATTATCTACTGCAGAAAAAAATTACACTACAACAGAACGAGAGGGATTATCTATGGTATATGCTTTACATAAATTCAAACAGTATTTGTTAGGGGCTCATTTTTAAATATTCACTGATCATTTTACTTTAAGGTACCTGGTCAAAAATCCAGTGTTGGGTGGGAAAATATGCAGATGGCTACTGTTATTCCAAGAATATGATTTTGAATTTGTAGTTAAGTCAGGAATACTGAATGTAGGTCCTGACCATCTGTCGAGGTTGGAAACCAGAGAAGAACCAGTTAGTTTGGATGATAGCCTCCCAAATGTGCATATCTATTCTATATAGATGGTAGATGAATATTTTGAAGACATTGTAAAACTTTTTACTACATGTATGGCGCCATAAGGGTTTACTATAGCACAAAAAAATAAGTTGGTTGTCAAAGAAACAGATTATCAGCTAATAGTAGGTTAATTATATAAGCTAGGACTCGACAAAATATTGATAAGATGTGTTCTAGAGCATGAGCGACCCTTGATTCTGGTTGAATCTCATGAAGGTATTGCAGGATGCCACTATGTAGGAAAAGAAACAACACAAAAAATATTGAGGGAAGGACTATGGTGGCCTACCCTACACAAGGATTCCAAGGAATATTGCAGATCTTGTGATATCTTCCAACGAGTTTGGAAACCATCAAGGAGGAATGAGATTCCATTAGCACTGCAGGTGATGTTGCAAGATTTCGATAAGTGGGTTGTCAATTTTGTCAGACTAATTAACCCACCTGCAAAGAGGTGGGGAGCACGATATATTATCACTACAACAAATTATCTAACTAGATGGGTTGAGACCGAGCTAGTAGAAGACTATAGTGCTGCAACGGCTGAGAAGTTTTTATCTCAAAATGTAGTTACCAGATTTGGTTTCCCTCACATTTTATTGAGTGACCAAGGAATTCACTTTGTGAACAAGTCTATTGAAGCACTCACATAAGAATTTCAAATTCACCATTAGAAGAGCACCCCATATCATCCTCAAGCTAATGGAATTTCGAAGCCTTTAATAATAATTTGGAACAATATTTGATTAAGGTTTGTAATGTGAACCACAATGACTAGGATTTGAAGGTCCATGTAGTTTTATGGGATTATAGAACAACTTGCAAGAAGTTGATGGGTCAAACACCTTTCAGATTCATATATGGAAGGGAGGCTATTATGCCAATGCAGTATATTATACCTAGATTAAGGACTATTGCATTCACATATATGTTAGATACTGGTGCAATAGAAGAACGACTATTGCAGTTGCTACAATTAAAGGAAGACAGATTTATCGCAAGATTTCACCGGTAAGTTTAGAAGGGAAGGGAAAAGGCTTGGCATGACTACCACATCAAGAAGTAGTTCCAAGATGGAGATTTAGTTCTCCTATATGACAGTAAGTTTCTCAAACATCTGGGTAAGTTAAGAATACATTGGTTAGGGCCTTATGTGATTAAGTACGTCACAGGAGGGGGTGTTGTACAACTGCAAAAAATAAATGGTGAAATTATGAAGGGATTAGTCAATGGGAGTCGAATGAAACTATATAGGGACAACTTGAATTACTTTCAATAATGAGCATAAATGGCAATGTCTAGGTGCCAAATGTAGTTTAAATAGGCACTAGGCGTTGAACCGAGTCTGCATATAGAATAAAAGTAGGAGGAAGAAAATTTATTTTCTATTGGTCAAGTGTTGTTTTTGTCGAAGTAGGGGTCTGCATATATAGTCAAGTCTACATGTATAAGTTGTTAACATGTCACAGAAGACCAAAATGATAATTAAAAGTTGCATGTGTAATTGAAACAGATGGGAAAGTACTTAAAAGTCGCATTAATGGAAAAGAAAAAGTTGATGGTTGGAATACAATAAAGGCATTTAATACAAAAAGACGATGAAATGGTGGGAACGATCCAATCATGTTAATGGAAATAAATATGGTATTAATTAAGTAAATTATGCGGAATATTTGGTCAGGTGCACAAATCTATGGATACCATGGAGAAAAGACCATATTTTGAGCCATTAAATACATGTTGGGATTGGGAATTCAGGTTCAAAGTGCATTGTATATTGTTGAGAAGCAAGAGAAGATCATAGCTAAAGAATATAATACTGTGTGATAGGTTATGCATGAAAGGAAACTTGATGATATCATTCAAGACTTCATGGTATCTGGATTGCAGGGAGATTAAAGAGAGCCACAAGTGGTCCAGGGGTAGGTACCAGCAGTGCCTCCTAGTTCATCGAGGACTACAACAAGAAGGCACCTCATCCGTGGAGTCATGAGTCTAGAAGTAAGCACATAAATGATGTAGGAGAATCCACATCTGCAATGCCTTCTGGGTTACCAAAATATATGCCACCGAGAAAGAAAAATGCTAAACAGGTTCGATTACCTAAGGATTCTAAATACACATTGGTCATGCCATAGATTCCAGCAAGAGTTTTGTAGTTGAGAGACATGATGGGGAAGGTGCCAAACTTAAAGTATAGAAACCATGATTTACAGATAGGTTGAAGTACCCAGATTTTGAGACAGATAAGTATTCGCGGATGGTGCCCAATGTGGAATGGGGATCTTGTGTCCAAGAACCATTAGAATGGGATTCAGGATTGGAAAAATCAGGCTTTTTGGGTCTCTTGAAGATTCCACACTTTGGTCAAAGTCCGAAACCAATGCCTACATAGAGTAGCTATTACTCTGTGTCCATGGCATATTCCTGTGGTTGGATAGGAGGATTTCAATTGATACAGACATGGTGGCGTTATGTTGCATATTACCAACAACCTTATGAAGAAAGGTTGGGGTAAAAAATCTATGCTCACGAGGTTGGCAAAAGGATTGTGAAGCCTTGGTAAGAGACCAACTGATCAGGTAACATCAAGCGATGTTAATAACATCCATGCAGGCAATGGTTATTTGTGCTTAATTGCATGAATGTTGAAAGAGTATTTGGTAAGATCCCTTCAATTATGTTTCAACTATGTTGATTTGGTTTTCATGTGGTATTGAGTGCCTGAATGTGAATGTCAACCTACCAAGTATGGTGAGGTGTGGTTAAGTGAAGGCATGAAGCCTTACACCCTATAATTGCTTAGAAGCCTCAATGCATTCATATGAAATTATATCATGCCATTTGTGAGTTTAAAAACTAAATCAAGTGATGACTTATGGTCTTGTTGTGGTAATGCAAGCCATATGAGATAAGCATGGTTAGGCCATAATATGCTGGAATGCATGGCATGATAGTACAGTATGCATGAAGCAATGCAAAGTGACACTGAGCAGATATGCCTTAACAAATTTTGTAAATCTTGTGGATATGTATTGAGTGAATGCACTTGAAAATTTTGTGTGAACATTATAGATGTGCATGCATGTGTGTGGGTGCACATGTTGTAATGCATTTTGCGAATGCATGGTTGTGATGTTTATGATTCATTACAATTAGATAATAGATGAAATGATGAGTTGTTGACAATTATGAGATCATTTCATGAGCTGTTATGAGTGCAGGAGAATGATTGCATGAAGAAGGTAGTCATCTTGATGGGATACCAGAGTCCTTTATGGAAGGACAAAGTTGCATGGAATGTGAAGTAATGAGTATTTAAAGTTTATTTAAAATGCATGGATAGTGTGACTGTGTCTTGCACTTTTATTGTGATAATGATGCATATATAGAAATGTATATATTTCATTGCATTTCAAATGTTAACAGTTGAAGGTGTTTGAATTATTGAGTGTTATAATTCTAAGATCACTTCAGTGACTGTTGTAGCAATGAAAAGATTATATGCATAGATAATCACAGCGTGTTTGGCTGATTGAAGTTCAGATTTTAGGTAGAAAAGTATTGTGTATGGCAATAAGGATAAATCCATAGTAAAGACCGAGATCTACCATGTGCAGAATGACAAAGGTTATGAGAAGGTTCTCATGGTTGTAACTTATGCATGAAACAAATCTGAAAATTTTCTAGTTTAAGGTTATGAGAGTAATCTCATGGTTGCAAATATATATTTTCTGTAGGAAAATCGATTTATAACTTTCAGATTTGAAACTTTGCTAATAATGGCTAATAACTGTTTGGATTATATAAAGTTGTGTCAGGAGGAGTTGTCATAGGTGGGTGTTCATGTATGGTAGAAAGTGTAAAACCATAATGGACAGAGTGATACCACTTACAAGAGCCAAACAATATGAGGATAGCCTCATTGCTAAGCAAATCAATTTCTGTAGTAGACAGAATTGCAAATTCATATTGAATTTAATTATTAATGATATTGATTGGTTATGGAACAATCAGATTTGAATTTTATTGCTAAATATTGCTAACTGTTTGGATATTTGATAAGTGTGTCAGGAATACACCTTGCAGGAAGACCATGTGTGATGGCTTGCAGAATCCAAACTAGATGGGAAGGATCCCATGCTTTGGAAATGGGTTTCGGGTGAAATGCGATTGTAAATTTTGAAAATGTCTCAGCTGAACTGCATGTTGGTAAATCATGTGAGTGAGATAGTAAAATTATGCCAGGAAGGCATGTGTGGGTTATGGATCATGAAAAGATTGGGGTGGAAAAACGAAGGACTGTTGACTCAGAGAAGGGAGCCCCCATTCTTCGCAAATGAAGAAAAGATACATCTGTGAAACATATGAGTATTCTGTAACCCTAACTAAGGGTATACATGTCTAGTTATTATATTTAATATGCAGAGCATGTTTTATTATTTCATTATTATTCCAGACTACTTGAGTGTGACTAAGGTCTACATGGCTCACATCGGAAAGGGATGCATACGTTTCAGGTCATGGGTTATGTTAGGGTTTTCAATATTGACTACACCCTAAGGGAATGGACGTGTTCCTGGTGTTTCAATACTTGATAGTGAATGTTATGAAATATTATTACAATTTTAGAGCATCAATATTGATGAGCCTGCTTATCCTTCTTGTGCTATCAGCTTACACAGATGCAATTTGGTGTTGCACGTTAAGAGGAAAAGGGAAGAAAGGGTTCTTAAGAGGACTGTATGGGCAGTGGTAACCTTTCTACGCTCACACTAAAGGACACTAGAAGAGATGGATAGGCTCAAGGAGCTGTGTTGCATAAAATGGGTATCATCCTTGTGTAGTGTGAGTGGGTATTGTGGGGCCATGCTAGCCTGCAGTCAAGTGAGTCACCTATGGAGTTCTTGGAGGGAACCACTAGTTTACATATGAGAAGGAGCCACGTAATCATATTATGTTGTTCTTATTTCCTAATAAACCCAGTCGGTGTACTAGCTTGGCATTGGTTATTTGGATGTTGTGGTGAAGGGTTATTTGGATGTTGTAGTGAAGGGTTGTTGGACGCATGATAAACCCAATTGGTGTACTAGATTGGCATGTTGTTAAATTGGATGCCTGACAAACCTAGTCGGTGTACTAGCTTGGCACTGGTTATTTGCATGTTGTGTAGGTATTGGTGAAGGGTTTTATTTTCTGACAAACCCAGTCGGAGAACTAGCTTGGAAATGGTCGTTGTATGCTTGATAAAACTAGTTGGCATACTGGCTTAGCATACTAATTTTTGAAATGCTTGATAAACCCAATTGGTGTATTGGATTAGCATATTTATTTTAGGGATGCCTGATAAACCCAATCGGCATACTAGCTTGGCATTGCCTATTCGTATGATGTTGTGGAGCAGCATGTTTGCTGGCCAAGCATCCACCCCACAGGTGATCCAAGGCTTGTAAAGCAAAAAAGGAAACCCTTGGAGTAGCAAGGAAATGCACAATACAGATAAGTATTCAATTTCATTTATTTCTTGCTTGGAATAATGAAGATTTTAGGTATAAGTTTTCTAACAGCTAAGTTGATACACTGTTGTTTCTTTGTTGGAAACCTTGGTCATTAAAGGAAGCAAGGACCCTGAAAATACTATAAATTCTTTGTAAAACCAAAGAGTAACTGGTTGGGCTAGATAAATTCTTGGTAAATTCAGAGAGTAACTAGTTGGAGCTATAAATGCTTGGTAAATCCAGAGAGTAACTGGTTGGGCGCTATAAAATTCTTGGTAAAGCCGAGGGTAACTTGTTGGGCACTATAAAATTCTTGGTAAAGCCAGAGAGTATTTGGTTAGGCATTAACTATGCGATGTAGTGGGGTTGCCTGTGTGCTGGCCCAACATTCATTATTGTATCCACCGGCAATCCAAAGCTTATAAAGCGAAGAAGGAGCCTGTGGAATAAAGTGAAGACATACAATACAGATAAGTATTTGGTTATCTTGCAGCTTCTTTCTTATTTAATATGAATATACGTCTGTATATGATTTGGTTATGATTTCTTAAACTCTTGTTTGGAGATAAACCCTATGAAAATAAACTAAACATGTGAATTGATTCAATGCTTGAGTGTAGGTATTGCTGGAAGCAAGTACTATGAAGGCATCATAGGGATGCATGTGAACATGTGACTGTCCTAAAGAGCTCAATATAAGCAGTAATGAAAGATGGTGCAAGTGGACATGTGTGGGTCCTGGCAGCGAAAGGTTCTGTAGGCAACAATGGGGAAGGGTCCCTCAGTTGAAAATCCTTAGACAGACCTTAGACATTAAGTGTCATAGCCAAGAAAGGGCAAGTCTAGCATTCACATTGAAGTGAAAGAGGCTAACGAGCATAGAACCACAAGTGACGGTGTGGCTCCGAATTGGAACAAGACTAAGAGGGAGAAACTCTTACTCTTCTCTTTTTTTTTAATTGATGCATTTAAGAAACAGAGGATTGTTTAGTGCATGTCATGGCTGAAAATAGATTGTGTTTAATTGCTTGAAATGAATTGTGAATGCTGAAATAGTTATTTCCCTGTGAAAGAATGAACATGAATGAGTTCATGTGTATGTTGGGAAAGCATGAAAAGTGTGGAAGTCTCGTGAGTGAAGAATAGACTTTCAATGTCAATTGGGAAAATAATTGACTAATTTTTATATGTGCTATGCTTGTCCTAACAGGAATTGCCATGATGAATCTCACAGGTGAGAAATTGAAAGCCATTGTATGCAGTTGTTACTAGCCAAGTGTTGCTAGTGAGAAAAGTGAGAGCCAGTGTGCACATTGATCATGGAAGCAGACCAAAATCTATTTGATTTGGCTGAAAATATTCCTCAAATAGTTGTCATGACAGCAAGAAAGATGGCATCCATGAAATTCCAGACTTGTAGATCAGCTGGAAGGGTAATAAAGGGAAGGGATTGCTGTGGAGCAATGCCCACCTGCAAAGCTGGAATATCAAAGCTGGCAAGAGCCGCTTGTGGAAGCCAAAGTACTTTTTCTTGAAATTTCAAAGTAAAGAAATGAAATGCAGGACAGACCTGCCACATTGTGTGAATTTTGGACGTGTTACACCAAAATGTCGTCACCCTTGTGCAAGTGTCGCAAGTGTCACAAGTGTTACAAGTGTCTTCATCCTGACTTAGTGTCGTCACCATGTCCATTGCAAGTATCGTCCTTATGACCAAGTGTCATCATCTCGACCATTGTGATAATGTCGTCATCTTGACCATTGTGTAAAATCTTTGCTCTGACCCCTAACCTCATTCTCGGCTAAAACACATCCAACTGAGAGATTTCCCTACCTAGTTGACCTCTTTAAGTAGGCTGTCGCACTTCTCCTTCATCTAGGGTGTGACGTCGCAGTTTTTGGTCAGCTAGGGTGAGACACTATAGCACTTTGCCTTCCTATAGAGTGTGACGACCCCTCTTTGTTGCTCCGTGTGCGACGAGGTTGGTTAAAGGCTATTTTGGGGAGTCTCGAGGTCTTTCTAGAAATTTGTTGAGGTGGAGACCTATCCCTAGGCTCTAGGTGAGGTGGCATTCCGGTTCCTAACTTTATGAGAATATCCCTTAACCATCTCCCCCTAATCCTTAACCTACCCTATCTCTTTAGACCTATATAAACACCCACTCTCTACATGGAAGGAGAGGAAGGTCTATGGTACCCTTATGCTGGTAGAACCCATATTGGTGATTGGGAAGCTTGTACCATCTTGGAGACTTTGCTTTGACATGTTGGATGGAGGATGCGACGTTGAGGCTTTGGTTGTGGCTTCATCTTTTCTATGTATTCCCACCTTTTTATACAGTTAATATAATCTCTTTCCATAAATGTTGTCTTGTTGATGATGTTTAGAACTTTCTTCCTCAATTGTTAGTTTAGATCAGTTATTGTTTAGATATCTTGTACTGCTTGTATCATTTCCATATTGTTTTGATAGGTCTTGCAGCTGGAGATCTGATGACCACGAGACTTGGAGCAAAAACAAGGAGAAGGATCCATGATCTAAAAGGTACAATATCTAAGTACTCGATCTATAACTAGATCTAGGAAATGAGTTTTGTATTCTATACTATTTGTTCTCGATTCACTTGAACTAGGGAGATCATGCCTTAGATCTGTCTTTAGTAGATTGTTCGATAACAAATTTGGCGACCATACTAGGGAAGAACATTGTTGTTTTCAATCTGAATGTTAGTTTTAGTTGATTGCTTTTCCAAGCCATCTCTTTGGCCATTTGCTTCTTAAGCCCTTTCACCATCAGATCTTCGCTTTGAAGAGTCTGATTTCCTTCCTTTGAGTTTGTACTTCTCATCTACAAACCTTTTTATGCTCATTAACTGGAGAATTGGTTAATTTTTGGACTTAGATCTCGCCTGTCGCACCTGGTCAGTGTACCCAGAGCGATACTGTGTTGTTTTTTATCTCTATTCTTTGCCTATTAGTCTGTCGTCGCAGCCCTTACATTGGTATACTGCGACATCGTCGCACTTCCCGCACTAGTGAATTGCAACATCACACTGTGCATAACCATAGAGTGCGCCGATCTGCCATTTTTTGCTGTACAGGCACCTTTTCTCCATTTTTTATTTGAGTTTTGGTTTGTGTACAGACTCCTCTGCACTGTACCTTCCATGTAGAGCCCCTTTTGTCCAGTAGTGTTTTGTTTGGCTTGTTTGTATTGGTTTTTGGGTCTTTTGAGTTTTGGATTCATGTTTGGCCCCTTGAGTAAAAACTAGTGTTTTGCTTGCATTTTTAAGCGAAATGGGTTCTATTTTTGAAAAAAAATTCCCCCTTGTGCATTCTTCAGTCGTTTTGACCCATCTCAAGGTTTTGAGATCATTTTTGGTTTGGCGTGATTTGCTTGTTTTAAAGACTTGAAGAGTGTGGGATGTCCATGTCTTTTTTAGCCTCTCTTTCTTGGGTTATGCATCTTGTTTACCTTACATGTTGAGCTATTCAATCATTTTTGGGGAAGATTGATTCTTTGTCTCCACTTTAGCTCAAAGAAAAGCTTGATTTTGTCACTCTTTTGCTATATTCATGAATTTGGAAAATGTAAATATTCTTCTTACTTTATTTTGATAATTTGATATTCTTGGTCTTATCATCATAAGAAGAAGAAAGGCTTGTTTCAGATTTGTGTGCATTTGAGTTAGATAAGATTGTTAAGTGCTTATCTTTGTCTTGCATTTGATTGGAAATGTTTGTGGAATCCTTCTTTCCGTAGCTTAGATGTGTCTTTTTCAAGTGTAAAAAGATAGGAAATGAGTTATAATTATTGCATTTGGTAGATTTTGAGCCTTTCTTGAGTGCCTTTGAATTGTTTAGGTGCTTGCTATTTTTCTTTGGGAATTTCTGAATGATTAGAGTGTTGTAGATATTCTCTCACTTTCTATATATAGATGTGAAAAGCGTTTAGTTATCAAGTTCCATTTTTGATACATTCATTTGAAAATTGAAAGTGCTTCATTATTTTGTCTTATACATTGTTAAGATTAGTTGCATCTTTCATTTTCTTTGCGCTTTTTAGTTGATTATTGCAGAAAGTTAGAATTATTGCACTCTAGGAAGGAATACTTCTTTTCACTACTACTTAAGTACTTTTGGTTTGAAAGAAATAAAAATGTCTCCTTACCTTAAGTAGCTTTCATTGAAAAGGAAAGGAAATGTGCATTATCATGTAGTTGAGGATTGCATTATGTTTACATTTATGTACTCACCTAATGCATTCACCTAACCATACAAGATAAAATTAACGCTAGCTTAGGTTAAAATCATTTAGTAACTGTGTGTAAGTTAGAGATGTGTTCCGGCGTCTTTAAGTGTGGCAGCTGTCGTTATTTGCCAGCACTGTATACTGGGGTTATTGTAGTCTTCCACGTACTTATCGGTATATCGAGCTCCTTTACGTACCCACCAAGTACCATAATCCATACTTGAAGTATATCAAAGGGTGTATCACGTACTCGGTATTATATCGGAAGGTCTCTTGCCGAACGGTTGTGCATTAGATAGCACCACTACAGATTTGAGCTCCCACGTACCTTGTGTATATCGAGAGACACCCATAGGAATCCTGAAACCATCTGAGTTAACCATTTGGCCATCTTGGAAAAGCAATACACCAAGAACACCACTTGGGGAGATTAGCACGCACGTACCATCCAGGTAATCGGGTATGTAGGCAAGGGTACGGTCCCAATCCTCCTTGTCGCATCATATTGTTGGACCCTGCAGTATATAGCGGTTTGCGATGCCTTGATAATCCCGTGAGGTTCCAAACTTTGAATCCACTCCTATTCACAAAGTTTGCTTGTTGCTTTTAGACTTGAGTAGTGTTTGATTTTTGTGGTACTTTAAAGACTCTTAGGAAGCTTAGATATGGAAGACTCTTTTGGGACTACCAACCAAGAGGCCCCTTTCTAGGGTATGCCATTTGTTATCCCCCCTTGTGGAACTGTTGGTCCTCCCTTTATGGCTACGTTGAGTCTTCCTGGATTGACGATAGGATTACCAGTATGGTTATTCTCCAATCCAGTTACACCAAGTGCACCAATTACGTCGAACCTAGGTCTGTCACCACATGACCATTGATCTCATGGTGACCCTTCTCCTTCTCCGTCGAAAGTTGGATCGGCTTCCATCTCTTGCTCTTCTCCTACTGAAAACTCTGATGTTAGTAAGAAGGCGGGTGCGAAGAAGAAGAAAGATAAGATTAAGAAGAAGAAGGTTAAGAAAGAGACCACGCTTCAACCATCTACCTCTGATGGCACTCATTCTATGAGAATGCCTCGTAAGCCAAAGTTCCCTTGCAAAATTTGCAAGGGTGATCACCTTCTCAAGAATTGTCTTGGTATTTCTCGTGTGTCAGAAGTGTGGTCTAAAAACCCCAAACCGCTTGTATTGTCAACCTTTGACCATCATGTTGATGACACTCCCTCGACCAGTGACCCTTTGGTGAAGGTTTGGAAGGGTAGAGCTGCAGACCCTTGCTGGATATGCAAGGGAATGCATCGTACTTACCTTTGTCCAAGAATGGATGAAGCTACACGGTGGTTGGAAGATATTACTAGTTCTCAATAGGTGCTTTCAACAAGTGATAGCAAGTTGCCCCTTGACCCCCCGCTGGTTGATCAAGTGATCAATTCAGTTTCATCGGTAATTGATCCCACTCTTCCTTCTGAGAGTGAAGTAATCGAGTCACTGTCATCTGTAGTCTATCCCACTCTTTCATTGGAGAAAGTCCAGACTGAAGCAGTCACCATGACACAATCTTCGTCTCATTCTTATCTTCCAAGTGAAAGTGAATTTGAAACCACTGATGTTTTCCTAGTCAATTCAGAATGTCCTAGGCAAGGGGAAATCCTATCCATTTCTACAGGACCCCCTCCAAGTATTGAGGTTATTTCCTTTGATTGGAACGGTCTAACATAATCTAGTCTTCCTTCGAGTATTCCTTTTCAAATATCTGTAGGAGTTTTCGATAAAGAAATTTTTTGTACGATAGTTGATGAGGGAGCTTCTGTTAGTATTTTATCCTCAACTGCTTGGCAAGCCATAGGTTCTCCTCAGCTTGTGCCAGTCACTGACCAGATTTTGGCTTTTAATAGAAGCCCTACCAGGCCTTTAGGAATTCTCCCACAGTTACTTGTCACGTTGAGAGGTAAAACCGTTTATGTTGATGTCATGGTTGTCTAAGGTCCTTTAGATTTCAATCTACTCCATGGACATGATTATGTCTATGCTATGAAATTCGTCGTGTCCACACTCTTTCGAGTGATGTATTTTCCCTATGATGGGAGGATTGTGACCATTGATTAGCTTTCCTATGTGACACCCACTCATCATATGACTCCTAGTCATCAGATTTCCCTAAATGTTCCACATGTTTTAGTGGTTTCTTCCCCCTAAGGATGGGGGCACGAGCACGGTTTATGTTATGTTTCAAGCTCGTTAAAAAATGAAACCAACAACCCTAGCATAGTTTCCCTTTGGTTTCAAGCTTACATAAAAATGAAACCAATCCATTAGAGCATAGTTTTATTCTATCTCAAGCTCATTAAAAAATGAAATAGATTCTCCCTAGCATAATTTACCTTTGGTTTGAAGCTTGCATAAAAATGAAACAATCCCCTCGAGCATAGTTTTATTCCATTTCAAGCTCATTAAAAAATAAGATGGTCCCCCTCAAGCATAGTTATTGTCTATTTCAAGCTTGTGTAAAAATGAAATAGATCTCCCTCCCTTTAGTTCAAGTCTCTCGCTAGAGTTAGAACTTAAACCTTCATTTCCTCTAATTCTCGTTTTCCTCCCCTTGGTGAACATTTTCATATTAGTAGCCAAGTTGGTAGTTGGGTTAGCAAGCAGCATTTTTAGACGAAATGAAGCTTGGGGGGCATGCCACATGTTGTACCGTCAGCAATCATGTTGAGGGAACACTACCATGTTAAGCCGCTAGAAATCATGTTGGGGGCATTTACCAACCTCTGGGCATCATGTTGGGAAGGAACCCATCAATGGGCCTTAACCTGTGAGCATAGTTCCCTTTCTTGTCAAGCTCGTTAAGACATAAAATAGTTTCCTGCGAGCAAAGTTCTTATCTTGTGTCAAGCTCGTTAAAAAATGAAACATATCCTTTCCCTTTGAGTCAATTCTCCTCGTAGACTTAGTACCTGAACCTTCTTTTCACTCGCTTATGCCTTAGGCGAATGAAATGAAGCTTGGGGGCATGTCTTCAACCTCTGGAAGTTACGTTGAAGACAACTCGATCGCCTCTCCACACCACGTTGGAGCTAAGTCACTTACTTCTAGAAATCATGCTGGGGGCATGTACCAACCTTTGGATCTCATGACGAGAAGAAGTTCACCATTGGGAACATTTTCGAGCATACTTTCCTTTTTTAGGTTTCGAGCTCATTAAACCATGAAAATTATCCCGAGCATAGTTCATTTTACATTACAAGCTCGTTAAAAAATGAAGCAAACATCATGAGCATTCTTCCAACCTATCTTCGAGCTTGTTAAAAACAGTAAGATGGCATTTGAGCTTACTGTTTCAGTTTTTTCGTGCTCTGGTTAAAACATGAAAAGTGGTTTGAGCTTAGTTTTTACTTTTTCGTGCTCTAGTTCAAACATGAAAAAGATTCCGAGTGATTTTGATACCATTCTCGTGCTCGTTAAAAAATTGAGTTAAAAAGGTGTGTCTAACGAGTATAGGTTTATCACTTTATCTGGCCTCGCTAAACTATTTACGGAAAAGGAATTGTGCCGAGTTTACTTTTTTCTTTGTCGTACTCGGTCATCAACCATGAAAAAGTTGTTCATGGAGTCCTTTTAAGCTCTTTTCAAACTCCCTAAATAGGAAAAGATTTCCAAGTGAACTTGATGCTTTGACGCTTGTAAAAGCATTTGAATGATCATCTTTCTGGTGATAGTTTACCCCTTTTTCGGACCAGGAAGCACTATTTACAAAAAAGGAATACTCCAACCAACCATGACTGGAAGAGTCCTCTCCCACATTTTTTTACCCTTTTTTGGGTGATGAGGCTAACTTTACAAAAAAGGACCATTGGAGTCTCCTTTAGTTCTTTTCAGACTCTCTAAACATGAAATGACGCCGAGTTTTCCTTCTCTGGAATCATTAAATTTTAAACATTGAAGGGCCCATTATGGGATGAACCCCTCCTTTCCTAGGTTCGTAAAACATTTGGGATCGAACTCATCTATGAGATGAGCTATACCGAGCATCTGGTTACCCTCATCAACCTCGTCAAAAAAAACATGAGGCACTCATCAATCATGATGGGGAAAAAGGAAATATTTTGTGTTACGTCTTAATTACGGAAGTACATAGTCACTCTTGAACATGGCACTAGTTTGCATTTTGCATTCAGTACTTGGGTAATATGTTTTTCTTCGAGTCCTGTCAATTCCACGAGACTTGTCGCTCCTTTGGATCAGCCAAAGAATGCTTCCACCATTAGTTGCATTAGGGGTTCGTATGATTCTCGTCAGCCAAGTCATGCCATGCCCATGTTCAATAGATGTTCATTACTCATCATCTGCAGTCAGTATACTTTCAATCATGTCGGTCTACCTTGAGTCAGTCTTGCACATTATTGTACCATCCGATCTACTCTACACATCTTTTGTCGTGTTTCATGTCGATTGATGGGGGATTCATCATGGCCCTCCTTCGACGGATTCATCCTTGTTGACATCAACTCATCATCCGTGGATTGAATCTAGAAACCAACCAAGTACCTTGGCCCTGCATGCCTCAATGGCAGGTTACCTTGCTTTCATCATTAGTTTACCTCATTGACTCTTGATTGAAAGATTCCATTAGGTGTTCAACTTCAGCTCATTAATTCACGCTTGATGGTATGTACTGTGATACCTTGAGGATCATTGACATTAATGGTGATTCCCCTTGCACTTGTTAACGGTATACATTAATGACCGGTAATCAAGTGGTTTCTACCATGTTCGACTCCAAAACATTGTAATCACATGTATAGATTCGTATCATTGCGGGTTCAGCTTGAAGACCCTGGGGAAGTTATTTTCTACCCAGGTTGCGATGGAGATTGTTTGAGATGCACGGATCCACATTTGTATTGGTCATGGCTGTGTTGTAAGTTCAGAGTTACACAGATCCACTTTTGTATTGGTCATGGCTGTGTTATTATCTCATCATGGATCTATGATTGTGTCTAGTAGCCATGATTGTGTTCAGTCGGTCTTTACTATCATGGATCTTCAATGTATTGGTCGGTAGCCATGTTTTGTGTTGTATGAGACTTATGGATCTCAAGTCATTTATGCAGTAGCTCCTTCCAACCAGCAAGTCCTTTCCATTTTTCTTACTATAAAGCATTTCACCTGTCTCATTCCGTCAGCTTCATGATTTGGGGTCATTGTGTTACACCAAAATGTCGTCACCCTTGTGCAAGTGTCGCAAGTGTCACAAGTGTTGCAAGTGTCTTCATCCTGACTTAGTGTTGTCACCATGGCCATTGCAAGTATCATCCTTATGACCAAGTGTCATCATCATGACCGTTGTGATAATTTTGTCATCTTGACCATTGTGTAAAATCTTTGCTCTCACCCCTAACCTCATTCTGGGCTAAAACACATCCAACTGAGAGATTTACTTGCCTAGTTGACCTCTTTAAGTAGGCTGTCGCACTTCTCCTTCATCTAGGGTGCGACGTCACAGTTTCTAGTTAGCTAGGGTGAGACACTGTCGCACTTTGCCTTCCTACAGAGTGCGACGACACCTCTTTGTCGCACTGTGTCCTTTACCAGGGTGCAACGAGGCTGGTTAAAGGCTATTTTGGGGAGTCTCGAGGTCTTTCTAGAAATTTGTTGAGGTGGAGACCTATCCCTAGGCTCTAGGTGAGGTGGCATTCTGGTTCCTAACTTTATGAGAAGATCCCTTAAGCATCTCCCCCTAATACTCAACCTACCCTATCTCTTTAGCCCTATATAAACACCCATTCTCTCCATGGGAGGAGAGGAAGGTCTATGGTACCCTTATGCTGGTAGAACCCATATTGGTGATTGGGAAGCTTGTACCATCTTGGAGACTTGGATTAGACATGTTGGATGGAGGATGCGATGTTGAGGCTTTGGTTGTAGCTTCATCTTTTCTATGTATTCCCACCTTTTTATACAGTTAATATAATCTCTTTCCATAAATGTTGTCTCATTGATGATGTTTAGAACTTTCTTCCTCAAATGTTAGTTTAGATCAGTTATTGTTTAGATATCTTGTACTGCTTGTATCGTTTCCATATTGTCTTGACAGGTCTTGCAGCTGGAGATCTGATGACAACGAGACTTGGAGCAACAATAAGGAGAAGGATCCGCGATCTGAAAGGTACGATATCTAAGTACTTAATCTATAACTAGATCTAGGAAATGAGTTTTGTATTCTGTACTATTTGTTCTAGATTCACTTGAACTAGGGAGATCACGCCTTAGATCTGTCTTTGGTAGATTGTTCGATAACAACATGTGTAAAGTGGGTATTTATTCCTAAGTATTGGAACACCGAGGACGGTGTTATTCCAAGGGGGAGGGAAATGTAATGGCCCTATTTTTGTTAAAATTCAATATGCTAGGACAGAAAATAGCAGCATTACATTCCATTTCACAATAATAGCATATACAGGATCACTGAAGAAACAACAAGCACAGCATAAACACAAGAGACAGAGATTTATCCTGGGAAACCCTCATGGGGTAGAAAACCCAGCAAAGCTTCCTCAATATAGATGACCAGCAATATACAAAGATAAAACCCTGAGACATGATCTCCTCCTCCACAATTGCAGACCTCTCCTCCACAAGTGCGCTATCCTCAAGTGAGTGAATGTGTATAATGAGGAACACACCTCCTCTATTTATACACTACACTGACATGTATTTTACACAGGTACACGTAGGCTCGTATTTAACCAATGGGTTAAATACCCCACTACAACTGACTGGGACGACCCCTTTAGGGTGGTCTAATAACCCTTTGACCCACATAACACATAAAGGGCCGACCTCCACTAGGGAAGTCTAATAACCCAAGTTACCACATTCTGACGGAGGAATAAACATCTCCGGATATACAATAAGATCTTTACGGAGGAATGAAACATCTCCGGAATAATAAAGTACAATTATAATATTCTTTGAAGTTACAATATCTCAACACTCCCCCTTAACAAGAAGGATATTATAACACCATCTGCACGAGCAAGGAGTCATCAACATCATACATGATACATCTATAAATCATTGGAAGCTTTCTCAACATCATCAGTAACTCAAGCAGTTACTGGAACATCTTCAATACTGGAACATCAACATCTTCAGTACTGAGTCTTTATCTTCTGCAGCACTCGAACAGCTACAACAACATCAACATCTGGATCCTCACGATCATCAGTATTGTCATCTCACGATCATTAGCATCGTCATCACACGATCATCAACATCATCATCACACGATCATCATCATCGTCATCTCACGATCATCAGCATCGTCATCACACGATCATCAGCATCGTCATCACACGATCATCGGCATCGTCATCTCATGATCATCAGCATCATCATCACACGATCATTAGCATCGTCATCTCATGATCATCAGCATCGTCATCACACGATCATCAGCATCGTCATCACACGATCAGCATCATCGTCATCACACGATCAGCAGCATCGTCATCCTACGATCAACATCGTCATCACACGATCAGCATCATCGTCATCACACGATCAGCAGCATCGTCATCGCACGATCAACATCATCATCAATATATATGATCCTTCCTTTCGGAATTACTGGATCAATCTCATCACAATCATATTTGAGACTATCCTTCCTTTCGGAATTACTGGATTTACTGTCTAAGGATGATTAGTCCAACCACAATCATATTTAAGACTATCCTTCCTGGATTTACTGTCTAAGGATGATTAATCCAACCACAATCACATTTAAGACTATCCTTCCTGGATTTACTGTCTAAGGATGATTAATCCAACCACAATCGTATTTAAGACTATCCTTCCTGGATTTACTGTCTAAGGATGATTAATCCAACCACAATCGCATTTAAGACTATCCTTCCTGGATTTACTGTCTAAGGATGATTAATCCAACCACAATCACATTTAAGACTATCCTTCCTGGATTTATTGTCTAAGGATGATTAATCCAACCACAATCGCATTTAAGACTATCCTTCCTGGATTTACTGTCTAAGGATGATTAATCCAACCACAATCGCATTTAAGACTATCCTTCCTGGATTTACTGTCTAAGGATGATTAATCGAAGCACTTCATTCTCGAAGACCTCACGTCTACGGCTCTCTTTAGGACTGACAGTCCAGGGATGATTCAATCCCCTCAAGTCCATCAAGAACTTCATTTTCGGAGACCTCACATCTACGGCTCTCTTTAGGACTGACAGTCCAGGGATGATCCAATCCCCTCAACTGTCCACTAAGGACTTCATTCTCGGAGACCTCACGTCTACGGCTCTCTTTAGGACTGAAAGTCCAGGGATGATCCAATCCCCTCAACTTTCCACTAAGGACTTCATTCTCGGAGACCTCACGTCTACGGCTCTCTTTAGGACTGAAAGTCCAGGGATGATCCAATCCCCTCAACTGTCCACTAAGGACTTCATTCTCGGAGACCTCACGTCTACGGCTCTCTTTAGGACTGAAAGTCCAGGGATGATCCAATCCCCTCAACTGTCCACTAAGGACTTCATTCTCGGAGACCTCACGTCTACGGCTCTCTTTAGGACTGAAAGTCCAGGGATGATCCAATCCCCTCAACTGTCCACTAAGGACTTCATTCTCGGAGACCTTACGTCTACGGTTCTCTTTAGGACTGAAAGTCCAGGGATGATCCAATCCCCTCAACTGTCCACTAAGGACTTCATTCTCGGAGACCTTACGTCTACGGTTCTCTTTAGGACTGAAAGTCCAGGGATGATCCAATCCCCTCAACTGTCCACTAAGGACTTCATTCTCGGAGACCTTACGTCTACGGCTCTCTTTAGGACTGAAAGTCCAGGGATGATCCAATCCCCTTCTGTATTCTCATCTATACAAGAGCAGTTATCACATTAGCATGTATTCTCCCCAATACATCAAAACATGTATACATCACACCAAAACATGTATACATCACAACTAGCATGTATTCTTACTAATACATCAAAACATGTATACATCACATCTAGCATGTATTCTTACTAATACATCTAACATCAAAACATGTATACATCACAACTAGCATGTATTCTTACTAATACATCTAACATCAAAACATGTATACATCACACCAAAACATGTATACATCTAGCATGTATTCTCACCAATACATCTATCATCAAAAGCATGTATAAGTAAAACTAAGTATTCTAAGTATAAGAGTCCTAAATCTAAATATTTCTAAGTAACTGGGTGTAGAGAACAGGTTACCTCATCATCGACCTTGTTGTTCGATGAGACAATCTTATCAGCAGTGACTATACTACTCCCCCTTTCGAGGAGGGTCCTTTTGAACTACACCAAGCTTGTCTCGGAAGTATTCAAACTTCACTCGAGACAGAGGTTTGGTTGGTAACTTCTTCACTTGACGTAGAGGTTTGGTTAGTACAACGGTAACCTGTTACAAATTCAAACTTTAGAGTTCCTTTCTGCGTCATATCTTGTTAGTTCCCTATGTTCTTTGACTTATCATGGAACACTAGATTCTATGTCATCTTGATACAACTCTAAATATCACATAGGATCTCAGTTGGTTCTATCTCTAAGTCAAACAATCCTAAAGCCAAACTTCTTCACAACTAGCAGAGCAAGCATCCATATATTCCGCTTGTGCTGAGAGCCACACTAGACTGCTTCCAGCTAAACCACGAGATCATGGCTAATCCCAGACAATAACATCCTCTCGATGTGTTCTTCTTGTCTGATACACTTTCTGCCCAATCAGAATCTGAATAGCCATCTGAAGTCATGATCTTCAAGATAGCATAGATCAAATTCTATCGTGTCCTTTATGTGCCTCATCACATGCTTTGCAACTATCAGGTAAACACATCTAGTTTCCACTAGATACTAACTCAAGGTGTTCATAACAAAGCATATATCTAACCTAGTATATGTTAGATATATCAAAGACCCAATAATTTGACTGTACAGAGTTATATCCACTAACTCTGATGAGTTATCCCCTAACAACTTCAAGTTGGAATCCATAAGAGTGGCCATTCCAACACCTCAAGTCATATTTCTCATCATACTTTCCCTGGTTGAGAAATATTCCTTCTGAGCCTTGCCATACTTCCAGACCTAGGAAGTAAAGCATCAATTTGAGATCTTTCATTTTTCATTTCTGCATTGAATGATCTTCTGCATATCTATCTGTGCCATCTCTCGTTAGATGGGTCTACTAATATGAGCCTCAATATCATTCGAACTCTGTGGTGAGTTCCTTCTTGCATCCATGTCATATGTGTATCATATTCAACCTTGTAGCAAAGGTTGAGATCCACATCACCCTTGGTGATCATTAAGCTTATCAATTTATTATCGATCCTAGGTACCTATACAGAACCTGATTCACACTTCTTCTTTAATTACACCATACTTGGAGCAAACATCTTGTCGTGATTCTCTTCCCCTTTCTAAGAGAATCTTCTAGCCATGAGCCTTGTATATTTTGTTTGATTTGTAAATCTTCTTGTTTGAACATCCACCACTTGTACGGTGTCCATCATTCTTCATGACCTTTCCTACAAATCAAAATTAAGTACATGATTAGTAATACTTCATAATCATCAAAAGATAACCTATTATGCATACAGATATCATTTACATAGTGATGCAACTATTTTGACCAATACTTTGGCACAACACTTTCCCATATCCTGTATGCATACAGTGGCTATCTAGATGCCTTCCATCTCTACCAGAACATACTATCGAGAGTGTGCACAACTCTCAGCATGTTAGCAAAGAGGTTTCATTCTAGACAAGCAACAATTGAATGTTTGTCCAACTTACCAAACATATGCACATTAGTTGTATACTGTTCAATGCTCTATGAATGTTTACACTCAGCATTATATATTCTAGGAATACAAATATGCATACAACCTATTACAGGCAATATCATTACTATTTCAAATAGCAACTCAAATACTTATCTTTTATGTTTGTGTGGCTGCCTCCCGCTTGATCTTCTATATGTCTTTTGAACTTCTATTCATTCTGTACCACTGTGCATGCTCAAGAGTCATCCTCATGATCTCATACACAAACATACACTCATTAGTATATTCTAAATGCTATCAAAACATTATAGTACTAAATAATCTTGAAAATGTATAGTCATGATTATAGTTAATAAACATTAGTATTCAAGATTTCAGGGAAGTCTTCTTTTACTCATGCATATCATTAATCAAGATAAAAGATATAATATGCATAATCCCTTGATTACTAACTTTATGAATAAGCATAACCAATCATTCCAAGTATACTTATATAAGGGATCCTAACACAAGGTAAGATTCATGGGAAACATACCTGGATTAGTATACCTACTTGGTTATGTACAACATACCTAAACAATCTCTTCAATGATTTAGAGATCCTGAGCTAGAACCTGCATGTCTCATAGGTTAAGCATAATATAACAAAGTCATACATACCTCGTAAGTAGAACAAAGATTATGGATGAGTCTTTGTCTTCATGTTTTCATGGTCATGGAGCCTGATTTGTCTTTTGTGATGTACCTGTATCTTGTTAGCAGACAACATCAACCTCACACAACACCATAATGCATTAGTACAATCATAAGTGTCAACACCCTAACCAATGAATATCTTTTATCATGCATTCATAATTTTGTTAAGGTGATACAACAAATCTAAAATCAAGATTGTACTAACTGTAATAACATGAAGACAAACATACCATGAACAAATCTCAAAACATACCTCGATGATTCATACCTATCGAGATCACTTGTAATCTCCTTATGTAAAGCCTTAGCCTCATCTCCCTCTGAAACATGAACTCCTTCACTTATGTAGGTGACCAATCCATCTTCTTCTAGGATTAACCCTATCCACTTGATTTGCAAGAACTGGACCTGGAGCTGGATATGGGTTTGTCAGAGAAACCCCAAAAATTCAAACTTTGAATTTCAAACTTCCGAAAGGATAGAAATATGCGCCTTGATGAGCTGATCAAACTGATATATTCAGAATTTGAAAACTGCAAAGTTTTACTCCTCAATTTTTCCTTTGAAACTTTCGGATTCACTGGACGTGACCCTGAACTGGGGTTTGATGAAGCCCACTCTTTTGTCCCATCAAAAAGTTTGATCCAAAGCTCTAAGCTTCTATTATTCTGAGGAGCTTCCAGCCGTGGTCACAGATTTCAAAAATTCCCATTTTTACAGAAGCCCTAATTTTCCGCTTTTCTGATCAAAGTCCCGAACTAGGGTCTAATCAAGCCCGGCCTTCTGCCCAACCAAAAATTCTGATCTTGGTCTCTAAATTTCTATTTTTATGAGTAGCATCCAGCCGTGGTCTCCGATTACAAAAATTCCAACTTTCTTCAAAGCCCTAAATTCCGGAAGCCATGAATGAAGGTACCAAAAAATAATTCTGTTTTGACATAAATATGTACCTGATTGTTTCTGGTGTAACTCCGAAATTTTTGATCCACAGGGTCTGAAAAAGTTTTCTGAGATAGCCTGACCTGTTAGCTTTCCATCCTGACAGGTCTGACCTCAATTGGATTCTCTGAGAGAGAGTTATACCAATTGTCGCAACGTGACCTGTTTATGAGATAATACAGGAGAGCGAACTTGTACAGCGTTCCACGTGTCACTGGTTCAACTTCGGCCTCTGAAAACATTTTCTGAGATAGTACAGTCTGTGTACTACCTGTCACTTTTCATGAAATTTCATTTGGAGCTTCCTAGCCCAAGTTATGACCTTTTTCCCAAGGTCACCTGATTTTGACTCAGATCTGGAAGAGGCAGAAACCCTATATTGTACAAATCATAAATCACAAATTACAACGAATTAGAGGTTGTCCTTTGGACACAAGGTACTTGGAGATTTTAGCTTCGTCCTGTAACAATTTCAGATCCGAAAACTTCGCCAAAACGGATTTATAGCGAAAGTGCTACGATGACTGGTTTTTGCTATGTAAAACCCTAACCTTCAAATTGTCGTAAGTAAAGCAAGTGTCTTTAGTGCCATACCTTGTCTTCCTTCAGGTTAGCTCTGATACCATGTTAAAATTCAATATGATAGGACAGAAAATAGCAGCATTACATTCCATTTCACAATAATAGCATATACAGGATCACTGAAGAAACAACAAGCACAGCATAAACACAAGAGACAGAGATTTATCCTGGGAAACCCTCATGGGGTAGAAAACCCAGCAAAGCTTCCTCAATATAGATGACCAGCAATATACAAAGATAAAACCCTGAGACATGATCTCCTCCTCCACAATTGCAGACCTCTCCTCCACAAGTGCGCTATCCTCAAGTGAGTGAATGTGTATAATGAGGAACACACCTCCTCTATTTATACACTACACTGACATGTATTTTACACAGGTACACGTAGGCTCGTATTTAACCAATGGGTTAAATACCCCACTACAACTGACTGGGCCGACCCCTCTAGGGTGGTCTAATAACCCTTTGACCCACATAACACATAAAGGGCCGACCTCCACTAGGGAAGTCTAATAACCCAAGTTACCACATTCTGACGGAGGAATAAACATCTCCGGATATACAATAAGATCTTTACGGAGGAATGAAACATCTCCGGAATAATAAAGTACAATTATAATATTCTTTGAAGTTACAATATCTCAACAATTTTGACCCTATTGCATTACAATGTAAATAATGTAATATTGTTATAAAATCATGGTGAGGAGATCAAGGCCAAGGCCTCGCCATCGATTTATCGATGCATATGGTTTATGTGCTAACCAGGCACAATGGAATTGCAAATATCATGTAAATATGCATTTTAATAAAATACCCACAACTAGCTATGCAATGCAACAAGAGATGGGGGCATGATTTTAAAAGGAATTGGGAGGGAAACATTCAAACCCTTGAACCAATCAAGTCAAGCCAAGTGTCAATGAGAGAACACATGAAACCCTCAACTACCCATGTTGACTTTGGTACCCAATCATTCATTTCTCCCAAGAGTTGGGTGAAGTAGTTAATGCCTTGGGGAATGGGAGGTATGGCTGTCCAAAATTCGAGTATGGGAAATCCACCCTTCATGGAAACATGTTTTTTCTCCTTGGGTAAGAAAAGAGCCATGAATTTCACCCCAATCCATAACCCATGAACCAGTGTTGTCTCTCTCACGTTTTTGGAGCTACCTGGGTGTTTTCCCTCCACGTTTTTCCTGTGTTTCCTTGTTTTTAGTTGGGAAGAGGGTGTTTTTGGTGTTGCAGACATGTTGGTAAGAAGGGAGCTCGAATTGAGGTTTCATGGGGGGCGTTTGGGCAATTTGAAACGCTCATAACCTATGGGAGAAATCGGTTTTGCTCCCTGTGGTCGAATTACCCTTTCCACAGTCCGTTTTGGTGTGCCCATGATTTGGGGAAAACCCATGGCCATCCTATTTGTAAATCCCATTGTTGGAAATGTGTATCCATGCTGAGTTTTTGAGTTTGTTGTGTGTAAGAGAATGTTGGGGTTGAGATGGGTATCTATTGCTTTGGCTTGAGCTTGAGTGCAAGCATCCATAAATGGAGAGGGTTCAGATTTAACCTGATAAACCTAGCTGTGGACTAGCTTGGCTTAGATGCAATGATTATTGGGCTGTGTATGAGTATGAATGTCCCCTTTTCCTTGTAGAAATCATGCCAAACTAGGGGGTGGTCTCTGAGTGCTGAAATAATACAGGTTGGGCAGAGACCTATGGTTGGGTGGAACGTTGCAGTGACATAGCTAGTTGCTTGGGACAATTTCTCAACAAAGATAAGTATTTCTCTCTATGTGTATTTACTTTTGCAATGTTTAGTTTGATGATCATTTTGATATGCTGGATGAGTATGAGATGTGTGTGGATGGTGTTTTTACTCCGCTATGCATATTTACTTGATTTGCTTCTGCACACTGTAGATTTTATTTGTATAATCTAATGAATCGGATGAGTTTATGTGAAAGCCCCACAGCTTGGTATCATGTTCCCTTCCTTGAATTGGGTCCACGGGAGGGGATGCTACAGAGTGGTATCCGAGAAAAGGTTGCAACATTTGGGCCTTCATGGACTACCTATCAAAGTTGCAGAGGTAAGTATTCTTCCTACTCAACACTGATCATTAAGAAAATCTCAAAATTTCAAAAAATTTCTAAGTGTTTTTGAGTTTTCTGCCAAGACTGTCAGCAAAGATAAGCCAGAAACGCCAAAATAGTCGGTGATTTTTAAGCTAAAACGCCGCGACACGGTCGATGAGTTTTAAGCTAAAACGTCGCGACACAGTCCACAAGTTTTAAGCTAAAATGTCGCGACACGGTCGGCGAGTTTTAAGCTTTAACGTCATGACATGGTCGACGATTTTAGCCTTATTGGTTGTGACACGGTCGACGATTTTTAACCATTTTTGCTGCGACTTGGTCAACGATTGGCAATTTTAGCCTTAATTTCTATGACATGGTCGACGATTTTAGACTTAATTACTGTGACACGGTCGGTGATTTTAGCCTTAATCACTGCGACACAGTCGGTGATTTTAGAATTAATTTCTACGACGCGGTCGGTAATTTTAGACTTAATTGCAGTGACGCAGTCGACGATTTTAACCTTAATTGCAACGACACGGTCAGAGGAGAAATTGCAAAGTTCGCCGAAATAGAGAATTTCAACAGTTTTCCAGGGTGAATTTCAAGTGTCCGAAAGTGAAAGATGACCTTGAACTTATGCGCTAGGATGCGTGAAATTGAAAGATTTACCAGAAAAAAAAAACGAGGGCGCTACCCTCGACCCGCCTTACATGGAAGCCACAAGGGGGCAAGCCCCCTTGGCCCCCGTTGTCCTCCAGAGACAATCAATGAATGTATGAAAGACATTCCCTATGCTTGGAATGTGCACTATGAATTGCATAAAGGGGTTGCGGACTCCTCAATAAGAGTATTGGGTTGTCATAGCCATTATGGAGGACGAAAGAGGGAAATTTTCTCACCTTGAACTATTTCTGGTTTCAGCATAAGAAGTGTATGCTTGGAAAATAGCAAGTAGGACTATTTTACATACGTATATGTATTAAATTTCTACTTGGTGAGAAATCACAACTAATGAGTCCTTGTGTGCTTGGTAGGGAAGCCAAGAAAAGGATCAACTATGATGTGGAGGAGGAACTCCATGTCATGATGGGGAATTGGAAGCGAGTGTTTTTCGGGAAATATACCCTATAGAGAGGAGAGGGACACTACCAACTTCTGGGGTGAGAGTTAAATACATAGATCATATCACATAGGCTTCTACAAAAGGAAAGAGATCAAGGTTCTTGAAGGCATACCTTATTAACGAAGTTCGATCCTAGATTTCGCTTGCTCCTTCGATCGATCCTCCACTTGATCTTCCATTTGACGAACCTACAATACAAAGATACCTTCCTCAGTGTATCTTGACTGATATAATAATGATGAAATTGAAATACAATTTAAACATAAAAAACAATCAAGCATTTAATCCAAACAAATATGCAATCCATTAGACATTTGATTGGGATGGGAAGGGCATTTCAACCTTTATTATGAAAGCAAATAATTAGTACAAGTATACCTGATCATTCAAAGTGCTTGTGCAACCAGATCCTGGGCTCCTGCTCTTCACACTAACTTGGAATTCCTCCAGCGTAACAACCCTTAATGCATAGTTTCTTCTCCCCTCTCTCATTTATCCCCCTTGTGTTTATGGGACAAGGTAGGTAGTTTGGGTCGAGAGGTAGTTTGATTGGGAAGTTGGGGAAGTTGTAAAACCAACTTCAACTAATCCCAATTCGTCAAATTAATATATTTTTGATTACCTTTTAAGGTGTACGCTACTTTTCTTAAGTGGAGTAGCATTCAACATGCAACTTCCCTGCTTTACAACCAATGTTTGCAAGATTTATGAGGCTGTACGCTACTCTATTGAAGCAAAGTAGAGTATTTATGAGGGAAAACGCTACTTTAATGAAGTGGAGTAGAGTATTTCTGGAGGCAAACGCTACTATAATGCTTGTAGGGTAGCGTTTTTCCTTAAAAATAGGTAAAAAATAGAGTTTTGTCAGCTGTGAAGGGGTAAGTCTAGGCCATTCATCATCTAAGGTCATCATGCTCTTCAAGCCAAGTTGTCCTTTTGTGTGATCAATAGCTAAATGTGATCATGAATGGAGAAGTGCATATTTGACCTATAACAGATGCCCACTAATGTGTGAGGTCAGAGGAAAATGATGGCCGAAATACATTATAATTCCAAGTCAGCGGAGGAGCAGGAAACGGCAGAACCAAGTCACAAAAGTACCTGAAAAAATGATCAAGGTCAGCGAGCAATTACAATCTTGATATACCCTTCTTATCTCTTATTCTTTTTAGATAAAAGAATACCTTTCTTGTTGTTTTAATGAGTCCAAGAAAGAATGAAACTCAATAGATCCAACCATGTAAAGAGTTTAACGAGCCCATGGGAGGAAGACTCGGGACCTTCTTCATTGTTTACAAAGTTTGAGGAAGAGATAGAAGATTACTCTATAGTACTGATCTCTGGATTTTAATATCGAGCCGAGATCTGTTCTTGCTTGCCGCTGTTTTCAATTTTAAGGAGTCTGAAAAAATTAAACAATAACTCCATACACCTACTCGGATTTTAATATCAAGCCCAAGTAGGTTAATGCTCGCCGGTGTTTTCCTATTTATAGAGTCTGAAAAACTTAAACAATCCTCTATTTACCCTCTAGTGGATTTCACATCGAGTCCAAGTAGGTGAATGCTCGCTTGGTGTTTTCATGTTTCGAGAGCCTGAAAACCCTAAAGAAGGCTCCAAAAGATCATTTTTTCGTAAAGTTAGTCTCCTCCCCTGAAAAAGTGTAAAACAATGGAAGAAGAACTCTTCTAGCCACGGATGACTAGAGTATTCCTTTTTCGTAAGTAATCCGCAAAAGTCCAGAAAAGGGTTAAACTTATACTTAAGTGGATGGGCCTTCAGTCCCTTTAACGAGCTTGAAGAGGACAAGTTTGCTCAACAATCTTGTTTAGGTTTCAATAGTCCAAACAAGAGCTTAAAATGACTTAAATGACAGCTTTGAGGATCATGACTCATGACCTGCCAAAGACTAGGATCTCAAAAACCAAGTTAGTATTAACGACAAAAAATCTTCAATGACATAAAATTTCAACCATAAAGTACTTAATGTGGTCCGTCAATAAAGAAATTAAGTCATAATAGATTGATGCTACGAAAGTCTAGTGAAAATTTGAGAAACATAGGTTAAAATCATATCATCAACATTTATAGGTATTAATGATTAAATAGAAACCTTTTTTATGAAATTTGAAACTATAGACTTTTCAAAAAAGTGGGTAAAAAATCAAATTCAAATTCATATATGTAATTTCATTTTGAAGACTCAAATATCACATTTGGAATTGTAGGGCAAGTTTTGGAGCAAAACCTTGATCTTCAACCATTCATAGCGATTGAATTGGGTGACCATTCAACCTCAAACCTCTTCCAAGTAAGTTATTTTCATCCCTACTTGCTTTTTGATGGTTCATTTGTCAATTTTCATGCTTAAAATCATTTATCTAGCCATGCTCAACTCAAAATTTTCATGTATGCTACTGTATAAGCATAGAGTAGAGTATTTTTGAAGGTGAATGCTACTATTCCTCAAGGACAGTAGCGTCCGAATGTTACCGTGTGGTTATAGAGTAGCGTTTTTTTCCTGAAAATGTCTAGAAAATGCTCAAAAACTGAAAATTGACCCCTTCTTTTGACAGGATGGCACTTATTTGGAGGGATAGGGAGCATGAAGAGATGGATAGGGTGGCTATGCCAGATCCTACCACTCTTCATGCGCTTAGAAGGTGTGGTTTAATGAAATTCTACCGAACTGAAAACATGAGGGCACTCAACCGCTTACTTCAAAGACTCATCTAGTATTGGGATGCCGATGAAAATGTGTTTAATATCTGAGGAGAGACCTTGGAGCTCACTGTTGACAACATATACTTCATTACAAGTCTCTATAGGAGGGGATATCTTGTAAACCTGAAAGGGACTTCATGTAATGTGGGTGCCATGTCCGTACAAGATTATGTAAATGCCTATTGTGTGGAAGGTACTGAGAAATGTGGAAGTCAGGTTCTTATTTCTACTCTTACAAGCCTCCCTCTGAAGGTTATTATAAGTATGTTGAACCGAATGGGAGGGAGTGTTGCACAACACTTAGCCTCAAAGCACTACATGCACATTGGTGTCGAATGCTTGCAAGGTCATGTATATGATTGGTGCACAAGTCTCTTAGCAAACATGAAGATTCAACTCTCGGGGTGTAAGACTAGGAGAATGAAGAACTTTCGATATGGCAACATCCTTTGTACCTTCTTCTTTGAGGGGGTACCTTCTCTTAGTTTGGGCATGCCTTTGCCCCCATTCATTCCTCGTGATCCGATAATGGGCCGTTGGGGTGACATTTTTCTCCGCTAGGGTGGTGGTGAAAGCCACTTTTGCTATCACACCGATGATTTCTGGGGATGGTGGGAGAGATAGGTGCCAGCATTTGAGCAGTTTCCATATGCTTGTTTAGACTTCCATCATGATCTAGAGCTGGTACTTCCTCCAGGTGGTGCTTGGGGAGAGACAGGTATGTTTATGTTTTGAAAAATATTTAATTGTTTTCAAATTTTTAAGTATATAATTTTTATGATGAGTTTGAAATTCTAAAACAAAGTGTCATATGCAGATGTTGGACCAGTTCATCCTGAGGGACATCCTACTAATTTCATGAGGCCCATTGATGTGGGTGCAGCTGATGCTACGCTAGGGGCTATAGAGAGGAAGATGAGTCGGTTGACTCATGATATTCCTACATATCGCATTGAGCGGATGCCCATTGACATGCAGGAGGATGTAGTAGGTGTGCCCCTAGCTTGGATTAGAATGCTGCGGAAGGCAGCCACGCTGGTCATATGTTACCGAGAGGCAGTGGATGCTAATGAGGCCCCACCTTCTCCATAGGAGAAGGATATTTATGTATTTTGAGGCCATCGAGCCCAATTTTGTATCTTATGACTTGACTTTGTGATAGACTTATGTTCCAAATTCATACTATTTTTTTATACAGTATTGGATATATATACAGTATCGGCTTATATTTACATGTGTGTGTTTAACTTTATGTGCAAATGTTTATTTATGGACATGTATGATACAAATTCCAATCTAAAACATAATTTGCAAATGAATCAGCTAATGCATTCAAATTTCTTGGAATATGTTGATATATGATGGAATCAAACTGTCTTTCCAATAATTTAACTCGCAAAAACTGTTGTAGCAAAATAGGATCTCTGATCTAATAAACACCCGTCAACTGACATACAACTAGTTGCGAATCCAGTCTTACCTCCAAATGTGAAATTCCCTAGATAAGAGCATCCCGGAGAAGTTCTATGACCGCACTGTACTCAGCTACGTTATTCGTCATGGGACCCAAACAAACCCCCCGAAGAAACCAGTTGGCCAATCGGTGAGTAAATGACCCAGGCTATTGAATCCAACTATCGGGTGTGGTGACTGGCACCATTAGCAAATGCTAAAAAGTGTTCAGTCAACATCTGAAACATGAAGTGATAAAACACACATAAGGTCAACTAATAATCACAAGCAAAAACTAGTTCTACAAAATGTACAACTATAATACATGAAAAAGCACAAATGCCTAAGCATAGTACTTCTTCAGGTAGAGCCCATTTCTAGGCTCAGGCAGTTTATTACCCTCGTAGTCCGTTAGATCATATGATACTTTCTTCAGTACCTTCGAGATTATGTAAGGACTGAGCCACATGGACTTGAACTTGCCAGCCCCTAAAGGTTCCTTGTCCTGATCCAAAAGTAGAACAAGGTCTCCTTTGAGAAAAACCCTAGGTTTGACAGACTTATCGTACTGTCCTTTGGCTCATTTATTATGGAATTTATTTGCCGTGAGCGCATCGCAGCGTTTCTTGTCTATATGTTCTAAATGTAGCAAACATTCTTTTAGTACTGAAGTTTATGCTAACAGTTGGACAACCAACTTTAACGACGGAATCTTGCATTCAATCGGAATGACTACTTCTATCCCATGCATAAATTGGAAAGGAGAGAACCCGGTAGCAGTCTTTACCTTTGCTTGGTAAGCCCAAAGAGCACGATACAACATGATGTGCCAGTTATTTCGATTGACATTAACGGTTCTTTGTAGAATAGTATTCAAAGTTTTGTTAACTGCTTTGACCTGACCATTCACATGTGGATAGAATGAAGACGAATGCTCCTGATGAAAACTTAGCATGGTATAAAGCTCAATCATCATGCTGTTCTGAAAATGGCGACCATGGTCTATCACGATCACTTTGGGTATGCCAAACCTTGCGATAATCTGATTGAATATGAAATAAGTGGCGGTTTCTCCATCCTCCTTAATAGTAGGTATTGCCTCGGCCCACTTAGTGAAGTAGTCGATGGAAACAATAATATAACGATGGCCTCTGACCGAAACTGGACTACAAGTCACATAATCAACCCCCGATTTGGTGAAGGGACTTGTTGTGATCAGAGGATGAAGAGGAGCTAGATGTGCTGTCATTTTTCTGGTGAAAAACTGACACGGACGGTAGCATTTCATAGCTTCCACATAATCTTTAAAGATTGTAGGCCAAAAATACCCGGCACGTAGTATTTTCTGAGCTGTTTCCAACCCAGAAAGATGACCCCCACAAGCTCCATTGTGAGCATCATTCAATACTAATTATGTTTCTTCTAAAGTCAAACAACATCGTAAGATGGTGTCTATCCCATGTCTATACAAAGTATCATAAATAATAAGATAGTTTTTCGCATGACTTTTCAGTTTGCGTCGTTCCTCTCTAGAAAAAGTGGTGGGACACCTCAAAGTCTAGAAATATACTAAAATATCCCCATACCATGGGTCAGAGGAGGGAATAAGGAAGATATGTTGATCTGGAAATGATGACTCTTCCTCAATATGTACTAAGTCACTCGAGAATTCTAAAATTAATTTAGCGAACACTAGTGATTTCTTCGATTTGGCAGACTGAAAAACCAAATCAAACTCTTGTAGGATTACAATCCATTTATTATATTTCCCACCGTTGATATGTCGAGTGAGAACATATTGGATAGGATTGACCTATGCAATCACAGTAGTGGTTCGTAAAAGGATATAGTGACGAAGCCTCTGCACCGCATAGACCGCAGCTAGTGCTAACTTCTCAACGTGTGAATAATTAATTTCAGGAGCTATCAATGCACGCGAGAGATAATAAACAGCATGCTCTTGGAGCGTGTCGTCCTACTGAACTAGTACTATGCAAATTTTGTATACGGACGCCGCCAGATATAAGAGGAAATCCTTTGTATAATCAGGTGGGCTTAACAAGGAGGCTGATAGTAATGCCTTTTCCAAGGCCTCAAACGATGCTTGAGCAGCCTCATCCCACAAGAAGTAGGTATCTTGTTTAAGCAGTCTCATGAAACCCTTTGTGATTTTAGCATAGTTTATGATGAAGCATCACAAGAAGTTAGACATGCCTTGCAGACTTTTGAAGTTGTCACAAGGTGCGAGGAGGAGGCAGATTTACAATCGCCTTGACTTTTAACGGGTCAACCATTATGCCATGACTGGATACAATAAAACCCAGTAAACGTCCCGATTTGACGCAGAACACACACTTATTAGGATTCAATCGAATCTTGTATTGTCTGCACCATTCAAACACAAGTCTCAAATGAGTTGGATGATCCCGTCTCTTGCGAGATCGTGCTGGGAGGTCATCCAGGTAGGGTTCAACTATGTGCTTGATATCATGAAAAGCAAAATTCATTTCTTGTTGGAACGTAGCTCCAGCATTCTTTAAGCCAAATGGCATCTTCCGATAGGCAAAGGCTCCCCACGAGAAAATAAAAGTTGTTTTGTGTTGATCTTCGGGTTTGATTTGAATTTGATTATATCCTGAAAATCTGTCCATGAAAGAAAACATCTCGTGTCCCGTGCACGCATCTATGATTTGGTCGATAAATGGTGTGGGGTAGTTATCTTTCAGACAAGCTTTGTTCAGATCCTAAAAGTCAGTACAGACTCGAATGGTACCTTTCTTTTTATCAACCAGAATAGGATTCGAAACCCATTCTGTCATGCCGATTGGATAGATAAATATGGCTTTAAGCAATTTTTCAACCTCCTCCTTAATGGCGGCCGCTTTTCGACAATTCACAGGATGGAGTTTTTCTCTCATAGGTTTTGCATTAGGGTATGTTGTGATGACATGCTCAACAATGGTTGGATCAATGCCTGGCATCTCCTCATAAGACCAGGCAAAAATATCGCGAAATTCTTTAAAAATTTTGGTATACAGAGTGATCTCTTCTTGAGAACAATCTGCTCTAATAAAAATGTTTTCCACGACCTCGAGTTTGGTGGAAATGTTAATCGGGATGGTTCTCGATATATTAGCTATATTCCATAGTACTTGAAGTGGAATAGGACAAATCAACATTCCCACCAGGTCTCATCGAAAACTCTCCTCTCTCTATCTTGTCTAGATTTGGAAGCAAATAGGACCTGTGGTGCATGTGTTCCCAAGTCTGGTCTAGGCCCATCATGGATTCCAGGATGGCTTCGTCAGAAGGAAAAACCGTGTCTAAACAATCAAAAGAGTGGGTCGAATCTACTGACCATGCAGGAGCATACTCCATATCCAACTCAGCAGAGACGAGCGGAGTCACGATATGTTCCGTTGCAGCATGCTGTGCTTCCATGTATGCTACTTCTGCAACGGATAAAGGAACTGATGGTTCTGATACAGTAGGAAGGATCCACGGATCAGTCCTAAAACTGGCCGTGAAAATTTCAGTAGATGTATCTTCATCAGAACACATGAAAAGAACGGGAGTAGGTAGGTCAAAAGTGCCTATTAATGACCCGTAAAGCCTTGCTCCTAAAATCTCGTTTACTAGGGCAGATTGATCAACTAAAGGAACTATGGATTCCGATGAATTCTGTTTGTTTTACTGAGAGAATGAAAGTTGATCCACCGTGACGATCTTTCCCTCGTGGGGGAACATAACAACTCGAAAAACTGCCGATGCAATAACTTGCATGGCATATGTCTAGCTCCTGCCTAACAACATATTGTAATCAAGTGGAGCGTCCAAAACTTCAATCTATACAAAAAGTGTCTTACCGGTGAGTGTGACATCAAATTATGGCAAGACTCTGTGTGGATGGAAATTTCTACCATCAAATGTAGTAAGCAGTGTGTTAGAGGGGGCTAACTCGAGAGAACCCAAAGCTTTCCAACAAGAAATTGACATTATGCATGTAGACGCGCCCTCATCTACGACAGCTCATCTCATGGTCATAGGACCATGAGCTACCTCTATTTGAAGGGAAACATGGTACGAAAACTGGTATTTGATATCAGACATATCAAAACATGTAGTCATGTTGGATGATTCCATACTTCCAATCGCTGCCAGAAGTGCATTTTGTTGTAATGGACAACTTTGCAAAACTTCTAAGGTGGACATAGCACAAGGGGTCTGGGCTAGATCTTCAACCACACTGTAGTTGACGACAGCCCGTGCATTGGGATTGTGTGAAGCTTGTTTCAAGACACCTTTCGGGATCTTGGGCAGTGGGTCCATAGGAATGTGGAGGGGAGTGGAAGATTTAGGAACAAATTTATCCTTGTTCTACGAATACGGGGTATAATTTCTTGCCCGTGTTTGTAAAAGAGTGTCTGAGTTAACCATATTAATAAAAGTTTGATCAACTGAAGTGTGGGTGGTGCCCCCAATATTGGAGGTGCTAGAAGCTGATCCCTGCCCTTTCGAAAATGGATCTTTTAGGATGGCAGGTTTCTTTTCTTGAAGCAGCTTTTGGGCTTCTTCGATTAGAGGGAATTATGAGTGAGGTGGTCCTGCTTGCAAAGTTTGCAAGGGAACTTGACCTTCTTCTTTTCTCTGTTACCCTCCTCAGCTTTTTCTTTGTTTTTGGGATTTTGTTGGTTCCCCTCTCCTTTCTTTCCCTTCTTTTTATTGTTGGGCTGCCGAGGGCCCTTTTGATTAGTCTGAACCTATTGTATAGATTCAATAGTAGAAGGAGAGGTTGTGACGGGAGTCACTTCTGCAGTTGATTGTTTGACTGATAAGGCATGAACCTATTTAGTCAATTCTTTGAAGGCTACATAATCAACTGAAACTACTATGCTGTCCGCATGTGGTCCAGGTTTTGGTCTACCTAGATCAATGTTTGATCACGGTGCATCAGGTATAATTTCGTAAAGGAGCCTAGACTGAGCATAAACCAAGTCTAGTTGCTAGGTCCTTAAAATGACTTCTTCTTCTGATTATACCCCAGAAGTAGCTAATTCCTTAGAAACATAAGGAAGGAGTGATTTCAGATACCACTCCAATAAGAATTATGGGGGGTATTGGCCTTAATGAGCCTCTTCCGTCTTTTCAACTCCTGAATATGATCAGATAAATGGGTGGATTTGTTTTGTCTAAAGGTCGACAACAGATATGTCCCGGCATCGTACCAAACAAGAAGCTGGAAGTGGTTCAGAAAGACTACAATGAGATCCCAAAAGTTAAAAAAGGTGGTTGCAGGTAACTCAATGTACCATTTGGCTATAGCATCGCTTAAGGTTCTTTGAAAAAGCCTCAACCTAACAGAATCTTTGTTCAATGAGTTCGAAGAACACCAAAGCTGAAAATTGGTAACATGATCACCAGGATTCTCACCAGTTTTACCTTCGAATTTTGAAATGTCCGAATATAGCTTAGTAGGAACTGGTGGCCATGTAACGTTATGGCACACTGGATTGTTCATTAACTTGGAAAGATCTGGCAAATTCAGAGTTTCTAGAAACGGTAATCTAGGTCTATAAGATGGAATTTGATGAGTTGGAGTCATGAAGGGGGAACCTCCCATAGTTTGACCCATGAACTACTGGTTAGGGTTTCCCCCAGCCATCTGCTGGTAGGGGTTACTCCCAGCCATATGTTGGTAGGGGTTGCCTCTAGACATCTGCTATTGTGTGAAAGTGTTGTTGAAATTCCCCCACCTGAATGAAAGCGGGTTGGTACCCTGTGTATTCTTCCACTGTGGTTGGGTGTTAGCCCCGCCATATTGTTGGTTAAAAATATTACCCCCTCCTCCAGAAAACAAATAAAAAGGGATATTTCCTACAGGTATATTACTTTTATTCATATTGTAACCTACAAAGGTATTAAAACCAGGGGTAGTCGAGGTGGACGGCACAGTCACGGTACTCATGACATGCATAGTTGCAGAGGGATTCGACCCAACATTGGGTGTGAAAATCCAAGTACTAGGTATATGGTATGACTGTTGAGTTGCAGGAGGTGGAATGACATTCACTGTATTAATGGGTCCAAAATTAGGGGTAGAGGCAGATGTCAAAGCTGTTGAGCTTGGCATGTCTAACGTACCAGTGTTGAAACTGAAGGATAGAGTTGAAACAGAAGTTGTCTATGTTGAACTTGATGTAGCAGTGGAAGGAGGATTTACAATACTTGTATTCATACCCATTGTGGGAGTCTGTGGGACTCCCTGTTCGTCTCCTAGATTAGTCATAATATGCCTAGGTGTGAAAAAATATTCACTATTTTAGGGTTGCTGGAAACCAATGGGTAACAGAAGCGGAACGTTAAGTCTGGTAAAAGGAGGGTTAAAAGGAGTGTTAAACTCACCAGAAGTGATATCCTCAACCTCAACAATATTGAAGGCTTATTGATCCAGGGTTCTAGGTTGTGGTTCACCAGGAACCTCTATTTCAGCAGTAGGTTCAAAAAGACCACTGGAGTTAGTCCTCCATCGTGGTGGTGGCGGTAGTGGCTCCACACTGAGTGGGGGAAGGTTTTTCACCCTCCGAGACCTATGAAGTTGTTGGTCTTCCACAATTATATAAAAACAACACTAAGTAAAAACCTAGTGGCCACTAAGACTAAGGGGCAAACAACATACCACTAAAAAATCCTAAGTAATCAAACCAATTAAATGGATAGCAAATACTCTCAGAAGTAAGTCTAGGATGGTTAGGGCATAGAACAGACTAACAGAATACTTATGGTCAGTTTCGTGGCATCCACCGGAGGTCCACTGGGTGCAAGCGCTTGAATCACCAAACCGCTTTCCTTGGAGTACTGCTAGAGGGTTACCTTCCACGCCTGTCCGAGGTGAAGTGCGAATAACCACCCATTCTACATGTGTAAGATCCTAAAGGTCTGATACTAAGGCTACCATACATACGAAATATCCTGGGGGGACAGTCGTCAACCTAGTCGAAACGCATGGGCACAGTAGCAAATCCTGAAGTTCGAAAGGACCCCCGTAAGCAAATCGACTCTAGTTTATGGTCAAAAGGAAGGTGAGAGGATATCCTCAATGATTCCAGTCTTCCACGGCCTCATGCTTAACTCTGGTTTGAGTAGAGCATCCCAGGGTTATTTGATACATATGGGTTTACCTAAATGAAATTTGTACTACGATTGTTGCATAATGAAGCCAATTGCAAGTAGTTTAAGAATATTTAAGCTCGTAACTCTAGCCTTAGCTAGTTGATGTCATGTATACCTAAAAAGAAAATGTTTCTCATAGATTTTATTAAAATTATTTTTAAGGCAACTTTTTACTCAACAGGGTAGTGCATTGTGTGGAAATGGTTTGAAAAAGTAAAGTGCAAAATAAATAGCTTTCAAAACAACAAAAGACTCTTTTTCTTTTTTCTGTTTAAGCTCGTTCTGAAAATGAAAAACTAAGCAAACCAAAACAAATCTCTTTTTTCTTTTTTTTTCAAATTCAAAACAAAGTAAACTACGCTACATTGAAATGATTATAATTCTCACTACTTTAAACTACCAAACTCATTTTTTGCTTTTTCTGATATATGTAAAAGAAAAAGAACTCGAAAATGGAAGCAAGTAAGACCTAAAAGAGCAATGTAAGTAAGGAAAAACAACTCTAAGGTTCACAACAATCAACTTGATTACTTGACAAAGACTTGTCCTACGAATTTTTTAAAGGGAAAAAACCTTGGGCTTCGAAAACAAAGTGAAAAGAAAAGAAGGATAAGAGATGCTTGAAATGGAAAGGAAAACCTCAAAGGTTGTTCGAAATATTTAAGAACCCTAAAAAGCACTAAGCCGAGCTAACGGTAGGCAAGCGAACCAAAGATGGCCTTACAATCACAAAGACTCAAAAGGAAGCAAACTAAAAGACTTCAACTTACTTGGAATTGAAACTGACAAAGCAATCAGGAAGTGTCTAGACTCAAAAAGATTTTGAAAACACCCTAAAGACTCCAACTTGGGGTCAAACCCTAAATCAAAGGTCAAGACACCATCAAAGTATGCTTAGAGTTGCCACAAACAACAAATGTCGTAAAGAAAGGTTTGTATACCTGCAACAAGCAACTAGGGTACGAACATGCAACTATGTTCAACTAGGGACAAGGCACGGTTTCCAAAAAGAGCCACAAACAAACAAGACACCTCAAAAGTACTCAAGCAAGAAAAAGATGAGCTAAGGGATCAGTTGGGAAAGCAAAAACAAAGGTTGGAAATCAAGCCAAACAGACAAAAATCAAATCCCAAAAAAAAACAGAGACTTACATAAAAATACTCTACTATGCAATAGAGAAACTTGCGTTTTTCAGGAGGTGTACCCTACTGTGTAAAGGAAAACCAACATTTTTCAGGAGATGAATGCTACTATATGCATAGAAAACCGACGTTTTTTCCAGAGAGGGTTTAAAACAGGCTTCAAAACTTCAAACTGAGGTAAGTCAAGCAATGGAAATAGGCTACAGTAACCTACAGAGCCTCTCAGAGGCTCAAAAAGATCAAAAAGTACTAGAAGGAAAGCTAAATAAGTCTTCTAGAACAGAAAACAACCAGTCCCCAGTCGATTCGTCAATCTATTATTTGGGAAATATACCCTATGGCGAGGAGAGGGACACTACCAACTTCTGGGGTGACAGGTAAATACATAGATCATATCACATAGGATTCTACCAAAGGAAAGAATTCAAGGTTATTGAAGGCATACCTTATTAACAATGTTCGATCCTAGATTTCGCTTGCTCCTTCGAATGATCCTCCACTTGATCTTCCGTTTGACGAACCTGCAATACAAAGATACCTTCCTCATCATATCTTGACTGATATAAAAATGATGAAATTGAAATACAATTTAAACATCAAATACAATCAAGCATTTAATCCAAACAAATATGCAATCCATTAGACATTTGATTGGGACGGGAAGGGCATTTCAACCTTTATTGTCAAAATCAAATAATCAGTACAAGTATACCTGATCATTCAGAGTGCTTGTGCAACCGGATCTTGGGCTCCTGCACTTCACACTAACTTGGAATTCCTCCAGCGTAACAACCCTTAATGCATAGTTTCTTCTCCCCTCTCTCATCTATCCCCCTTGTGTTTATGGGACAAGGTAGGTAGTTTGGATCGAGAGGTAGTTTGATTGGGAAGTTGGGGAAGTTGTAAAACCAACTTCAACTAATCCCAATTCGTCAAATTAATATATTTTTTATTACTTTTTAAGGTGTACACTACTTTTCTTAAGTGAAGTAGCGTTCAACATGCAACTTCCCTGCTTTACAACCAACATTTGCAAGATTTATGAGGCTGTACGCTACTCTATTGAAGCAAAGTAGAGTATTTCTGAGGGAAAACACTACTTTAATGAAGTGGCGTAGAGTATTTCTGGAGGCAAACACTACTATCATGCTTGTAGGGTAGTGTTTTTCCTTAAAAATAGGTAAAAAAGATAGTTTTGTCAGCTGTGAAGGGGTAAGTCTAGGCCATTCATCATCTAAGGTCACCATGCTCTTCAATCCAAGTTGTCCTTTTGTGTGATCAACAGCTAAATATGATCACAAACGGAGAAGTGCAGATTTGACCTATAATAGGGAGAATTTCTTAACTCCTCTCCTCCTATTGTATTTATATTTCTTGAGTTCATATACTGAAAATTATGGCATAGGGATGTTGGAAATGCAAGAGAGTAGTAGATTAAATACATATGAATTAGTGGGCATGATTAAAGAGTCATTGCATAGTGCATGTGAATTGCTTATACATGAGCATGACGTCATATATGAGTAAAGATAGTGAAGTTACACATGCAATAGCCCATTAAGGGTATTTCCTATGATTGTTGATAATGGTTGTACGAATCTGACCATAGAAGCATCATTGAAAATGCAAGAGATTAGATAGATGAAGGGAATATGCACTAGTTTGAATACTAATAGACATTGCACAGTACATGTGAAAATGTTTGTGCATATGATATTGCATATTGGTAAAATAGTGAGGTTTTACATATGCAAAGAGCCACTTAAGATAATGATTGTGGTTGCTAATAATTAGTTGTGTTTGCATTGGTTGTGGGGCCAAAGACAACCGAAGCATGGATAAGGATGTGGATGATGATTGTTGCATATGACCAACAACCTTATGAAGAAAGGTTGGGGTGACAAATCTATGATCACGAGGTTGGAAAAAGGATTGTGAAGCCTTGGTAAGAGGCCAACTAATCAGGTAACATCAAGCGATGTTAATGACAACCATGCAGGTAATGGTTATTTGTGCTTAATTGCATGAATGTTGAAAGAGGATTTGGTAAGATCCCTTCAACTATGTATAAACTATGTTGATTTGGTTTGCATGTGGTATTGAGTGCCTTAATGTGAATGTCAACCTACCAAGTATGGTGAGGTGTGGGTAAGTGAAGGCAAGAAGCCTTACACCCTATAATTGCTTAGAAACCTCAATGCATTCATATGAAATTATGTCATGCCATTTGTGAGTTTAACAACCAAAGCAAGTGATGACTTATGGTCCTGTTGTGGTAGTGCAGGCCATATGAGACAGCCATTGTTAGGCCATAATATGCTGGAATGCATG
Source organism: Larix kaempferi (assembly GCA_027924585.1). NCBI lineage: Eukaryota > Viridiplantae > Streptophyta > Pinopsida > Pinales > Pinaceae > Larix > Larix kaempferi. The sequence continues at coordinate 8,283,791 of BSBM01000577.1, forward strand.
GCATGATAGTACAGTATGCACGAATCAATGCAAAGTGACACTGAGCGAATATGCCTTAACAAATTTTGTAAATATTGTGGATATGCATTGAGTGAATGCACTTGAAAATTTTGTGTGAACATTGTAGATGTGCGTGCATGTGTGTGGATGCACATGTTTTGATGCATTGTGTGAATGCACAATTGTGATGTGTATGATTCATTGCAATTAGATAATAGATGAAATGATGAATTGTTGACAATTATGAGATCATTTCATGAGCTACTGTGACTGCAGGAGAATGATTGCATGAAGAATGTAGTCATGTTGATGGGCTACCAGAGTGCTCTGTGGAAGGACAGAGTTTCATGGAATGTGAAGTAATGAGTATTTACAGTTTATTTAAAATGCATGGATAGTGTGACTGTGTCTTGCAATTTTATTGTGATAATGATGCATATATAGAAATGTATATATTTCATTGCATTTCAAATGTTAACAGCTGAAGGTGTTTGAATTATTGAGTGTTATAATTCTGAGATCACTTCAGTGACTATTGTAGCAATGAAAAGATTATATACATAGATACTTACAATGTGTTTGGCTGGTTGAAGTTCATATTTCAGGTAGAAAAGTCTTGCATATGGCAATAAGGATAAGTCCATAGTAAAGACTGGGATCTACCATGTGCAGAATGCCAAAGTTATGAGAAGGTTCTCATGGTTGTAACTTATGCATGAAACAAATCTGAAAATTTTATGGTTTAAGGTTATGAGAATAATCTCATGGTTGAAAATATATATTTTCTTTAGGAAAACAGATTTATAACTTTCATATTTGAAACTTTGCTAATAATGGCTAATGACTATTTGGCTTATATAAAGTTGTGTCAGGAGGACATGTCATAGGTGGATGTTCATGGATGGTAGAAACTGTAAAACCATAATGGATAGAGTGATACCACTTACAAGAGCCAAACAATATGAGGATAGCCTCATTACATTGCAAATCAATTTCTGTAGTAGACAGAATTGCAAATTCATATTTAATTTAATTATTAATGACATTGATTGGTTATGGAACAATCAGATTTGAATTTTATTTCTAAATGTTGCTAACTGTGTGGACATTTGATAAGTGTGTCAGGAAGACACCTTGCAGGAAGACCATGTGTGATGGCCTGCAGAATCCAAACTAGATGGGAAGGATCCCATGCTTTGGAAATGGGTTTCAGGTGAAACACCATTGTAAATTTTGATAATGTCTCAGCCGATCTTCATGTTGGTAAAGCATATGAGTGAGACAGTAAAATTATGCCAAGAAGGCAAGCGTGGGTTATGGAACGTGAAAAGATTGGGGTGGAAAACCAAAGTACTATTGACTCAGAGAAGGGAGCCCCCATTTTTTGCAAATGAAGAAAAGATATATCTGTGGAACGGATGAGTATTCTGTAACCCTAACTAAGGATATACATGTCTGGTTATTAGATTTAATATGCAAAGCATGTTTTATTATTTCATTATTATTCTAGATTGCTTGAGTGTGACTAAGGCCTACATGGCTCACATCAGAAAGGGATCCATACCTTTCGGGTCATGGGTTATGTTAGGGTTGTCAATATTGACTACACCCTATGAGAATGGACGCATTCTTGGTGTTTGAATACTTGATAGTGAATGTTATGAAATATGATTACAATTTTAGAGCAGCAATGCTGATGAGCGTGCTTATCCTTCTTGTGCTATCAGCTTACACAGATGCAATTTGTGTTGCACGTGAAGAGGCAACGTGAAGAAAGGGTTATCAGGAGGAATGTATGGGCAGTGGTAACCTTTCTACGCTCACACTAAAGGACACTAGAATATATGGATAGGCCCGAGGAGCTATGTTGCAGAAAAGGGGTATGATCCTTGTGTAGTGTGAGTGGGTATTGTGGGGACATGCTAGCCTGCAGTCGAGTGAGTTAGCTATGGATTTCTTAGAGGGAACCACTGGTTTGCATAAGATAAGGAGCCACGTAATCATATTATGTTGTTCTCGTTTCATGATAAACCCAGTCGGTGTACTGGATTGGAAATGGTTGTTATATGCCTGATAAACCTAGTTGTTGTACAGGCTTGGCATTGTTTATTTGGATGTTTTGGTGAAGGGTTGTTGGACGCATGATAAACCCAGTCGGTGTACTGGCTTGGCATGTTGTTAAATTGGATGCCTAACAAACCTAGTCGGTGTATTGGCTTGGCACTAGTTATTTGCATGTTGTGGAGGTATTGGTGAAGGGTGTTATTTCTTGACAAACCTAGTCAGAGAACTAGCTTGGAAATGGTCGTTGTATGCTTGATAAACCCAATTGGCATACTAGATTAGCATATGGATTTTTTAAATGCTTGATAAACCTAGTCGGTGTAATGGCTTAGCATACTGATTTTAGGGATAACTGCTAAACCCAGTCGGGGTACTGGCTTGGCATTGCCTATTCGGATAATGTTGTGGAGCATCATGTGTGCTGGCCAAGCATCCACCCCACAAGTGATCCAAGGCTTGTAAAGCAAAAAAGGAAACCTGTGGAGTAGAAAGGAAATGCACAATACAGATAAGTATTCAATTTCATTTATTTCTTACTTGGAATAATGAAGATTTCAGGTATAAGTTTTCTAATAGCTAAGTTGATACACTGTTGTTTCTTTGTTGGAAACCTTGGTCATTGCAGGAAGCAAGGACCCTAAAAGAACTATAAAATATTTGTAAAACCAGAGAGTAACTGGTTGGGTGCTATAAATTCTTGTTAAATCCAGAGAGTAACTTGTTGGAGCTATAACTACTTGGTAAATCCAGAGAGTAACTGATTCGGCGCTATAAATGCTTGGTAAATCTAGAGAGTAATTGGTTGGGCACTATAAAGTTCTTGGTAAAGCCAGAGAATAACTGTTTGGGCGCTATAAAATTCTTGGTAAAGATAGAGAGTAACTAGTTGGGCATTAACTACGTGATGTAGTGGAGTAGCCTGTGTGCTGGCCCAACATTCATTATTGTATCCACGGGAAATCCAAGGCTTATAAAGTGAAGAAGCAGCCTGTGGAATAAAGTGAAGAAATCCAATACATATAAGTATTTGGTTATGTTGCAGCTTCTTGCTTATTTAATATGAATATATGTGTGTATATGATTTGGTTATGATTTCTTAAACTCTTGTTTGGAGATAAACCCTATGAAAATAAACTAAACATGTGAATTGATTCAATGCTTGAGTGTAGGTATTGCTGGAAGCAAGGACTATGAAGGCATGATAGGGATGCATGTGGACATGTGACCGTCCTAAAGAGATCAGTATGAGAAGTAATGAAAGATGGTGCTAGTGGACATGTGTGGGTCCTAGCATCCAAAGGTTCTGTAGGCAACAATGGGGAAGGGTCCCTCAATTGAAAATCCTTAGACAGGCCTTAGACACTAAGTGTCATAGCCAAGAAAGGGAAAGTCTAGCATTCACATTGAAGTGAAAGAGGCTAAGGAGCATAGAACCACAAGTGATGGTGTGGCTCCAGATTGGAACAAGACTAAGAGGGAGAAACTCTTACTCTTCTCTTTCCTTTTGATTGATGCATTTAAGAAACAGAGGATTGTTGAGTGCATGTCATGGCTGAAAATAGATTGTGTTTAATTGCTTGAAATGAATTATGAATGCTGAAATAGTTATTTCCCTGTGAAAGGATGAACATGAATGAGTTCATGTGTATGTTGGGAAAGCATGAAAAGTGTGGAAGTCTCATGAGTGAAGAATGGACTTTCCATGTCAATTGTGAAAATAATTGACTAGAAAATAATTGAAATCCATTGTATGCAACTGTTACTAGCCAAGTGTTGCTAGTGAGAAAAGTGAGAGCCAGTGTGCACATTGATCATGGAAGCATACCAAAATCTATTTGATTTGGCTGAAAATATTCCTCAAATAGTTGTCAAGACAGTAAGAAAGATGGCATCCATGAAATTCCAGACTTGTAGATCAGCTGTAAGGGTAATAAAGGGAAGGGATTGCTGTGGAGCAATGCCCACCTGCAGAGCTAGAAGATTAAGGCCAGCAGGAGCAACTTGTGGAAGCCAAAGTACTTCTTCCTGAAATTTCAAAGTAAAGAAATGAAACGCAGGACAGACTTGCCACATTGTGTTAATTTTGGACATGTGTAAAGTGGGTATTTATTCCTAAGTATTGGAACATGGAAGACGGTGTTATTCCAAGGGGGGGGGGATTTAATGTCCCTATTTTGACCCTATTGCATTACAATGTAAATAATGTAATATTGTTATAAAATCATGGTGAGGAGCTCAAGGCCAAGGCCTTGCCATAGATTTATTGATGCATATGGCTTACATGCTAGCCAGGCACAATGGAATTGCAAATATCATGTAAATATGCATTTTAATAAAATACCCACAACTAGCTATGCAATGCAACAAGAGATGGGGGCATGATTTTACAAGGAATTGGGAGAGAAACATTCAAACCCTTGAGCCAATCAAGTCAAGCCAAGTGTCAATGAGAGAACCCATAAAACCCTCAACTACCCATGTTGACTTTGGTACCCAATCATTCATTTCTCCCAAGAGTTGGGTGAAGTAGTTAATGCCTTGGGGAATGGGAGATATGGCTATCCAAAACTTGAGTATGGGCAAGCTACCATTCATGGAAAAATGTGTTTTTGCTCATTGGGAAAAGAAAAGAGCCATGAATTTCTCCCCAAGCCATTACCCATGAACCAATGTTGTCTCTCTCATGTTTTTGGAGCTACCTGGGTATTCTCCCTCCACATTTTTCCTGTGTTTCGTTGTTTTCAGCTAGGAAGAGGGCGTTTTTGGTGTTGCAGAACTGTTGGGAAGAAGGGAGTTCGAATTGAGGTTTCATGGGGGTCATTTGTGCCATTTGAAATGCTCATAACCTATGGGAGAAATTAGTTTTTCTCCTTGTGGTCGAATTCCCCTTTCCACAGTCCGTTTTGGTGTGCCCACGATTTGGGGAAAACCCATGGCCATCCTGTTTGTAAATTCCTTGTTGGAAATGTTTATCCATGCCGAGTTTTTGAGTTTGCTGTGTGTAAGAGAATGTTGGGGTTGAGATGGGTATCCGTTTCTTTGGCTTGAGCTTGAGTGCAAGCATCCATAAATGGAGAGGGTTCAGATTTAGACTGATAGACCCAACTATGGACTGGCTTGGCTTAGATGGAGTGGTTATTGGGCTGTGTATGAGTATGAATGTCCCCTTTTCCTTGTAGAGATAATTCCCAGCTTGGGGGTGGTCTCTGATTGCTAAAATAATGCAGGCTCGGCAGAGACCTATGGTTGGGTGGAATGTTGCAGTGACATAGCTAGCTGCTTAGGACAATTTCTCAACAAAGATAAGTATTTCGCTCTATGTGTATTTACTTATACAATGTTTAATATGATGATCATTTTGATATGCTGGATGAGTATGAGATGTGTGTGGATGGTGTTTTTACTCCATTGTGCATATTTACTTGATTTGCATCTGCACACTTTAGATTTTATTTGTATGAATATAATGAATGGGATGAGTTTAATGTTAAAGCCCCACAGATTGGTATCATGTTCCCTTACTTGAATTGGGTCCACGGGAGGGTACGTTACATGTATAATCCCTTTCGCGATTTCCACATAGATATAGGGAACATAAATAATGAGATAGTGCATTATTGGGAAAACGTTTGATACATACCGTGCCATGTTGATCGCAATCCATTACCTCTAGTCAAAACAATTCAATTAGATGAAGAACAAGAAAACCCAAGTCCACATAGAGATTCTAGGGAGCATGAGCGGGAGATCATTTGTAGATTGTATAAAAATAAATTTATAAATTACAATGAGTTCGAGATGCTTGGACAAAGGTATCATGATGTTATGTATAAATGGAACACTAATTTTGTGGATGGAGACACTTCCAATCATGCCATTCGGTTCATATCTCAAAAGCGAAGGTTGAATTCTGTTCTTGCTAATGAGCATGAAAACCCTTATTCATTTGAGAGTCTGGGAGTTCAACAAAGAAGAGCTTTTGATATTATCCTTGACAATTATAGAATAGGGGTGGATCCACTTCTCATGAAAATCCAAGGAATTGGAGGTATAGAAAAGTCATATTTGATTGGAGCTATTAGCCTTTGGTCTTGAAATAGAGTCTCTACCAAAGAAGATTCCATTACTCCTTTTAGCTCCTACGGGGGTAGCAGCATTCAACATTTCAGCAACAACATTTCATTCGACACTTCATATACCTATCAAAGAGATAACTGATTTACAAGGATCGCATTTAATCACCTTGCAAGAAGAAATGAAACATGTAAAATATATCCTAATAGATTGAATGAGTTTTATTGGAAGAAAACTATTAATAAAAATTGATTCAAGACTTCGACAAGCTTTCCCAGAAAATGCCAATATTCCTTTTGGTGGAAGGTCAGTTATATTGGTTGGTGATTTGGTTCAGTTGCCACCTATTATGGATAAACATGTATAAGCATTTGAAGTTCTTGCGAAAGAATGTAATGTTCCCTTTTTAGCATATAGTGGAATTGACTGAGGATTGATACCATTCAGACCAAAAGAATATCTTAATCATGGTTATTAGATCATCAGTAGATAAAAGAGGGCCACGGGAACCAGGGGCCACTTGTATGCATTACATGTGGACCATATTTCATGATGCATGCACAGAAATACCTTAATTAAGCCTTCATGCACACAGAAAGCAATACATGCAAGTCAACTGAAAAATAGAAGAGAAAAGAGACCTAGGCATACAAAAGTTAGGGCATGCAATTTCAAATTTATAAACAAGGATAAAGTGAATGATTAGGTCTACTTATTGATTATTGATTTGAGAATTCGACTTGGAGAGCTCAGAGAGCCAGTTTGGGGTTGAGGGAACCACTGAACCATCAAGTGTATTTCGGCAGTGAAATATATTTTCCTTAGCCACTATCAGGGTTGGATCATCCAGATTCAACATTATTACTATCATCATACAGGATTCCAACTACATCCTGTAGAAGGAGGACTCTCTTTCTCTTGCATGGGCGAATTGGACAAAGGAGAATAACTCATATCTTGACAAATAATCACTATTCAATATACATGCTACTTCTATCCTTCCAAGAGCACCACTATTAGCCTAGATACTGAATACAAGCTTTGTATTCAACTTTCGAAGAGAGATATCACCATTCCATCATTCAGAAGGGTGCCTTCCTTGCATGGGTGATTTTCCTTGAGGAAGATATTCACCCTCTGACCTAGATTTCATGCATTATATGCATGCGGCTTCCATACTGACCAAGAGGGCATTATAACCCTAGTACCTTCATTCAGGAGAAATATGGCATCGTTTGAGTGCTCATGCATCCATCCACATATTGAAGAAGGTGCATTCATACCAAGGGCACATTATTGGAGAGAGGACAACTCATATATCATCAGTTTCTTCATGCATGGATTGCATGCTTAGCTTAAATTGATCTACATCAACTGTCGATACTATTGGTATGTACATGCATCTTTCTATCCCTACTTTATAGCATTTATGATTATCTGGGTTATTTAGGGGTTGGAAAACCCATGCATTTTCATGCATGCTCATGCAAGCATAGTTCAATACATGGATTCATGTTTCCTTCAAGTATTGGTCCATAAAGGATACTAGCAAGCAACAACATCATCAAAAACTCCATAAACAAACAGAAATTGTCTATTGGTACATTACAGTGGTATCAGAGCATGCTCCTCACCATATGTGGGACATATCATATGGTTTAAGGTGCATTGGTGTCACGTCCCCTCCCATGGACTCAATTCAAGGAAGGGAACATGATACCAAAGTTTGGGGCTTTTACATAAACTCAGCCCATTCATTAGATTCATACAAATAAGACAAAAGTGTTTAGATGCAAATCAAGAAATTATGCACAGTGGAAATAAACCTCATCCACACACATATCATATGCATTCAACATAATAACAGTCATCCAATTTTAATACATTGCAGAAGTAAGACGCATAGATAGAAAAACACTTATCTTGATGGTGAATTGGTCCCAAGCAACTAGCTATGTCGCTGCAATGTTCCACCCAACCGTAGGTCTCTGCCTAGCCTGTATTATTTCAGCACTCAGATACCACCACCGAGATGGGCATGATTTCTACAAGGAAAAGGGGACACTCAAGCTCATACACAGCCAAAAAATCGATGCATCTAAGCCAAGCCAGTCCACAGTTGGGTTTATCAGGCTAAATCTGAACCCTCTTCATTTCTGGATGCTTGCACTCAATGGATACCCATAAACCATACCCCCAACATACTCTTTTCTCACACAACAAGCACAATCATTGGGCATGGATACACATTTTAACAATGCGATTTACAAACAAGATGGCCATGGGTTTTCCCCAAATTGTTTCCAACCAAAAACAAATTGTGGGATGGGGAAAAACAATCACAGGGAGGAAAATGAATTCTCCCCCAACTATCTAAGCATTCAGTGGCCCAAACGGTCTCTATGGAACCCCCAGTTCGATTCCCCTTCTTCCCCACTGGTATATAACAAAAAAACACCCTTCTCCCAATTGAGAATGAAGGAAAACATAGAATTTCGATGGGGAAAAATGCCCAGCAAGCTCCCAACTCATGAGAGGGCCAAACTGCCTCCTGGGTAATGGCTTGGGGAGAAATTCATGGCTCTTTTCTTTCCCAAGAAGAAAAACATGATTTTCCATGAAGGGTGCCTTGCCCATAGCTGAATTTGGATAGCCATACCTCTCCATTCCCCAAGGCATTAAATACTTCACCCAACACTTGGGAGAAATGAATGATTGGGTACAAAAGTCAACATGGGTAGTTGAGGGTTTTATGGGTTCTCTCATTGACACTTGGCTTGACTTGATTGGCTCAAGGGTTTGAATGTTTTCCTCCCAATTCCTTGTAGAATCATGCCCCCATCTCTTGTTGCATTGCATAGCTAGTTGTGGGTATTTTATTAAAATGCATATTTACATCATATTTGCAATTCCAATCTACCTGGCTAGCACGTAAACCATAGGCATCACTAAATCGATGGAGGGGCCTTGGCCTTGAGCTCCTCGCCATGATTTTATAACAATATTACATCATTTACACTTTAATGCAATGGGGTCAAAATCAGGATATTACAATGAGGCTAAAGAGGGTTGAATAAATAGGTGCATGTTAGTTTTGGTGCAGTGCATGTGGATGCATGTGAGTGCATGTGATTGCATGCCAGTGCATGTGTATGCATGTGAGTGCATGCCAGTGCGTATTAGTGCATGACAGTTTTGGTGCCATGCATGACAATGCATGTCAATTTTGGGTGAAGTGCATGCCAGAGCACATGTTTCTTTCCATCCCAAGAACACATGAAGACACTGAGAAGGATCTTGGCTGGAAATTTGGGGATTTTAGCAACACTTCAACACTTGCCTCAATATAAAAAATATCTATCCTTGGGGGATGAGGTATGTGGAGCATTGTCCTTTCAAGACTATTACTCCATCCATTTCAAGAGCTGGCCCAAGGATTTGGATGAGGATCTCCTTAAAAAAATAGAGTGGGGAGTAGAGAAATATGAGCATGAAGTACAGGTTGATGGTGAACTTAATATGGATTTGAAATCAGGAGGATAGTACATGTGATGCAGTTATACAATCATCCAAAGTCGAGTATTCATCATCTCACCTTAGTAGTTGTGCTTGTGAGGATTAGGGGGTGTTAACACCTAGATGTGACATGGATTCGATATTGAGTAACTTGGGCATATAGGATAGTGAAGAGGAAGAGGATCCCACCTATAAGCCTAGGGTTACTAGAGATTCCTTGAACAACACTCAGATGGATCTTCAGGAATAAAATATGCATGTAGATAGGTTGTGTCACGAATTGGATTTGGTACACTCTTCATCATCTACATCAAGATTCAATACATTCATGATAGGTGAGATCCATTTGGAGATACGTGACTTGGAGAGGGTTGACTCTATACATACGAGGCAGTATGGAGGTTATGAGTCACTTTTTGTAGAGGGGCCATTAATGGTTCCGGTTGTAGTTGCAGATATGTTGATGGTAGACATACTCTAGGGACCAACTGATAGTGACATGGACACATTCTGTATCTTCCGAGATGGGTATAGTACATATGTGTGGGATCCTAGTTCAAATGACACTAGTAGAGTGAGTGCACAAAAGAATACTGCAGCCCACACAGGATACAGGACAGTGGTAACACATGAGGGAATGAGTGGCACCCATGGTTTGAGGGGAGAGCATCCGGGGAGATTCTACATGAAGAGAACACAAAGTTGTAGGTGCCAAAGGAGAGCTCTAACACAGAGGGTTTGGATCAGTCATGGGATCATGAGTCGCTTCTGTTGGATAGAGGTCTAGCCAAAGAGGAGATAGTTGAGCACGTTCCATGTGGATCAACCAACAGGGAAGTATATGAATACAGCTATTGGATGGACGAATATATGGAGGATATAGAGACACACTGGATCATAAGATTCGTTCATATCAATGGAGTATTGGCTACAGTAGACAACACAGGATACTTGATGGCTTAGTACGATATGGGAGTATGAAGCCGTCTACTGTTGAAATATTGTAACTTCAAAGAATATTATATTTGTATATTATTTATTCCGGAGATGTTCCATACCTCCGATGTGATTATACTATAAATTCGGAGATGTTTATTCCTCCAAGTTGGTTGTGGTAACTAGGTTTATTAGACCCACCATGTGGGGGTCGGCCCAGTCAGTTATAATGGGGTATTTAACCTAATGGTTAAATACGAGCCTACATGTACTTGTGTAAAATACATATCAGAGTAGTGTATAAATAGAGGAGGTGTGTTCCTCATTTGATACACACACACTCACTTGAGGATAGTGCACTTGTGGAGGAGAGGTCTGCTATTGTGGAGGAGGATATCATGTCTCAGGGTTTCACCTTTGTATATTGCTGGTCATCTATATTGAGGAAGCTTTGCTGGGTTTTCTACCCCATGAGGGTTTCCCAGGATAAATCTCTGTCTCTTGTGTTTATGCTATGCTTGTTGTTTCTTCAGTGATCCTGTATATGCTATTATTGTGAAATGGAATGTAATGCTTCTATTTTATGTCTTAGCATATTAAATATTAACATGGTATCAGAGCTAACCTGAAGGAAGACAAGGTATGGCACTAACGACACTTGCTTTACTTACGACAATTTGAAGGTTAGGGTTTTACATAGCAAAAAACCAGTCATCGTAGCACTTTCACTATAAATCCGTTTTGGCGAAGTTTTAGGATCTGAAATTGTTACAAGACGAAGAATAAATCTCCAGGTACCTTGTGTCCAAAGGACAACCTCTAATTCGTTGTACTTTATGAGTTATGATCAGTACAAGTTAGGGTTTTTGCCTCTTCCAGAACTCAGTCAAAATCAGGTGACCTTGGCAAAAAGGTCATAAGTTGGGCTAGGAAGATCCAAATGAAATTTCGTAAAAAGTGACAGGTAGTAAACAGACTGTAATATCTCAGAAAACTTTTTCAGAGGCCGAAAATGAACCAGTGACACGTGGAACGCCGTACAAGTTCACTCTCCTGTTTTATCCCATAAACAGGTCACGTTGTGACACTTGGAATAACTCTCTCTCAGAGAGTCCAATTGAGGTCATACCTGTCAGGATGGAAAGATGACAGGTCGAGCTATCTCAAAAAAAAGTTTTCAGAGGCCGAAGTTCAAACAGTGACACGTGGCATGCCGTACAAGTTCGCTCTCCTGTTTTATCCCATAAACAGGTCATGTTGCGACACTTGGCATAACTCTCTCTCAGAAAACCCAATTGAGGTCAGAACTGTCAGGATGGAAAGATGACAGGTCAGGCTACTGCAGAAAAAGGGTTTCAGACCCTGTGGAGCAAAAATTTCAGATTTATAGCAGAAACAATCAGGTGCATATTTCTGTCAAAACAGAATTATTTTTGGAGCACCTTTATTCATGGCTTCCGGAATTTAGGGTTTCGGAGAAAGTTAGAACTTTTGGAATCGGAGTCCACGTCTGAATGCTAATCAAGACAATCAAAATTTAGAGACCAAGATCGAATTTTTTGTTTGGGTGGAAGACCGGGCTTGATCAAGCCCCAGTTCGGGATTTTGATCGGAAAGATGGAAAATTAGGGCTTCAGCAAAAGTTGGAATTTTTGAAGTCTGTAACCACGGCTGGAAGCTCCTAAGAAAAAATAAGAGTTTAGAGCCTTGGATCGAACCTTTTGTTTGGGCAGAAGGGTGGGCTCATCAAACCCTAGTTCGGGATCCTGTCCAGAAGATCCAGAAGTTTCAAAGGCAATTTTGAGGGGTCAAATTTTGGAGATTCCAAAATTGAAATATGCCAGTTTGATCAGCTCAGCAAGACATATTCTTTCATCCATTCAGAAGTATGAAAGTCAAAGGTTGAATCTTTAGGGTTTCTCTAGCAAACCCTAATAAAGCTCCAGATCCAGTTTCAGGGGGAGTTGAGGCTAAGGCCTTACATAAGAAGACTACAAGAAGTCTCGACAGGTATGACTTAAGGAGGCTCAGGTATGTCTTGAAATCTAATTCTTGATTAAGTTCATGATGTGTTTGTCTTCATATTATTTATTAGTACAATCTTGATTAATGTTAGAATTGTCTTATCACCCTAGTAACAGTATGAATGCATGTGAATGATCAAAGAAATTCATTGATTAGGGCTATATGATTGTACTAATGCATTATGATGTTGTGTGAGGTTGATGTTGTCTGCTAACAAGATACAAGTACATCACAAAAGACAAATCAGGTTCCATGACCATGAAAACATGAAGACAAAGACTCATCCATAATCTTTGTTCTACTTACGAGGTATGTATGACTTTTTTATATTATGCTTAACCTATGAGACATGCAGGTTCTAGCTCAGGATCTCTAAATCATTGAAGAGATTGTTTAGGTATGTTGTACATAACTAAAGTAGGTATACTAATCCAGGTATGTTTCCCATTAATCTTACCTTGTGTTAGGATCCCTTAAGTATACTTGGTATGATTGGTTATGCTTATTCATAAAGTTAGTAATCAAGGGATTATGCATATTATGTCTTTTATCTTGAGTGATGATATGCATGAGTAAAAGAAGACTTCCCTGAAATCTTGAATACTAATGTTTATTAACTATAATCATGACTATACATTCTCAAGATTATTTAGAACTATAATGTTTTGATAACATTTAGAACATACTAATGGGTGTATGTTTGTGTATGAGATCATGAGGATGACACTTGAACATGCACAGTGGTACAGAATGAATAGAAGTTCAAAAGACATACAGAAGATCAAGCGGGAGGCAACCACACAAACATAAAAGATAAGTATTTGAGTTGTTATTTGAAATAGTAAATGATATTGCCTGTAATAGGTTGTATGCATATTTGTATTCCTATAATATATCATGCTGAGTGTAAATATTCATAGAACGTTGAACATTATACTACTAATATGCATATGATTGGTAAGTTGGACAAACATTCCATTGTTGCTTGTCTAGAATGAAACCTCTTTGCTGACATGCTGAGAGTTGTGCACACTCTCGATAGTATGTTCTGGCAGAGATGGAAGGCATCTAGATAGCCACTGTATGCATACAGGATATGGGAAAGTGTTGTGCCAAAGTATTGGTCAAGATAGTTGCATAACTATGTAAATGATATCTGTATGCATAATAGGTTATCATGTCAATGTGATTTGATGATTATGAAGTATTACTAATCATGTACCTAATTTTCATTTGTAGGAAAAATCATGATGAATGATGAACAAGCGATGGATGTTCAACAAAAGGATTTACAAATCAAACACACTACAGAAGGCTCATGGCTAGAAGATTCTCTTAGAAAGAGGAAGAGAATCATGATGAGATGTTTGCTCCAAGTGGCTAAGATAAGACCATTCTCTTAATGGTGTAATTAAAGAAGAAGTGTGAATCAGGTTTTATATGGGTTCCCAGGATCGATAATCAATTGATGAGCTTAATGATCACCATGGGTGATGTGGATCTCAACCTTTGCTACAAGGTTGAATATGGCTTCTATACACATATGACATGGATGCAAGAAGGAACTCACCACAGAGTTGGAATGATGTTGAGGCTCATATCAGTAGACCCATCTGATGAGAGATGGAACAGATAGAAGACTGTAGAAAAGAAAAATGAAAGATCTTAGATTAATGTATTACTTCCTAGGTCTAGAAGTATGGAAAGGCTCAGTGGGAATCTTTCTCAACCAGAGAAAGTATGCTGAGAAATCTTGAGAAGACTTGATATGATGGAATGGCCACTCTTATGGATTCCAACTTGAAACTGTTAGGAGATGACTCATCAGAGTTAGTGGATATAACTCTGTACAGTCAAATTATTGGGTCTTTGATATATCTAACATATACGAGTTTAGATATATGCTTTGTTGTGAACACCTTGAGTCAGTATCTAGTGGAAACTAGATGTGTTCACCTGATAGTTGCAAAGCATGTGATGAGGCACATAAAGGACACGATAGAATTTGATCTATGCTATCTTGAAGATCATGACTTTAGATGGTTATTCAGATTCTGATTGGGCAGGAAGTGTATCAGACAGGAAGAACACATCAAGAGGATGTTATTGTCTGGGATTAGCCATGATCTCATGGTTTAGATGGAAGCAGTCTAGTGTGGCTCTCAGCACAAGCGGAATATATGGCTGCTTGCTCTGCTAGTTGTGAAGAAGTTTGGCTTTAGGATTGTTTGACTTAGAGATAGAACCAACTGATTAGAGTTGTATCAAGATGACATAGAATCTAGTGTTCCCTGATAAGTCAAAGAACATAGGGAACAAACAAGATATGACGTGGAAAGGAACTATAAAGTTTGAATTTGTAACAGGTTACCATTGTACTAACCAAACCTCTGTCTCGAGTGAAATTTGAATACTTCCGAGACAAGCTTGGTGTAGTTCAAAAGGACCCTCCTCGAAAGGGGGAGTAGTATAGTCACTGATGATGAGTTTGTCTCATCGAACAACAAGGTCGATGATGAGGTAACCTGTTCTCCACACCTAGATACTTAGAAATATTTATATTTAGGACTCTTATACTTAGAATACTTAGTTTTACTTATACATGCTTTTGATGTTAGATGTATTAGTAAGAATACATGCTTTTGATGATAGATGTATTGGTGAGAATACATGCTTTTGATGATAGATGTATTGGTGAGAATACATGCTTTTGATGATAAGATGTATTGGTAAGAATACATACTTTTGATGATACATGTATTGATTAATGTACTTGTATGGTTGAAGATACTTGTACTTGTATTGATCAGAATACATGTGGGGATTGTATCATCCTTGAACACTTGTTCTAAAGAGATCCGTAGACGTATGGTCTCCGAAAATGAAGTCCTTAGTGGACAGGTGGGGATTGGATCATCCCTGGATTTTCAGTCCTAAAGAGAGCCGTAGACGTGAGGTCTCCGAGAATGAAGTCCTTGGTGGACTTGAGGGGATTGGATCATCCCTGGACTTTCAGTCCTAAAGAGAGCCGTAGATGTGAGGTCTCCGAGAATGAAGTCCTTAGTGGACAGTTGAGGGGATTGGATCATCCTTGGACTTTCAGTCCTAAAGAGAGCCGTAGACGTGAGGTCTCCGAGAATGAAGTCCTTAGTGGACAGTTGAGGGGAT
Organism: Larix kaempferi; assembly: GCA_027924585.1. Taxonomy (NCBI): domain Eukaryota; kingdom Viridiplantae; phylum Streptophyta; class Pinopsida; order Pinales; family Pinaceae; genus Larix; species Larix kaempferi. The sequence continues at coordinate 8,299,574 of BSBM01000577.1, forward strand.
TGGATCATCCCTGGACTTTCAGTCCTAAAGAGAGCCGTAGACGTGAGGTCTCCGAGAATGAAGTCCTTAGTGGATAGTTGAGGGGATTGGATCATCCCTAGACTTTCAGTCCTAAAGAGAGCCGTAGATGTGAGGTCTCCGAGAATGAAGTCCTTAGTGGACAGTTGAGGGGATTGGATCATCCTTGGACTTTCAGTCCTAAAGAGAGCCGTAGACATGAGGTCTCCGAGAATGAAGTCCTTAGTGGACAGTTGAGGGGATTGGATCATCCCTGGACTTTCAGTCCTAAAGAGAGCCGTAGACGTGAGGTCTCCGAGAATGAAGTCCTGAATGAACAGGCAGGGGATTGCATCGTCCCCGGACTGAGGTCCCAGAATAGAGCCGTAGACTGGGTCTCCGATAATGAAGTCCTGAATAAACAGGTAGGGGATTGTATCATCCCTGGACTGTGGTCCCTGAATTGATCCGTAGACGTGAGGTCTTCGAGAAGTGGGGATTGTATCATCCCCGGACTTCGGTCCCTGAATTGATCCGTAGACGTGTGGTCTCCGAGAAGTGGGGATTGTATCATCCCCGGAGTTCAGTCCCTGAATTGATCCGTAGACGTGTGGTCTCCGAGAAGTGGGGATTGTATCATCCCCGGACTTCGGTCCCTGAATTGATCCGTAGACATGTGGTCTCCGAGAAGTGGGGATTGTATCATCCCCGGACTTTGGTCCCTGAATTGATCCGTAGACAAATGGTCTCCGAGAAAGTGATTTTTTATTAATGATGTGGTTACTTGTATCAGTAGGATACTTGTATTGATGATGTGGTTACTTGTATCGGTAGGATACTTGTATTGATGATGTGGTTACTTGTATCGGTAGGATACTTGTATTGATGACGTGGTTACTTGTATCGGTAGGATACTTGTATTGATGATGTGGTTACTTGTATCGGTAGGATACATGTATTGATTACATGGTTACTTGTATCAGTATGGATACTTGTATTGATGATATGTATACTTGTATTGGCATGAATACTTATGCTGATGATCGTGAGATGACGATGCTGATGATCGTGTGATGATGATGCTAATGATCATGACGATGCTGATGATCGTGTGATGACGATGTTGATGATCGTGTGATGACGATGCTGATGATCGTGTGATGACGATGCTGATGATCGTGTGATGATGATGCTAATGATCGTGATGATGCTGATGATCGTGTGATGACGATGTTGATGATCGTGTGATGATGATGCTGATGATCATGTGATGACGATGCTGATGATCGTGTGATGATGACGCTGATGATCGTGTGATGACGATGCTGATGATCGTGTGATGACGATGTTGATGATCGTGTGATGACGATGCTGATGATCGTGAGATGACGATGCTGATGATCGTGTGATGATGATGCTAATGATCGTGAGATGATGATGCTGATGATCGTGTGATGACGATAATCGTGAGGATCCAGATGATGATATTGTTGTAGCTGTTCAAGTGCTACAGAAGATAAAGACTCAATACTGAAGATGTCGATGTTCCAGTAACTGCTTGAGTTACTGATGATGTTGAGAAAGCTTCCAATGATTTATAGATGTATCATGTATGATGTTGATGAGTCCTTGCTCGTGCAGATACTGTTATAATATCCTTCTCGTTAAGGGGGAGTGTTGAAATATTGTAACTTCAAAGAATATTATATTTGTATATTATTTATTCCGGAGATGTTCCATACCTACGATGTGATTATACTATAAATTCGGAGATGTTTATTCCTCCAAGTTGGTTGTGGTAACTAGGGTTATTAGACCCACCATGTGGGGGTCGGCCCAGTCAGTTATAATGGGGTATTTAACCTAATGGTTAAATACGAGCCTACATGTACTTGTGTAAAATACATATCAGAGTAGTGTATAAATAGAGGAGGTGTGTTCCTCATTTGATACACACACACTCACTTGAGGATAGTGCACTTGTGGAGGAGAGGTCTGCTATTGTGGAGGAGGAGATCATGTCTCAGGGTTTCATCTTTGTATATTGCTGGTCATCTATATTGAGGAAGCTTTGCTGGGTTTTCTACCCCATGAGGGTTTCCCAGGATAAATCTCCGTCTCTTGTGTTTATGCTATGCTTGTTGTTTTTTCAGTGATCCTGTATATGCTATTATTGTGAAATGGAATGTAATGCTGCTATTTTATGTCTTAGCATATTAAATATTAACATCTACATGGGTACATAAGGGCACACGATGATATCCCATGGAGTTTTGGAGTGTTTCCTCCCGGGATACCACTTGACATAAATCATGATCATACCCTTGTACTGGGTTTCCCTGGGATAGATGAGGGGAAGGACATGCTTCATAGGGTAGCAGAACCCTCGATAGCCTAACTTTGTCAGGGATATCATTTGATGAGGATCAGAGAGCATGATGCTCATAGGTATACTTATAGACCTAATTTTTGAATTGCGGTCATGCCAGTGGGGTTGACAAACACACTAGTTACTTCCCAGTCACATATCCAAGAGCAAAGCTATTTATTGCTATTACACAAGAAGGCTTGGGAGGTTCACCTGAGACAGTTAGATGAGGTGAATGGCATATTGGCCATAATGGATATCTTTCAATTGGACCATGGGATTGGTACACTAAGTACACAAAAGAGATTAGATTGCTTCACAAGGATTGCAGTTGAGAGAATGGGGAATGATATCATCTCCTATAGAGATTTCCCATGTACAAAACTTGAGTCCTCACTTAGGTAGGGGATCGTGAGGGCCATGTGGTATTTGAAGTTGGTAGATTATTCTTGGTATCTGCATGAGTATGAGGCACCACAGGTGGCAGAGCTATTCTCCAGACAGAGGCTTAGAATCCATGGATTATTTGAGCACATAGACGGTGAGTGGGTTAGCATATGTATAGATGTAGTTTGGTAGGAGCTAATTAGATTAGCAGAAGCGGAGTTACTTCTTAGTACTTGGTTTCTACTAGAGGATTACATGGAGAATTTGATGACTATTTGCATGGTACGGTAGCAGTTTGTTGGAGTTGGGTTTGCTGGACCCCTTAGCTAGTAGTGGGATATAGACATTCATCTACATAATGGATTGTTTCAGATGGTACAAATGATTGATAGATTTGTGAGGGTGATCGATCTGCTATATTTATGGGATGATAGTGGAGGATAGGTTGATACTTCTTTACGGTAGAGACGACTTTCTTTCTTGGTATTCAGGATTGATATTGACAATGGATTCACTATCGAGGAGATGGCCAACTTCTGCTTTTAGGTGTTTATTAGTGGGTTGCTTAGGTTTGTATGCGTGATAGAGAATTCCTCTGAGGATTTTTTGCAACTGACGATTGCTTGGTTCTTTAAGGGAAGTAAGATGGATTCTGGTGTCAGCATTAGGAAAACCAGCGCTCGGGGTAGAGAGAGATTCACATCACCTAGGCTAGAGGGGGACTCAGATGACTTCACATTTTACAGGAATATTCGAGGTAGGTTTGCATGGAGGAACTAGGTGGATATTATGTCATGTCAATAGGTAAAGTCAGGATCTGCATTGATGCATCCTTTGAAAAATTTTGAGCCTCCATGGGGGAGTCTATTGTTAGATTGCATCATAGGTATATCGAGGATGCAAGGTGCAAAGTATGTATGTGCAGAGACTCACCAATTATCATAGTTCTTGCAAATTCTGGTGATTTCCTCAGAGTATAGGGAAACTCGAGTGATAGAACTATCTCTTGAGAAGATGATTAGAGTTCATGAGCAGCCCAAATTCATTACCAGTGACCAGAGCAGATTTCCTTTGTCGGTATTTGAGGTCGACCATGACAACAAAATTGCAGAATTCACCTGGTTTCCTATACACTACACCATTCATAGTGAGGGAGCCAGCTCTTATAGATATTTCTGCTTAGAGTTCCAGGAGATGTGGATGTTGATAGAGCATGACAAATAGCTAATGATGATTAGAGTGGCTCAATGACTGCATGATGGTCTCTTTTTTTGGGTAGTAGGGGACCCTGAGATTGCATTAGTGGAAAGTACAAGAGTTAGCATAAGGACGGGATTCAACTATCACTTTCAAGAGGCTATCCATATGGAGTAGTGGATTAGATTTCTAGGTGGGAGACCTTATGAGGGATGGATATAGTGTTTACTGGCTTGGATGCTTAGGAGTATACAATATGCTCCTTGTGTTGATATTGCACAAGGATGTGGTGGATGCAGTAGGTACTTCGCAATTCTCACACTGATTTGGGACCCCATAATTTCAATGATGGACAGTTTAGTAGTTATTAGAGGATGCTTTTAGGAGGTCTCATGTCACGGTACCTCGTAGAAAAATACTTTTGATTATAAGGTGCTAAAGATCTCCTAGGATGATTTCAAACCTTGGGATTTCCCCTAGATTCAGTTGGTTCAATTTGATTGATTATGGAGTTGTGTTGGTATTGCTTGAGGAAAAGAAATCTTGGCGAGGGAGGACTGTAATGTTCCATTTTTAACATATATTGGAATTTAATGAGGATTGATACCATTCAGACCAAAAGAATATCTTAAGCATGGTTATTATATCATCAGTAGATAAAAGAGGACCACAGGAACTACGGGCCACCTGCATGCATTACATGCGGGCCATATTTCATGATGCATGCACATAAATACCTTAATTAATCCTTCATACACACAAAATGCAATGCATGCAAGTCAACTGAAAAATAGAAGAGAAAAGCGACCTAGGCATGCAAAAGTTAGGGCATGCAATGTCAAAGTTATAAAACAAGGATAAAGTGAATGATTAGGTCTGCTTATTGATTATTAATTTGAGAAGTCGACTTGGGGAGCTCAAAGAACCAGTTTGGGGTTGAGTGCACCACTCAACCATCAAGTGTATTTCGGCAGTAAAATCTATCTTCCTTAGTCACTATCAGGGTTGGATCATCCAGATTCAACATTATTACTATAATCATACAGGATTCTGTTAGGAACCCATGTCAACCCTTCTATTTACTTTGTTAGTATATTGCTGTTGGACGCATATGCTTTGTAAGTTGTCCTGTAGTATTTGTTGATCCATAGTTTGTACTGGCCCATGGTTTTGACCCATAGTTTTGGCACCTAGACTTAGTATATAAGTTTTTGTTGAGACCAATGAAGGCACAGTGAAGTCATTTTGTATTGAGCTTGCTCAAAGGAGGTTTCCCCCTCGAAGTGGCCTGCGATCAATACAAATATTCTGTGATATGATATATCATGTATTTCATCAATTAATTGTTGCAGGTACTTCATATCTGGTATCAGAGCACTTTCTTGGGCTTGTTGGGTGAAATTTCTACCAAATGTTTTTTTTGCATCTATTGCAGGTTCAGATCTAGGAATAATCCTTATCCGCTTAACTCTAGGAAGTACTTTGGAATAATCCCTAAAAATCATTATGAAGAGTACCAAAGGAACCCCGAAGTAGCTGGCCCATTGAGAGGACCTTCCAGTGAAAAGGGAAATGACCCCTACCGGATTGACTAGTTCCCACCCGTGAGGTAAACCAAGAGCTGTCGTTTGTGGCAAAGAGGTCATCAGTTTTACCTGGGCCATAGAGTGACGGGTACTGCCCCAGTATGCAAGTGTTTAGATAGCATTGGTGTCCAAGTGAATCCATTGAAATGTTAGGAAGCCAAGCATACCTGGGGTCCATATCTATGTTCAGCTGATAAATCGGAGATTTCCCCTATCCAGAACTGTTGCTGATCAATTCTGCGTTGTTGCAAATCTGTCTATTGCCGATCACTTCCACGTCATTGCAGATCCATCTGTTTCCAATCCCTTCTTTGCCGTAACAGATCCATTCACCATATCTACCTTGTTTTCACTCTAATTCCCTTGAAACTTCCCTAACACCCCTATAATCCCATTCTGCATATTTCATTCTTGGGGAACCCTATCCCAAATTCCACTTCCCAAAGCCAGAAATCCCACATTTGTCTATTTTTAGGGTTTGCCATAACTTCTTTGACTTTCACCCAATTGCCTTCAAATTTTACCACAGAGTTCCTTAATTTACTATTTCTGCTTATTTGTCCCTCTCTACCAAATTTTCCCATTCTTTCACCCCACTTCTAAAATCCGCCTTTTCTGATTCTATGTCCATTCGAAAGTGTCCAAAACCTAGTCAAACCCAAATTACCCATCATATTTTTTCCCAAAACCAGATTTTCCTTTACTGAAACAGTTTTTGTTTTTGTTTTTCTACCCACTCAAAAAAAAAAACTCTTGGTTATGGTTGTCACCCACGCAGGAGAAAAAACCATGGAGGAAGCACTTGTAGCCATCAAACCAAACTGCAGGATCTGGATGAAAAATTTCTTGGCCTCCATCTTGAGCATTCAACCATGAACAACAAACGACAGTCCGAGTCTTCATTAGACAATGGGTTCTCTTCTTCCAACAATTTCCGTGATCCAAGCTTGATTTTCCTCGCTTCAATGGTACTGATCTGACTGGATGGATCTATCGTGCAGAATAGTATTTCAGTCTGCATAATACTTGTGATGTCAACAAAGTTCCACTTGCATCCTTTCCTTTGGAACGGGAATCTCTTCAATGGTACCGTTGGTACATCAAGGCTCACGAAGAGCCAAAATGGCCATATTTTTGCCAGCTCCTTTTGCAATGATTTGGTCCTAGTTCTTTTGATGACTTCACAGGAGCCCTCACTAAACTTCGCCAAATTGGTACCATGAGAGAGTATCAAACTGAATTTGAGAAACTAGCCAACCACACCGAAGGATTTCCTGATGACTTCTACCCGAGTTGTTTTATCAGTGGTCTAAAGGATGCAATCCAATCCGAGGTCAAAATGTTCTGTCCCAACACAATGATGGAAGCCTTGGGGTTGGCTAAGTTGGCAGAAGACAATATTGCAGCCCAACAACATTCCAAACCCACTTTTGTTCCCTTCCATAATATGGGTTCTCAATGACCTCCCATCCTGCTAGCTCCTCAACCAACTTCTATCAAGCATTTTTCTGAAATAGAGATGCAGGCACGTAGATAAAAAGGGCCTTGTAATAATTGTGATGAGAAATCCACTCAAGGACATAGATGTGTTCGGAAAAAGCTCTATCTCTTGGATGTGGATTCTTCACCTGCCTCTGAAATTGGTGAAGAAGCTCCAGATACAATGTATGATCAGGTCGACATTCAGGAGCCGCCTATTGACCCTCTATCTTAGGATGACCGCCCAAAGATATATCTCCATGCTTTAGCCGGAATCACCACCCCCCAAACAATGTGGGTCAAGGGTTACTTCAAGAAGCTTCCTCTTACAATACTCATTGATTCTAGTAACACTCATAACTTCATTGACCCTTGGATCGCCAAACAGGCTAATTTTTTTGTCCATCCTTGCTCCAACTTTGAAGTCATGGTTGCCAATGGGGGCACCTTAACTTACAAAGGGAAGTGTCGCAATGTGTGTATCTCTATGGGAGATTATAACCTACACTCTGACATGTTTGCCTTGACCTTAGGAGGATGTGATGTGGTTTTGGGTGCTCAATGGCTATGCACACTTGGCCCCATCTTATGGTATTTTGTTGAACTTTGGATGCAGTTTTCACCCAATGGACAAAAACACACATTGACAGGCTTAAAACTAGGGTCTATTAGCATCATCAGCTCACATCGCATGGAAAAAATCCTTAAGAAGAATTCACATGGTGTCATCGCTCAGCTCCATTCCATTCAGATGCAACCTTCAGCGGTCTCCACTACTCCTTTGGATATACAACAAATTTTGGATCGATATATAGGTGTCTTTGCTGAACCAGTGGGATTTCCACCTTCAAGGCTAAAGGACCATCGTATTCCGCTCCTTCCTGGAAGTGTTCCTCCCAACATCAGGACATATCACTACCCATTTCACCAAAAAATAGAGATTGAAATGCTCGTTCGGGACTTACTAAAGCAAGGTATTATTCGCCCAAGAACTAGTTCCTTTTCTTCACCAGTTCTTTTTGTCCGCAAAAAATATGGGTCATGGTGCCTTTGCATTTGACTTCAGAGCACTTAATCACCTCACAATCAAGGATAAGTTTCCAATTCCTATTGTTGATGAGCTTCATAGTGCTCAATTTTTCTCCAAGTTGGATCTTCATTCTTGGTATCATCAAATTCGGGTTCATGAGGATGATATCCCTAAAATATCTTTCTGCACACATGATGGCCACTATGAGTTTTTTGTCATGCCCTTTGCCCTCACTAATGCTCCTTCCACATTTCAGGCCTTGATGAATAAAATATTATGACCCTACTTGCACAAATTCATTCTGTTCTTCTTTGATGATATCCTCATCTACAGTAAAACATGGGCTGAACATCTCCAACATCTGGATCTTGTAATGCAAATTTTCTCTAACCATCATCTCCACGCCAAACAGTCTAAATGTGTTTTTGAACAGAAGGAAGTAGAGTATCTCGGGCACATTATTTCATCACAAGGGGTTCGCGTGGATCCTTCCAAAATTGTTGCCATAAACAATTGGTCGCATCCTCAGACACTCAAGATCCTTCATGATTTTTTGGGGTTGACTGGATACTACCTCAAGTTTGTCAAGGATTATGGGAAGATTGCAGCTCCATTAACTGCTCTATTGAAAAATGATACTTTTACATTTGCATTTGCCAAACTGAAATAAGCTATGTGTACTACACTTGTTCTAGCTATGCCTGGTTTTTCCAAGCCCTTCACTATTGAGAGTGATGCTTGCGGCAATGGACTTGGTGTTGTTCTCCTTCAAGATGAACACCCCATTGCGTTCACCAGCAAATCCCTTTCAAGTGAGAATTTAGCTTCCTCTACATATGAGAAGGAAATGATGGCTATTTTGCATGCAGTCCAGAAGTGGCGACCCTACCTATTAGGGAATCATTTATGCATCAAAACTGATCACCAGAGTCTAAAATATTTCCTCGAATAGCATGTATCCTCCCCAGGACAATAGAAATGGGTTAGCAAACTCATGGGCTATGACTATGAGATCACTTACAAGAATGGTAAGGAAAATATTGTGGCGGATGCTCTTTCTCACACATTTGATGACCACAGTTCTCTTTCAACTATTTCTATGCATGGTCCAAATTGGTTGCAATATGTTCAATAGGGCTTTGTCAATGACTCTTCATTATCTCAAATCATCTAATGCTTGGCCAAAAACCCTTATGTTGTACCACATTACTCTTGGGATGGTGCTTCCCTGAGATACAAGGGTCATCTGGTGCTTCCCCTAAGCACATATCTTCAACAGGATGTCTTCTATGAAATCTATGCTTCTCCATCAGTAGGGCACCCTGGGTTCCTCAAAATGTATGAGTGGGTATGGCGTAACTTCTTTTGGCAGGGAATGAAAAGGACAATTCAATAGATGGTGGTTGAATGTGATACCTGCCAGCACAATAAGGGTAAAACGACTCTCCTTCTGGGATTGCTCGGACCCTTTCCCATACCTACATGGATTTGGATAGATATTTCTATGGATTTCATTGAAGGGATCCCTAAATCTGGCAGGAAGACAATGATTCTAGTTGTGGTTGATCGCCTCTCCAAATATAGTCATTTTTTTGCTCTTAGCCATCCCTATACAGCCTCCTCAGTCGTTCAATTTTTCCTGGACCAGATCTTTCCCCTTCATGGAATCCCTTCTTCCATTGTCTCAGATCATGATGCGACTTTCACCAATCATTTCTGGAAACAAGTATTTCACCACACTGGCACCAAATGGAAGATTAGTTCAGGGTATCACCCACAAACAGATGGTCAGACTTAAATTATCAATAAATGCTTGGAAACTTATCTTCGTTGCTTCACCTTTGAACAAAAACATCAATGGGAAAAGTGGCTCCCTCTCGCTGAATGGTGGTACAATACCTCTTACCACACTGCCTCTAAAATGACTCCATATGAAGCAGTCTATGGTCAGGCACCACTAGTTCTTCTTCCATACACCCCCAACAGTTCACCAGTTTATGCAGTTGACACGATCCTTCGGAACCGCGATCAGATTCTTCACATTTTGCGGGACAATCTTCACATGGCAAGAAATCGCATGAAGCAACAATCCAATCAACACCGTTCTGAGAGCAGTTTTCAAGCAGGTGATATGGTTTTTCTTTGTCTCTAGCCTTACAAGCAATCCTCCCTGAAACTAAAAGGGAATCATAAGCTCGCTCCAACGTTCTATTTGCCATATAAGATTCTTCAGAAGATTGGGTACGTTGCTTATAAATTGGAACTTCCTCCTTATTCCCGCATTCATCTAGTATTTCATGTCTCTTGTCTGAAGAAAGTTCTTGGCACCAACATTAGAGGACAAACTATTTTACCATAACTGGATAATGAAGGATCCATACTTTTGGAGCGGGAGGCTATCCTCAATAAGCGCACTCGTCAGCTTTGTTCTCGCTCAATCACATAGGTCTTAATTCAGTGGCACGGAATGCAACCAGAGGATGCTACATGGGAACCACTCCTTCAGATTCATCAACAATTTCCACATCTAAAGCTTTGAGGACAAAGCTTTTTCTAAGGAGGAGGGGATGTTAGGAACCCATGTCAACCCTTATATTTACTTTGTTAGTATATTGTTATTGGACGCATATGCTTTGTAAGTCATCCCATAGTATTTGTTGATCCATAGTTTGTATTATTGTTGTTGGATGCATATGCTTTGTAAGTCATCCTGTAGTATTTGTTGATCCATAGTTTGTACTAGCCCACGGTTTTGACCCATAGTATTGGTGCCTAGACTTAGTATATAAGTTTGTGTTGAGGCCAATGAAGGCACGGTGAAGTTATTTTGTATTGAGCTTGCTCAAAGGAGGTTTCCCCCTCGAAGGGGCCTACGATCAATACAAATATTCTGTGATCTGATATATCGTGTATTTCATCAATTAATTGTTGCAAGTTCTTCACAGATTCCAACTACATCCTGGAGAAGGAGGATTCACTGTCTCTTGCATGAAAGAATTGGACAAAGGAGGACAACTCATATCTTGACAGATAATCATTATTTAGTATGCATGATGCTTCTATCCTTCCAAGAGCACCACTATTAACCTAGTTACTGAATGAAGGCTTCTTATTCAGCTTGAGAAGAGAGATCTCACCATTCCATCATTTAGAAGGGAACCTTTTCTTGCATGGGAAACTTTCCTTGAGGAAGATATTTTCCCTCTGACCTATATTTCATGCATGATTTCCATGTGGCTTCCATACCGACCAAGAAGGAATTATAACCCTAGTACCTTCATCCGGGAGAAATCTTATATAGTTTGAGCGCTCATGCATCCATCCACATATTGAAGAAGGCGCATTCATACCAAGGGTGCATTATTGGAGAGAGGAAAACTCATATCTCAACATTTTCTTCATGCATGGCTTGCATGTTTAGCTTATATTGATCTACATCAACTGCTGATACTATTGGTATGTACATGTGCATCTTTACATCCCTACTTTATAACGTTTCTGATTATCTGGTTATTTAGGGGTTGGAAAACCCATGCATTTGCATGCATGCTCATGTAAGAATATTTCAGTACATGCATTCATGTTTCCTTCAAGTATTGGTCCATAAAGGATACTAGCAAGCAACAACATCATCAAAAACGCCATAAATAGACAGAAATTATCAATTGGTATATTACAAAGAATTATGAAACTCATTCAAAACCATTGTAACCCTTGATATCATGTTTCAACAAGATGGACAATATTAATATTCCATGGTGAAGGGTTTCCCCTCGAAGTAGAACTTGGAAAAATGTTAGGTATACCAATAGGATTTTGGTTTACTCCTTGATTATTTTGACCTTGATTAGCCAAACCATATGGAAAACCCATATTTGGTAAGGTACACCCTCTAGTAGGGATTCCTGCAAACAAAGTGGATGTACTTCTAGGATTGAAACCCGAAATTGTACCAATTGGAACTGAAGTGTTGGTTGAACTTGTGCTAATGACATGCATACTAACTATTGGTATTGATGTAGAGGTCAAATTGGAAATATGGCTAATTCCAGCAACTATTTGAGGTTGCGATGATGTAGTCCCTTGCGCTCCAGATGAAGCCATAGGGTCAATTATTGAATTTTGCATATTATTCTAATAACTGGAAATAGGATTGATGTAATCCGGTGACTCACTGATGTGAAGTATCACTAGGTCTGAAATATTTTTCAAAGGTGGGTTGATGTGAGTAGCTGTGTTGTTCTCTAGTGTTTAAATTTCAAATAGAGCAAGGTTATCAACAATGTTTGTGTGTTCTTCATTAGGTTAAGTTTCAGTCTTTGTTTGATATTGTTATTCTCTATTGTTGTTAATTGAAGCTAGTAGTTGTTCAGTTTCCAAGTCACAAGGTTGGGTCTTTTGAATCTGTCTCTGGGATGTAGCAAGGCTTTCAATTTATGGAGACTCACCTCGTTGTCACCATGACTGGCAGATTGGAAGAGTAGCCACTTTGAATATTTTGATAAAAGGATTTGTTTAAAATGATATTCGTAATTACAAATAGAATGAAACAATCCTAAGGAAGTCTAGACTCAAAAAAGGAAAAAGTGTCCAAATAGTAAAAAGTCCTATGAAACCAAGCAAGCAGTCTAATATCCCAAAGAATCAAAGCTCAGTGAAAATTTGGATTAGAGGGCCTTCTGAAACTAGTAGTTTCTAAGGGGTATCAAGCGTCAAACAATTACTTACATCGAAGGTATGAGAAACAGTTACAATAAACTTTAATCGCTAGGGGTGCAAGTATTTGTTCTTGACCAATTACCCTCCCAAGGAGTAAGAGTTCCAAATTCTGTCTCGGGTACTGCAAGTGTCCCCTACTCACAATAGTAGATGTTATATCCTAGGAATAGCAACTAAGGTTACCACTTCACAATCAACGGTTGAAAGGAATAGTTGTAAGTCAAGGAAAACTCTCATAACCAGCTATTCTAGAAAAGTGATGTCACCTTGAGGACTTGTCACTTTGAATAGAATTCAGTGATGATCTCATGTCCCACTAAATAATCAAGAGGGGGGAACCACCCTTACTTATCCTTATTGATCTCGTGCTTGACGCATGTGTTAGATGCGCTTTCCCGACAAGTGTTTTCTGCTACTAATGGATTTAAACTCTCCATAATAAATGCTAGTTTCAAAAGTTTTGCAGCCTAGGAATGTTAACTCTCCAAACCTAATCCAGGGAACTAACCTATTCTTGTTGGTGATATGAAAATCAAATGGTGGTTAATTTTAGATTAAGCGCCAATTTTAATGGTTGTTTTCTTAGTTTCAGGAGTGGAAGTGAAACTGGTGGTGTGTTGACTCAAAAAATATGAACCAAACAATGCAATATCATCACTATTCTACCTTTCAATTCGATAAATGTTCTAAACTAATGAAAGGTTAGAGTTTCATGTATGTCTTTCAAACATGAAAAATGTTTTGGTAGATTTTGGATTTTTATGAACAGTTCTACTGAAATATGGATAATGACTGATTTTGAAAAATCAATGTAAACCAAACAGATATCTCATGGAAAATGAATCTAATTCTATTACACGGGGGATCTATGTTTCTCGTTTGCAGGGCCACCTAAGAGTGCAAGCAAAGAGGATACGCAGAGCCCTTTGAATACTTATGAACTAAATTCTTACACTTGAGATCTACTTTCTCGTTTGCGGGGCCACTCGAAAGTGCAAGAAAAGAGGATACAGTAGCTCGAGAACTATATGCGAAAATTTAAATATACACTATTACACTTGAGATCCACTTTCTCCTTAACAATCTTTCCCGAAGGACCAAGTGAAGAGGATATGGTGGCTCGTAAAGAAAATGCTTGAAAAATCTAATTCTAGACTATTACACTTGAGATCCACTTTCTCGTTCACAAGATCTCCTGAAGTCCCAAGTGAAGAGGATATAGTGACTCAGACACAACTTATCACAAGAAAATGGAGATATTAAGGTACACCTTTCTTTAATTGTGCATACGCATAATGAAATACTTTAGATCCAAAACAATATTTGACTTAATTAAAGTTTGTATTCGGTTTTGGAGGGAAATTGTTTTCAAAATGTTTCAAAGTGTAATGTTCAATATTTTTTTTTCAATGAAAATAGATTTGGGAAATGTGTTAAAATGATCTTTTCATATGTCACAACTGATATTTGATGTCATGTTTCAAATAAGCAAGTGCATGAGATTCAACACTTAAGGTGTCTTTAAGGTTCTTCAAATAAATCTTTATGTTTCTTCAATTTTTGTGATTTGCAAACTTTTAAATGAATCAAAAATATTTATATATCAGTCCTAATCCTATCCAATCAGGGATCCAACATCAAAATATGACTTTAATCAAATGGATCTACCACAAATTGTAAGAAATTTTTGAAAGAAATGCCAATTTGGGCCATTTTTAGTGGTTTTGGGGGGGAAATTCCAAATCTAAGGATCTCAAACCAAACTCTTCGAAAATTTTCCTAATTAATGTAAAACGGATTCTAAAAATATTTAAAATCTTTGTGAAGGTATGCAAGTACAAAAATGAAGCCTCTAAGTATTCCTAAAACAGTGAAAACCCAAAACTAGGTGACAATTCAAGGTTCTTCAAGCAAATGTTGATGTTTTTTTTTCAATTTTTGTTATTTGCAAATCATTAAAGGAATCAAAATTATTTTAAATATCAGTACTAATCCTATCCAATCAGGGATCTAACAAAAAAATATGACCTTAATCCAATGGATCTACCAGAATTTGTAAGAAAATTTTGAAAGAAATGCCAATTTGGGCCATTTTTAGTGGTGTTTTGGGGGAAATTCCAAATCTAAGGATCTCAAACCAAACTCATCCAAATTTTTCCCAAATAGTGACAAACTGATATTAAAAATATTTAAAATCCTTATGAAGGTATGCAAATGCAAAAATGAAACCTCCAAGCAGCCCTAAAACAATGAGATCTCAAAACTAGTTCATAATTCATGTAAATTTGAAACAAGAAAGCTTTAAAAAATTTGAAAATATCCCAAATATCTAGCTAAGGAGGATCAAAAGGAGGTCTAAACTCTAATATCATGGATTCCTAATCCCATCCAAGAAGAAAAGATCAGAAAAATTGAGGCAAGAGGGAGGAACCAAGCTCCAAAAACTCTTAACATTGGTCAATGCAGCTTCTGTGCGAGAACATAGCGTTGAAATGGATTCAACGTACCTTGCACATAGGTAGACTGCATTAATGACTCTCCCTTATAGTGTGCGTGGTGCGTTGATGGTCCTTCAATGCCCTTTCTGCACACACAGGGTGTGTCGGCCCTGCAAATCTTGAAAATCATAGATCTAGTCTAATTTTTGAAGATTTTTGGGTGTTTAGGAGTGGATCTATGCCGATTTTGAGCTTCTAAAACTGCAACATAGGTTCTTTAAGAGATGTTAAGGAAAAATGTAAGTAGATATGAAAGATTAAAACACCAAAATATTAAGAAATTTTCAAAAAAAATCAACTAGTAAGGTCGCCAATCTGATAATAGATTTAAAGGTAGGGTTAGATCTACTTTAACAAGCTATCTTACTATGAAATGGTGAAGTTCATTTTCAGATATAAAACAATTATCTAACATTTCTTAACATCTTAACCATTTTATAATTCAAATCAAACTTAGAAGAACAACTTTAAATTCATGGATAGAGAGAAAATTGAATTGCTTCATATTATGCCAAGGAAGAAAAATACTTACCTACAATAGAGCTTGAGATGCATCCATCCTCGCTTTCCTTGTTCCATCCTTCTCCATCCTTGCTTTTAATTAAGATGATATTTTCATTCTCCAAATATCCCCAGCATTCCTTTTCTTTAACCTTTTTCCTCCCTTACAATGCCCCAAATGCCTTTGTTTTATAGTATTGGGAAATGGGCTCTTAAGTTTCCTCTTTCAATGCGGGATTATCCCTTTTCTTTATTTTTGATTCTTTTTAACCAAAATCCCACTTTCCATAGTATTTTTAGGCTTTTGTCACAATCTCAGCATTATTAAGTACAATTAATGCAATATTATGCACTTATTTTCACTGTTGACTGGTGGAGACTAGATTTGAGCCTTCAATTGAGCAGTTGAATTACTGAACCATGTTTCTTTAGGATCCTTCTTTCTTCACTAAATCCTTCCGATCATGGAAGTAGTGATTAGATAATAGAGGATTGTTCTATTATGTAGTTGTCTTCTGTCTTCATGTTTCGGGCGCATAGTAAAGTGTACTTCTACCTTTCACTTTGTTAAGGGTGTTAATTTGATTGTCAACAGGTTGGCTGACACTTCCAACGAATACCTTGAGATGTTGACACCATTATTTAGGAAGTATTGACCAACACTTCTATGTGCTATAAATACATGGTAACACATTCCTAGAGGATGCTTGATAGATCCCTCTAATGGAATTCTATGATGGAGGAAGAATTAGATGACCCTTCCATGAGATACCCTTTGAGGATAATATAGATCCAAATGATGAAATGTTGGATGACCAATATACAGGATACGATTGAAAGGATAGGAGGACCCTTCCAATGGATACCACTTGTCAATATTACCATCCTTCATAAAAAGGTCATAAACTCTTTTCATCGCATGCCCAGATACATTGATAACATCATAGAGGATGTTCTGTCCAACCCTTCCCCATGGTCTGTCTGTATGGGAACACAATTTTGGAGGAAGTGTCAGACAAACCCTCTTTGGGAAATCTATGCTGGAGGAAGTATCGACCGACCCTTCTACAAGAATACCTTCCTTCAAGAAATTTCCATCGGACCTTTCATATAGAAACATCAATAATCTAACACAATCATAAAAAATTTGTCATCTTCCCTTCTCCATGGTATTTCTCTATGAGAACACAATGCTAGAGAAAGTGTTGGATGGCCCTTCTACACAATTTCTATGACGGAGAAAGGATCACTCGATAATTCCAAGGACCCTCTTTAAGGAGTATAAAATTCTATAGGAGTTAGTGTCAGGGGACCCATCTACTATATACCTAGGGAATGGATGGCCAAATGTTCCATTAGACACTCCTAGATGAAAATACCATCCTTAGAGAAAGGAGCGGTTTGACTTTTCACTAAAGACCTTGATATGTTGACACCATCATTGAGGAATTTTTGTTTGACCCTTCTACATGATATCACTCCTTTAGAACACACTTATGGAAGAAGGGTGGGCTGATCCCTCTATAGGTATTTTATGATGGATTAAGTGGCAATCAACCCTTCTATGGGACTCATTTGAAAAGAATATTTTTCTATAGGATGAAGTGTTGGGAGACCAATCTATTGGGTATGATTGGAGGGAAAGGTATACCCTTGTAGTGGATACCCCTTGATGAGAATACCATGATTCAGGAAAGGGTTGTCTGATATTTACACTGGATACCTCAAGACACTTTGACCATGAATGATGATCTGTCAACTAACCATTCTAAGGTAATTCTATTATGGAGGAAAGATGGATATACCTTTCTATGAAACCCCCTTTATAGGATAATACAATTATGGAGGAGGATGGTTGGGATGACACATATACTACATACCAATGAAAGGAACGGTTGTCCCTTCCACTATAATCCCCTTGAATGGAATACCAATAGTCGAGAAGTGTCTATCGACCCTTCCAATGTATACCTTGAGGCATTGAAACCATCTTTAGGAAGTTGAGTTTGACCCTTCTTCGTTGTCTCCCATCATGAGAAAGCTATGTTGGAGGAAGTGTCAAGCAAACCTTCTACGGGAATTCTATGACTAAGGAAGAATCAAATTACACTTTAGCGGGCCACCCCTTTAATGAGAGGACAATTCTAGAGGAAGGTTTGGAAAACCCTTCAATGTATACTACTTGATGAGATTAATATCTCGGATACAACAATATATTTTTTGATGTATGTTTATGTAACTCTTTTGAAACCTCATAATATAGTGGTGATGTCACTATCACATCATAGACATCACTGATAAAGTAATTCGAAAATAACATACCAATAGGGAATCATTCAGAACATGTTCAAAACAGAGGTACAAAATGAACAGTGTAGATGTAAATGTGTGGAATATAATAGAGGGCATGCCCTACATTTCCCTGAGAAGAAATGAAGAAATGACTAGACTCCTTATCATATTGGAGGACAAAAGTGAAGAAAAAACTCGAGATCATCTTCGAGTAAAAATATCCACCCTACATTAGATCACAAGCTAGCTCTTAACTTCTCAAAGAAGGTGAATTCCTGGCATTGTAGATAATCATTAAGAAAATATTCCCATAATGATATATATAATCATCATAGATGTAAAAAAAAAAAAAAATTTTAGATTTATCCTGACCAAATAATACTTGTAAAACATGCTTACTATTTTACTATCCATTGATACAATATAATTGAATGGAACGTGAAGAACAAATAGAAATGGAATAACATTAAATATTGTACATGGAAGAGAAAGAAATGCATGACACATTAAAAGTGTGGTAAATTCTATAGATGGTCTTAAAAAAAATTAGGTTCATGAATATACTTATTAGGTCAGTACCATCAACTGGATGAAGATTTAATTATAGGGGACTAGTCCATGTCTTCATAGTTTGGCCTTACATTTTTAAGAGATATCAAGTCAATTATAGGAAATATCCTTCACACATATCTATCCGGAGATAAACACTCAAGTTGATTAATTGTCTAAGGAGGGTATTTAGGGGACACAGTTTCAAGGTGTAGAAGAAGAGTCAAGCATGATCAATGGTTTGGAAAATAGAATTTCTCAGTCATTTAACATGAGAATCGATCCTTTTGATCCTTTTGTTGGAGTCAAGGTCGTAGCTACGGTAAAAGCTGCGAATTTTGGGAAAAAAGCACAAGTATGGAAGGAAAGTGCTAATTTTGGGACAAGCACTAAGTTTTGGGAAAGAAGGAGACGGTGCGCAGTACGGTGCCAGATAGACAAGCTCAGCGAAGATCACGGACCGAAAATCGCGGAGCTCGCGCGCACGACAGAAGAGAATGAAGGCTGAATAGAAAGTTCAGCTACCATAATAAATAAGGCGATGGAGTAGAGGGCTCAGATACCCTCATTTAAAGGCTTAGTACAGAAGTTATGGTTGCTCGAATCAAGGAGGAGCAACGGACCAGAGCATTGAAGGCGAAGGACAAGCGCCCATACCCACAATCTGCGCCGAAAGTCAAGGAGCCTGCAGGAAGCGGCGACGTGACTGCAAGCGGCGCCTACAGTACACCTAGCCATGTGCGTGGTTAGGGTTTTTGGGAATCACTGTTGGGAAAGGCCCACAGTTTTGTAAAGGTGCGACCGCCATGGCCACCTATATATATGAACAATTGTAATGGATAAATGTTAGTTGGAAGTTAGAGTTAGAGAGCAAGAGTTAGATACTCTTAGGATAGATTGATGTTTAGACTGCCAGATAGTCAGTCTCGAGGATAGATCATGTGTTGATTATCCTTTGTTAAGTGTTCTACCGAGTCTGTAGAACCAGAGAAGAATCGGATAGCCGAGGAGCTAATCCCCGAGTTGCCAGACAATCTGTGTGATGTCTGCGCCTTTGTAATCTCTGTAGAGAAGAGACCAGATTAAGAGAAGGGCTCCCAGCTGTGTGCGTGGAGTTTCCTGTAAGAATCTAAGACTGCAGCTGTGTGCGCAGCATATTGTATAACTCTATGGTTTTCTGGTTAATATAAACTCCTGTGGACGTGGTTTTCCTCGAGGAGAAGAGCTTCACATATCTCCCCTTGTTATAATGGTTGCGTGAATGATTAACTGTTTAAGTTCATTACATGTGTATGCAAAACTCTTGTATTACCTTTGCGAACGTTGGATTGAGTTTGGGAAGGGCCATCGATAGCCATCAGCGTTAAGGACAGAAGAAGTGGTGGAGCGCTGTCGCTGCAGCGATCGAGGACTGCGATACTTCGCTACTTGCGCAAGGCAAAGAAGTGCTTAACACTCCGAGCAAGGATTAGTTGCCGTCTGCGCCAGAGAGGAAGGAATTCGCGCAGTTGCGCCGAGGGGCCTGCGGGAAAGTCCGACCGCTGATATCTGAGGAACCAGAAGAGGAAAGAGCAACCTTCGCGTCACCACGGTTGAGGAAACCTGATTCCTTAGCCCCCCATAGCCACTTCGGGTGAGACCTCGAGCTGCTGCGCAGCTCGTTGCCGAGAGGGCCAGTGTGCCAAGGGGTTTGTTGCTGCGCTTCATTAAAACCCGGGTCTGCCCAAGAAAGCAGCCAACAAATGGTTCCGTTGCCTTATGAATTTTTGATCACGTCACTTCCGTTGCTCTGAACCTTGTTGTTAAGCCAACAAATGGTTCCGTTGCCTTATGACTTTTTGATCACGTCACTTCCGTTGCTCTGAACCTTGTTGTTAAGCCAACAAATGGTTCCGTTGCCTTATGACTTTTTGATCACGTCACTTCCGTTGCTCTGAACCTTGTTGTTAAGTCAACAAAGGGTTCCGTTGTCTTGCGACTTGTTGCTGTGAGACTTATTATTTCCGAGAACGTCTTAGATCGTTGCTGAAGCCAGCAAAAGATTCTGTTACACTGAGACTTGCTCAGTTGACAAATGTGCTACTGGAATCCTACAGCTAAAGAAATTGGAGACTGGTTTGATTTAAAGGCTAAAGAGTTCGCTGAACAAGAAAATAGAAGCTCTACGCCTTAAACAGAAGACTGGTTACAGAAGTATATTTATACTGACCTTCACGAGATTTTCTTTGTTACATTTGCACTAGAATTGCACGCTTGGATAGCCAAGTTAGCAGATTCCAGACCCACTGTGCGTATTGATCGACCCGTCGCTTGGACACCTGAGCTAGTCAGTATTGTGAAGCGGATAGACAATCCTGTGTCCCGCGCAGTCGACTTTTGGTTGAATAGCCTACTGAAAGGTTTCATCACCGAATTTGCAGTAGATACAAGAAAAAGTTTCAGTGAAGCTGAGAGGAATTTCTTCCAAGTACACAGAGGTAAGTTCTTAAATTCTCTGAACTTATGGATTAAAATGCTTCTGTATGAAAAAGGAAAGCTATGCATTACTTCTGATGAATAGCATAGACAAGTAATGTCCGTAGATTCTGATACTGATCCTGAACTTATTGGTTGCACTCGTAGTGGAAAACGATATAAATTAGGCCTTGACCAATATTCTTTTGAGTCTAGCCCAGACAATAGCCAAGCCCCTGGACCAAGCCATATAGAAAGACAAGGAAGTGTTCGTATCCCTTATCACCCTTTTACACCGCAAAAACCAGACAAAGCTCAGTATAACCCTACAGTAACACCTTCAAGTAGCCCACACGGTACTTCTAGCACCTCTGTACCACCTTTATTTAACCAGCCAAGAAGCACTGCTACAGCAGCCTCACCTCAACCTACCACAAGAAGGATGGGTGATGACATGAAGCTACCAACTTTTAGAGGAACAGGGATAGAAGACCCTGAGCAGCACTGGTTCTTATGTGAAGCCATTTGGACAATTAAGAAAATTAATGATGATGCTGTTAAACTGGTTCAGTTAGCAACCACACTAAGAGAAAGAGCCTTGACTTGGTTCATGAAATACTCAGCAGCACAGAACAGAACGCTTGCTGAGGTAAGAAATGCCATGATTCGGGAATTTAAGAAACCTAAATCAGAATCACAGTGTATAACAGAACTCAAAGACATCAAACAATTACCTACAGAATCAGTATGGGACTTTGACCAGAAGTTCAAAG
Organism: Larix kaempferi; assembly: GCA_027924585.1. Classification (NCBI taxonomy): domain Eukaryota; kingdom Viridiplantae; phylum Streptophyta; class Pinopsida; order Pinales; family Pinaceae; genus Larix; species Larix kaempferi. The sequence goes on from BSBM01000577.1 coordinate 8,321,404, forward strand.
CCTTGATAGATCAAGTAAGCTTTGAGTTTGCACCACAGCAGCATAAAGAATGGTTTATTGCTGCACTGCTTCCACACATTAGACTTCCTCTTATGCAACAGAATCTCAATACTCAGGAACAAGCTCTAGAGATGGCTATGAAACTAGAAGCTTCGCCAATTGCGGGAACAAGCAGCGATGTTGTGCATTTACAGAACCAATTAGCAAACTTAACCTTGCAAGTACATGATATTAAGAAAGGCAAGGAGATTAAGGAAGAAATTTGGTGTACAAAATGTAAAGCCCAGGGTCATTCAAAGGACCATTGCCCCGTTTTCATAGACTATATTGCAACTGGAGCACCTAACCCTTTACCACAGGCACAAGGACCTTGGTGTGAAATCTGTAGAACTAGAGGTCATAGACCACAAGAATGTCACTTACTTCATAAATATGTACAAACCCCAAAGAACCTATATTGTAATTTCTGTAAATCAGTAGGTCATGATGAGAACAATTGTAGAGCATATGATCTTATGATAGAAAGAAAGCATGATGTTTATAGGGTACAAGCAGTGACACAAGGACCCACAGCAGGTCCACCGTATGACCAAACCCGCGACGCCCGAGCAGGAAATTACAGGGGACGCAGACGCACAACAAATTTTGGTCGCGGAAGAGGACAGATCACTTGTTATAATTGCGGAGCACAAGGTCACTTTGCTAGGGATTGCCAAAATCCTACAACCCTCTGCAGGTATTGTAAATCTTCTGACCATATCATTGAAGAATTTCCTCAGTTATAGGCTAAGATGCAAGCAAAGACCCCACAGGTCAATCAGAATATTCAGTTGATTGCAGCAGAAAAAAGAGAACCAGACCCTACAGTTAATATAGTGACACGCAGTGGAGCAACCACTGGTGCGCAAGAGATGGGAATAGGAAAGCAAGCGACGCAATGGGTGCGCCGCACTAATATTAAACCAGCCCCACTTAACCTGCATAAGCAAAAAGAAGCATTCAAGCAAGCTCAAGAGTATTTCTCAGATCCGAGAGCTTCAAGTTCTGCCGCAATTCCGCCGAACAGTATTAGATCGCCAGTGCTAAGACAAGACAACCTTGTACAAGAACAGGCCACTACAGCTGGAAGACCTGACGACGAGCATGCACTAGGCAGTGTTCATGCGTTCCTGCGACAATGCTTAAAATTGTTGCGCAATGAAAAGGAAACTCTAGAACTCCAACACCTGTTGGATCAGTGCCAACAGTCTGCTTCAACAAACACACCGCAGTGTGCTGTTCACCAGATTAGGAGTCACATTAGAACTGGAAAAGAGATGAGGCTCACAGCGCAGATTGGAGCATTTGAAATGGACGAAGTCATGTTAGATTTGGGCTCAGAAGCCAATGTTCTCACTATGCAGACATGGGAACAGATGGGAAGCCCTCAGCTTACAAGATCCCCTATCCAGCTAAGACTCGCGAATCAGCAACGAGTCTCTCCATTGGGCAGACTACCCAATGTACCTATTGATATTGAAGGAGTCAGAAGCTCTGCAGACTTTGAAGTAATCAAAATCATGGATGATAGTAGGCCATACCCAGCACTTCTAGGAATAGACTGGGCATTTGATAATTTGGCTGTCATTAACTTGAAGAAAAGACAGATGACCTTTGAGGATGACCAGATTAGGGTCATCGCACCACTTGATCCTATTCAAGGACCAAGGTATATAGAACCCATTCGCGCAGAAGAGGAAGCGCGCCACATGGAAAGTTTGTACCAAATGACTACTAATCACAGTGACTATGTCAACCCCACAGCAGATGGCCATATCAGCTGGCGATGCGATAGCTCGTGCACATCAGACTCAGATGCAGGATTGGAAAACTGGCAGAATCGTTTACATGAGGTTTCTGCAAGACGTTGCGCTATGATGACTAAATCCATTCGATGGATTGGCACAGAATTAACTGATACTCCAATTTTTGATGGTTCAACTGAAGTAACTAAATTCATACAGGAATATGAACAAAAGCTTCCAGAACCGCAGCGCATACAGGCACTGGACGTAGCATTGCGCGCCACACCCGCAAGATGGTGGGTTGCGCATAAGGAGAAAATTCATACATGGCAAGACTGTCGCAGACTGATACTGCGCCGATTTCAGGACACCACAGCCGAAGTCCTACACAAGTATGAGGGACAGAGTGACCCCAGGTCACACATTGAAGCATGTATTCAGCAATGGTCAGATATTCCGCAAGATGAATGGGTTCACCTATTCATCCACACACTGGATACAGTTCCAAGGAACTGGTATACTGAAACAGAATTGCGCAGAGGCACTCTCACTTGGCCTCTAATGATAGAAAGTTTTTGACTTACCTTCGGTTTTGAGTCAGAACATCCAAGTATTGATCAGGCTCTGAAGCGTATTAAAAAGAAGGTATTTGAACCATGTCTAGTAACAAAATATTCCCAACCAGATTGGGCTGTCCAGATAGAACATGCCCTGGAATGCTACAACTTCACCGCTGAAGATGAGGAGGACAATCCTCGCAACATCAATATCCCAGAATCAGAAGGGACGCGCAATATTGAAGATCCTGAGCTTGATATTCCTGCCATTACAGAACACATCAAGCTCAAGAAGATTAACATTGGTACAGAAGCTGAACCAAAGTTTGCTTCTATAGGAGATTATTGGGAGGATGAAACTGTTGGACATGTTTCAGAATTATTGCGTGACTACCAGGATATCTTTCCTACCAAGTTCACAGAAATGAAAGGCATCCTAGGAGACTTAGGCGTGATGCGCATACCTCTGAAACCAGATGCCAAACCAGTAAAGCAGCGCCCATACAGGTTGAACCCGCGCTATAAAGAAAAAGTCAAAGAAGAAATTGATAAGATGCTTGCAGCAGGTATTATTGAGCCAGTAGAGGAAAGCGATTGGATTAGTCCTATGGTGGTCCAAGAAAAGAAAACGAAAGGTGAAATAAGAATCTGTGTCGACTTGCGCAAACTCAATGATGCATCAGCGCACGATCCATTTCCCACTCCTTTCACAGACGAAGTACTTGATAATGTTGGAGGACAAGAGGCTTACTCTTTCACTGATGGTTTTTCGGGATATCATCAGATCAGAATTCATCCGGACGACTGCCACAAGACTACTTTTGCAACTGAATGGGGCTCATTCCAGTATACAGTAATGCCCTTTGGTCTTAAAAACGCACCTGCTATCTTCTCTCGAGTTGTTGTTGCTGTTTTTAAAGAATTTATTCACAAGTTTCTAGAAGTCTATTTTGATGACTGGACTGTATTTGGCCTATTAAAGAACCATATTGCAAATCTGCGCATGATGTTAGAAAAATGTAGACAGCATCAGATTTCCCTTAACTTGAAAAAATGTATCTTCTGTGCGCCCTTTGGTATTTTGTTGGGACATATTGTATGCAGACAAGGACTCCTGATGAATCCTGCGAAGGTTGCCATCATTGCTAATTTACCTGCGCCCAACTCAGTTAAACAATTGCGCACTACATTGGGACATACAGGATACTACAGAAAATTCATCAAGGGTTATGCAAAGATCACAGCGCCTATGGAAAGATTGCTCAAAAAGGATTCGAAGTTCCAATGGACAGAGGAATGTCAACAGAGTTTGGATACACTTAAAGAAAAGATGATCACAACGCCTATTCTAGTTTTCCCGGACTGGGGAAAACCCTTTCATGTTCATGTTGATGCTTCTTCCATAGCATTGGGGGTTGTGCTTACACAGTTTGGAGAAGGAAGTATTGACCACCCGATTGCTTACTCCAGCAGAAAGCTATCTACAGCTGAGAAGAACTACACCACTACAGAAAGGGAAGGACTAGCTATGGTGTATGCCTTACAGAAATTCAGACACTACCTATTAGGCGCTCACTTTAAAATGTATACTGACCATTCTGCTTTGAAATATTTGGTCAATAAACCAGTGTTAGGAGGAAGAATTTGCAGATGGCTACTGCTCTTTCAAGAATATGATTTCGAGGTCATTGTAAAGCCAGGCAGATTGAATGCAGGGCCTGACCATCTATCCAGGATAGAGTCAGGAGAGGAACCTACAAGTCTGGAGGACAATCTACCTGACGCACAGTTGTTTTCTATTCAAGCAGCAGACGAATATTATTCTGATATTCTTGAGTTTCTCACTACCGGGCAAGCGCCGGTTGAGTTTACAATCTAGCAGAAGAAGCAACTTGTTGTCAAAGCCGCAGACTTCACTTTGATAGCAGGCCAGCTTTATAAGTTGGGCCCTGACGAAGTTTTGCGCAGATGTATTTTACCCCATGAAAAGAACGCTATCATCGCAGAAGCGCATTCAGGTACTGCAGGAGGCCATTTCGCAGGAAAGCCAACCGCGCAAAAGATATTAGCCGCAGGTCTTTGGTGGCCGACATTGCACAAGGATACTAAGGAATTCTGTAAAAGTTGCGATGTGTGCCAGCGCACAGGAAAACCCTCAAGGAGAGATGAAATGCCGCTAAGACCCCAGATTACACTGCGCGCTTTTGATAAATGGGCCATTGACTTTGTAGGACCTATTAACCCACCAGGAAAAAGAACTGGCGCAAGATACATCATTACAGCTACTGAATACCTCACCAGATGGGCTGAGGCGAAGCCAGTTAAGAACTGCGATGATGCTACGGCCGCGCAGTTCATTTTTGAAAATATTATCACTAGATTTGGATGTCCAGTGATTCTCATGAGCGATCAGGGTACACATTTCCTCAATGAGACTATAGAGGCCCTTACTGAAGAATTTCAAATTAGTCACCATAAGAGTACACCCTACCATCCTCAAGCTAATGGTACGGTGGAAGCATTCAATAAGATTCTTGAGAATGCCCTGACGAAGATCTGTAATCAACAAAGAGACGATTGGGACCTTAGAGTCACAGCTGTATTATGGGATTACAGAACCACTTGCAAAAAACTAACAAGTCACACACCTTTCAGTTTGGTGTATGGACAAGAAGCAGTTATGCCCATGGAATACATTATTCCCAGCCTCAGAATTGCGCAAATTACAGAAATGGCAGATCCTGATACTATGAATGAAAGACTTTCGCAACTGCTTGCCTTAGAAGAAGACAGACTCTTAGCCGGATTCCATCAACAGGTACAGAAGGCAAGACAGAAATCTTGGCATGACAGGCATATTAAGAATAAAGTCTTTCAGGAACGAGACTTGGTACTCCTCTATGACAGTAAATTTACCAAGTTTCCAGGCAAGTTTCGTGTACACTGGTTAGGCCCTTTTCAGGTGATAAAAATAACAGACGGAGGCGCAGTTCAGCTTGCAAAGCTTGATGGAGAATTACTACCTACAATGATCAACGGGAGTCGGCTCAAGCTTTATCGCGACGGCCACTCCGCTCTGTCGACCTAATATATTGCTAAGTAATGCAGATGCCCAGTGTAGTTGAAAGAGGCACCGCATTCAGCCTACACAGAAGTTGCGAGACACTCAGTCTCCGGCTTCCTGCGCAATTCCTAGAAACATCCGCGCACGTCTAAAGTTTGGTGGAGCGAACATAGTTGCGCTCTTGTGAAGCTTCTCTCCGGACCGTTGAACTATCGCTCTTGCGGAGCTCCCCGTGTTAATTCACCGCTTGAAGAGTTCTCCTTGTGGACCCTTAGAGGCACAGTTCCCTAAGTTGAAATGACCCGCCGGAAATTTTGAATTACAGCAGTTATGTAGCCGCGTCTGAATAAATGAAGGATAAGTCCGCTATTTAATTCTGGCCGTTCTGACGGATCCGGCTTGATCTCCGAAAGATTTGCATTTAACTCAGGCGCCGAAAGCATTAGCTTCTCCCGGAAGACTGTCAGATCCCATCAATCACACTAAATGCACCCCTACGACAAGGAGGATAGCGTGTTGTCAACTCATCTATAGCCGCCTATAGCTACATTACCCCACTTGGTCGCATTTACTCACCTCTGGCTATAAATACCTCACCCTTGTATAATTTTTGGGTTACTTTCCTCGAGTTGCTAGCTTGTTTACGAATCCAAGTTATTGTTTTCAGAGCCGAGTCGTGCAGAGTATTTTCCCTTGTTTTCAGCGTCCATATCCTACAAAGGTCCGCCATTTGTTGTCCAGAGTGTTGTTCCCTACATCGATTCAAGACGGAGAACCTGTCAACTGAAGAAGTTGTTCATCAATTCCTGCGCCGAGGCTTAGATTTCGGCATGACTACTCCAGTCACGGCTTCGACTTATGTACATCTTGGTTATCAGGATCCCAGACAGTCTCCGGCTACAAGAGCGTCGCCATCACAACCAGAAGAACCTGTTCCAGAGCCGTTGGCGACCATGGCGAACTATATTCCGCCGCGTCCAGACGATGCGCCAGAAGTACAGATCCCGAAGAATGCAAAGTATCCCATTCCGCTACCGCCACTACCGGCTAGTGTGCGGGTAGAAGGGCAACTGTTGGGACACATCCCACTGGTCAAGTTCTCTTATTTCAACCTCGGAGACTATAAGACATACCCTCAGTTCCAATTAGATAGATATCTGAATGTTGTGCATAATCCCACCAGACAGGTTGATGAGTTTATCCCGAAGGATTTTGCAGCAAATCTTGAGCGCCCTGGACTCCTGAATTTGTTGAAGCTACCGCACTTTGGGCGTAGCAATGAAGTGAACGCAGTCGTTAAAACACTGCTCTCATGCGTTCATGGAGGTTACCTTTGGCTCGGGAGGCCAATTGATTTGAATGTTGATTTAATTCACCGCATTACTGGTCTATCTAAGGCTGGTAAGGATCCCAATATTCATTTTGTGGGAAAGGACAAGGACAGAAAATTGACTGCACAGGTGGTGCAGAAGTATAACTTAACAAGAGGAGGTCAGGCTTATGACCTCACTGCAGTAGAAGACGAGGCACTTCGATTTACAGGAAGTCTGCTTGCAGGCAGACTTCTCACCAAGTGCTGACCAAAGGAAGTCACTGGAGCTGTCGTAGAGCTCGCCATCGCAGCTGTGGAGGGAGAGCAGTACAACTGGTCTCTCTTCCTGCTGAATTCTTTCTTGGCTGATTGCCTGAATGTGCAGGACAATGCAGCCCAAGCATTCCATTTTTCATGGCTTCTAATTTTATGCGCTCTCGTTGGGTGGAAGGAGCCCCCGAATACTCAGTTCCTTCCGCGCCGCGCAGGAGAGGTTGCCGGCATGCGCTACATCAACCTCTGGGATTCCCCTAATCCCGCGAAGCGCAAAATGAATCGCGTTGTCTTTTGTGAGTACTACTTTCTCCTCCGAGATACCATTCAAGAGATGCCAAGGCTGAGCGAGGAGACAGCCACGTTATATGAAGGAAAGTTGGCTTTTACTGCCGACATACATCAACTTTACCTCCGCCCTTGCGGCATTCCAGACAAATGGGCGCTAGGCCTTTACAGAATGACTACCGAGGATGTTGAAGAAACCATCAAGTCTTGGTCGGATGAGTGGAGGGAGGCCGCCGATCTTGCATCCGCGCTGCCAACCGCCGCTATGAAAGAGAAGGATAAGGGCAAGGAAGCCCGCGAGCAAATAAGTGATGAAGGCTCCACAGAACCGGCCACCAAGAAGCAGAAAGTGTCGCATCCCGCTGAGGCTATTCCCTCGGGGATCGACCAGTACATACACGAGCAATTTCGTGAGCTGCGCAATGCGCATGCTCACATCAGAAGTGCTTTAGATTTGCAGTTCGTATAACTGAAAGGTCTCGCAGGAAGAGTTGCGCAGACCCATGCGCCAGCATCTACTTCGCAGGCGCCACAAGAAATTCCAAGTGCCGGGCGAGTTGAAGAACTCATAGAAAGGCATATTGTCGTGCATATTCCGACTACCAGCATGACACTTCTAGATCCGCTAACTGCACTGCAGGTAAGCGCAGTTGGGCCCGTTGAAATTAATTTGTCTCTAATTCCTATAGAGACTCTACAGCTAGTACATGAGAAAGTTTCTCTTGAGTTGAGAGCTAGAGAGCTCTCTACATTTCAGGAAAACCAACGACTGCAATCGCAGGAGTTAGAGTTGAAGGAAATCCATCAGAATACCTCTGAGAAGCTTGCACTTTATGAGGCACAAGACGTCGGTATCAGAAATGCAGTGGATGAGATTGCCCAGTTATTACCGGCTTGTGAGATTCAACCAGACCTCCCTCTGGTTGCAAAAGTTCAAATTATTGGCAAAAGGGAGAAAACCCTGGAGCAAGAAATAGTTGCTATGGCTGAAGGCCATAGAACCCAGATCACTGAACTAGAAGCTCGCGTTGCTGCGCATCCTACGGATGATGCGCAGGTTCAATTTGAAGCACTGAACAGAACTTCCACGCAGATGAAGGATCGAGTACAGGAAGCTGAGAACCTGATGAACCAAGCTATGGAAGCTTGGACGGAGCTTGTGAAGCTCCCTTTTAAAGTTGGACTGTCAGAACAGGTGCAAGCTGCAGAGCAATCTCTCACTGTTCTGAACGAAGAAGCTAAGGCCTTAACAGGCTTACCAAAAATGAAGAAAATGGGCGAAGTGCGCAAAATGCAGCAGCAACTGCACAAGCTCAGAATTGAAGATGAGAAGCTCACCAACAGCATTAATCCATTCATGGATGAGTATGTTGAAATCGTTGCCCAGGTTGAGACAAAAATCAAAGAGATTGCTGAATCTCAGGAGATCATTGCTACCATCACTCCAGACGAAGCAACTGCAGAAACAGTGCAGACAGCTGTAGAGTGTGTCGATGAATTGGACTCCACTATTGCGAAGTGGAAGAAAGCATTCGCGGAGACACAAGCAAAAGCAGATGCGCAAATCAAGCGACCACACGCCAGTGCGAGTGGCTCGAGGGCGAGCCACAAGTGAGTGTTAGGGGCCTGTTGGAGTCAAGGTCGTAGCTACGGTAAAAGCTGCGAATTTTGGGAAAAAAGCAGAAGTATGGAAGGAAAGTGCTAATTTTGGGACAAGCACTAAGTTTTGGGAAAGAAGGAGACGGTGCGCAGTACGGTGCCAGATAGACAAGCTCAACGAAGATCACGGACCGGAAATCGCGGAGCTCGCGCGCACAACAGAAGAGAATGAAGGCTGAATAGAAAGTTCAGCTACCATAATAAATAAGGCGACGGAGTAGAGGGCTCAGCTACCCTCATTTAAAGGCTTAGTACAGAAGTTATGGTTGCTCGAATCAAGGAGGAGCAACGGACCAGAGCATTGAAGGCGAAGGACAAGCGCCCATACCCACAATCTGCGCTGAAAGTCAAGGAGCCTGCAGGAAGCGGCGACGTGACTGCAAGCGGCGCCTACAGTACACCTAGCCATGTGCGTGGTTAGGGTTTTTGGGAATCACTGTTGGGAAAGGCCCACAGTTTTGTAAAGGTGCGACCGCCATGGCCACCTATATATATGAACAATTGTAATGGATAAATGTTAGTTGGAAGTTAGAGTTAGAGAGCAAGAGTTAGATACTCTTAGGATAGATTGATGTTTAGACTGCCAGATAGTCAGTCTCGAGGATAGATCATGTGTTGATTATCCTTTGTTAAGTGTTCTACCGAGTCTGTAGAACCAGAGAAGAATCGGATAGCCGAGGAGCTAATCCCCGAGTTGCCAGACAGTCTGTGTGACGTCTGCGCCTTTGTAATCTTTGTAGAGAAGAGACCAGATTAAGAGAAGGGCTCCCAGCTGTGTGCGTGGAGTTTCCTGTAAGAATGTAAGACTGCAGCTGTGTGCGCAGCATATTGTATAACTCTATGGTTTTCTGGTTAATATAAACTCCCGTGGACGTGGTTTTCCTCGAGGAGAAGAGCTTCACATATCTCCCCTTGTTATAATGGTTGCGTGAATGATTAACTGTTTAAGTTCATTACATGTGTATGCAAAACTCTTGTATTACCTTTGCGAACGTTGGATTGAGTTTGGGAAGGGCCATCGATAGCCATCAGCGTTAAGGACAGAAGAAGTGGTGGAGCGCTGTCGCTGCAGCGATCGAGGACTGCGATACTTCGCTACTTGCGCAAGGCGAAGAAGTGCTTAACACTCCGAGCAAGGATTAGTTGCCGTCTGCGCCAGAGAGGAAGGAATTCGCGTAGTTGCACCGAGGGGCCTGCGGGAAAGTCCGACCGCTGATATCTGAGGAACCAGAAGAGGAAAGAGCAACCTTCGCGTCACCACGGTTGAGGAAACCTGATTCCTTATCCCCCCATAGCCACTTCGGGTGAGACTTCGAGCTGCTGCGCAGCTCGTTGCCGAGAGGGCCAGTGCGCCAAGGGGTTTGTTGCTGCGCTTCATTAAAACCCGGGTCTGCCCAAGAAAGCAGCCAACACCTTTCGATAAGCAGTCTTGGAATCTTAACTAACCCAGTCCACAACACACTTTGGTTAAGGAAGGATGCATTTCCTAACCCTATTCTAGCAACAACAAGAAAATATATTCAAGGAGTTAAGTCAAAAACCATCACTAGTGCAATTTGAGGAGGGAAATCCTATTTAAGTGGTAATATCTATTTTACTCTCCTTCAACACCTATGGATTTAGATGCCACAAAAGAAATTATGATGGTAGTAGAAAAATGTAGTCCATATATTTTCATGATGTAAGAAACAAATGTAGGTGTATAAGAAGAAATTAGGTATGTAAATTATTTAATTTTTTGTTACAACTTTCAAGTTTTTCCCCTAGAGAAAATACTAATAAAATTAAAAATAATAGATAACAAATAGTTAAGAATTTAAACAAAAAATAAAAGCATTCCATTCATTCAATCGACAAAAGGAGGTAAAATCCTGACTAGAAAAACATTCCATTCTTTCAATATACACAAGGAGTTGACTCGAGTTGACCAAAACACCTCAGGCTGCATAGTACTAGACCACCAACTAGATTTGGCCATGCCCATATTGATGGTGGTTCTCGATCACTGATATTAATGCGAATATTATAACCCTACTACCACAAAGTCTAGCACTGCATGATGTGAATAATATTTTCTCTGATGGATGTATCCAAGGAGCAACTTTTAACTCGCTTCTTCTCAATTTTGTGAAGGAAATTTGCAGCAGCAACAACTTCAACCTTTCAAGTAAGGAATTTCTCCTCTATGACACCTTTTATTCTAGTGTTTCACAAATTTTTATTTTTTTTTTGTTTAGTGTTGTGAAAAATTAAACCCTAAGGTGGGTAAATACTATCATTCCAAGATAGTTAATTATTAGTGTATTCATAAACCTAATTCTATTTTTCATAGGACTACTCATCTTCCACACAAGTTTCCACCACCAACCTCTTTATTCCCCAACTCCTCTAATTTTATCTGCATAGTCTATTTTAGCAATGAGAACCCCCGTTCCTTTGTTCCATGACCATTTCAGCTCATCATCACAATCCCTTCATCTAATAATGCTTTTATTTAGGAGAGTAATATATGGAAACCATTCTTCTACCTAGTCATTTTGCAGCTCCAATTCCACAACAGAATTCCAACTCTAAATACCAACCCTTTGAAACAAAAAACTTGTAGCATCTTCCAACTTGTATATCCAAAAATCATTCAAAGATCGTCTTAAGGATTCTATATATTATGGACCAAATCCTTAAAATTATCATTTGAAAGAGAGAGTACAATAATTTACAACAATGCAAACGTGGAGAACAACTCCAATAAAGATCATAAATATGAGTCGCACAATAACTCCTTAAATAATAGGAGATCCTTCTCCAAATACCCCAATACATTCACATAATCAATTCACATGTTTTCAACAATGACTACATTACATTTATATATACATATCCACTCATTGCACATGAGGTCCCTTCATTAGACTGACCCATTACATATACATTTAGCCCCATATATACCCCCCTAGGGTCATATTATATACATTTAACCCCATATATGCCCCCCCTTGGGTCTTATCACTATCAAATTGAAATTCCATTGCACTCGATCTAAGGATCTTCACCTAATATCAATTTATTACCTTTACCGATTTTCTAGGATACCCATGAATCGAGAATATCATAAGCTTTTATCAGTCCTTTCCATACATTGAAAGCTCCATTAAATGATTGTATACCATTTCTTATCCATTCTTTAGGACTTGTTGGAGGAGCCCCGTATGCTAAACCGACTAAGACTATCGGCCAACTACTTGTCTGTTCCTATTTGTCAGCCTAAACTTGTCAGTCACTTGAACTGACAAGATCGTTATGCAATTGTCTGTAGTTCATATAAATATATGCTGGAGATTTGGACAAGATAGAAACAAATGTAGTATTTTTTTCTATATATACTTTGTATAGTCTCTGTTGAGTAATAGAATACTTGTTGCCTCCATCTCCATTACTTGGTCTTACTTCTTATCATGCAAATGCTTGTGTAATCTTACATGATGTATTACTGGTAACTATAAAACTTGATTGACTACAACATTGGTTATGTTTCCGGTAGTACATCCAAGAGATGAAAATAAGTATGAACAAATGATAACCAAGCAATAAATCAAAGAATGGTGGGATAGAAAAATAGCGAATTACTTGTAGAATTATGCTAGGAGGAATAAGTTAACTATCGCTCAAGCAAGAGAGAAGTTCTTCTCTGAAACACATGATAAATTCATCAAGGTCGTCCCATGTGAAATGAATAAGATCCTTGATGAGAAGACTGTAGAATGAAAAATATCAGAAATTGCTTACAAAAATAATCAACAAAGGACGCACAAATATATGTGATTGGTGAGAAAATCTTGCTGGTGATTTCTTCCAAGAACATGCAAATGAAGAACAAGACTCTATGGCCAATGTCGAGAGGATATTTTACACCAATATAACTGATCAATTTTTGTGTGTGCTACTTACACTTCTGTTCAAATTCCTGATCAACAAAGGCATAGGACACATCGACGAGACACGATCATTGTTTCTACCACCACTTCCAGATTCAAATTGGGAGGCGAAGCAGAAAGTGTGGGATAAATTAGTGCAAGAAAGAGAGTGGGATCACTTCTTGTGCAAATGAATTATCCTACCACAATAGCTTCTTAAAATATTTTGGGTCAGTAATGTGGGGTAGCCGACCGCATGACGGGTAGAAAAGATGTCTAATAGTCTACATATGAAGTAAAAAATGATCAGCACAGGAAAGTCACAAAAATTCAACAAAGAAAGGATGGAAAGCCTGAAGATCACTCAATATATTCATAAAATTGAATGAGGAAAGTGGATAAAAAGACTATAAGAGATAAAGGGGCAAACTAGTGTGTTCTAGAGAAAACAAAAATCAGGTAAGATGATAGATGAGGCAGGAAATCGACCTGAGTCGAGCAAGACCCAAAAGGTTGGGGGAGTGGATGAACCAATGTCACTAATGGATGAAGATCAGTGTATTGAGCATGGTGCAACACTCCAAGTGAGGATTCCTGATGTCATAACTCTGAATTCACCGTTGTAGTTAACTTGTGGCGTTAGAGTGCAAGAAATTATCAAACAAGATTTGGCACTTTGTCCTGGTCAATGTGGCATATGGAATCAATGAGATTGATATAGAAATGAATCAGACCAACTATTTATCCAACGACCATTAGAGGGGAACTGGATCACCTTTCATCCCGATTTCTCTAACAAAATTTTCCAAATTCCATCTATTCTATTCAAACCGAGCGCCCCCCAGCCACTTCTAGCACTGAGTGAATCATCGATCCAGTCAGAGAGTTTGACAAGAAGCGAAACACCAGTAGAACAACCAAAATTTTCCTGGCTATCCAAAAACATTGTAGCAAATCACGGACATCTGACCAGCGACGAAAGACTTGACGAATTTGATTGTGAAGACCAAGAAAACGCAAAGCGTGCATTAGTCCCTATTAACACTCATAAAGATATAGTAGTAGTGCATGTCGACGATCAACTAGTCTGTGTATCCAATGAAGGAAGTAGACCACCATCACAACCGATTTTCCTAGAAATCACACTAGATACGGAAAACCTGACGGGACACATTTCCTTCTGTCACACACCCCAAAATACCTATATTAAGAAAAAATTAATAGGATAAATGCATGTACACTTTTGTACTTCTAGTATTGATGAATCAATTTAATTTACTTTATTTAAATACCTGACTCTAAAAAAAAGGTTATTTTATGCTAATAGGGTTCAGCTTCACTTCTTGGGATCATAAATCAACCAAGGTGAGCCCCTTTTAAGGATTCTTTAGTAGCATGTCAAGGTTTTGTTTCTTGAATAGCATCCAAGGTCTAGGACTCAGTCCTATATACATTTGTTACATTTGTATGCTAGGGTATAGGATCTAAGCCTTTCTTATTTCATGGGCATAATAGCTTAGGGTTATAAGCATCATTACAAGTATTTAACCTAGCATTGCGGATTGCAGGTTGTGGGACTTCCACTTTTCAATGTTTTAATCTATCGATTTTTGCATCCCAACTTTCCTATTGTAGATTCGAAGGACTGCAGAAACGTAGGTTGCGGAACTGTAATTTTTCATGGTTTTAAATTAGCGATTCCGCATTCTGGCTGCAGATGCGGAATGCATGTTGCAGCGGAATCAACGACCTATGAAAACGTTTAATAGGTAAGTCAAAGCTTAGAAAATTTTTGAACTTGTAAATAATTATAATTTATTAATCAAGATCTAGGGTTTGAATGTATACATTTATCTTTCCAATCTGTTATGAATTAATCTAACTATATTTATATAACGGAAATAGATCAAATGTATACTCTATAATAGAAATAAACCCTATACATACTTTGCTTATAAACAGTAAGGGAATAGATAGACATTGATACATGATTTGATGCATAACTATAACTTCTGTATATAAACTGAATGACGGATGTTACAGTAATTTCATAACAAAAAGAAATAATAGGGTAAAACCTGAACCAAAACTATAATTTATACTAGGATAGTTTTCTCTTGCTAGAACTATACTCTTACTTAAATAAACAATAACTTAGAACAATATGTTACAACAGTCAATAACATACCCTAACATTATAATCATTCTGGATAATGATTAAGAATCATTTACAGTAATCAATAATTGCATAATGATAAAAAATAGTTGATAACATACATAAGTAATGTGATCATTCTGTCTATCAATCTATATATCATTTACAGTAATAGACATATCATAAATAAATAAATGGAATCTGAACCAAGCAATGTAATCATTATGCTTAACAATCTATATATTATTTACTATAAATAGACATTCAGAAATAAATAAATAGAATCTAAACTAAGCAATGTAATCATTATGCTTAACAATCTATATATCATTTATAGTAAACAAACATTAAGAAATAAATAAATAGAACCTGAACCTACAGAGGAAATCAAACTGAAGGTCGTCGTTCCTCCCAACCAAACTTCCAGAACAACCAATCTACTTGTTATGAAACCCCCCAGCCTGTTTTTTGAACCACAAGGACAAAACCTGGTCACATATTTCCTCTTGCATAAGCTTGGTCATAATCTCACTTCATCATAATCCTCCTTCTCATTGGATGAACTCAATACTCCGCATATTCTACCCTTCATCATGAGCCTCCTACTCAGTGGATGAAATCAATGCTTTATAGCATTTGCCTAGGAATTAGGTCATTTATGAGCCACCTGCTCATAACTGCTCCAACAGGAGTCACGAACTAATTTTTTAGGGAGGATGCCTCCTGCACCATTGTTCCTTTACTAGGTTGTATTTCCATAATGGGTTTCCTCTTGACACTTGTCATTTCTCCTTGTAGGTCAACAAACACTCTTCAACAGCTATTTCAGTTTTGATTCCCTTAACTATTTAATAATTAAAAATAATAATTCATTTACAAATGTCTTCAGCTCACTTGGTCAATAATGTCAAATCAAATAATAACATAAGGTATTATAAAACAATAATCATTCGGGTTCCTTGGTTGATTACATACACCCCTCCCTTAAAGTTTAACATCATCCTCAGTATTACTTTTAAACTTCCTCTGAATCATTCTGAAACAGAATTGGATATGCCTCGCACATATTGTTTTCCAATTCCCAAGTAGCCTCTTATGGGATAAGGTGCTTCCATTGCACCTTGACTTGTCCGATGATGCGGTCCCAGAGTAAAAGTTATCTCTTGTCGAGAACACATTCCGGTCCCACCTTAAATTCTCCTTCGAGTTCCACCTGGATAACATTCTAGTCAATCACATGAGTAACATCATGAACATATATTTTTAAAATTGAAATATGAAAAACATTATGTACTTTAATTGCAGTTGGCAGTGCTAATTGATAAGCCACTTGCCCAACCTTTTCCAATATCTCAAATGGTCCACAATACATGGGTGCCAATTTTGTGCACTTTCCGAATTTTAAGGAACTTTTTCTAGGTTTCAATTTCACATAAACATGATCCCCTACCTGGAAACACTTTGAGTTCTTTTCAAATCAGCATAACTCTTTTGTCTATCTTGAGCTAGATTCAAGTTGTGCTATACCTGTTTCACTGTTATTTCCATATCCTTCAATACTTCAAGACCTAACATTAGTCTATCAACTAGACTACTCCAATAAATTGGAGTGTTATACTTTTGTCAATAAAGTATCTCAAATGGACTCATTTTAGCAGAGGCTTGAAAATGATTATTATATGCAAACTCAACAAGATGTAAATACTCTTTCCATTTCCCAGGTTTTTCCATTACATACATTCTAATAATGTCTTCTAAAATTTGATTCACCCTTTCAGTTTATCCATCAGTCTGGGGGTGATATGCATTACTGAAATTTAATTGAGTATCCAATCCTTTAAATAAATATTTCCAGAAATTTCCTGTAAACTTTGCATCCCTATCAGAAATCACAACTTTAGGTACACCATGCAATCTAAAGATTTCTTTGATAAAAATATAAACAATATTAATAGCTTTATAAGTATATTTAACTGGAATAAAATGTGTTTCTTTACCAAGCTTATCTAACACAACCATAATTGAATCATTTTGTTTAGCATTCTTAGGAAAACCTGTTATAAAATCCATGCTAATAAATTCTCACTTCCATTCTGGAATGGATAAAGGCTATAGCAATCTGGATGGGTGCTAATGTTCAGCCTTAACTTGCTGACATCCAATGCATGTAGCAATATATTCTGCTACTTCATTTTTCATATTAGGCAAAAAGAATTATTTTCTTAACATAGTAATCATTTTCTGATATCCAGGATGTTCTGAATATGGTCTTTTATGCATTTCATTCATGATTAATGCCTTAACCTCCTCTGAATTAGGTACATACAATCTATTTTTACATACCAACAATTCTTTTATGTTAAGACTGAATTCTGATTTTACTTGATTTGTTTTATTTTCTGCTATCCTTTCCTTTAATTTTTTATATTGTTTATCAAATTGTGTTGCTGTCATGATTTTATCTTCCAGATTTGACTCATAATTACTACTTGCAATTACACACTGCATGTTTGCATGACGACTTAATGCATCAACTACTTTATTTTCTTTCCCCTTAATATGTTTAATTTTAAAGTCATATTCACTTAGGAAAGATAACCATCTAGATTGTCTAGCATTTAAATTATGTTGGTCAAATAAATATTTTAAACTGACATTATCAGTCATTAGTAAGAATATTCTCTCAATAAGATAGTGTCACCACATTTTAAGTGCATGAATAATGGAAGCTAACTCCCAATCATGAGTAGCATGGTTATTTTCATGTTCTTTAAGCATTCTTGATTCATAGGCCACCACATAGTTTTCTTTCATTAATACTCCCCCTAGACCCTCTTTGCATGCATCTGTGCATATAACAAAATCTTTATAGGGGTCTTCTATCTTTAGGATAGGAGCTTTTGTTAATAAATATTTCAGTTTATTAAAGTTGGTTTCACGTTTCTCATTCCATTCAAATTTATTACCTTTCTTCTACAATGAAGTTATAGGATATGCAATTTTTGAAAACCTTCAATAAATTTACGCTAATATCCAGTAATCCCCATAAAGGATCTAACATCATATACATCTTTAGGCATAGGCAATTCCATGATAGCTTTAATTTTATCAGGATCCACCGATATACCATCTTTAGACACTACATGTCCTAAGTATTGGATTTTATATTTAAATAAATCACATTTACTGAATTTAGCATAAAGTTCTTGTTCTCTTAATACTTGTAAGACTATTTTTAAATGCTCTTCACGCTCTTGATGATTTTTAGAATAGATTAATGTGTCATCAATGAAGACGACTACGAATTTATCTAAATATTTATTTAATATACTATTCATTAAACGCATAAAATATGCTGGAGAATTTGTCAACCCAAAAGTCATTACGACAAATTCATAATGACCATATCTAGTCCTAAACGTTGTCTTATATATATCTTCATCTTGCACTCTGAATTGATGATACCCGGATCTCATGTCTATTTTTGAAAATATTGTTGCTCCTCAAAATTGGTCGAATAATTCATCGATCCGAGGCAAAGGATATTTGTTTTTAATTGCCATTTTGATTAAGTTGTTTGTAGTCTATACACAACCTTAAAGTACCATCATTTCTCTTTACAAAAAAAACTGGTGCTACCCAAGGGGAAACACTTGGTCGAATGTATTTGGGATTTTAATTCATTAAGTTCCAGTATGTTCATTCGGTAAGGGGATTTTGAAGCTGGGACTTCTCCTAGTACTAAATCAATAGTAAAATCTATTTTTCTTTTTGGAGGTAATCCAAGAATTTCTTCCGGAAATACATCCTTAAAATATTTTAAAACTAGAATATCATCTATTTTAATTTCATTATTAGTTTCTCTATCATCCATTATTCAAACAACAAATACAATACAACCTTTGTGAATAGACCTCTTCATTTGTAAAGCATAAATTTCACTAACAATAGTTTTCCTTGGAATTCCTTTAACTATTATAGGTCTACTTTCTTCATCTATGCATGAGAAATTTTTATCATAGCAGTTCAGAATTACTCTATGCTTTTCTAACCAATCCGTTCCTATCAATAAATCATAAGATCCTAAATGCATAATATTTAAATCAGCATGCATCATAAGACCATTCATATTAAATTCACATTCTTTCACAAAACTAGTGACTTTTCGTTTCATTCCTGTAGCAAGTTGAACTAACCATGACTTTTCAAATTTATTCTGCTGTAATTTACACATTTATACAATTATTGATGAAACATAAATTAAATTTGCACCTGGATCAATTAATATAGAGATTGGTTTATCCTTTAACATACCTTCAATTTCTACCATAGATGTTTGATAGTCTGCTTGCTTGTTCTCCGATGCTGCGCAAATTTTGGGCATGCTCCTTGCTACATCTCCAACTATAGTATCTTCTTGAACCGTGTGAAAGTTGTTAAAAACAATTATCTTAACTGGACAGTATTTAAAATAATTAGGTTCACCACATTCCCAACATTTTAAAGGTTCCCTTTGAATTTTATTATAGCCAGCAGATGCTTCTTTTCCTTTTATTACTGTAGGATTTTGTGGCCTAAAACTTCTGAAATTATTTCCCTGATAATTTTGATGATTTTTTCCATAAGTATTATTAAATCTCATAACTTTTCTTTTGCGTTCAAAATTTTTCATGTTTTATGTTCTTCCAACTTGGTACATTATCTCTTTTGTTCTTATTTTGATTATAACAAAAATTTGCTTTCCTCATAGTTTCATCCAATGTTTTTGGTTTGTTGTATTTAATTCTCTCTTTGAAAATTGTTGGTAGACAACTGAGAAAACGTTGTATTTTAGGTTTTTCATTAACAATATAAGGTACATAACGTAATAAACTCAGAAATTTACTGCACAGTTCCTTCATTGTAAAAGTTCCTAGTTTTAAATCATAGAACTCTTTAGCTTTTTCTTCATAATATTGTTCCATCAAGTATTTCCTTTTAAAGTATTTCTTGAAAATTTTCCAAGTTAAGTGACGTTCCTTAATGCATTTTAATTTCTTGATGTATTGCCACCAAATGTCGACTTTTCTTCTTAAATTATAAATTTTCATCTTTGCTTTTAATTCATTAGAGTAGTTGTAAATATGAAAGTACTTTTTCATTCCTGAAAGCCAGACTTTTGCTTCTTCTCCGGTTTCAATCTCACCATCGAATATAGGAGGTTTTATCTTTTTAAATTCACCAGAAATTTATTCATAAGGTTTACTTTTCCTACTATATTTATCACCATCACTACTTTCACTAGATTCTTTGAAAAAAAATTTACTCTATTTAGGTGAATTTCCACTTGAAGATTCAGTTTCACTATCTGAAATTTTAACTTCCTTGCCTTGCATTTATAAGATGCAGTCTTTAGCATTTCTAAATCAAGTCCTTTCTTCCCTTTTGCTTCCTGATTATGTATTTTTGTTAATAAGACATTGTTTAATTCTTCGTGTGCTTTCATAATGCATTCATTATCTTTCTTAACACTTTGTAGTTCTTCTTTTAAATCTTTTACTGTTTGTAACAATTCAGATGGATTATCATTTCTACTCTAATTTATATGTACCCTTAGATTATCATCATTTTTTTTTCTTATTCATTGTTTACTTGTTCTTTAGGATGGGATTCTTCTTCAGCTGTCATTTCAACATCTGACATAGTTCCTACAAAATCAAGGTTAGTTTTATGTTTTTACTTGTTTCAATGTTGAGCCCTTCAGGCCAAGTGTTTTAACCATGCTCTGATACCATTATGTCACACACCCCCAAAATACCTATATTAAAAAAAAAAAAATAGGATAAATGAATGTACACTTTTGTACTTCTAGTATTGATGAATCAATTTACTTTACTTGATTTACATACTGGACTCTAAACAAAAGTTATTTTATGCTAACAAGGTTCAGCTTCACTTCTTGGGATCATAGATCAACCAAGGTGAGCCCCTTTTAAGGATTCTTTAGCAGCATGTCAACGTTTTGTTTCTTGAATAGCATCCAAGGTCTAGGACTCAATCCTATATACATTTGTTACATTTGTATGCTAGGGTATTGGCTCTAAGCCTTTCTTATTTCATGGGCATAATAGCTTAGGGCTATAAGCATCATTACAAGTATTTAACCTAGAACACTTAGCATGATGAGGATTTAAACCCTATAAAACCTTGCATGAACTAACTCTAGATTACTAACATATAACTTCCGCATATTCCAAATCATAAATTCTTTGTTAATATTTAAGAAATGCGGATTGCGGATCTCCATGGTTAAATGTTAAGGTTTCTTCATTCCCGACTTTCGCACTGTGGATTGCGGGTTACAGGGCCCTTAGTTATAAAAATGAGTTTTAACCATGTTATCACTCCAGGAGTCTTTCCCAGAATGTTAAGGGAATCAGACTGGTAACTTAAATCGATCAATAATGTATGGAGAAAGGGATCAAGTCGGATGACTTAATATGCTCACATTCAATCAGAAACATATGAATCCAGTCGAAGAAGAAAGGATTTCTACTATATTGCTCAGAAGGATTAAATCAAAGGTGTGGAAGCAAGAGGAATGGATTATTATATCAGTAGAATCATATACACAAGACTGTACATGTGAATGACTAATTACAACAAGTAGAAAACGTTCATAAGTTAAGTTTATCAATGAAGAGATGAGGTGACAATCATCTGCCATTAGAAAAAAAAATGCAAACAAGCTTAATACATCGATGAAGAGATGAGATGACAATCATCTGTCATAATATATATGTAAAACACTGCATACAAGTTACTCATAAACATAGAAAAGATGGAAGATGAAAAACTAAACAAACACAGTGAAAGAAGCTTTCTGTGTCAAGATGAATCCATCAATGTCTTCAATGAAATATGGCTACAAGTCTCCAAAGTTGAATGACAGTCCTTGGACTATTCCCCACCCCCCTCCTATTCAAAACATATCTATCTTGGCTTTATAGCCTTTACATCAAAAGATGTGATCCTATAAAGAAGGATCGAGAATACTAAAAATAACATAGTATAAAACTAATTTACAAAATGATAGGAATCAAATCCTATCTAAAAGGAGTCCAACCATATCCTAATACTAAGTCTTTGACAGCTGCTCCAGTATGCTGGATGATGACTATGTCTTCTAGAATATTCAATGACATCTGGAAGCTAATCTTCTCATCCTTCAACCGAATAGGAAACCAAATTTAACTTTAAAACTCTCCTCAAAATCTACAAAAGACATTTATCTTCTGTATTTAGAAATTGGCATTGGCTTGGAAGTCTTCTTAAGTGATTTGGCTACAAGAAGATCTGATCTAGGTGAATAGATTAGCATTCTGCCCCTGTCTGTGCTTTCAATGGCTAAAGAGCCAAAATCCGAGCCTGTAAGACATCGAAAGCTCTGCTTTCAGTGGCTAAGGATAGCTGCAAAAGCCTACCTAAGCCACCGAAAGCTCTATTTTGAAAATAGCTTTCAAAATTGTAAAAATGTGTTTCCTCCCAGCTTATTGATCTCACCTTTCAAGCATTTCAAGCAGAAAACTGAACAAAATCAAAATATGGAAGCCTAGCTACTATAGCATGCTTGGTCTTTGAGTTCTTTGACATCTGCAAAATCGTGTGGCACGATATACCTTAAACTCTATCATCAATTGGATTTCTAAACGCCATCTGCAAAATCTGTAAACAACTAGATGCCCTAATAAACATTTGCACATTTGCAAACTGAAGATCAGGTTTTTCAATGAATTGTGGTAAGAGGGAGAGAGCCATCCCGCGAACATCTTCATATGACTTAGTGCTTGGGTGACCTATCGACTTGGCATGTGTATCAGAACTGTGCATTATATGATGTAACTTGTAGCTGCAAATATTCAAACATCAACTCGTCTAACTCCTTGATTTCTTTATGAGACACGGCCCTCCATATCTGTGAAGCTGTCACCTGTATAGTCGATCTGCATACTTGATGTGTCGATTTGTTTGCTGACTCGTGGCCTAATCCATAGTTTGACTTGTGGCTTGAAATTGTATAATAATTTGATAAATGGGCATGAATCGAGAGTTAGCATGTTAAGTAATTTAGTCAACAAGCATGATTCATGGAATGGCTTTTTAAAACAAACCATCAAACCCAATAGAATTAGATTTAGAACGCTCGTGGCTTTTGGCTTATGTAGTTGATATGTAGGATTTAACAATTTATTTGGATTTTCGTATTGCTGGTCAAGAGGGAAAATTCAAAGGATGTTGGGAAAAACTGATCAACAAGAACTTGATGAGAAACCTGGAGGTTAAGACACTAACCAAAAGACTGAAGAAATCCATAAAAAGAGATAAAAACGCTCTCAAAATTCCATTACATTTTGGTTGCTAACATCTGGCTCCAACTTGGGATGGAGACCTCCTTGCGAGGCTCCAAGAACCTAGTAGTTCCAGTCACCTTATCTGTTGGGCTATGGAGTCATCTGGCCTGTGAAACCAATCTCTAAAAACTCTCAAGACCTGTGCAACTGATCTCTATACACCTGTATCATGCTTTGCTTATTCAACAAACCAACAACTGAAAGAAACTACTTGCTCATAAAACTAGCTTATTCTCCTACTATTACTCTAACCGGATCTGCATTCGGGTTAGGTAAAGGTTGATTTCCATAACATCCATCCAAGCAATTTTAATACTGAAGAAATTTCATCTTTATCACTGATCAGCAAATGATGTAACAACAATGATAAGAAGTCTTTCAGGAAACCATACTTACCCGGAAACATTGGCAAGCTAAGGAAATCTGAAATCTTCAGTTTCTCTAAAAAGTATAATTCCATGAAGGTTGCCACAGGGTCTTTGAAACCAAGATCAGAAACATGCCGGTCTAGGAAGAACACTAGCTCAACCATGACTGCTCCTCTGCTGGAAAATTTATGACCTTCTTGTTCTCTTGTTATCAGAGTTTGATCATCAATCATTGTAACTTTCGCCTCAGACAAATGCACAGAAGATAATGATAGAACAGGTCTTACATCATATGAATAAAGATCAGTTGAAAACATATAATTTCCTATACAATCATCAGTTATCATAGGCTCATCCTGGTTTGCAAATTGCTCATAAAATTTACATGAATACCTGTCTCTGGAAAATTTTGCAAATGAAGAATTTGATTCACAAACTAAAATAATTTTAACTGTTGGCTGCTGTTTTGAAACTGATTCATAGTCATCACCTTTCTGCTTAAATTCTGAACTATACTGGCATTTATTTGGCTCAGGTAGATGATGGTTTTCAAAATCAACCTGCTCTGGGGTTCTCCTTGAAGCACAAATGTTTTCCTCCACCTCTAAAGCATCTTCAAACAGAATGCTTAATGATGAATATCTCCTTTCTAGCAGAAGAAGGGAAAGTTTTGAATGCAGTCCCATCACATAATATATCATGGCAGTTGTCTCAGTGGGCCTGAAATGCGATGTCATGCCATGATAGATGCTGCAAAATCTCGGATTGAAAGTAGACAAAGTTTCATTCTGTTATCTCTTCAAAGCATAGAAATCAGCAAGGTAAGAATCTAGTGATTTATGTTCGCCCCAATGTTTCATAAAAGCATCAGTGAATTCTATCCAAGATCCAATGAAGTTATCTCTTAAACTTGTGAACCATATAGCAACATCTCTAATCAATGATTTAGAGAAAAATCTCATGATTACATCCTCATCAACAATCTGAAAACGGTCAATAAAATCTTCAAAATATTCCAAGTGCCTTTCAACTGAAGCTTGATTCTCTCCAAAAAACCAAGGGAGATATTCATAATAGTCAAGAGGATAAGGATGAAGGAGATAGGGAAGTTTTAATGGCTTAAACATCTTCATCCTTATTTTGATTTGAAAGGTTGTGGGATGATCATGAGGGATGGAAATTTGCTGACAAGGTTCAAAGGTTATGGCAACAAGTGCTGAGCTCTGCATAGGTTTTGAATTAGTTTTGATTTCTTCAAGGTTACATGGTTGATCATATTTAGAAGGAATTTGGATACAGTGGTCATTTTTATAAATGAACTGAGGCACAAATAGTGATTCAACTTCTACAAACAAGCAGGCTGTAAATCTTCTTCTAAAGATAGATTTATAAAAGATGGTTGATAATCTTCAGAATATACAAAAAAGAGGATAATTCTTTTAACATGTGAAGGGAAAAGTATAAAGGAGCCGATAAAGAATAACAACAATTCATAAAGTGAATTGATGAACTGATACCTAGATTTTGAATTCAGCCTCTTCATCTTCTATCAACTGGGTCCTACCTAGTGGATTCTTTAATGTGGATTCACCAGGAAAATGATTACAATCGAAATTTATGTCTATCTCTTGTATGCCATCAAGAAACAGATCTATGTCGTTCTCCCATGGAAACTCTGCTTTCACTTTCATTCCCCGGCAACAACGCCAATTTGTTATCACTCCAAGAGTATTTCCTGGACTGTTAAGGGAATGATCCTAGTAACTTAAATAGATCAATAATGTATGGAGAAAAGGATCAAGTCGGATGACTTAATATGCTCACATTCAGTCAGAAACATATGAATCCACTCGAAGACGAAAGGATATCTACTATATTGCTCAGAAGGCTTAAATCAAAGGTGTGGAAGCAAGAGGAATGGCTTACTATATTAGTAGAATCACATATAGAAGACTGTACATGTGAATGACTAATTAAAACAAGCATAAAATGTTCATAAGTTAAGTTTATCAATGAAGAGATGAGGTGACCATCATCTGTCATTAGAAAAACTAATGAAAACAAGATTAATACATTGATGAAGAGATGAGATGACAGTCATCTTTCATCAGATATACATAAAAAACTGCATAAAAGTTGCTCATAAACATAGAAAAGAAGGAAGATGAAAAAATGAACAAACATGGTGAAAGAAGCTTTCTGTGTCAAGATGAATCCATCAATGTCTTCAATGAAATATGGCTACAAGTCTCCAAAGTTGAATGACAGTCCTCGGACTGTTCCCCCCCCCCACTCCTATTCAAAACATATCTATCTTGGCTTTATAGCCTTTACATCAAAAGTTATGATCCTATAAAGAAGGATCGAGAATACTAAAAATATCATAGTATTAAACTAATTTACAAAATGATAGGAATCAGATCCTATCTAAAAGGAGTCCAACCATATCCTAATACTAATTCTTTGACAGCTGCTCCTATATGCTAGATGATGACTATGTCTTCTAGAATATTCAATGACATCTGGAAGCTAATCTTCTCATCCTTCAACCGAATAGAAAACCAATTTTAACTTTAAAACTCTCCTCAAAATCTGCAAAAGACATTTATCTTCTATATTTAGAAATTGACATTGGCTTGGAAATCTTCTTAAGTGATCTGGCTACAAGAAGATCTGATCTGGGTGAATAGATTAGCATTCTGCCCCTGTCTGTGCTTTCAATGGCTAAAGAGCCAAAATCCGAGCCTGTAAGCCACCGAAATCTCTGCTTTCGGTGGCTAATGATAGTTGTGAAAGCCTACCTAAGCCACCGAAAGCTCTGTTTTGAAAATAGCTTTCAAAATTGTAAAAATGTGTTTCCTCCCAGATTACTGATCTCACCTTTCAGGCATTTCAAGCATAAAACTAAACAAAAGCAAAATATGGAAGCCCAACTACTGTAGCATGCTTGGTCTTTGAGTTCTTTGACATCTGCAAAATCGTGTGGCACGGTATACCTTAAACTCTATCATCAATTAGATTTCTAAATTCCATCTGCAAAATCTGTAAACAACTAGATGCCCTAATAAACATCTACACATTTGCAAACTGAAGATCAGGTTTTTCAATGAATTGTGGTAAGAGGGAGAGAGCCATCCCACGAACATCTGCTTCATACAACTTAGTGCTTGGGTAACCTGTCGAGTTGGCATGTGTATCGGGACTGTGCATTATATGATGTAAACTGTAACTGCAAATATTCAAATAGAAACTCATCTAACCCCTTGATTTCTTTATGAGACACGGCCCTCCATATCTGTGAAGCTATCACCTGTATTGTCGATTTGCATACTTGATGTGTCAATTTCTTTGTTGACTCGTGGTCTAATCCATAGTTTGACTTGTGGCTTGAAATTGTATAATAATGTGATATATGGACATGAATCGAGAGTTAGCATGTTAAGTGATTTAGTCAACAAGCATGATCAATGGAATGGTTTTTTAAAAAAAAACATCAAACCCAATAGACTTAGATTTAGAATGCTTGTGGCTTTTGGCTTATGTAGTTGATATGTAGGATTTAACAATTTATTTGGATTTTCGTATTGCACGTCAAGAGGGAAAAGCCAAAGGATGATGGGAAAAAGTGATCAACAAGAACTTGATGAGAAACCCGGAGGTTAAGACACTGACCAAAAGACTGAATAAAGCCATAAAAAGAGGTAAAAATGCTCTCAAAAGTCCATTTCATTTTGGTTGCTAACAAACCGCTTCCGCATTCCGGACTTCTGCATTGCAAATTGTGGGTTGCGGGAGATTCATTTATAAAGATGATTTTTGAACGCTTCTGCATTCCCGAATTTCGCATTGCGGATTACGGGAGCTTCATTTATAAAGATAAGTTTTCAATGCATCATTTTTCCTTCTTGACTTCCACATTGCAGATTGCAGGTTGCGAGAGATTTAGTTATAAAGTTTCATTTTAACCCTCTCCACATTTCCGACTTCCACGTTGCGGATTGTGGGTTGCTAGACTTTTAGTTATAAAGTTGTGTTTTAACCATATCCACATTCCCAACTTCCGCATCATGGATTGTGGGTTGCGAGACTTCCACTTTTCAATGTTTTAACCTAGCAATTTTCGCATTTTGAAGTTTTGATTGTGGATTTGACGGAATGAGGAAATGCACATTGCGGAACTGTAATTTTTCATGGTTTTTAATTAGCGATTCCGCATTCCAACTGCGGATACGAAATGACCGCGGATGCAGAATGCATGTTGCGGCGGAATCAATGACTTACATAAACATTTAACAAGTAATCCAGAGCTTAGAAAATGTTTGAACTTGTAAATAATTACAATTTATTAATCAATAACTAGGGTTTGAATGTATAAATTTATCTTTCTAATCTTTTATGAATTACTCTAACTATATTTATATAATAGAAATAGATCAAACGCCTAATCTATAACAGAAATAAACCCTATACATACTTTGCTTATAAACAGAAAGGGAATAAACAGACATTGATACATGAATTGATGCATAACTATAACTTATGCATATAAACTAAATGAAGGATGTTACAGTAATTTCAGAATAGAAATAAATAATAGGGTAAAACCTGAACCAAAACTATAATTTATACTAGGATAGTTTTGTCCTGCTAGAACTATACTCTTACTGAAATAAAAAATAAATTAGAACAGTATTTGAATATTTTGCATACAATTTAGAAACAATATACACATGTGGATTATGAATAAGCATATTACAGTAAAAACAATAGTCAATAACATTCCCTAACATTATAATCATTCTTGATAATGATTAGAATCATTTATAGTAATCAATAATTGGATAATGATAAAAAAATAGCTGATAACATACATAAGAAATGTGATCATTATGCCTATCAATCTATATATCGTTTACAGTAATAGACATCTCATAAATAAATAAATGGAATCTGAACTAAGCAATGTAATCATTCTGCTTACCAATCTATATATTATTTACAGTAAACAGACATTCAGAAATAAATAAATAGAATCTGAACTAAGCAATGCAATCATTCTACTTAAAAATCTATATATCATTTACAGTAAACAGACATTCATAAATAAATAAATAGAACTTGAATCGACAGAGGAAAATAAAAACTGAAGGTCGTTTTTCCTCCCAACCAAACTTCCAGAACAACCAATCTACTTGTTCTGAAACCCACGAGCCTGTTTGCTGAACCACAAGGACAAAGACTGGTCACAGATTTCCTCTTGCATAACTTAGGTCACAATCTCACTTCATCATAAGCCTCTGGATCATTGGATGAACTCAATACTCAGCAAATTCTCCCCTTCTTCATGAGCCTCCTACTTAGTGGATGAAATCAATGCTTTATAGCATTTGCCTAGGACTTAGGTCATTTATGAGACACTTGCTCATAATTGCTCCAACAGGACTCACAACCTGATTTTTAGGGAGGATGCCTCCTGCACCATTGTGCCTTTACTAGGTTGTCTTTCCATAATGGGTTTCCTCTTGACACTTGTCATTTCTCCTTGTGGGTCAGCAAACACTCTTCAACAACTATTTTAGTTTTGATTCCCTTAGTTATTTAATAATTAAAAATAATAATTCATTTACAAATGTCTTGACCTCACTGTGGTGATATTTTCTTCCTACGGGTAAGATGAAAACCCCTTGGGATTGGAAAAGGCCTATAGTTGCCTACCCAAGACAGAGAGGAAACAAATAGACACTATAGTCCTCTTAGATATAGCTCACACATCAGCTAACAAGCTATGGAAATAGAAAGCAAGTAGATGGCGTACCTTACTTTGATGGTTGTCCTCGTTGTTCCTAAGTTGCTCCAACTCCAACCTTTGATTATGGACTTATGACCCTGTTCACAAAGGAAAGACAACACCTTCTCCAAAGCAATATATGTATCAACAAATATCTAACTATAAAAACATAGACAATTTCATGCATTCATCATTAAAAACATGAAAATGAGAGGAATAGGCTAAGTTATATTATTGATAAGAAAGCCAAAAGAAGCTAATTACAATGTTATACCTTGATGTCCAAAGTAGAAGCACCTCCTTCCAAGCTCTCCAACATCACCCTTGCAAGACTCATAGGATCATAAGTTTGGTGTTTCCAAGATCACCCCTATATCTCATGGATGGCTCTCTTTAAGTAGTATTTGGGAGGACAACCACTAAGAGGAGATTATGGATCTAAGTGAATAATATGTGGATCAAGGATCTAAACCATGCCAAGGAGGGAATGTGAGATGGGATTCGAAGGGGTACCTCATCCCAAGAAAATATCCATGATATCCACATCCAAAATCAAAGGGATAAGCCTAAACCAAAATTGTCGCTCCCCTATAACTAAGCAAAGCGCGACAATATTGAAATTCTTGCTCCCCCATAGGCATGCAGGGCACGAAAATTTGACATTGTCACTCCCCCATAGGCATGCAGGGTGAGACAATTCCAGAAGGCTAATTTTTGGAGGTGGTTAAGGTGGGTTTCGGCCCCTTGCTTGTTGGATTTGCTTCCAAATGTGACTAGGGAAGGGATCAGCATTAGAATGAAGGGTCCTAACACCCTTAGGAGGCATAAACATCATGTTTTCCATGGTGGTGAAACATGTATATTCTCACTTACACATGGCGTGGAAATTTGAGGTATAACACTCACTTGGTCAATAATTTCAAATCAAATAATAACATAAGGTATTATAAAACAATAATGATTCGGGTTCCTTGGTGTATTACACCTTCTATGAAGGAGAGGAAGATCCTCGAAGACATTGGTTCATATGCGAATCAATATGGAAAGAAAATGTTGTGGTCAATGAGGGTCATCAAATAGCACATTTTGTAGGCTCTCTGCATAGAAGAGCGCTCACTTGTTACATGAATTACGTCAACAGAACACCAAATGCAAGTAAGGCCCAGATCAAGCAACAATTTTTATTGTCTTCTAAAACTGATGACGGAAAAAACTAGCAACAAAAAAAAAGAGAAACATCACCCAGAAGCCAACAAAAACTATTCGTGACTACGAAAAAAGACTTAAATATTGTCTAAGCCATATTGATTATCAAACTTAGGATCCTCTGCTAATACAATGGTTTGTATCTAGACTAATACAAAGAATCCAAAAGGATATCCAGTTGCATGACTTTACAACATATGAAGAAGCACTAAATAAGGCACTACAAACAAACATGGACGACGACTACCCAACTAGCTCGGTCGATTCAGGCATAAAAGAAAAATTGGAAAGCATGCAACAATCCATTCATGAAATCATCCTACAAGGAGCGGACCTGTGGTATTCAAACTATTCGGAAGAAGGACATACAAAAGACACTTGTCGATATGATGAATGTCGACAAGATGTGTGTATCATACATACAAAATGTTTTTGTGATATCTGCCAGGAATACGATCTACACCCAACGAAAGAATTTCCATACAACATGAAGAATGCATAGAATAAATGATGTTCCATCTGTGAAGCAAAATCACACACCACATCAGAATGCGCCTTGAATATGAAGAAAAAGCCAAATTATCATGTTGTCTATCAGGAAAATACTGTCGACTAGAGAAATCACAATGATAGAAACAATCAATACCAAAGAATCAATGGTCGATGGAATGATCAGAGAGGTGAAAACTGCAAATGATGAGGAGGATTCAATATTAAATGGCGGAACAATGGAATTCGAGTACCTCAACCATGTTGATGACTTCAGTGCTTTACATGCCTTAGAGAAGAACATATGTTTATAGACTATCCTTGGAAAGATAAGACACATTTGAAGTTCTGTGCAAAGTGTGGGGTTGGTGATCACTTCTTTGAGGATTTCCCAACCATACTTGAGAAAATCATAAAAAATAGAATGTTAATGTCTTGTCTAGTGTTCCCAAATGTGATTTTGTTAAAACTAAAAATTTGCAGATCGTAACTCGACAAGGCACAAAAATTGGCATTGACAATCCACAAATTACAAATTTGACAAGCAAAGAAGATTATCCCAATCCAATTGAGCACAAGCAATTATATAATAATGCCACAAAAATATTCCAAGAACTTGCCTCACAAGAAGATAATGATAAAGCTTGACAAAAATATATTAAATAATTGATCCAATTAATAACTAAATAAGAAGCAGCTACAAAGCTAATCAACACAATCTATGAACTTAAAAGCAAAAACGATGAGGAAAAGTGCACCAAAAACCTTTTCCGACTAAACCAAAGGGATAAAAATGATGTTGACCCATTGGTTGCTCTGTAAATTGAAGGATACTACGTCCAACAAGTTGTCCTCGATTTTGGATCACAAGCCAACATCATGACTTGCACAACTTGGGAAAGTTTGGGCCGACCAAAACTACATGAATTAGGCATATACTTAAAACTTTCCTACCAGGTTTTGATCGATCCAATCGGAGTCTGAAGAGATGTAAAAAAAACTATCATGGGAATATCAACAAAATTTGATTTTGAAATCATTGACCCTAAAGAAGGATCCCATTCCTTCCTTGCATTAGTTGATCGACCTTAGGAAAGAAAAACGAAAGCGTCGATTTCACTCGACAAAAATAGGATAAAACTTAAAAACGATAGAAAGAAAGTCATTGTACCCATCCATCTATCCCAAGGAAAACCTTGGGAAGAACCTTTCGATGACGACACCGAAATCTGACAATTATACCAAGTGATGCAAAATAATTAGGACTATGTTAAGCCTAATATTCAAGGCGAAATCCACCTTAGAAACTCCTCGTCTATTGGATACAATTTAGACGCTCAACTCTACAACTGGAAGATATAAAATTATGAAGCTCAAGAACAAGATTATTGGACAATCAAATTTTTTCCAAATAAAAAAGTACAACATCGCACTATTTCCATCATTTTGAATATTTTTGAAAGGAAAATCAGATAATATCCAACACTCGCACCTGTAAAGAACAAGTCCTCGGTAACCCCACCACTGAGATACAAAGAACGAGAAGCTCATGTGTTGCATGTCGACAAAGTATCAAAAACTGTAGGAGATCAAGGTCGACTTCAAATCTTAGTTCAAACCTTTGCTGGACAAGATGCACATGTTAGATTTTGAGCATTAATTCAATATGATCTAGGATTTGATCTGACAAAATAACAAGCACAACATATCAATCACAAGAGACAGGCACAAGAGACAATAAACACAGAGTTTCCTCGGGGAAAACCAAGAAGGTGAATGTGATGAACCTGCAATAATTAATTAATGCAAATACATGAGATATTAGAAATAACAGAACTCAAAATCACTTTTTATATTGATCACAGGCCACTTTGAGGGGGCAACCTCCTTTGAGCAAGATCAATACAATTAACTTCACAGTGCCTTCATAGGCCTCAACACACACTTGTATACTAAGTCTAGGCGCCAATAGTATGGGTCAAAACCATGGGCCAATACAAACTATGGATCAACAATACAATGGGTGACTTACAAAGCATATGCGCCAAACAACAATAACACAACTATGGATAAACAAATACTATGGGACGACTTACAAAGCATAAGCGTCCAACAACAATATACTAACAAAGTAAATAGAAGGGTTGACATGGGTTCCTAACATCCCCTCTCCCTTAGAAAAAGCTTTGTCCTCAAATCTTTAGATGTGGAAATTGATGCAGAATTGGACGGAGTGGTTCCCCTGTAGCATCTTCGGGTTGCATTCCAGGCCACTGACGCCTTTTGAGGTTCAGGAGGATTGCTTGGAATGTTGAAGAAGAACCATATCAACTGCGTGAAAAGTGTGCTTTGAACGGTGTTGAGTGGCTTGTTGTTTCAGTCGAATTCTTGCCATGTGGCGATTGTCCTGCAGAATGAGAAGAATCTGATCGCAGTTTCGAAGAACCGAGTTAATTGCCTGAACTGGGGAGCTACTGAGGGTGTATGGAAGAATAATTGGTAGTGCTTGTCCATAGACTGCTTCATATGGTGTCCTTGTAGATGTGGTATTGTACCACTAGAGCACTTCTAGGAAATCCATAGAAATAGTTGTCCAAATCTGTGTAGGGATGGGAAAAGGTTCGAGCAGTCCCGAAAGGAGTGTCGTTTCACCCTTGTTGACCTGGAAAGTATTATAGTCAACCAACATATGTTGAATTGGCAGTTTCAGTCCCTGCCAAAAGAAATTACATTGTTCCTGGTCATACTTTTGGCGGAACCCAGAGTGCCCTACCGATGAAGAAGCATGGAGTTCATAGAAGAGATAGCCCTGTTGAACATATTGCAACCAGTTTGGAACAAGCAGAGAAATAGCCGTAAGAGAAATTGGGTCATCAAATGTGCGAGAAGGAGCATCTGCCACCATATTGTCCTTACCCTTCTTGTAAGTGATCGCATAGTCATAACCCATGAGGTGGATAACCCATTTCAGGTGTGCTAGGGAGGAGACCCATTGTTCCAGGAAAATTTTCAGACTCTAGAGATCAGTCGTGATGCAGAAATAATTCCCTAATAGGGATGGCTACCACGTCGGTACTGCATGAAAAATAGCCATCATTTCCTTATGAGATGTAGACATGGCTAAATGATTACCAGAAAGATCTCTTGAAGGCGTAAATCCCACTGGTGCAACAAAGACACCTGCATATCTATCCAAGGAAGTAATGGAGACCGTTAATTGGTGCATCTAAATGAAATGGAGTTGAGCGATGATACCATGTGAATTATTCTTAAGGATCTTTTCCAGGTGATGTGAATTGATGATGTAGAGAGACCCTAGTTGTAAGCCTGTAAATTTGTGTTGTGTCCCATTGACTGAAAACTGCATCCAAAGTTCAGCAAAATCCCATAAGATGGGGCCAAGTGTGCATAGCCATTGAACGCCCAAAACCACATCACATCCGCCTAAGGACAAGGAAAACATGTTAGAGCGCAGGTTATAATCTTCCAGAGAGATACGCACATTGTGACACTTTCCCTTGCAAGGTAAGGTGCCTCCATTAGCAACCATGACTTCAAAGTTGGAGCAAGAATGGACAAAATAATCAGCCTGTTTGGCGATCCGGGGGCCAATGAAGTTATGAGTGCTACCAGAATCAATGATTATTATAAGAGGAAGCTTTTTGAAATAACCCCTGACCCGCATTGTTTGGGGGGTGGTCACGCTAGATAAAGCATGGAGAGATATCTCTGGTTGTTCATCCTGAGATGGGGGGTCAATAGGAGGCTCCTGAATGTCGACCTAAGCATCGATTGGATCTGGAGCTTCTTCACCAATTTTAGAGGCAGGCGGAGAACCCATATCCAAGAGATAGAGCTTCTGTTGAACACATCTATGTCCCCGAGTGAATTTCTCATCACAATTATAACAAAGCCCTTTTTCTATGCGTGCCTGCATCTCTGTTTCAGACAAATGCTTGATAGGAGTTGGTCGAGTTGCTTGCAGAATGGGAGGTCGTTGAGAACCCATATTTTGGAAGGGAACAAAAGTGGGTTTCGAGCGCTCTTGGGCTGCAATATTGTCTTCTACCAACTTAGATAACCCTAGGACTTCCATCATTGTGTTGGGACATAACATTTTAACCTCTGAACGGATTTCATCCTTAAGACCACTGATAAAACAACTCCTGTAGAATTCATCAGACAAGCCTTCTGTGTGATTGGTTAGTTTCTCAAATTCGGTCTGATGCTCTCTCACAGTACCACTTTGACGGAGTTTAGTGAGTGCTCCGATGAAGTCATCAAAAGCACTGGGACCAAATCGTTGCAAAAGGAGTTGGAAAAAATCTATCCATTTTGGTTCGTCATGAGCCTTGATGTACCAACGGTACCATTGAAGGGATTCCTATTCCAAATGAAAGGATGCAAGTGGAACGTTTTGGACAACAAAAGTATTATGCAGACTAAAATACTGTTCTGCACAATAGACCCATCCAGTCGGATCAGTACCATTGAAGCGAGGAAATTCAAGCTTCGGACCACGGAAATGGCTGGAAGAAGAGAACCCAGTGGTTGCAGAAGATTCTTGCTGTCGGTTATTGTTCATGGCTGAATGTTGAAGATGGAGGCTAAGAAAATTTTCATCCAGATCTTGGAGTTTGGTTTGGATGGCTGCAAGTGCTTCCTCCATGGTTTTTGCTCCGGCGCGGGTGAGAACCATAACCAGGTTTTTTTTTTTTTTGGGGGGGGGGGGGATGGATAGAAAAACACAAAAAAAAGCTTATTTAGTAAAGGGAAATTTGGATTTGGGAAAAACTCGGAGGGGTAATTGGGGTTTGACTAGGTTTTGGACACTTTCTGATGGATAGGGAAGCAAAAAGTGGGGATGTTAGAAGCGGGGTGAAAGAATGAGAAAATTTGGCAGAGAGGGACAAAGAAACAGAAATAAGAAAGGAACTCGGTGGAAAAATTTGAAGGCAATTGGGTAAAATCCGAAGAAGTTATGGCAAACCCTAAAAATAGACAAATGTGGGATTTCGGGCTTTAGGAAGTGGAATTTGGGATAGGGTCCTCAGGAATGAAATATGCAGAATGGGATTGTAGGGGTGTCAGTGAAGTTTCGGGGAAAACGGAGTGAAAACAAGGGAGATATGGCCAAAAAATAGAATTTTTATTTATTATTATTAATTTTTTTTTCAGGAATGGATCTGCAACGGCGCAGAAGGGATCTCAAACAAATAGATCTGCAATGGCGCAGAAGTGATCGGAAACAGAGGGATCTGAAATGGCGCCGACTGGATCGAAAACGGTTGGATTTGGAATGACTTTTAGAATGGATTTGAAATGACACGACAACAGTTCAGCTGAAAATAGATATGGACCCTAGGTATGTGCGGATTCCTAATAGTTCATGGGTTTCACTCAGCCACCAATGCTGTCTGACGACTTGTGTATTGGGGCAGTACCCCTCACTCCACGGCTCAGGTAAAACTGATAACCGCTTTGCCACAAACGACAGCTTTTGGTTTACCTCACAGGTGGGAACTAGTCAATCAGGTAGGGGTCATTGCCCTTTTCCCTTGCAGGTTCTCTTAATGGGCCAGCTACTTTGGGGTTCTTGTGGTACTCCTCACAATGAGTTTTAGGGCTAATGCCCAGGTACTTCCCACAGTTAAGCGGATAGGGATTATTCCCAAATCCGAAGCTGCAACAGATGCGAAAAAAAAATTTGGCAGAAATTTCACCCAGCGAGCCCAAGAAAGTGCTCTAATACCAGATGTGATGAACCTGCAATAATTAATTAATGCAAATACACGAGATATTAGAAATAACAGAACTCATAATCACTTTTATATTGATCGCAGGCCACTTCAAGGGGGTAACCTCCTTTGAGCAAGCTCAATACAATTAACTTCACAGTGCCTTCATAGGCCTCAACACACACTTATATACTAAGTCTAGGCACCAATACTATGGGTCAAAACCATGGGCCAATACAAACTATGGATCAACAATACTATGGGCAACTTACAAAGCATATGCGCCAAACAACAATAACACCACTATGGATCAACAAATACTACGGGGCGACTTACAAAGCATATGTGTCCAACAACAATATACTAACAAAGTAAATAGAAGGGTTGACATGGGTTCCTAACAGTGAAAAACCCCGCAACTTCCTCAAAGATAGAAAGAGCAATGATACAAAACCCAAGTATAAGAGATAGTTCCTTAGCAACTTCTCCTCCTCCACTAGTGCGCATCACTCAAGTGAGAGAATAGATGAGTGAGTGAATGATCAAATAGAGGGACACCCTCACTCTATTTATACACCACTTGACTTTCCTAATAACCTAATAGGGACGAATTCTCTAGGAGAGTCTAATAACCCATGGTAACTCAACTCATGGCCGACCCCACACTTGGTGGTCTAATAACCCATCATATATAAGTTACGACACTTGTAAATACAAATGACAACACTTCCGTACAGAGGAATAATAACCTCTCTGTAGGGATACAATATACATATATGAAATACATTCTGAAGTTACATATACATCAACACTCCCTCTTAACTAGGAAGGTATTTCTCGACACAGGTCTTCTAGCACAAGTCTTCTTCTCTGGATCATCATCATCAAATCATCATCATCATCACTGCTTCTATCTCAATCAATATCCAATCTACTCGTCATAAGAAGTTCTATAAAGCCATCCATTTTTCATGATGGTTGTAGGCCTAACCTCCATATAGGTCTTCATCATCTCTTCCAGCAAGCCATCAAGTAAGTACACCTCAGGATTGATTACACTGCCTCTACAAAACCTGCAAGATCTCCCAGGACTAATTACACTGCCTCTGCAAAACCTGCAAGAGCATCTCAGGACTGATTATATGCCTATGCAAAACCTGTGTACCATAATGTCACCTCATCATCTTCAGATCACCTCATAGTCCACAGAGCACAACCCAGATGCACACCACACAACACTTACATACACCGACATGGGAGGACCTACCTACCACCATCCGGGAAGGGCTTAGCACTTACATCATGACCATGGGAGGACACACCTACCACCATGTCAGAAAGGCACAACACTTATATCAATGACCATGGGAGGACATACCTGCCACCATGTCAGAAAGGATCAACACTTACATCAACGACCATGGGAGGACATACCTGCCACCATGTCAGAAAGGCTCGACAATTGCATCAATGACCATGGGAGGACAGACCTGCCACCATGTCGAAAAAGCCATGTCCATCCCTTACATCTCACCATGGGAGGACATACCTACCACCATGTGAGAATGGCCCAACCCTTACATCTGCACCATGGGACGACATACCTACCACCATCTATGAATGGCCCCAGCCCTTACATCTGCACCATAGGAGGGCATAACTACCACATTGTGAGAATGGATCCAGCCCTTACATCTACACCATAGGAGGACCTACCTACCACTATGTGAGAATGGCTCATGTACATCTATATCTCTGGACTCATCACTTCCCTTTGGAGGGAATCTCAATCTGAAGTACACCAAGTCTCTCTCTGAAGTATTCAAACTTCACTCTCGCCAGTGGCTTGGTCAACACATCGGCTATCTTCTCGTTTGTCGCAAAATATAGGAGATTCACTGCTCCTCTCTACACCATATACTTGATATAGTGATACTTGATCTCATTGTGCTTCGACCTATCATGGAACACTAGGTTCTCAGACAACTTCACACAACTTTGGTTGTCACAGAAGATACAGGTAGCATCCAACGGGAGATCAAATAACTCAGACAGTAACTTCCTAATCCACACTGCCTCACAACTAGCCGAACAAGCTACAATATACTTTGCTGTGGTTGTACTTAGTGCCACACAAGACTGCTTCTTGCTAAACCAAGAGGTCACACCTGATCCCATACTGAAGCAACACCCCGAAGTGATATTCCGATCAATGGCACTGCTTGCCCAATCTGAATCAACATAACCCTCTAGGTTAACCTTTTGATTCACATCATACTTGAGCCCATATTCAACTGTACCCTTCAGGTACCTCAGAATATGCTTTACAGCAACCAGGTGAACACTTTTTGGATCCATCAGGAATTGGCTCAATGTGTTTACAGTAAAGAAAATATCTGGTCTTGTGTTTGTCAAGTACATCAAGGACCCAATCATCTGATGATACACCGTGACATCAACCGGCTTAGATGAAGCATCACACAGAATCTTCAGGTTCGATGCCATAGGTGTGGCCATGGCCTTGCAATCCATCATCCCGAACTTCTTCAGGATATCTACTGCATACTTCCCTTGTCCAAGGAAGATTCCATCTACACTCTGTGACACCTCCATGCCTAGAAAGTAGTGCATCATCCCCAAGTCCTTCATCTTGAACTCGACAACAAGCTTCCTCTTCGTGTCAACAATCAACCTATCCTCACCTGTAACAAACAGGTCATCCACATACAATAGTAGTATCACTGGATTGCCTTCCTAAACCTTGTATTAAAGGTTGGAATCCACTTTACTCTTTGTAAAGCCCAAACTGGATAGAAAGCTATCTATCGTACCATACCAAGTTCTAGGAGCTTGCTTCAAGCCATTCAAGGCTTTCTTCAATCTGCACACATATGAATTCCTATCATGTGTCTCAAAACCAAGTGGCTACTCCACATACACTTACTCTTTGACTACACCATTCAAGAAGGATGTCTTGACATCCATCTGGTGTATCTTCCACTTCATCACTGCATCCAGGGAAAGTACTGTTCTGATGGAAGTGTATCTGGATACAGGTGCAAATGTCTCTTCATAATCTATCCCCTCTTTCTAGGAGAAGCCACGAGATACAAACCTCACCTTGTATTTCTCGATGCTACCATCTGCATCATGCTTGATCTTATAGATCCACTTGGAAGTCACCACAGACTTCCCTTCTGGTCTTGGGACCACATCCCAAACATCATTCTTCATGCTCGACTGGTATTCCTTGACCATGGCATCCTTCCATTCTTTCTTTTCCGCTGCTTCTTCATAACTGGAAGGTTATTTGTTCATAATGTCACGGAGAAAAGCAACATAACTGGTACGTGATCTTGTCCTTTTTCTTTCTCTGTGTTCCTCCTCTGGAATACCATACCTTTTTGCATCTTGAATGAGCTCTCTAGCCCATGTTGGTTTCCTATTGTGAGAGTTCTTCTCACGGGGTCGATCTACAGTTTCTTGTGGATCTTCTATTTCATGATCTTCTTCTAGAATAACTTCATTCATGGTGGTGTCTTGTGTTCTGGATATTCTTGGTTCTTCATTGTCGTTAGCAGATGTCTTCCTTGATTTGATGTATGTTGATTCCTCATCAAATGTCACATCCCTACTGATGTCAATCTTCTTGAACCCTGGAAATTAGATTCTGTAAGCCTTCGAGCTTTCACTGTAACCAACAAAGATGCCCTTCTTTCCTGAAGGATCTAGCTTTGTCCTCTTTTCCTTTGGAATGTGTGTGTACACTGGACAACCAAATATTTTGAGATGGCTAACTTATGGCTTCTTCCTAGTGAACACTTCTTCTGGTGTTTTGTTGTCAAGTAACTTATGAGGTGTTCTGTTTTGCACATATACAACTGTCCTTGCTGCTTCTACCCATAGGTGCATAGGTAGATCTTGGTCATGAAGCATTGCCCTAGCTACTTCCATGATAGTTCTATTCTTCCTTTCTGCAACCCCATTTTTTTGTGGATTGTAAGGAGTAGTCAACTCCCTCTTAATACCTGAATCAATGCATAGCTTCTTGAAGTCTCTTGAAGTAAATTCTCCACCATTGTTGGATCTAAAGATCTTGATCTTCTTATAAGTTTGATTTTCTATCAAGGATTTGAATTCCATGAACTTATCAAACACTTCATCTTTATTCTTCAAGAAATAAACCCAAGTCTTCCTAGACAAATCATCAATGAAGGAAACATAATATACATACCCACTCAGAGAGCTGGAAGACATTGGACCGCATACATCAGAGTGGATAATCTCCAATATTCCTTTTTCCTTGCTTTCACTACTTGGAAATGTATTCTTTGTGTTCTTTCCTTTTGCACATCCTTTGAAAATACCTTCATGCTTTGACTGGATTTCAGGAAGGCCCTCTACTGCTTTGCTTGCAATTGGAAGTGCTCTATAGTGCATAGGGGAAAGCCTTTTATGACAAAGTTCACTTGGATCCATGGATTCATGTACCATGGCATGTTCAGGTTGCCCCTTCAATTTGTACAATCCTCCCTCTTGCTCTCCAATCACCACTGCTTCATCAATGGTTTTAGCTTTTGGCCACATGAGTACTTGGCCATATACAAATGCAACTCTTATCCCCTTTGCATCCAAAGAAGATATGGAGAGAAGATTCTTCTTGAGACCTGGAACAAATAGTACATCTTTCATCTTCATAGGTTTTCCAGAATCTAGCTTATAGGAGGCTTCACCACTTCCTTTTATTGGATACTGGTAGTCATCCCCAAGTTTCACCTTATGGGGTGATTCATGTTCAGATAGTTTCACAAAGGATCCCTTGAATCCCGTCATATGTTTGGAATCCCCACTATCTATAATCCAATCATTGCTTCCATGAGAAATAGTACCAGTGAGGGCATAAATCAAGACATACTCTTCATCACTTTAAGAATCTTCACTTTCTTCCCTAGCCCTCTTCCTGGGAGGCTCTTCATCCTCTGCAGTGTGGGCATGATGTCTTCTTTTGATGTTCTTCTTCTTGTGGGAACCATATTTATTGTTTCTGGGACAATCCCTAGAATAGTGTCCCTTTTCATCACATGTAAAGCATCGGTCATTGGATGTGTTTCTTCGAGATTTGAGGTTACCCCTCTAATTTTTATGGTGATGCTTTCCTTTCTTACTGTGGTGATGTCCCTTTTTATTATCATACTTCTTGGATTGTGCTGTGAGAGCTTGGTCTTCATTCTCCATCTTCTCTTCTCGAGCTATAATTCGAGCTTCTTCTTGTGAGCATTCTTCCCACAGCCTAGTGAATGTGATAAGTTTCTTTTTAGCACAAATTCCTTGGATGAAGGAATCCCATGACCTAGGAAGGCCATTAAGAGTGGTCATTACCACTTATCCATTCTCTATATC
Source organism: Larix kaempferi (assembly GCA_027924585.1). NCBI lineage: Eukaryota > Viridiplantae > Streptophyta > Pinopsida > Pinales > Pinaceae > Larix > Larix kaempferi. The sequence continues at coordinate 8,363,786 of BSBM01000577.1, forward strand.
TTCTCCCATAGCTTCAAGTTGTTCTTTTATCTGGGAGACCCTTGAAAAATAAGACTGCGTGGTCTCCGCATTCTGGATCTTGACGTTCTTTAGTTGATTCATCAAGGTCATCTTCCTATTTATGTTATTACCTTCAAATAGCTTGGTCAAGGAATCAAACATCTCCTTAGGTGTCTTTAGAGATGACACATGTGGTATGAGATGGTCTTTGATAGAATCAGCAATGATTCTCTTAGCCTTGACCAAATTCCTTTTATGTAAGGCCTTAGCCTCATCTCCCTCTGGAACTAAAACCTCTTCACTTATGTAGGTGTCCAATTCATTTTCTTCCAGGATTAACCCAATCCTATACTTCCATGCTCGGAAGTTATCAGCCCTTTCAAGTTTATCCTCAAGCTTGGTGTGGTGATACATCTTAATGAGAAACTCAAATGGAAATAAAAGATTTAGGTCTTACCACTTGATTTGCTAAAAACTAGATCTAGATCTGGATTAGGGTTTGTTAGAGAAACCCTAAAAATTCAAACTTTGAATTTCAAACTTTTGAAAGGAGAGAGATGTGCCTTGTTGAGCTGGTCAAGCTAGTATACTCTGATTTTGAAATTTGCAAACTCGGGTTTTATAAAGCCCACTCTTCTGCCCAGCAAAAAATTTTGATCCAAGGCTTAGAAGTTTGATTTTTCTGAGGAGCATCTAGTCATGGACTTAGATTCCAAAAATTCCAACTTTCTCTGAAACCCTAATTTCCCACAGTAGAGATTAGGTCAAAGCTAAAAATGCTTAGAATTGAATTATGTCTCGACAGAAATATGCGCCCTTGCTAGGAGAGTCAATCTAACCTTCTGACTTTGAAGATCTGTGGAGAGGAACCCAAAAATCAAGAAGCCCTAGCTTTTGTAGCTGCACAGTGTCTTCTTCTCAGGTTAGCTCTGATACCATGTTAGATTTTGAGCATTAATTCAATATGATCTAGGATCTTATCTAAGAGAATAAAAGCACAGCATATCAATCACAAGAGATAGGATCAAGAGACAATAGACACAGAGTTTCCTTTAAACTTCCTCAGAGATAGAAAGAGCAATGATACAAAACCCAAGTACAAGAGATAGTCTCCTTAGCAGCTTCTCCTCCTCCACTAGTGCGCATCACTCAAGTGAGAGAATAGATGAGTAAGTGAATGATCAAATAGAGTGACACCCTCACTCTATTTATACACAGCTTGACTTGCCTAATAACCTAACAGGGTGAACTTCTCTAGGAGAGTCTAATAACCCATGGTAAGTCAACTCAGGGCTGACCCCACACTTGGTGGTCTAATAACCCATCATATATAAGTTACGACACTTGCGACACTTGTAAAAACAAATGATGACACTTTTGTACAAAGGAATAATAACCTCTCTGTAGGGATACAATATACATTTATGAAATACATTCCGAAGTTACATATACATCAACAGCACATTGGTGGGATACACACTAGTCACGACTTCATACATGGACCACAACGTTGACATATTTTGTTGAAAGGTTTGGCGACGAAAAACTCACCGCCTAGGAAAAACTTCCAACATTCACCCAAGGACAAGATCCCCACAAACACAAAGACATCTTAAAAAAGGAATGGAAAATACTGGGATATAGAGATGAAAGAATCTAGCCGCAGTTATTCCCTAGCACACTATATGATTTGCCTAATAAATGGTATAAAATGGAAGAGACTAGCGGAGAAACTTTAATTTGGAATGAACTTAGAAAGAATTTTATTAACGATTTTTCTTTTACTCCAGAGGATGACACGTTGAAATATGCAAGTAATCAGCTCATAAATTTCCTACAACCAACAACCAAAAAAATCCCGACAGATAACAGACATACAAAAAGCCAACAGATCTCCACATGTAACAATATCCGCTCGACAGAAATTCAACATTCGGCAATATTGAAGATGGAAACTGACAAAACCAAATGGAAAAGTTTCATATGGAAGAAGGAACATCCATCCACTTCAAAACCTATCAAAACAATCTTTAAGGTAGAATTGACAAACAAGGATGAGCTAGAAAGATTGACTGAAGAAGACTTTCCACTGGCAGGCATTTTCAGAGTTTAAAGAGGGAGAATGGAATATTAATGAAATGAGAGAACTAGAGTGGATGGATGCACAAATTAAATTGAAAGAAGTGAACATATCTAATGACGATAGACCAAAAATAACAAATATTGGTGATTATTGGAATGAGGAATAGATAGCAGAAATCACAAGCTTGTTGAAAGAATTTCAAGATGTCCTTGCCATAGATTATAAATACTTGAAGGGATTAATACAAGAGATGGGAGAAATGAAAATTGATATCAAACCTAATGCCAAACCTATCAAGAAAAGACCATATAAGCTAGTGCAAAAATATAAATATATCGTCAGGAAATAAGTCGACAACATGCTCGTTGTCGGAATTATCTGTCCTGACAATCAAGTCGAGTGGGAGAGCCTAATGGTCGTGCAGCTAACCGATAGATAACAGGAAGACAGAAATCCAATAGATCTCCACATGTAACAACATCCGCTCGATAGAAATTCAACATTCAACAATATTGAAGATGGAAACTGACAAAACCAAAGGGAAAATTTTCAAATGGAAGAAAAAATATCCATCCAATTCAAAACCGAAAGAAAGACGACATATCTCCACATGTAATAGCATCCGCTTGACAAAAATTCAACACTCGCAAATATTGAAGATGGAAACTGACAAAACCAAAGTGAAAATTTTTCAGATGGAAGAAGGAACAATCTTCCAGATAGAAAGCTGACAGGTCTCCACATGTAATAGCATTTGCTTGACAGAAATTCAACATTCGACAATATTGAAGATGGAAAGTGACAAAACTGAAGGGAAAAGTTTCATATGGAAGAAGGAACATCCATCCACTTCAAAACCTATCAAAACAATCTTCAAGATAGAATCGACAAAGAAGGATGAGCTAGAAAGATTGATTGAAGAAGACTTTCCACCGACATTTTCAGAGTTTAAAGAGGGAGAATGGAAGATTAATGAAACAAGAGGACTAAATTGGATGGATACACAAATTAAATTGAAATAAGTGAACATATCTAATGACGATTGACCAAAAATAAAAAAGATTGGTGATTATTGGACCAAGGAACAGATAGCGGAAATCACAAGCTTGTTGAAAGAATTTCAAGATGTCCTTGCTAGAGACTATAAATACTTGAAGGGATTAATACAATAGAGGGGAGAAATGAAAATTGATATCAAACCTAATTCCAAACCTATCAAGAAAATACCATATAAGCTAGCACAAAAATATAAATATATCGTCAGGAAATAAATCGACAACATGCTCATTGTCGGAATTATCTATCCTGTCGATCAAGCCGAGTGGGAAAGCTTGATGGTCGTACAACTAACCGATAGATATCAGGTAGACTGAAATCCGACAGATCTCCACATGTAACAACATCCGCTTGACATAAATTCAACATTCAACAATATTGAAGATGGAAACTGACAAAACCAAAGGGAAAAGTTTAAAATGGAAGAAGGAACATCCATCCACTTAAAAACCAACATAAAGATGACATGTCTCCACATGTAACAACATCCGCTTGACAAAAAATCAACATTCGACAATATTGAATACGGAAACTGACAAAACCAAAGAGAAAAGTTTCAAATGGAAGAAGGAACATCCATCAAGACAGAAAGCTGACAGGTCTCCACATGTAACAGCATCTGCTCGAAAAAAATTCAACATTCGACAATATTGAAGATGGAAACTAACAAAACTGAAGGGAAAAGTTTTAGATGGAAGAAGGAACATTCATCCACTTTAAAACCTATCAAAAAAATCTTCAAGGTAGAATCGACAAAGAAGGATGAGCTAGAAAGATTGACTGAAGAAGACTTTCCATTAGCATTTCAGAGTTTAAAGAGGGACAATGGAAGATTAATGAAACAAGAGCACTACATTGGATGGATGCAAAAATTAAATTGAAATAAGTGAACATATCTAATGACGATAGACCAAAAATAACAAATATTGGTGATTATTGGACCAAGGAACAGATAACGAAAATCACAAGCTTGTTGAAAGAATTTCAATATGTCCTTGCCAGAGATTATCAAGAATTGAAGGGATTAATACAAGATATGGGAGAAATTAAAATTGATATAAAACCTAATCACAAACCTGTCAAGAAAATACCATATAATCTAGTGCACAAATATAAATATTTCATCAAGAAATAAATCGACAACATGCTCGCTGCTGGAATTATCTATCCTGTCGATCAAGCCGAGTGGGATAGCCCGATGGTCGTACATCCCAAGAAGCACGACTTGACATGAATATGAATCTATGTTGACTTCAGAGAGATCAATAAAGTAACATTGATAGATCCATTCCCAACGCCTTTCTCCAACAAAATCATTAATGAAGTCACCAGACATGAATGCTACTCCTTCCCCAACAGATTTTTTGGTTATAACTAAGTCCCTATTGCAAAAGAAGACCAACAAAATACAATGTTTGTATATGAATTCTTATCATTTGCATACAGAGTAATGCCATTCGGGTTGAAAAATGCACCATCTATTTTTTCAAGAATTGGAGTTAAAGCATTCCAAGAATATATCTACAAAAAAATGGTTGTCTATTTCGACGATTGGACAGTTTATTCTATGCTAAGAGACCATTGTAAGTGGATAAGGCTAATGTTTCAGAGATGTTGTCAAATACAATTATCGTTGAACATCAAGAAGTGTATATCCGTGATACCAATCGGAATTCTATTGGGACATGTAATTTGCAAAGAAGGTATAAAAGTCGATTTCACAAAAATTAAAGTTATTCTTGATTTGAAACCGCTAGTCAATTCAAAACAAGTTAGAATCTTATTGGGACATACGGGTTATTACCAAAAGTTTATTCACCATTATTCTGACATGACATATCCACTTGAATAATTACTGAAAGAAAATCAAGAATTTAGATCGACAGATGAATGTGGCACATCCTTTGACATGCTGAAAAGAAAGCTTGTCGAAGATCCTATACTCAGGTTTCCTAATTGGTCTATAAATATTCATGTCCACATCGATTCATATGGAATAGAAATCATATCTATTTTGACACAACCTGGGGAAGATGGTATGGATTACTCAAATGCATACAACAGCAGACAACTGAATAAGGAAAAAAGGAATTATTCGACAACAGAAAGAGAGGCACTTGCGATGATATTTTCTTTACAAAAATACCGTCATTTTCTGCTAGATAACCCGTTTGTTTTCTATACGGATCATCAGGAACTAAAGTATTTAGTTAATAAACCATTTCATCATGGTCGAATCTATCGATGGATATTACTATTCCAAGAATTCGAATTTGAAGTGATCATCCAACCTGGGAAGACAAATGTCAGTCTCGACCACTTGTCAAGAATATAAAATGGAGAAGAACCAACAGGGATTGACGATGACCTACCAGATGCACATCTATTCAGATTTGAAGAAGTACCAACATAATTGGAGGAAATTGCATAATTTCTAGAAGACGAACAAGCACCAGAAGGAACTTCATAAAAGAAAAAGAAAATATTAGCCATGAAAGCTGCACCATATATCTTGATGAACATATTATTATATAAGATGGGACTAGATGAAGTATTGCGTCGTTATGTCTCAAAGCAAGAGAGACAAAAAATCATGGATGGAGCACAAAATGGACCTACATGAGGACACTATCAAGATGACACAACTGCATAAAAAATTCAACAGTCTAGACTTTGGTGGTCGACAATCCACAAAGATTGTCGAAATTTTTTAAAAAATGTGACAAGTGTCAAATACTGGGTCGACCTCTGCCAAGTACTGAAATGCCCTTAATATCTTTAAATCCAAGTTTAAATTTTGAAATTTGTGCGATCAACTTTGTCGGACCATTCCCAGTTCTAGGTCGACGAATAGGAGTGAGATATATTATCACATCCATCTAGTATGTCACAAAATGGGAAGAGGATGAACCTGTCAAATCCTGCACAAAAGTAGTAGCAGCCAAATTTATCTATGAAAATATCGTTACACGATTTGGCTTCCCATTAACTTTAATCAGTGATCACAGTTCTCACCTCGTCAACTAGACAATATAAATATTGATGAAAGAGTTTATGATTGACCATCTAAAAAGTGCAAGAGATCACCCACAACCCAACGATGTGATAGAAGCCTTTAACAAAACCTTAACTAAAGGCTTGAAAAAATATGCAATATTGACAAAGATGATTGGGATGACAAAATACGAGCAGTACTTTGGGCATATCGGAAAACATACAAAAGATCGACAAGACAGACCCCATTTAAACGTGTCCATGGACAAGAAGTTGTTGTTCCCCTATACTTCTGACATCAAGCTCCAGTAATAGTAAAAGTACTACACCTCGACATTGAGCACGCCAAGAGAGATAAATTTTTCCAACTATCAAAATTGGAAGAATGACGTCAAATAGAAATTCATCATCAAGAAGCATAAAAGAAGCAACAGAAGGTATGGCATGATAGAAACATCAAAAACAAGGATATATTAGTTGGAGACCTTGCTCTATGACAGTAATATTAAAGCCAAACCAAAGAAGCTGCACATTGCATGGCTAGGCCTATATATAGCAGAAGCAATCAATGTTAATGGATTAGTTCGACTAAAAACACTACAAGGAAGTGCATTAAAAAAACTTATCAATGGCGGACGACTAAAGCGCTCTAGAGTATAATCAAAGGTACGTTGTTGACCAATGGACGTATCACCATTGGCTGACCAATGTGCCCATGTTTGAAACATTTTTTTTAAGAATAATTAATTTTATTACTATGTAATTAATTATGATTTTGAAAATTTAAGCAAAAAGCAGGTTTGTAATACTGCCGACCCTTATGATATATTGGCTTTTATGTAACATTGTGTATATGCAATGTGTGTTTTCCTAGCATGGATATCAAGGCCAAGGCCCTGCTAGTGTATGCTCGTATTTTATTTAGAAAGACAAGTACTTGATATTATGGTATGTATGTGTTATTAAGCCATGAAATATTGTAAATTGATGTAAATATTTAATATTGCAATAAAATACCAAAACTGGCTATGGATGCAACTAATGAGAAGGGGCCATGTGTATTCCACTAGGGAGTGGTGAGGGGATTGTGGGATTGAACCATAGGCTGCCAAATGTCATTTTGAGAACCCATTTGACTTTCCTTACTGAAATTTAATTCAGTTGTAAGAAAGTTGTTGAGAAATCAGTCCACGGCCTCAATGGAGCATGGGCAGCCGAGAAATTCGTATGGCAGGTATGGGCTCTGTTTTTCTTATACCGCAAGTCACCCTACATCATGGGAATTCATTCTTCTTCATTCCCATTCCATTGTTGAATATCCCAGCATCAATTTTCATCCATTACGAATGCCTAGCAGTGAGAAAAACCAGAAATCGCAACTGTGAATTTGGTATTGACAGTGAAATCCAATGGGGGATCCATAGATATGAACCTTGGGGAGAAATTGAGAGTATTATATATCCCGAAATCCATTGGAAAAACCAGTTTTTATAGCCAAGAAATCCAATTACACGATTGAGTTATTTGGTCATCAAACTGTGAAAATCCAAGTTTGAATGCTTGAATAGAGGATCAGATTGTGTGATAAACCCAGTGAAGGCTAGAATCTCAAGAAAAATAGCAGCTGGACCATTCTATGCCCACCCTGGAGAGCACTGGAAGGAAGGTATGCCTATAGGACTGTGCAACAAAGAATGGGACCTTTCTTGTGTTGGGTGTGGTAGGTATTGTGGGTGCCATGATTGTTTGAGTTTAGTTGAGATGTCTATAGATCTGTGGTTGAGCTCATTGGCTTAGCATCCTCCTCATTTGTCTCTTGCATGCTTGATAAACCCAACCGTGTGTTGGCTTAGAATGAATATGTGTGTGAGATCATGGTTGTGAGTGAGCCTGTCTAGTTCCTCCTTAGTGGATACACATCCTAACTCAGGGGTGTCCTATCAGCTGAAAGAATACATGATGGACAGAGACCTATGGTTGGGTGGAACATTGCTCTCACATAGCTAGTTGTTGGACAGTTTCATGTTGAAGATAAGTATTCTCTGTGGTTTGAATTATGTTAATTTTGTGGTCTACAATGTTTAATTTGATGACTGTTATTGGTATGTTGAATGCATGATGTAGTTGTGTGTGGATAATGTTTATTTCTGTTGTGTTTATATTGAGTATAGATCTGCACACATAAGTTTTTATTTATTGAGAATTATGTTAAATGAACGGGGCTGAGTTCTTTACAAACAAGCCCCGGAAGGTTAGACATGTTCTTCCCTTGCATCGGATCAATGGGAGGGGATGTGACAGAGTGGTATCAGAGCCCATGTTGCAGCACTGGGGCTGCTTGGGCCAAGCTGTGAGTTACAGGCAGATATCAGAGTGTTTTAGCGTGGTATTGATGAAGTTTTGTGCAACATTTTGATTGGAAAAATGTCAGGACTAGAGTTCTCAGGTGTGGTAGAGGATCAAACAGTTGTATAGAGCTCTGCAAGAGATTTCCAATGGTACCAGACTCGTCTTATTTTGTTAAGGGACAAAGGAGATATGAGCCTCACAAGTTGCCGTAGTAGAGGTGTTTCCACAATTGCGGATTGCAGAAACAAAGATTTTCAAATTTTGCGTTGTGGCTTCCCGCAATTCCGAACCCGCAATTGCGGATTGTGGATTGTGGAAATCCTAAAATTTTGAATTTGCATTTTGACTTTCCGCGGCCACAGTACGGATTGCAGATTGAGGGATTGCGGAAAGGAATATTTTATGGGTTGGAAAATTGGCATTTCTGTTTTTCTTGTATGGTCACAAGTCACCCTACCTCATGGGAATTCATTTTTCTTCATTCTCATTCCATTGTTGAACATCACATCATCAGTTTTCATCCCTTACAAATGCCTAACAGTGAGAAAAACAAGAAATCGCAACTGTGAATTAACCCACGTTTTGAAGTGCCATAAATGCCCAGAATTTGGTATTGACAATGAAATCCAATGGGGGATCCATAGATATGAACCTTGGGGAGAAATTGAGAGTATTAGATACCCCAAAATCCATTGGAAAACCTAGTTTTTATTGCCCATAAATCCAATTACGGGATTGAGTTATTTGGTCACCGAATTGTGAAAATCCAAGTTTGAATGTTTGAATAGAGGATTGGATTGCTTGATAAACCTAGTGAAGGCTAGAATCTCAAGAAAATTAGCAGTTTGACCTTTCTATGCCCACCTTGGAAAGCACTGGAGGGAAGGGACGCCTGAGGGACTGTGCGGCAAAGAAGGGGACCTTCCTTGTGTTGGTTGTGGTAGGTATTGTGGGTGCCATGACTGTTCGAGTTTAATTGAGATGTCTGTAGCTCTGTGATTGAGCTCACTAGATTAACATCCTCCTCATTTGTCTCTTTCATGCTTGATAAACCCAACCATTTGTTGGCTTAGCATGACTAGGTGTGTGAGATCATCGTTGTGAGTGAACCTATCTAGTTCCTCCTCAGTGGATACACATCCCAGCTCGGGGGTGGCCTCTCAGCTGAAAGAATACAGGATGGACAGAGACCTATCGTTGGGTGGAACGTTTCTCTCACATATCCAGTTGTTGGACAGTTTCATCTTAAAGATAAGTATTCTCTGTGGTTTGAATTATGTTAATTTTGTGCTCTGCAATGTTTAATTTGATGACTGTTATTGGTATGTTGAATGCATGATGTAGTTGTGTGTGGATAATGTTTATTTCTGTTGTGTTTATATTGAGTATGAATCTGCACACATATGTTTTTATTTATTGGGAATTCTGTTAAATGAACGGGGTTGATTTCTTTACAAACAACCCCTGGAAGGTTTGCCATGTTCCTCCCTTGCATCGGATCAATGGGAGGGGACGTGACAGAGTGGTATCAGAGCCCATGTTGCAGCACTGGGGCTGCTTGGGCCAAGCTGTGAGTTACAGGCAGATATCAGAGTGTTTGAGCGTGGTATTGATGAAGTTTTGTGCAACATTTTGATTGGAAAAATGTCAGGATTAGAGTTCTCAAGTGTGGCAGAGGATCAAACAGTTGTATAGAGATCTGCAAGAGATTTCCAATAGTACCAGACTCGTCTTATTTGGTTAAGGGACAAAGGAGATATGAGCCTCACAAGTTGCCGTAGTAGAGGTGTTTCCACAATTGCGGATTGCAGAAACAAAGATTTTCAAATTTTGCATTGTGGCTTCCCGCAATTCCGAACCCACAATTGCGGATTGTGGATTGTGGAAATGCTAAAATTTTGAATTTGCATTTTGACTTTCCGCAGCCACAGTACGGATTGCGGATTGAGGGATTGCGGAAAGGAATATTTTCTGAGTTGGAAAATTGGCATTTCTGCACCCGCAGTACGGATTGCAGGATTGCGGAAAGGAGTATTTTTCGGGTTGGAAAATTCTCATTTCCACACCTGCAATACGGATTGCAGATTGCGGGATTGCATGAATGCAAAAAGGAGTATTTTTTGGGTTGGAAAATTGGCATTTCTGCACCCGCAGTACGAATTGTGGATTGCGGGATTATAGAGAGAGAGAGAGCCTAAAACCCGACTTTTGGATAGCAGGAGCTTGCAGTATCAGAATTGGATGAGTTCAGTGGCATTCTGAGGCCATTAATGAAGGCCATGAAAGGTCCAGTGAAGATCCCGAGCCCATTATGCTCCAATTTGGCATAAATTTGGGATTAATGGCTTTTACAAATCAGTGTCTCGATGCTTGACAGAAGGTCGGATCGAGCTGAAACTGATATGGAGCAGCCATGGAGCAGGCACAGTGTTAAGTTTGAAATTTTGGAGCCAAACTCCAAAGGATGTGGAGTCGGGGTGAGTGAGAAGGCCAAAAAGCACTATTCCGGGCCACTTTTTGGAGATTTTGTAAAGCTTGTAGTGGATGAAAGAGACCTTAGATGAAGGATTCAAGAAAATTATTGAACTCAACATTTCATATTCTCATTAAAACAGACAATTCACGTTAGACAAAGATTTTCCAGAAATGCACAGTTTGGGAGAGCCATTTTTGGCAAATTTGAAATTTTGGAAAAAGTTAAAAGTGAAAAGTAGTCAAACCCTGAATTTTATATAAAATGAAAGGTGCATCGGAACACAGAACCGCAAGTTGCTGAGTGTTCCTTGTTGTATGGAATAACTTCTCCCGGTAGAGAATTTTTCCTGAATCTTTCTATATTTGCTGCTACAGGTGCCTGAAGTTGGTAGTTCAGGATATTTTGCAACTATGTAAAAGTGCAGAATTTTGGTAAAAATTGTCATTTTTGAAGTAATGTAATTCCCACACCCAAAGTCAGAATGAAGCACGTGGATAGAAATTAGAAAGATTATCCAGCAAGGAACAAGGTGTCAAAAGTGCCAATAGGTCAAGGCAAAGCACCAACATCCAGCAGGATTGTTGAGGTCCTTACCCATTCCGGAATGGAAGTGGGAAGTGATCTCTATGGATTTTATAACAGTTCTTCCCATGATAGTGAAGAAGCATGATTCAATCATGGTTGTGGTGGACAAGCTATCAAAGGTAGCTCACTTTATTCTAGTCCAGTCCACTCACAAGGCTAATGACAGTGCAAATATCTTCATGAGAGAGATATTCAGATTGCATGGATTTCCCAAAGTAATAATTTATGATCGTGATACAAAGTTGAATTCAAATTTCTAGAAATGATTATTTCAGGAATTGGGAACTAGATTGAATTTTAGTACAACATATCATCCTCAAACAGATGGTCAAACTGAGAGGGTGAATCAGGTTCTTGAAGACATGCTGAGAATGTATGTGATGGATAAACCATCCAAGTGGGATGATTATCTACACTTGGTAGAATTTCCATATAATAATGGACATCACGCATCATTGGGAATGAGTCCATTTGAGGCATTGTAAGGAAAATGATGGAGGACTCCAGTGAATTGGGATAGCCTGGTGAACAGGGTAGTACTTGGACCAGAGATGATCAAGGAAATGGAACAAGAATTTGCTAATATCAGGAAGAATTTAAAGGCATCTCAGGACAGACAAAAGAGGTATGCAGAGTTGAAAAGAGTGCATAAGGAATTTCAGATTGGAGATCATGTTTATATGAGAGTGAAACCAAGGAAAATTTCTCTCAAGTTGGGAATTTGTGCCAAGTTGGCACGAAGATATTATGGGCCATTTGAAGTTCTTGATAGGATAGGGCCAGTTTCATATAGAATTGCATTTCTTGCTAATATAATAGCTCATAATGTTTTCCATGTATCTTTTCTTAAGAAGTATGTACATGATCCTAATCATATGATTGATTGGAATGTGATACAGGTGGAACCCGAGGGAGAGTTCCAAGTAAAGCCTATGCACATCCTTGACAAGAAGGTTACCTTGCTCCGGAACAGATCCATCGAGAAGGTAAAGGTCCAATGGGAGCATCTTAGTCCCCATGAGGCTACATGGGAGCTGGAGGATGCCATGAGAGAGGCATTTCCATTTTTGTTCAATTTTGAGAACACCGAGGACGGTGTTGTTCTAAGTGGGAGGGGAATGTAATACCCCCATTTTGACTCTTATGATATTTTGGCTTTTATGTAACATTGTGTGCATGCGATATGTGTTTTACTAGCGTGGAGCTCAAGGCCAAGGCCCCACTAGTGTATGCTCGTATTTTATTTAGAAAGGAAAGTATTTGATATTATGGTATGCATGTGCTATTAAGCCATGGAATAATGTAAATTGATGTAAATATTTAATATTGGAATAAAATACCAAAACTGGCTATGGAAGCAACTAGTGAGAAGGGGCCATGTGTATTCCACTAGGGAGTGGTGAGGGGGTTGTGGGATTGAACCATAGGCTGTCAAATGAGATTTTGAGAACCCATTTGACTTTCCTTGCTGACATTTAATTTAGTTGTAAGAAATTTGTTGAGAAATCAGTCCATGGCTTCAATGGAGCATGGGCAACCCAAAAATTCGTACGGCAGGTATGGGCTCTGTTTTTCTTGTATGGTCACAAGTCACCCTACCTCATGGGAATTCATTTTTCTTCATTCTCATTCCATTGTTGAACATCACATCATCAATTTTCATCCATTACGAATGCCTAGCAGTGAGAAAAACCAGAAATCGCAACTGTGAATTAACCCACGTTTTGAAGTGCCATAAATGCCCAGAATTTGGTATTCACAGTGAAATCCAATGGGGGATCCATAGATATGAACCTTGGGGATAAATTGAGAGTATTAGATACCCCGAAATCCATTGGAAAACCCAGTTTTTATTGCCCATAAATCCAATTACGGGATTGAGTTATTTGGTCACCGAATTGTGAAAATCCAAGTTTGAATGTTTGAATAGAGGATTGGATTGCTTGATAAACCCAGTGAAGGCTAGAATCTCAAGAAAATTAGCATTTGGACCTTTCTATGCCCACCTTGGAAAGCACTGGAGGGAAGGGACGCCTGAGGGACTGTGCGGCAAAGAAGGGGACCTTCCTTGTGTTGGTTGTGGTAGGTATTGTGGGTACCATGACTGCTTGAGTTTAATTGAGATGTTTGTAGCTCTGTGGTTGAGCTCACTAGATTAACATCCTCCTCATTTGTCTCTTTCATGCTTGATAAACCCAACTGTGTGTTGGATTAGCATGCCTAGGTGTGTGAGATCATGGTTGTGAGCGAACCTATCTAGTTCCTCCTCAGTGGATACACATCCCAGCTCGGGGGTGGCCTCTTAGCTGAAAGAATACAGGATGGACAGAGACCTATGGTTGGGTGGAACGTTTCTCTCACATATCCAGTTGTTGGACAGTTTCATCTTAAAGATAAGTATTCTCTGTGGTTTGAATTATGTTAATTTTGTGCTCTGTAATGTTTAATTTGATGACTGTTATTGGTATGTTGAATGCATGATGTAGTTGTGTGTGGATAATGTTTATTTCTGTTGTGTTTATATTGAGTATGAATCTGCACACATAAGTTTTTATTTATTGGGAATTTTGTTAAATGAACGGGGTTGAGTTCTTTACAAACAAGCCCTGGAAGGTTTTCCATGTTCCTCCTTTGCATCAGATCAACGGGAGGGGACGTGAAAAGGTTTAACCAACTTAAATGGGAATAAATAGTATAAAAGGAGACAAAAATATGGGTAGTGGAAGGTCTAGCATGATGATAGATTGGGGTGATGGCACCAACAATGGCGATGCAAGAAGGCAGACAACTAAAATACCACCTAGCATGAAGGACTGATGGAGCAGATATTATTGACTAAGTGAATGTGATCGATGAGGAAAAAAAAATCGACAAGATTCTACCCAACCAAAAGCAAATAGACGAAGCAAACCAAAGCATAAATAAATCCCCTTAACCGGAAAGAGTCCAGCCATGGTAGTAGTTTGTCTCAGTTCAGATTCAACCACTATCTATACTTAGTTTGTTTGCCAACAAGCAGCAGCAAAATTCCACTGATGTATTACTTCATGCTCTCTTCGGAACGAAGAAGCATTTTGTTGGTGGGGGATATGTTGGAGGATCCTAGTCACTAAACTGACTAGGACTGTCGTCTCACTACTTGTTGGTTCCATTTTTTCGGCCTGAACATGTCAGTTGGTTGAAATGACAAGACCATTATGTAATTGTCTGTAATTCATATAAATATAGGCTAGAGAACCAGACAAGATAGAAACGAACATAGTATTATTCTATGTATATATTATTTGTACAGTCTCTGCTGAGTAATAGAATACTTGTTGCTTCCATATCCATTACTTTGTCTTTCTTCTTATCATGTGAATGCTTGTGTAATATTACATGATGTTTTACTAGTAACTATAAAACTTGATTGACTACAACAAGACTGCTATTATCCAAGTACATGGTTTCAAGGATTTTGGATGCTAAAGCTTGAGCAGACAGATCTATGTTTTTAAACCCCATCCAACAAGGTATTTTGATTTAGCAAGCCTTAACAATTTAACAAGTGGAATACCTTCCTTCCACTTTTCTACCAGACCACATAAATTTGTAGCATTTATTTCGAATATACTAAAGAATTCCCTTCATCACATGGGCTATAGATAACCCAAAAATTTGTATACTCTTAAGCATTGATTTGATCACAACTAAGTGTCCTCCCCGAGACAACCAATTGAAGCACCATCATGAGATTATATCATCAATTTTTTTTAAATACACAACCAATCACTCTTCATTTAATTGTTAGGATTCAAAATGAAACCTAAATACTTGAATCGCTTATCGAAATGATTGTTTCTCATGTTAAATAACTCAGAAACTATATCTTTCAAACCATTGCTCATACTTTACTCTTTTTCTACACCCTAAAACCATGTCCACGATATACCCTTCTTAAGACAATTTTCATGAACTTTGGTGTTGTTATTGATGTCAAAGAAGTTGCTGGATGATTTCAAAGAGGGTTTTGTCCTTGGTGTCAAAGAAATTATTGGATGATGTCAAAGAGGTCATTGGATGATGCCAAAGAAATTGTTGGATGATGTCAAAGAGGTCGTTGGATGATTTCAAAGAAGTTGTTGGATGATGAAAAAAGGTTGTTGGAATTTCTATGTGCCAGTTTGAATAAATATATAAATATTTGTGCAAGTTCTTAATTGCACCTAGTCATGGTACTCCGATGCATAAGTCCCACTAAGCCAATTAACTAGTGTGCGCAAGACCTACAAAGTCATGGTACCTCATTCACACAGGATATGACAAGTGGAAGATGCATGCGTAAGCTTAACTGTAAAGAAAGGAAGAAGGGGTGTTACTGTTTAGAGAATCCCTAACTTGTAGACACATTGTTTGAACAAGTTGAGTATAAATAAGAGTGAATTTAAAGGATGATAAGTAAGCTTAGAAGAACAAATAGAGTAATATTCTGAATTTGCAAGCTTCAAAGAGATGAAATTATCAAAGGAATAAAATGAAATATTATTTGAAGAAGTGTGCGAGGTTATAAGAAATGTAGAGGGACAAGGAGCAGACACGTAGACATAAGGAACATGTGTGAGGAAGGCGCAAGAAACATGTGAATGCATATGTGCACAGAATTTGTATTGTAAAACAGAACTATAGAAAAATACATTATAATATAGTTACCAAATCAGAATACATCAGAAGTAAGTACAACAGTCAGTGAAGCATAGCGCAAATATTAGTGTGTGCATATCTAAATTAAGTATACAACAACATCTATATCTTAGGGTGATTGGATGGGGCAAGGAAAGGAGATTGGAGTCTCCACTCATGTTGGTTCTTGAACACTACGAGTTAGTGCTTGCACATAGGATTGGTGTCCTCACGGGTTGGAGCCTAAATCAACAAGTTGGTTCTTGTGTAGAGGATTGGTGCCCTCACGAGTTAAATCATGCAATCTATAAGTTGGCGTTTGCCAGTGGGATTGGTGTCCCAATCAAAGGGGTGTCTGAGTGATTCGGTGCTCACATCAATGGATATTGGTTTATCACATATTTCTCTGTATTTTCATTTTATACACACACACACACACACACATAATTTTCTTCAATTATCTGCACACAGTTTGTTTTTATTGATATGATTTTAAATAGAAATTGGTGCATGTGTTAAAAAGTGAATTATTTGTAAATATGCACATGACACTGATTCAACCCCCCTCTTAGTATCATTAATAATTCCAACAATTGGCATTAGAGCGGGTTCCTTCAGAATCGGTCTAATCACTAGAAGGTATATCATTGCACAAAAATGGATGAAGCACCAAAATTTGATGGAAGTAATTAGTATCCATGGAGCACTGCAATGAAGGATCAATTTGAAAAACTTAGAGGCATGGGATATAGTGGAGAAAGGATATGCTCCTCCAAAAGGAACACCAAAGAACAACACTGCAAAATGTCTCCTTAGATATCATGAAATAGCTAAGAATGTTATATTGAACACTCCGTCTGGAGATGTAAAGGCCAAGGTTGGGTCTCAGTCATCAGCTCATGAAATTTGGGACAAGTTAGAAATCCTTTGCTTAAGAAAAATAAAATATCAAGTAGGTTGCAAAAACCTAGAAGATTTTAATAATCTCTCTATTAAAGAAGCAAAACATATTATTCATACTCAAAAGAATACTATAGAAAAATTCAAAGGAATTGCAGAGAGTATTATGGAAACCTTGAGAAAGAAAGAAGATGAGTAAAAAAACAGCAGTCAGACATAGGAAATGGATGAAACATGTAAAACAAAGGAGCTTGGAATTGATTCATTAGAAGATAAACTTTAAGATTTATTGTCATGTCTCCAATTTTGGCCCATGGAAAATTGGCCAAGGTCACCTAGGAAAAATTCGTAAAAAATTAACATGGTGGCTAACAAAATTAAATTTGCCTAAGCAAATTATCCTAAGGTCCAAAAATAATTATTAAAAGGATAATTCAACCACAAATAATTCCCAATTCGAATTATGGAGCAAAAATAATATTTTGGGAATTAATTGGAGAATATTTTCCCAAGTCAAATTGTAATTATGAATTTAAGTGGGAAATTAATGATTAAATTGGGTCAAAGGGCACTCAAGGAATTTGGTTAGGATGGAATAATGATGGTGGAGAAAAGTGGGAAAACTTGGATCCTAATTCTTAGGAAAGGATAAGAAAGTAAATAAATTCCACTTTTGACTTGGTGAGGTTCCTTAAATCTAGGGAATGAGTTAGGGAGCGCTTAAGACCACTTGATGGACATTTATGAGCCAATATAAGTGGGAAACAATCTTGTTCGCATTTCCCCAAGGAGACTAGCACATTAAGAAAGGAAGTTGGAAACCACTTGCTACATGGTTGATGATTTTTGGGATTCCCATGGTATTTGCCACTAGTATTGACTAAGTGGGAAAACTATTTTTTCTATTGGTTTTCATTGGTCCATTGTATTACTCTCTAGTATTGGAAACTAATCAATTTTTGGCTTATAAAAGGAGGAAAAGGTGAAGGGAAAAGGAATGCATTTGGATATTGTTGATTTTGATGGGAATCCTAGTGCTACCTAGACTTGGGTGATCCTCCCCTTGTCAACAGTTGGGTGATGGCCCCCTTCTGCAATTAAGTAACCAAGGCATTGATGAAGTGGATTTGAACATCCTGCTCTTCTCATGGTGTTGTATTGATCCAGTACTGATGTTGGGTTTGATTGTGCTACATTATCACAGTTTCTGTAGGTATTCTACATCTCTCCAGTGGTCATATCAATTGCTTCTTATGATATTGAGCTTACATACTCAAGCTACCTCCATATGCTTGCATTCCTAGGATAATATCACACATTTTCTCTTTTTTATTTCATGCATGTGTATTTGGGGCTTCTATAGTGGATCATATGTTATGCAAAGGATTTGGTGTTGATAGATCATATTCTCTCTCCTCTCTATATTCTCTTGTTGCTATCATTTATTCTCTTAGAATACATTTTGATGTACATGGTCCATACTATTGATTTCAATAAAAGAAAGCTCCCTTTATCTGTATTGTGTCTCTCTCTCATTTGCCTATTGTCTCTGTATTGCATGTATATTGACATATCTTGGAATTAATCTTAATTGACTGGACAAAACACATTCCCTTGTCAATATGATGTTTCATATGGTTATCCAAATCAAAATTGGTCCTGCACATACCCTCCTTGCACAATTTGGTTGAGGTCGTACACCATTTGAAAGCCCTGGAAACTAGCTTCCTCATTAAGCCAAAATTGCCAATTCTTAAATCCTACTTCCCAAACTTGCTTCCATTGATCCCTGTGATTGTTAGTGGCACCCAATTGAACACTAGGATCAGAGGAGGTTCCACCCAATTCTTGTGTTCGATGCCTTTCATCCATTTTTCTAACCAATGGAGGCTTCCTAGGCATGATGCATTATCGAAAGTGTCATTGGTCAATGTGCTAGGCAATCCACCTCTTCCCTAATGATATGCATGAAGGAATGATGAAAATTGAATCTATGTACATTTATGCATACCACCTACATCCATTTTTCATAGAGCCTCTTCCCTACCTGCACACAACCATTCCATCCATGACTATATTCATCACCCTAGCTCTTTCACTAGTCAAATTTGACTATCTCTTATTGTTTCAGCTCTAACTTTCTCCTAGAAGGTCCAATTTACAAATCATAAGTTGTTGTAAAAACTTGAGACTCTATAGAATCCATCCCAAGTGGTTGTATATAAAATTGAGTTTCGTAGGTACCATTTTGGTCCATTTGGAAATTGTTACCATGTGTTGTTCCGCATTGCTCTACTCACTCCAAATCACTCCAAGTAATTCCCGAACCACTCCCACTCTGAACATAAGTTTTTGATGTCTGAATAAAACTAAAAACCTGCATAACAAAGGTCATTAACCATCCCAAGTGTGCCCCAATATTCCATCACCCTTGAACCTAACTCTTTTTGGCCTAGTTTTGAGTCTTTGGAGCTAGTGTGCCAAATATTTGATTTTGGTACATTACAATTATCCATATAAAATCATAAGCTACTCAAGGAAATATGCATGCTCAAAATCCATGTAAAAGGAAAACTTGAAAGCTCAGGAATCCAGAAGCTAATCAAAGAGATCACATATCTAAAGGAGGAACTGAAAAATTCAAGAGAGGATGTTGAACAAAAGGGAAAAGAAAGTATGGCCAAATCAAATGGGGAAAACCAATCTATAAGAGATCAGCTGCAAAGGTCTCAGGACTAGATTTATGATTCCATCAAAATTATTAGCTTACAACATGACCAGCTTCAAAAATAAAAGGAAGAGGGTAATAGATTAAAAAATGAAGCAGAAGAAATCAAATAAAGGTTGAATAGTCAAACTAAAGAAGCCAAGATATCCAAGAAGGATTTTCTAGATCAAGTTCAAGCAAAGGATGAAACCTATCAAAATAAAAATCTAGATATCATCTCCCTGAAAAAAGACCTGGTCAAGGAAGGTACAAAACTAGAGACAAGGATTAAATTTGAAAAGGGAACCATGATTTTAGATAACATTCTCAACATGCAAAGATCGTCAAAATATAAAACAGGTCTTGTTTATAGCAGTATGATTGTCAGTCAAGAAGGAACATCCTCCTAAAATGAAGAAAATGATACAAACAGTCAGGAATATGACTACTTTAAGAGAATCTATCAGAATACCTATCCAAGAACAACTCTCTCAGCTCAAGGAAAGTTAAGGAAGAACGTGGCATCAAGAAGGAATCCTCCAGTGACCAGGTATGAGTTCTTTAATGGCTATTGATTCTCATGTAGCAATTATGATCACAAAGCCTTGATTTGCACAAATTGTAGGATGCACAAAAGTACTAGACACTTTGCAAATCAATGTTCCACAATAAGATGTTGTGATGCTCTATGTCATAAAGCTCAAATCTACATAAGGTCAATAAATTCATTATCAAAGGAAAATGGTTAATATAGTAAGATTAACCAAGTATGGAGAATAAATGAATAAAAGACACATGTCATTTAACCTCAGATAGTCTAGTCAAACAAGAGAAGGAAGTTGTTAAGAAGGTCTAGAAAGTAAAAATAAAATAATAGGACCTAGCTCCTGTATGTCTTTAGACCTAGAGAGAATAATGAGCAGTCCATGAAGCAAAATAATATCCATAGCAATAATAGTTTCATGGAACAAGTGTTGCACTACTAGAAGGATAATAGGCACTCAGTAGATGAAATCAATTGAAGCTGAGAAACGTGACAAATAGGGACACAATACGAGGCTCTGTGCAATGTCTTTGGTCATAAATCCCAAATTGTAATATTTCAGAAGAAGAAATTTGCAAGAAGGGAAATGCTGCGAAGAGCGAGACATTAGTGAACAAATTGTGCACAGAACAAAACCACGACAAAAAAAAATTAATATGTGAAAAAATGAAATTGGCTATTTTTATTTAGAAGGTGTCATCAATTAAAATGTGACTATGATGGAAATACATGAATAAAAGAGGGAAAACAATATCGCACAAAACAAAGTATAGCTAGAAAAAAATACATTTTTATTCGACCATATTAGTTCTTACAAAAGAAAGTGATATACAAATAGGCCATAAGTGGAAAATATGTCTGAGGAAATTCATTGTTGTGAAGGACAGTACATACATATAAGGATATTGTCACACAGGACTAACAATGATAAGAATGCATGAGCCTTGACAGGCATATTACTTTACAAAAGTGTTTCTCCTTCATAAACAAAATAGGTGGAATACAAAAATCATCCTTCGGGTGCCTACAAGAGAAGCTAGAGGTCTAATGAAAATTGTTTAGTGATATGATCCAAAGATTACGCAAACAGATGAAGTTCAATATCCAATGAATATGGTTGCATATAATTAAAACAATCAAGTGGCCACACAAATTGAAGATCCGTTGAAGACTGCTCGGAACTGGAATCCCATAGAAATTGGTTGGTAAGACTAATATGGCTATGATCATTTGCAACTACTGCAAAAGAATCAATATTTTCTCCTTCTACTACTCTAATGACCCAACTCGGTATTTCAAGACCAAAATCTCATGCACATTCCTCTTATTCACTTGAGACTGGGCATACCACTCCCCTACATGTGCTTCCTTGATTTGAGACATGGGACTCTGTTATAGCTTGAAATGACACCTCTCCGTCCGTGACGACACTTGTTTCCCTTGGTCGCATGACGACACTTCTTGAGATCAAGTTCAGTCACACAACAGGACAATTGTGGATGGAGGAGTCATTTGGGACACTAAAAATGGTTGAAATTACCTCATTCTTGACCCATTTGATGTATATGACCCTTAGGAACATTTTTCCAGACCAAACTATCTCCTGAAAATGAGCAGAAAAGCCTGTTTTTGGCCATTTTTCACTATGAGCGCGACTCTACTGTTATAATAGTAGCGTGTGTACGCGACTTTACCTCATTCAAAGTAGCGCCCATTGCCATGTGTACGCGACTTTGTCTACTATAGAGTAGAGTACACACCTGTTTTGGTCAAAATCTCGAAATTCGAGTAAGTTAAGTTGGTTGGGAAACCTCTTGAGTGGTTGTAACTTCTTTTCCTCTTCCTCATTGACTATATAAGGAGGGTAGAAGGGTCATGTGAGGGGAGCAAGCCTAATTGCAAAGTTATGCTGGAGGAATGGAGACCCTCATCCCCCTCTCTTGTGCTTCAGTTTTGGTAAACCCTAGTACAATTGCTTAGAGGCTGGGATCCTTGGAGAACGGAAGCAGGAGACCTTGAATCTAGGTTTCGTGAAGTGCCAAGCTTGAAGGAAGGTATAATTTTATGTACTTGCTTTCATTCATTAATAAAGATCAGACGTTCTTCTCTTTCCAAATATGACCTATTAATGTGTCTTCAGATTTGATTACAGTTTGTTTATAATCTGATGTCTTCTTCTATTATTAATATCAGTCTTATATATGTAGTCAAATGTATTTGAGAAAGGTATCAAGTTGTTTTGCAGGTCTGGGCATTGCGACACTGGATAAGCATTGAAGAGCGAGGGAGGAAAAGCTAGGATCAACCTTCTGAATAAGGTGCCTACATCTCTAAACCCTAATCTCTTCATTTATTAGTTATACTTGCAGAATGCTTGTAAGTCTATCTTTATCACCGTAAGTTGGTAGTTTCTCCCTTGAACTATAGGTGCATTTTCCCCACAACAGAATGGCGACTCCGCTGGGGAAAGCCTAACTGCTTAATCTGATGTCTTCTTCTATTATTAATTTGAGTCTTTTTGACCCTGTTTGTATCTATTTGAGTGAAATTTCTCTTTTAGGTTGGTTTCTTGTCCTCCCTTATGCTTTTAGTTTTTCTTTTGTAGTGAAAGCTCAAGTGTTTTGGCTGTTGTTCAAGACCTTGTTTGCATTGTTTACGTGCAGACCTGACTTTACCAAACCATACTTCTTCGTAGGTCATTTGCTTCGTTTGGGTCTAAAAGTAGTTTTTGTACTCTTTTCCCAATGTTTGGCATGCTTACATCAATAAGAATTTGAAAGTCATATTTGGTAGCTTTTACTGTTTCATAAAGAGAACCTGAAAGTTTCTTTGCTTTGCTTTGATAGTAGGTTAGTTTCAGTTTTTGTTTCTTACCTTTGAAAAGCATAAAGAATTTTAATTCATTTTCTAAATAGAGTACCTTGCAAGTGGCTTAAAAGATTTTAGAGTGCTTTGCATCAAAAAGAACAAGTTTTCTTTTGCATACTTTTTGGTTTGAGTAGCTGCATTTTTAGGTTTTGAGTTTATTTTTATACATTTAGACTTTATTTTTACCCTTTTTGCATTCAAAAGATTAAAAAATTGCATTTGCACATGCATTCTAGATCAGAATTTTAAGACTTGCATTGAAAAGAAAAAGATTTGTTTGGTGGTAAATATTTCATTTTCAGTACTCTATTTCTATTATAACCACTCTCACACACCCACTACCTTTTTGAGTAATCAAGTAACCTTTAAAATGAACTCTAATAAAATGAACTAGCAACATTTTCTTTTCTAGGTTACACTACACCAACTAGTTTTGGTTAGGATCTTGGGTTTAAAACACCTTAAACCACCCAAGATCACACATTGCGCAAAAATCGTAGTGAGACTATCATTAGGCAAACCCACCTCACTCAAAATTTGCCTGGGAGCATTTGCAGTAGGTCAATGTGAGATCAGTTTGTGGGAATACCCCTCCTACTTTCTGTTCGAGCATATGCCAGGATTGGATTGCGTATTGGGGACTCTTTCGAGTTTCGGGCTTAGCTACCCTGCCCACGCTTTCTGATTCGACCGGTGACTCTTCCCCCAGGAGTTTTCGGTGTTGTGGTATCCTTAGTATCAGACTCTAGGTTCATACACAGGTGACAACGGAGGGTATATCCGCTGTACCTAGGACAGACGTGGGAGGAAATCCCTTGCAGGTCTTTGGGAGGGCGGTTGGGTGATTCCAGCGCTTGCACCCTTAGTCATTGTATTGTGGACCCCGGGTAACTGTCCTTTATCCTTCGTTGATCTGTTCTGGGCCCTCATCATCCCAGACTCTTCTCCGGAAGGCATCTGTTTGCCTGGTTTGATTTACTTAGGACCTTTTTTTAGTGGTGTGCTCTTTGTGCTACTTGTTTTTAGTTTGCCTTAGGGAACTTCTTGTTCATTTGAGCAGGAAACTATGTCTAGCATTCCGGCGAGTGCCAATCAGGGTACCCCTGTTCCGGGGGATCCTTGTGTTGTTCCATTCATTGGAAACATTGGTGCTCCCTTAATGGCTACTCTGAATCTTCCTGGATTCACTATTGGGCTGCCGGTTTGGTTGTTTTCCACTCCGAATGCCTTGCATGCTCTTGACGCTTCTTTTGTGAGCACCTCAAATCAAGAGCATCAGAACCCTTGGCCTTCTTTGCCAGTAACATCTTCTCCTCCTCCTTCTACCTCATGTGGCGAAAGTAGCAATACTAGTAACCAGCAGTCTAAAAGGAATAGACGGGGGAAGAATAGGAAGAAGATGCCAAAACAAGGGGGCATGCACCCTGCCTCTGCAGATCATGCAGGGGGCACCCACCCAGCCTCTGGAGGTCATGCTGGGAGAAAAATTTTAGTCACTGAAAATCATACTAAAAGTTTGTCTTCAACCACTGTCAGTCATGTGGAGGACACGCCATTGATCACTGCTAGTCATATTAATGACAAGTCACCAGTTCCTGTGAGTCATACTGGAGATACCAGATCAGCCACTGCAAGTCATGCTGAGGGAGTTGACATTGTCGACAAACCCAACAAACAGAAGCTTAAGTTCCCTTGTAAGTTTTGCGAGGGAGACCACCTTACTTACTTGTGCCATGTACTTCCATAAGTGCAAAAAGTGTGGTCCTTAGTTCAAAAGTCTTCTGCTTCTGAGCAACCAGCCTCTGTGAGTCATGCTGGGGGCAAGCTGTCAGCCAATGCTAGTCATGCTGAAAGTACTGACGTTGTAAAGGAGTCTAAACCTATAGGACGGAAACCAAAGTTCCCTTGTAAACTTTGTAAGGGAGATCACCTTACTCACCGATGTCCTGCCATTCCAGAGGCACGAAGAGTGTGGTCCATGTCTGAAGGAACCTCTGTTCCTGAGTTGTCTATAGATTCCCTGCAGTCAGATCAACCTTTGGTTGATAAAGTGGTTGAACCAATGCAATCTTTGGTCGACCCCACTCTTCCTTCAGAGAGTGAAGTGATTGAATCGATGCAATCTTCGACCGATCCCATCAGTCCTTCAGAGATTGATGCACCTACTACTGAAGTCTTCTGCATTTCCAGTTTGGATGTTCCTAAAAAAGGGGGCACTTCATCTGTGCCATTTGAACCCCTACCAAGCCCTAGGATTGTTTCCTTTGATTGGAATAGTCTAGCCGAGCCTCGTCTTCCTTCTTCGACACCTTTTCAAATAAAGGTTGATATCGGGAACCATACGGTTGATCGATGTATTGTTGATGAAGGTGCTTCTGTTAGTATCTTATCCGCTTATGCTTGGAGAGATTTGGGTTTCCCTAATGTTATTCCAGCTATTAATTGGCCGTTGACCTTTGATAGAAGACCTAGTGAACCGATCGGATTCCTCCGTCAGGCACCTGTTACATTGGGTGGAAAAACAGTCTTAGTTGATTTTATGGTTCTAAAGGACCCTGTGGACTTTGATATGATCCTTGGGCGTGATTACGTTTATGCTATGCATGCTGTGGTGTCTACGCTTTTTCGTGTGATGCATTTCCCTCATAACGAAAACATTGTCACCATCGACCAGCTTGCATTCGTCGATCCTCCTTATTACCCAACTGTAGACCAGTCTGATCCCTTGTCATTAGGCACTACTATGTCACATGCGCCTCGTGTGGCATATTTTTCCTTGAGTTCAACTGCTACTGAGAAGAAGTCTCTGAGTTCATGCTTACCTTCTCGGGACTTGGTCCCAGCTTTTGACCAAGTGACACCTCCATCTGAATGTTTAGATATGTATTCTATCTGGGATGATATACTTCCTTCCGATGAAGTTTTTCTAGAGTCTATAGTACAGTCTGCCATTCATTTGGATGTTGATCCAGTTGCAGTTATGTCCAACCCCGGTTTGACCTTAAAGTCTGATCTTCCTACTGTTAAGTCTTTGGACTCTCCTATAGATCAGCAAATCGGTGTTCCTGCTGAGTTTGATTATGCTTCTAGAATTTTCAACTCCCGTGATGATGAATTTGTTTCTGCAGATTCCATCATGTCCTTCAACTTTGATCTTCATCCTGAATTTGATCTTGTTGATTGTAAGTCCTCGGGCTTGGGCACCATAGAGTCTTCATTCGAAAACTCTGCCTTGTTTATGCCTGTTGTTGATGATAGTGAAGTTGAAAGTATTTCTACCACAGTGACTTGTATCGGGTCTTCCTTTACATATGTTTTAGATATGATCCCGATACTAATGTTTCTTGGAGACAGGATTCTTAGCTGGATGTATACTTGCTTATTGGTCCTTTTCGACACCTTGTGCGACTATGTCAGGTATATTCGGAACCTTGCATATAGGTTTAGGCTTCCCCGCTGTTATGTTGCATTTGAACCTTTTGCCATCCGAATTCGCCATAGGGTCGAACCTGTTGGATATTGGTGTGTTAGCCATCTCTTTATGCATTGTGCACCAGTCCGACAGCAGAGCCTACCTAACATGGGTCACCCTAGTCAGCACCCTTATGCCATTCTGGTGCCCATGCTGAGTTTTTCTCATAGGTTCAGGAGCCTTTTTAGATTCACCATGACTTTGAGAAGAAGCCTCATATCTTTCTTCCTCATATATTTCTGGCCATCCCTGATAAGGCTCCCATATTTGTGTTCAAGTTGTATATGCATCTATTATGATCCCGCTTGCGCTAATGAGCCTGAAGCCGGCTTCCACGCTTTTAGCCCGTTGTATAAGCCTCCATCTCTGATCTCATTTCCGCTAAGCCCTGTATCATTTTGCCTTTTCAATTTGACACCTTTTACCTGGAGGAGACACACCCTGAGTGTCCTTATCTTGCCCATGTTCCTTGCATTAGGCATAGCTTTGTTCCATGCGCTTGGAGCTAGTTTTGCATGTCCCTGACACTCGTCTCCTCCCATTTCGAGCATTCTTCTTTTACTTCGAGCTCGTTAAAAACAGTAAGTAGGCTTCGAGCAGTCTTCCACCTTTCCTTCGAGCTCGTTAAAAACAGTAAGGAGGCTAAGAGCATTTCTTCCACCTTTCCTTCGAGCTCGTTAAAAACAGTAAGGAGGCTTCGAGCATTCTTCTCTTACTTCGAGCTCATTAAAAACAGTAAGTAGGTTATGAGCAGTCTTTCATCTTCACTTCGAGCTCGTTAAAAACAGTAAGGAAGTTATGAGCATTTTCCTATCTCCTTTGAGCTCATTAAAAACAGTAAGGAGGTCATGAGTTTACTTTTTCGGACTCGTTAAACCTTTACGGAAAAGATCCCTATGGAGTTCTTTTAAGCCCTTTTCAGACTCCTTAAATAGGAAAAGTTTGCCGAGCATAGTTGTCTTTTCGGGCTCGTTAAAATAACTGAATCGACATCCACTTAGGTATAGAATTACCCCTTTTCCGGACCTTGGTGGATAATTTACGGAAAAGCTATACTCTAGGTATACTCTTGTATGCGCTAGAAGAGTTCTTCTTTCATTATTTTACACTTTTTTCGGGGAAGGAGACTAACTTTACGAAAAAGGACCTTAGGAGTCATATTTAGGGTTTTCAGACTCTCAAAATGTGAAAACACCAAGCGAGCACATACCAATCCAGGCTCGATATAAAATCCACGGATAGGTGTATAGAGGACTGTTTAAGTTTTTCAACTCTATAAGCAAGAAAACACCGCCGAGCACAGACCAATCCGGGCTCGATCTAAAATCCACGGATAGGTGTATGGAGTTTTCTTCTAGGTTTTTCAAACTCCTTAAATATGAAAATACCGTCGAGCATGCTTTAGTTCTTTGTCAAGCTCGTTAAAAAATGAAAAAGGAAAGGGAAGGGAAGAATGTCAAAATATCTTTCAATATGATGGCAGCAAGTCAACTATCTCCTTGAACAAAGCACCTGTTTTGAGTCTATCAAACAAGTTGGGTTCTATTGTTGGCCTTAGGGTAAACTTGATCTCAGAGTTCTTACTCCTCCGTTTGGTTAGTCTTCCAATCATTTAGAGAATCTGTTAATGTCTCCTACATTGCAGACTTGCATCGTGGTCCCTTTGTGTTCAAAGCTGCCTAAGTCACTCTTGTGTCGTGCTCACTGTTCAAGGATATAACCTGTGTCGGCCATTCTGCAGTTGCCTTGACCTCATGTGTCGGCCATTCCTTGGTGTCAGTATGTTTCATCATGTGTTTAGTCCTACTCCAAATCAGCTCATACCTATTTGAGTGTCCCTCGTGTTGGATGATGGAGGATGCATTAAGGCCTCCCTTCCAACGGACTTCTTCCCATCGACTTCAACTCATTGTGCTCTGGGAATGAAGTTTAGAGTTTCGGTTAGTACCTTGGGGATTGCAGTCATTAGTGGCAGTTTCCCTCGCTATTGGATAGATGGGAATACATCAATGTCTCCTATCCGATGGATTCTTCAAGTGTTCGACGGCAAGACCATCTATTCGCACTTGCTTGAATGTACTAGGTACCTTGGGTTCCATTTTCATTATTGGTGGACACCCTCACGTTTGTTAACGGTATACATCAATGACCGGTAATCAAACGATACCTCCCATGTTCGACAACAGCTCATTTATTCGCATGGATAGGTTTGTACATTGGGTTGTTTTTGGATGAAGACCTTGGGATCCTCGATAGCATCACCTCATTTATGTTATCGCCCAAGTTGCGCAAGACTGAGCCCCACTCTTTTTGGCTCTTGATGAGACATAGATCCAGCTTGTTCTCTATGGCTATGTTCTCCAGTTTTGACATAGATCCACCTTGTATTTATGTGGCTATGTTTACACTTATGTTCCGCATGGATCGACGCTTGTATTCTAGTGGCCATGATATATGCATCAGTATTTTGGATCATTATTGTATCCTCTTGGAGATCATGTTCCATCATTTGAACATGGACAGTTACCCCATGGATAAGTTTGTCTGACTTTGCCTTTGATTTCAGGTACTTTATTTGAGCCTATGATTCTTGGTTTCTCCGTTCCTCCACGATTCAACTCTTTTTTATTTTTTATAATGTATTTCGGCCATCGTTTCCCGTACTCCCTCTGACCTCATACATTAGGGGGCATCTGTTATAGCTTGAAATGACACCTCTCCGTCCGTGACGACACTTGTTTCCCTTGGTCGCATGACGACACTTCTTGAGATCAAGTTCAGTCACACAACAGGACAATTGTGGATGGAGGAGTCATTTGGGACACTAAAAATGGTTGAAATTACCTCATTCTTGACCCATTTGATGTATATGACCCTTAGGAACATTTTTCCAGACCAAACTATCTCCTGAAAATGAGCAGAAAAGCCTGTTTTTGGCCATTTTTCACTATGAGCGCGACTCTACTGTTATAATAGTAGCGTGTGTACGCGACTTTACCTCATTCAAAGTAGCGCCCATTGCCATGTGTACGCGACTTTGTCTACTATAGAGTAGAGTACACACCTGTTTTGGTCAAAATCTCGAAATTCGAGTAAGTTAAGTTGGTTGGGAAACCTCTTGAGTGGTTGTAACTTCTTTTCCTCTTCCTCATTGACTATATAAGGAGGGTAGAAGGGTCATGTGAGGGGAGCAAGCCTAATTGCAAAGTTATGCTGGAGGAATGGAGACCCTAATCCCCCTCTCTTGTGCTTCAGTTTTGGTAAACCCTAGTACAATTGCTTAGAGGCTGGGATCCTTGGAGAACGGAAGCAGGAGACCTTGAATCTAGGTTTCGTGAAGTGCCAAGCTTGAAGGAAGGTATAATTTTATGTACTTGCTTTCATTCATTAATAAAGATCAGACGTTCTTCTCTTTCCAAATATGACCTATTAATGTGTCTTCAGATTTGATTACAATTTGTTTATAATCTGATGTCTTCTTCTATTATTAATATCAGTCTTATATATGTAGTCAAATGTATTTGAGAAAGGTATCAAGTTGTTTTGCAGGTCTGGGCATTGCGACACTGGATAAGCATTGAAGAGCGAGGGAGGAAAAGCTAGGATCAACCTTCTGAATAAGGTGCCTACATCTCTAAACCCTAATCTCTTCATTTATTAGTTATACTTGCAGAATGCTTGTAAGTCTATCTTTATCACCGTAAGTTGGTAGTTTCTCCCTTGAACTATAGGTGCATTTTCCCCACAACAGAATGGCGACTCCGCTGGGGAAAGCCTAACTGCTTAGGGGTATCCAAGGTCATTTCTTCAGTCTTGTTTGATGGTCTTTGTTCATTTTCTTGATTAGGATCAGTTAGTAGGCTCTGTTTGACCTTCCTGGGCTTTTTACAGACCCTTCCCAACCCTTGCAAACCTTTGTGGACCCAGTTTGGGGGTTTTAACCCCGTTTTTTAGACTTTTTTTTCTTGTACGCTACTGTTTGTACCACACAGTAGCGCCCATACTGCTATGAGCGCTAGTTTCCTTCATACACAGTAGCGCCCATACTGCTATGAGCGCTAGTTTCCTTCATACACAGTAGCGCTCAAAATCTGGGTTTGATTTTTTGAGTTTTTGGGTTGTGGACCCAAATTTGGGGGCTGTGGCTGCATTTTTGGGGGTCCCTGATGACCTTAGGTCTGTGTTAAACCCCTGTAGGTGGTCTCCCATCCTTGTATTGATCCTACATTCATGATTTGAACCTCTTTTGATCAATTTGGCCTTGTTTGGAAAGTTTTGGGGTTTGTTGACTTAAGTTGGGGGGTTGTGGACCTGTTTGGTGTTTTGTACCCTAATTTGAGTCTGATTGAACTTGCTTGCCCCATTTCCACTGGATTTGAAACCTCTTGAGTCTTTTTGACTCTGTTTGTATCTATTTGAGTGAAATTTCTCTTTTAGGTTGGTTTCTTGTCCACCCTTATGCTTTTAGTTTTTCTTTTGTAGTGAAAGCTCAAGTGTTTTGGCTGTTGTTCAAGACCTTGTTTGCATTGTTTACGTGCAGACCTGACTTTACCAAACCATACTTCTTCGTAGGTCATTTGCTTCGTTTGGGTCTAAAAGTAGTTTTTGTACTCTTTTCCCAATGTTTGGCATGCTTACATCAATAAGAATTTGAAAGTCATATTTGGTAGCTTTTACTGTTTCATAAAGAGAACCTGAAAGTTTCTTTGCTTTGCTTTGATAGTAGGTTAGTTTCAGTTTTTGTTTCTTACCTTTGAAAAGCATAAAGAATTTTAATTCATTTTCTAAATAGAGTACCTTGCAAGTGGCTTAAAAGATTTTAGAGTGCTTTGCATCAAAAAGAACAAGTTTTCTTTTGCATACTTTTTGGTTTGAGTAGCTGCATTTTTAGGTTTTGAGTTTATTTTTATACATTTAGACTTTATTTTTACCCTTTTTGCATTCAAAAGATTAAAAAATTGCATTTGCACATGCATTCTAGATCAGAATTTTAAGACTTGCATTGAAAAGAAAAAGATTTGTTTGGTGGTAAATATGTCATTTTCAGTACTCTATTTCTATTATAACCACTCTCACACACCCACTACCTTTTTGAGTAATCAAGTAACCTTTAAAATGAACTCTAATAAAATGAACTAGCAACATTTTCTTTTCTAGGTTACACTACACCAACTAGTTTTGGTTAGGATCTTGGGTTTAAAACACCTTAAACCACCCAAGATCACACATTGCGCAAAAATCGTAGTGAGACTATCATTAGGCAAACCCACCTCACTCAAAATTTCCCTGGGAGCATATGCAGTAGGTCAATGTGAGATCAGTTTGTGGGAATACCCCTCCTACAATCTGTTCGAGCATACGCCAGGATCGGATTGCGTATTGGGGACTCTTTCGAGTTTCGGGCTTAGCTACCCTGCCCACGCTTTCTGATTCGACCGGTGACTCTTCCCCCAGGAGTTTTCGGTGTTGTGGTATCCTTAGTATCAGACTCTAGGTTCATACACAGGTGACAACGGAGGGTATATCCGCTGTACCTAGGACAGACGTGGCAGGAAATCCCTTGTAGGTCTTTGGGAGGGCGGTTGGGTGATTCCAGCGCTTGCACCCTTAGTCATTGTATTGTGGACCCCGGGTAACTGTCCTTCATCCTTCGTTGATCTGTTCTGGGCCCTCATCATCCCAGACTCTTCTCCGGAAGGCATCTGTTTGCCTGGTTTGATTTACTTAGGACCTTTTTTTAGTGGTGTGCTCTTTGTGCTACTTGTTTTTAGTTTGCCTTAGGGAACTTCTTGTTCATTTGAGCAGGAAACTATGTCTAGCATTCCGGCGAGTGCCAATCAGGGTACCCCTGTTCCGGGGGATCCTTGTGTTGTTCCATTCATTGGAAACATTGGTGCTCCCTTAATGGCTACTCTGAATCTTCCTGGATTCACTATTGGGCTGCCGGTTTGGTTGTTTTCCACTCCGAATGCCTTGCATGCTCCTGACGCTTCTTTTGTGAGCACCTCAAATCAAGAGCATCAGAACCCTGGGCCTTCTTTGCCAGTAACATCTTCTCCTCCTCCTTCTACCTCATGTGGCGAAAGTAGCAATACTAGTAACCAGCAGTCTAAAAGGAATAGACGGGGGAAGAATAGGAAGAAGATGCCAAAACAAGGGGGCAAGCACCCTGCCTCTGCAGATCATGCAGGGGGCACCCACCCAGCCTCTGGAGGTCATGCTGGGAGAAAACTTTTAGTCACTGAAAATCATACTGAAAGTTTGTCTTCAACCACTGTCAGTCATGTTGAGGACACGCCATTGATCACTACTAGTCATATTAATGACAAGTCACCAGTTCCTGTGAGTCATACTGGAGATACCAGATCAGCCACTGCAAGTCATGCTGAGGGAGTTGACATTGTCGACAAACCCAACAAACAGAAGCTTAAGTTCCCTTGTAAGTTTTGCGAGGGAGACCACCTTACTTACTTGTGCCATGTACTTCCAGAAGTGCAAAAAGTGTGGTCCTTAGTTCAAAAGTCTTCTGCTTCTGAGCAACCAGCCTCTGTGAGTCATGCTGGGGGCAAGCTGTCAGCCAATGCTAGTCATGCTGAAAGTACTGACATTGTAAAGGAGTCTAAACCTATAGGACGGAAACCAAAGTTCCCTTGTAAACTTTGTAAGGGAGATCACCTTACTCACCGATGTCCTGCCATTCCAGAGGCACGAAGAGTGTGGTCCATGTCTGAAGGAACCTCTGTTCCTGAGTTGTCTATAGATTCCCTGCAGTCAGATCAACCTTTGGTTGATAAAGTGGTTGAACCAATGCAATCTTTGGTCGACCCCACTCTTCCTTCAGAGAGTGAAGTGATTGAATCGATGCAATCTTCGACCGATCCCATCAGTCCTTCAGAGATTGATGCACCTACTACTGAAGTCTTCTGCATTTCCAGTTTGGATGTTCCTAAAAAAGGGGGCACTTCATCTGTGCCATTTGAACCCCTACCAAGCCCTAGGATTGTTTCCTTTGATTGGAATAGTCTAGCCGAGCCTCGTCTTCCTTCTTCGACACCTTTTCAAATAAAGGTTGATATCGGGAACCATACGGTTGATCGATGTATTGTTGATGAAGGTGCTTCTGTTAGTATCTTATCCGCTTATGCTTGGAGAGATTTGGGTTTCCATAATGTTATTCCAGCTGTTAATTGGCCGTTGACCTTTGATAGAAGACGTAGTGAACCGATCGGATTCCTCCGTCAGGCACCTGTTACATTGGGTGGAAAAACAGTCTTAGTTGATTTTATGGTTCTAAAGGACCCTGTGGACTTTGATATGATCCTTGGGCGTGATTACGTTTATGCTATGCATGCTGTGGTGTCTACGCTTTTTCGTGTGATGCATTTCCCTCATAACGAAAACATTGTCACCATCGACCAGCTTGCATTCGTCGATCCTCCTTATTACCCAACTGTAGACCAGTCTGATCCCTTGTCATTAGGCACTACTATGTCACATGCGCCTCGTGTGGCATATTTTTCCTTGAGTTCAACTGCTACTGAGAAGAAGTCTCTGAGTTCATGCTTACCTTCTCGGGACTTGGTCCCAGCTTTTGACCAAGTGACACCTCCATCTGAATGTTTAGATATGTATTCTATCTGGGATGATATACTTCCTTCCGATGAAGTTTTTCTAGAGTCTATAGTACAGTCTGCCATTCGTTTGGATGTTGATCCAGTTGCAGTTATGTCCAACCCCGGTTTGACCTTAAAGTCTGATCTTCCTACTGTTAAGTCTTTGGACTCTCCTATAGATCAGCAAATCGGTGTTCCTGCTGAGTTTGATTATGCTTCTAGAATTTTCAACTCCCATGATGATGAATTTGTTTCTGCAGATTCCATCATGTCCTTCAACTTTGATCTTCATCCTGAATTTGATCTTGTTGATTGTAAGTCCTCGGGCTTGGGCACCATAGAGTCTTCATTCGAAAACTCTGCCTTGTTTATGCCTGCTGTTGATGATAGTGAAGTTGAAAGTATTTCTACCACAATGACTTGTATCGGGTCTTCCTTTACATATGTTTTAGATATGATCCCGATACTAATGTTTCTTGGAGACAGGATTCTTAGCTGGATGTATACTTGCTTATTGGTCCTTTTCGACACCTTGTGCGACTATGTCAGGTATATTCGGAACCTTGCATATAGGTTTAGGCTTCCCCGCTGTTATGTTGCATTTGAACCTTTTTCCATCCGAATTCGCCATAGGGTCGAACCTGTTGGATATTGGTGTGTTAGCCATCTCTTTATGCATTGTGCACCAGTCCGACAGCAGAGCCTACCTAACATGGGTCACCCTAGTCAGCACCCTTATGCCATTCTGGTGCCCATGCTGAGTTTTTCTCATAGGTTCGGGAGCCTTTTTAGATTCACCATGACTTTGAGAAGAAGCCTCATATCTTTCTTCCTCATATATTTCTGGCCATCCCTGATAAGGCTCCCATATTTTTGTTCAAGTTGTATATGCATCTATTATGATCCCGCTTGCGCTAATGAGCCTGAAGCCGGCTTCCACGCTTTTAGCCCGTTGTATAAGCCTCCATCTCTGATCTCATTTCCGCTAAGCCCTGTATCATTTTGCCTTTTCAATTTGACACCTTTTACCTGGAGGAGACACACCCTGAGTGTCCTTATCTTGCCCATGTTCCTTGCATTAGGCATAGCTTTGTTCCATGCGCTTGGAGCTAGTTTTGCATGTCCCTGACACTCGTCTCCTCCCATTTCGAGCATTCTTCTTTTACTTCGAGCTCGTTAAAAACAGTAAGTAGGCTTCGAGCAGTCTTCCACCTTTCCTTCGAGCTCGTTAAAAACAGTAAGGAGGCTAAGAGCATTTCTTCCACCTTTCCTTCGAGCTCGTTAAAAACAGTAAGGAGGCTTCGAGCATTCTTCTCTTACTTCGAGCTCATTAAAAACAGTAAGTAGGTTATGAGCAGTCTTTCATCTTCACTTCGAGCTCGTTAAAAACAGTAAGGAAGTTATGAGCATTTTCCTATCTCCTTTGAGCTCATTAAAAACAGTAAGGAGGTCATGAGTTTACTTTTTCGGACTCGTTAAACCTTTACGGAAAAGATCCCTATGGAGTTCTTTTAAGCCCTTTTCAGACTCCTTAAATAGGAAAAGTTTGCCGAGCATAGTTGTCTTTTCGGGCTCGTTAAAATAACTGAATCGACATCCACTTAGGTATAGAATTACCCCTTTTCCGGACCTTGGTGGATAATTTACGGAAAAGGTATACTCTAGGTATACTCTTGTATGCGCTAGAAGAGTTCTTCTTTCATTATTTTACACTTTTTCGGGGAAGGAGACTAACTTTACGAAAAAGGACCTTAGGAGTCATATTTAGGGTTTTCAGACTCTCAAAATGTGAAAACACCAAGCGAGCACATACCAATCCGGGCTCGATATAAAATCCACGGATAGGTGTATAGAGGACTGTTTAAGTTTTTCAACTCTATAAGCAAGAAAACACCGCCGAGCACAGACCAATCCGGGCTCGATATAAAATCCACGGATAGGTGTATGGAGTTTTCTTCTAGGTTTTTCAAACTCCTTAAATATGAAAATACCGTCGAGCATGCTTTAGTTCTTTGTCAAGCTCGTTAAAAAATGAAAAAGGAAAGGGAAGGGAAGAATGTCAAAATATCTTTCAATATGATGGCAGCAAGTCAACTATCTCCTTGAACAAAGCACCTGTTTTGAGTCTATCAAACAAGTTGGGTTCTATTGTTGGCCTTAGGGTAAACTTGATCTCAGAGTTCTTACTCCTCCGTTTGGTTAGTCTTCCAATCATTTAGAGAATCTGTTAATGTCTCCTACATTGCAGACTTGCATCGTGGTCCCTTTGTGTTCAAAGCTGCCTAAGTCACTCTTGTGTCGTGCTCACTGTTCAAGGATATAACCTGTGTCGGCCATTCTGCAGTTGCCTTGACCTCATGTGTCGGCCATTCCTTGGTGTCAGTATGTTTCATCATGTGTTTAGTCCTACTCCAAATCAGCTCATACCTATTTGAGTGTCCCTCGTGTTGGATGATGGAGGATGCATTAAGGCCTCCCTTCCAACGGACTTCTTCCCATCGACTTCAACTCATTGTGCTCTGGGAATGAAGTTTAGAGTTTCGGTTAGTACCTTGGGGATTGCAGTCATTAGTGGCAGTTTCCCTCGCTATTGGATAGATGGGAATACATCAATGTCTCCTATCCGATGGATTCTTCAAGTGTTCGACGGCAAGACCATCTATTCGCACTTTCTTGAATGTACTAGGTACCTTGGGTTCCATTTTCATTATTGGTGGACACCCTCGCGTTTGTTAACGGTATACATCAATGACCGGTAATCAAACGATACCTCCCATGTTCGACAACAGCTCATTTATTCGCATGGATAGGTTTGTACATTGGGTTGTTTTTGGATGAAGACCTTGGGATCCTCGATAGCATCACCTCATTTATGTTATCGCCCAAGTTGCGCAAGACTGAGCCCCACTCTTTTTGGCTCTTGATGAGACATAGATCCAGCTTGTTCTCTATGGCTATGTTCTCCAGTTTTGACATAGATCCACCTTGTATTTATGTGGCTATGTTTACACTTATGTTCCGCATGGATCGACGCTTGTATTCTAGTGGCCATGATATATGCATCAGTATTTTGGATCATTATTGTATCCTCTTGGAGATCATGTTCCATCATTTGAACATGGACAGTTACCCCATGGATAAGTTTGTCTGACTTTGCCTTTGATTTCAGGTACTTTATTTGAGCCTATGATTCTTGGTTTCTCCGTTCCTCCACGATTCAACTCTTTTTTATTTTTTATAATGTATTTCGGCCATCGTTTCCCGTACTCCCTCTGACCTCATACATTAGGGGGCATCTGTTATAGCTTGAAATGACACCTCTCCGTCCGTGACGACACTTGTTTCCCTTGGTCGCATGACGACACTTCTTGAGATCAAGTTCAGTCACACAACAGGACAATTGTGGATGGAGGAGTCATTTGGGACACTAAAAATGGTTGAAATTACCTCATTCTTGACCCATTTGATGTATATGACCCTTAGGAACATTTTTCCAGACCAAACTATCTCCTGAAAATGAGCAGAAAAGCCTGTTTTTGGCCATTTTTCACTATGAGCGCGACTCTACTGTTATAATAGTAGCGTGTGTACGCGACTTTACCTCATTCAAAGTAGCGCCCATTGCCATGTGTACGCGACTTTGTCTACTATAGAGTAGAGTACACACCTGTTTTGGTCAAAATCTCGAAATTCGAGTAAGTTAAGTTGGTTGGGAAACCTCTTGAGTGGTTGTAACTTCTTTTCCTCTTCCTCATTGACTATATAAGGAGGGTAGAAGGGTCATGTGAGGGGAGCAAGCCTAATTGCAAAGTTATGCTGGAGGAATGGAGACCCTCATCCCCCTCTCTTGTGCTTCAGTTTTGGTAAACCCTAGTACAATTGCTTAGAGGCTGGGATCCTTGGAGAACGGAAGCAGGAGACCTTGAATCTAGGTTTCGTGAAGTGCCAAGCTTGAAGGAAGGTATAATTTTATGTACTTGCTTTCATTCATTAATAAAGATCAGACGTTCTTCTCTTTCCAAATATGACCTATTAATGTGTCTTCAGATTTGATTACAGTTTGTTTATAATCTGATGTCTTCTTCTATTATTAATATCAGTCTTATATATGTAGTCAAATGTATTTGAGAAAGGTATCAAGTTGTTTTGCAGGTCTGGGCATTGCGACACTGGATAAGCATTGAAGAGCGAGGGAGGAAAAGCTAGGATCAACCTTCTGAATAAGGTGCCTACATCTCTAAACCCTAATCTCTTCATTTATTAGTTATACTTGCAGAATGCTTGTAAGTCTATCTTTATCACCGTAAGTTGGTAGTTTCTCCCTTGAACTATAGGTGCATTTTCCCCACAACAGACTCTCTAAATTGGCTGTGAACTCTTATTGTTGAGACTGGACTAACTCAAAAAGACTACTAATAGCTACATTGACTTGTTGAAGAGAGATAGCCATCACGACAAAAGTAAGAAAACAATGATAAAAAATAGGAAATTATGATGACTCTATGTATGGTGAGCATCCCATAAATAGATTGGAAGGTCACTGACTTGCGTGCTTCAAAGAAAATTGAATGGACATTGAATTTAATTGCATTCATGTATGTGTTCTTTGAAGCAAATTGAAGGGACATCGAAGTTAATTGCATTCATGGCTGATAGTGAAAATTGCCTAACAATTCATGTCGACATAAATTAAAGATATTCCACTCAAAGAAAAAATCCCGCTAAATCACGCATGTACATGAGTCATAAATGACATACCAAAACATTTTCGCACATTTTAGATTTTTCAAATGTCAAGTTAGTATGGTTTAAATCGAGGAGTTTTTGAAAAGTGTGATGAGATAAGCGAGGTTAAAAAAAGGTAACAATGCAAGATCCTTGTCATTAATGATAGTCGAAAAAGGTATAACAAACAATGCATATTTGTCACACTAAAATGTCAGTGATACTGAAAACATAATAAAGAAAATAAAAGTAGGAATCCATAGGAAGCAATTCGAACAGATAGTTGACATGGAAGAAATCTGGTGCAATAAAATCAAATAAATAGAGAACTATGCGGAAAGACAAGTAGATAAGGGACCATGCAGTATAGAAACATCCAACACAAGAGTGCAATTTACATAAAGTAAGAGACTAAGGAGACTAAGGATAAGCAACTGCAACGCATCATTGATACAATAAATTACATGTGATTGAACACACAATACAACATAGGAACAAAAAATCAAGGTGAAGGAGAATTTGCAACAAGAAATAAGGAGAATGAAGCACAAAGTTAGGGGGGGCATCCCTTTTCCATTGATGTCAAAGGGGGATAGATATTATGAATCATGTATCAGTGACATAGAATTGTGTAGGAAGCACGAGAGGTGAAAAATAGCATAGAAATATTGATCAAAGGTTGCGCAATGGAGAAAAGGATCAAACTGGCATGAATACACTGGGAGCATTGTATTGTGTGCAAGTAGAACAAAAGTGCAATTAGAACATAAGAATTCATGATGAGAAGTAGCATAGCTTCATAAGGTGTTTACATCAATTCTAAAGTGGGAGATTGTTGAACTTTGGTGTTTTCATTGATGTCAAAGAAGTTGTTGGATGATGTTAAAGAGGTTGTTTTCATTGATTTCAAAGAAATTGTTGGATGATGTCAAATAGGTCATTGGATGATGTCAAAGAAGTTGTTGGATGATGTCAAAGAGTTCATTGGATGATGTCAAATAATTTGTTGGATGATGTAAAAAGGTTGTTGAACTTAGTGTCTATGTGCCATTTTGAAGAAATATATAAATATGTGTGCAAGTCCTTAATCCCACCTAGTCATGCTACTCTAGTGCGCAAGTCTGACTAAGGCAATGAACTAGTGTGTGCAAGACCCACAAATTCATGGTACTTCATTCACACGGGTTAAGACAAGTGGAATATGCTTGGTTAAGATTGACCATAAAGAAAGTAAGAAGGGGTGTTACCATTTAGGAAAGCCCCAACTTGTGGACACATTGTTTGAACAAGTTGAGTATAAGTAAGAGTGAAGTTGATAGATGATAAGTAAGATTGGAAGAAAAAATGGAGTAATATTCTAAATTTGCAAGCTTCGGATAAATGAAATGCCCAGGGGAATCAAAGGAAATATGATTTGAAGAAGTGTGTGAGGTTATAATAAATGTAGAGGGACACAAAACAGTCACGCAGACAGAAGGAGAATTTGTGAGGAAGGTGCAAGAAACATGTGAATGTATATGTCCGCAACATCTGTATTGTAAAATGAAACTATAGTAGAATACAGTATAAGAGAAACACTTAACAAATCATAATACATCATAAGTAAGTACAAAATTCAGTGAAGTAGAGCACAAATATTACTGCGCGCAGATCAGAAGTTAGTATACAAAAACATCTATATCTTAGGGCGGTTTTGAAGGGAGAGAGGAAAGGAGATTGGAGTATCCACTCAGGTTGGTGCCTGAACACTGTGAGTTGTTGCTTGCACATAGTATTGGTGTCCTCATAGGTTGGAGTGTGAATTAGTAAGTTGTTTCTTGTATCAGCTTGAGTGTTCAACTCCTAATAGATATTTGTGAAGGATATTTCTTGGAATTGAATTGTTCTCTCTTCCAAATGTAAGGTCAAACTGTGATTACACAGACTAGTCACCTCTAATAAAATCTCCATCCAGCCGATGGTAAACATATATTTATCTTCCATGTACAATGTCTAATGTTATTCCATTTCTATTTATTCTTTTCATTCCATTAAAGGCTATTGTATCAATTTGTCGTGGATATCAAGGCATAGTTGGTGGATGAATGCATTTCATTCACCTCATTCACTTGACCCAAAAATCATATCTTCTATCATCTTGCCTCCATCCATGAACCTTGGTATAATATATATTCCAAATGATCTGCACATACATAAAAGTTTGTTTGAACATTATTACTTTGCATTTGAAGAGACCTCCATCTAGTCATATTTTTTATTACCTTATGTAAGAGTCTAGAAATTGTGGTTTTTAAATCTTGTTGATGTTAGCTCCTAGTTTCCTTTGAAAGTGTTTACACCATGTTTGGGGTGCATCACTAGATGTGGGGTACATGGTGTATGTTCAACCCTCAGATCATCCAAGATGGACTTTCCATGGGAGATGGTTTGTGGTGTATTTACACATTAGAGATAGCTTTATCAATGGTTTCTTGACCTTGGTTGGGTGCTTTCTTGGCATTATTCCCCAAGTAATTAGAGTTCTCTTCATATATTGGGGGACATAAATCTCTACCTTCCTTATCACATCATATCTTTAGCAATAAAAATATGTGTTATGTTGCTCCTAAGAAGGAAATTTTGACCCTCTTTTTCATACATTTAGACATCTAACATAATTATCTCAACAAATAAAATTTTCCATATAAATTCCTTCTATCATAGTAATATGTATTTATAGCACTTTATATGATATTGGTGACACCATAATGATGCCACCACCATTTTATGGGGTTTCAAATCAGTTACAGAAACCTACATCAAATGATATATTTTTTTCTTTGTGATATTAATCATGTCAAGCAGTATCCCATAAAGGGTCTACCAACCCTTCCTCTATAATTGTCCTCTCCTCAAAAAAGGGCTCACTGAAGAGTTGGTCGATCCTTTCTCATCCATAGAATTTCCTTAAAAGGTTTCGTCGACACTTCCTCGAGCATAGTGTTCTCATGGATGGAGACAATGGAGAATGGATGACTGGCACTTCCAAAATGATGGTGTCAAACCATCGAGGTATACACTAGAAGAGTCAGTAGACACTTCTCAACTATAATGGTTCCAACACCTCGGGGTATCCATTATATGGATCCTCTAACCCTTTCACAAAGAATTTTATTCTTGTCAATTATTATCTAGTGGAAGGTTTGGCCACTCCTTCCATTGTTATCCATTATAAGGGTCTCCAAACACTTCCTCTTCCATAATTTTTGTTATAAAGACAGGAATCATAGATACAAAGTGTTCTGGAGAAAAGTAGGTTTTGTTTTGTGAGAGGATAAGGCACCATGTCACTTTTGTGAAGCCTCTTTTTGGATAGTCAAATGTACATTTTTAATAGTGAAAATAGAGTTTTTTCTTATGGAAAAAAAAATTGGTTTATTCTCATTTAGTTTATATATTTCATTTATATTTATATTTATTTTAAATGACTACGATTATTACATTTTATTTATATGGATTGTTTTGTTGTATTCTTGTCAATTTAGATGAGCAAAAAAGTATTCTCAAAGAATGTTAGGTTTTGAAC
Organism: Larix kaempferi; assembly: GCA_027924585.1. NCBI lineage: Eukaryota > Viridiplantae > Streptophyta > Pinopsida > Pinales > Pinaceae > Larix > Larix kaempferi. The sequence continues at coordinate 8,406,382 of BSBM01000577.1, forward strand.
ACTATGTCAACCATTTTTTCAATGAATAAAAGTTGTTGAAGGTATAGAATTTCCAAATAGGAAAAAATTGCACAACAATGACATCAAACATGGATGTGTCATCATAAATGTTACTAAGGTTTTTAATAGATATATTCAATTACCACAACCATCAAGAGGTGCAAATACATTGTTGAAAGAAAAAGGTGATTTTATTGAAACAGATGCACCATGTATTTTTAATCACATAAAATGCTCTTTACAACATGATGAGATGAAGGGGAAACCTGGTGTTAATTCGAATAGTGAAGATAAAAATATTCTCCATAAGTATAAGTTTTATTTCTTCTTACAAAAGTTTAATTGTTACACAGATGTTCAGATCATGGAGATTGTATTGTCAATTGATCTTCTAACAAATGCAGATGAAAATGATTCATTTGAATGAATGATTTTGGGGTCATTTTCATTTGATGTGTTGGTGAAGGAACTATTGTTTCTTTCCGACCTTTGTTCATTGGAGTTACAACTTGGACACCTTATATCTTGGACAATTAAAAATATGGTCAATTTCAATATAGGTCCATTCTTAGATAATTAAATTGATAAACAATTTGAAGGTTCAAAGACCCAAATGAACCAAAATTACAACATTAAGTTCGTGGGATAAAAGGTGAATCTTGTCCATTGTTGTTCTTCACAACCAATTTATATTTCCATGGGAATGATTTCAAAAGCTTTGAAAGGAGAAGTGGTGCAATTTGCACCATTGTATGGTAACTAATTTGGAGTTTTAATCTAGAAAGTATTCATCCATTGAAAAAAAAATTGTTTATCGAAAGGATCTCTCTAAAGATGGTTTTCAAACTACATGCTTAATCTTAATGATACTCTTTTATATATGATATTAGAAAAAATACAAAATAATCTAGTGTTAGCTTTTGGAAACCATTTGACGTATCTCCTCTATAGGTGGTGTATCCACCTATGGATAATGAATATTTTTCAATGAAACAATTGTGACAACAATACCATACAATCCTATAAAACACCAAATTGGGAGTGCATCTGTTAAAAGGAAGTTGAGCACAATATATGATGAAAATTTTGACGAAAGTGAATTCTTTGCCAAAATGACCACGACATTTTGTTGTAAAAATCATCGTATTTCAAAAATTCCATTACATTCAATGGTTGAAAGTTATAAGAAGGTGTGTCTCATGAATGAGAATTCAAAAAGAGATTTTGTATTAAATTCTCTAACATCAAATGCCCCAATTTCCAAACACAAAAAAAAGCTACTTACAATGAAGTTTGACACATTACATGTCTATCAAAATGAATCGTATAAATGTTATGGAATAAAAAGAATCGCACTCTACAACTTTAAGGATTCATTTATAAATTGTGATTTGAGAGTCATGAATGGAAATGGTGGATTGAAAAAATATAGATCGAATATTATTGCAATAATAGTCGGTATTAATAATATTGTGGAGAAAAATTCATATATGCTTCTACATCTAACTCATTCAATATGTCAAAATGGAACAAGGGTACCTCCAAAAATGTTGCCATCTAATGTGTAATAGGATTTGCTTTGCAAGTATGTGTAATAGGATTTGGTTCGCAAGTTGGCTAATTAGGACATCCAATGGATTGGTTCTCCTTACTTGTCCCAATCCAATTTCAGAAAAATAATGACAAAACACTTTCTGGATATTGCAATCACGAAGAACAACTTCTTTGCAAGGTGTAATGATTACATTTCACTCATGAATAAGCTTAGGGACGCCAATAATCCAACTGAAGTGGAGAGATTGAGAGCAATACAAATAGCCCATAATCAATATATTACAAATTGTCACAAGATATACTATGCCAAGATATTATGTTTAAAAAGAGTCCAAGCACTTACTTGAGCATTGTGCATGGCAAGATGAATAAGTCTAAGGATTATACATCAACATTGGGTAATAAGGAAAAGGATATTTGTAATGTCATAAATCTTCCATTTCCTTGACTAGTATACTTACACATGGACAAGAGATTTGTGGATTTTTCCACCTCAATCTTTCCTTTATGTAAATGGGTTCAAATTTCACTATAAGTTCATTATATAAATTTCTAAAGGATCGTGAAGAACCAATGGTGGATGATAATATTTTTTTTTTTACAAAATTGGAACATTAAAGCACCCTTTGCATGAATCTCTATTACAATCTAAGTCCTATGAAAAATGTTTGATCTATATGCAAGATGAGATGCAAGGTCATGATAAAAGTATTGATAATACAAAAAATTTAGTTCAAATATAAAATTTCCACCAATATTATTGTTACAAATGGTTAATTGTGCCAGCAATAACAAAAATCACTATGTGTTTGCATTTTCATCTATTTTAACATCAATGAGGGTGTTTGACATTGTTGAAGTCAGTTTCCTCCTCATGGGACACACACATCAAGACATTAATGAAACTTATGGGAGGTTATCAGCTAAATTAATGTGAAAATACATATTTTCACTACTAGAGGTTATGGAAACTTATACGATATGTGAGGATCACAATTCTTATGTCCCTTATTTAATTGATGAATTTTTTGACTTTAAGAGCTTTGTGGAATGACACCTTGTATGTGGTAATTCATGGATCATTGGTATCAAAAGATTCTAGTTCTTCAAATTCCAAGTCATTGATGAGAGGCTAGTTATGCAATATAAATCCTCACTACGGGATGAAACATGGTCACCTCCTATTAATATTCGGTGTTCTTTTATTTATGGGAATCCAAAATTTCCAATTGGGCAACCTCAATTGTTAAATATACAAGAAAAGATACCTTCTGATGTGGATGAAATAAAAAATGGGTTAGAAACATATATTTAATTCTAGAATAAAGGGATTGATAAGGGAGGGGAACAATATTGACATCCAAAGATAGTTTATTGGGATAATATATATACGTATTTTGATACTCCATTTCAGAGCATTGAGCACTCAAAAGCTAATTTATGTCCATCCATAGTACATGACATAAAAGATAATGCTCATATAATGTTCTCACATGAAGTTATGGAAGCATACTTGAGGTAAAATATCTCCATTATTGATTATTTATATCCTGTAGTTCTATGTAACAAGCCTAGAGATGCATTCTACCCAAAGGATGATGTTGTATAGGGGGAAATGCTCATAGTAGAATCACGAGAGGAATGTTGTGTGATAAGGTTGGGTATGGAAATGGTAAGTGTTTACCTAGATCTAGATGTTATTATTGAATATTACAAAGTAGAGGTTGAATGGTGGAATCCAAGTCAAACATCAGAGGACCTCAAAGAGTTGTATAGAAATTGTTTAAATAAAAAACAACAATGGGTTGTTGGTTCGGAGGAAAATATGTTTATTGATGTTAATAGCATCATATGGGAATGGTCGCCAAGGGAAGGTTGGACAACAGAGATAATAATAATCATTGAGAAATGCCTTACAACACTTAAGGCACAACAAGAACAAATGGATCATTATATTGAGGGTGGGAGTGATGTTGATGGATGAGACTTTAACTTAGTGGTGATGCCTTAAATATTTCTTAAAATGCACAAATCTTGAATAAAATGTTGTCATAGCTTGTTTTTATTTTATTGCAACTCTTCAATCTTGGCATATTTATTACTAATATTACTTGTATAAAACTATTCAATTTAATGTTAAAATGTTAGGAAAAAAAATTGTGAAATATAAAGAACAATATGGAAGTACCAATTCACTTAGATAGTTTATATGAACTCATAATATTTATATTGGTTTATGTTCATCTATGTTTTGCATTGCATTGATTATATTCAAATTGTTGAAATATTATTATACACATATTTCATTAGAAATGGAATTAAATAGTGGATCTAGAATTCAAAAATAACCCAAAAACCAAATTATAGGGTTGTCCTTGTAATAAAATATTTCCAATTTTATTGAAATGAGTGTGTATATTTTTATTTGTATTCAATTACTTTATTTCTATTGTAGTCGAAATATATGGTTTTTTCTTGTGTCATTGTCATTGTGGGTTAGTGAAAATGTATTTTGATGGACTATTAGGCTCTAAAGAACATGTGAACCTATTTTTCAATGGATCAAAAGTTGGTAAAGGAATATCCTTTCCAAGCAAAAATAAATTGCACAACAACAATGTCAAACAAGTATGTCTCGTTGTAAATGTTACTAAGGTTTTTAAAGAAGATATTAAATTGCCTCGTGCATCAAGAGGTTAACACCAATACATTGTCAGAAGCAAAAGGTTTTTTTAATTGAATGGGATGCATCACAAATCTTTAACCATGTTGACAACTCTTTACAACACGTTGTGTTGAAGGAGATCAATAGTGTTGATTCTACTAGAGGAGATAACAATCCTCAAAATGAATCTAGGTTTTATTTTCTTCTTACAAAATTTAAATTGTTACACAGATGTTAAGATCATATAGATTGCATCACAACAGGTCTTTTGACGAATGTAGATGAACATAATTCCATTGAAGGAAAAATTTTGGAATCCTTTTCATTTGGTGTGCAGGTGAAGGAACTCTTGGTGCCATGTGACAATTTCTCATCAGAGTTACAACTTGTTAGACTTGTATATTGGCCAATTAAAAAAATAGTGGATTTCAGTACAAGTTCATTCTTAGGTATTGAAATCGTTAAGAAATTTAAAGATTAAATGACACAAAAGAAACAAAATTATGTGGGCATGGTCACCAAGGGTAGGATGGACAAGAGGGAAACAAATTACCTTAGAAGGTCCTTGAAATATATAAGGAACAAAAAGAATATATGGAGCATAATGTTGAGAGTGGAAGAGATGTTAATGAATGAGACTTTATTTGTGTTATGTTTCCATAACTATTTACAAAAAAAAAGTACAACTCTAGATTGTAATGAATGTTGTTGCTTAATTTTTATTTTAATAGATCTATTGAATTTCGATATTTTAACAATGGGTGTCATAGTGATATTATGAATGCACAAATAATGATAATAATGGAATTTAATTACTTTATGTTTTGCAATATTATTTCGATGCCATATAAACTATAGGTTTGAAAGTTTTCATTAGTGATTATCTTGATTTGAATTTTATACGGCAGGTTCAATGATTTTGATTAACAACTATTGCTTCAAGTAAAACTATTGAATATCAATTGCTCTCTTTTGTCTTGTTTATATGTTGGATCAATGAATTTAATTAAAAATTATATTAGTAGTTTTTTTATATGTGGGATCAAAAGACTAAATTAATTAACTTTTTTGGATTGCCTTATGTTGCTTTGAAAAAGTGCAACACTGCAATGCAGCAATTATCATAACTTGTTTTAAATTACCTTGTTGCATCTCTTCAATATTAATAAATTTACTAATGTGTTCCATTTTAATATTATGCAATGAGATACAAAAATAAAATGTTCATTATAGTCACGCTTGCATAACCATTGTTTTAGACAAAGAAAAAATGTTAGGTGTTTCACAACTAAATTAGGATATGAGCAAAATATTTAAGAGGAAGAAACAAGGAATTAAAAAAATGATAGAGGGATTTATACCAATGTTAGGATATTGATAAATATACTTAAGAGGAAGAAGTAGGGGATTAAAAAAATGATGGAGGGGAAGTATCTAGAAGTTAGGATGTTTAGTCAAAAGTTAGTATATTTGGTAAATCCCACTTTCATAACACAATTGTGTACCTTTGAAAGGCTGATATCGACACTTTTAGAAACAAAAGTCACATTATTTTAGTGCAATTTTTTCCTTATTAGCAGTATTGAATTACTAGAACGAGGGAGAGAAGTTTCAGTTGACCCTTCCTCAAAGATGGTACCCTCATTCAGGGTGACCAAGAAGAAGGTTGGTCAACCCTTCTTGAATGATGGTAATTGCATCGAGCTTTATCTAATGGAAGGGTCATCCGAAACTTTCTCTAGTATGGATTCCTCGAAAGAGGGAGCATGGATAAGCATCGACCAACACTTCTACCAGTATAGAATTCCTAATAATTGAACGAATGGAGAAGGGTCGGTTGTCCCTTCCTCAAATATAGTATTTTCATTTAGGGCGACCATGGAGAGGGTTCATACAACCCTTCCTCAAATATGGAATTTTCTATGAGGTTTACCTATAGAAATCATCAGCCGACACTTCCTCCCATATAGGATTCCTATGAAGGAGGTAATGGAGAATGCTATACCGACCCTTCCTTCAATATTCTATTGTCATTCAGTGTGACCAAAGAGAATGGTTATCAACCCTTCATCAAGGATGATATTCACATTTTGGATTAACTAATGGAAGCATCATTCGATCCTTCCTCGAGTATATTTCTCACATATGTTTTCCACCTGGGAAGGGTTATTCAAACCTTCCTCTAGTGTAGAATTTTCATGAGGGTTGAGAATAGAGAAGTTTGAAAAAACCATTCCTCTAAGATGGAATTCGCATTTAGGGTGGCCATGGAGATGGTTCGGTCGGCCATTCCTCAATGATAGTTTCCATGTCACAGTTTACCTAGTGGAAGGGTCGGACTACTGTTGTAGAGATATCTTCCTACAGATAAGAAGAAGCCCTCTTAGGATAAAGTGACAAAGATCAACTCTATGCTAAGACAAAAAGGAAACAAGTGCTACCTCATTCCTTAGATCTAAATTAGTGTTTCCAATTCTGACATTTGGTAGATGAGAAAGAAGACAACCGACCTTTTGTTTCGGTGTTTTTCCAATCAAGTCGTTGATCCCGAGATCCTTGCGATGAACATGTAGAGATCAAAATGACAAACAAATGCACACTATCTTCCAAATAACTGAATCACAAGTTAGATATATATTCTACTGAATACAATTTATGTAAATGAATCATGATCAATACACATAAATAGGGAAACAAGACAAGTTATATTTTATTGAGAACTCAACAGTGCGTATAAAGTAGTTGCTTGATGTCCAAGCCCACTGTAGCTCCAAGTCCTTCCTCTAGATATCTCTGCAAAAGGATTATGATCATAGGTTTGATGCCCCAAAAGTCCTCCCTTTGGCCCATGGAATGCCTCTCTCTTATAGGATTGGGAAGGCTTAACCAACAAGAGAGTATAATGGATCTAAAGAGTGTTTAGTGGATCAAGCCTGCTAAACATAGAGGGGGGTTGGGATCGAATCAAAGGTGGAAATCCCAATAAAATATCTCAAAGGGTGAGATCCCTTAGTCTATGGAAAAAAGGATAAAAGTGGATTATCATGCCCCTAGGATTGAGCATCACGTGGTATTATCGTGCCCTAGGGTAGGAGAAAAACGTGGTAACCCTAATTATTGCACCCCATCAATTGTGCAGAGTGCAATAATTCCTACAAATGAGGTATTTATAGGTGACACGTGGCAGGTATGGTGTTTCTTTCAGTGTTCAGGCAATAGATTTCACTCCTGGATGTCCAGATGATCATTAAGGGGAAGTTTCGTTTAGGTCGCTGGTGCAAGGATGAGACACTAGGATTTAATGTGTAATATTGAGTTCTAACAACTACCTTCCTCAAACGTAGTTTCTATGTTAGTTGGACACCTTGGAAGGGTCAGTTGATTTTTTCTCTAGCATAGAATTATCATCAAGAAGGGGACCAAGAAGGGTTCTTCAACCCTTCCTCAAATATGGTATTATCATTAATGTTCATCATGAAGAAAGATCGGTTGACCCTTCCTCTATGATATAATGCATGTCATAGATTACCTAATTGAAAGGTCAAACAATCTTCGATAATCATATTTTTTGTGCTAGTTGGAAACTTGGGAAGGATCGACCAACCCTTCCTCTAGAATAAAATTCTCATGAAGAGTTAGGATGGTATTTGATAATTAAAAGAAACGTTGTATTCTACTTATTTTTGTTTATTTTCTTCTATCAAATTTCTTCACAATTTATTTTTCATGTTTTTTTTAATTTAGCAATTTCCTCTCTTATACTTGACTAGAAATTTTCTATTTAATTCGGAATAAAAACGTGTTATTCCACTTGCTTTTGTAATTTTCATCTCTCAATGTTCTAAGGAATTTTCTCTCTTATTTGTTTCTCTTTTTTATTCATGTTTATCAATTTCCTCTTGTATTCCTTTTTCTTCTTCATTTCTTTTTTATTAGTCTCATCTTACATTCCTTTTTATTATTTTATTCTTATTAACAATTTATTCTTCCTTTCTTCTCCCATTCTTCTCCTCTCTTCTATTAAAATGAGACATTTCTCCCATAAGGAATTGTTTGCAAATTTTTTAGCAAAGGAGAACGATTTCAGATCATGTAGCTCAATGGAGAAATATTGATATTGTTGGAGATCGATGGGTTATTGTTGTGGTATTGCAAATGGATATAACGCTCCAAGGTTAACTAGTTACTCAATTCACTTCTTTTGCAAGCAGCTGCATCATTTGATGCTTCCCTTCAATCACTTATTTTTTAGTATATGTTATTACATTTTTATATATAGCAAATATTGTTGTCTTCAGTCGCCAACCCCGATATATTTCATATAGTGAAATGATTTTAACTATTATTTTTTTAACTATATCTTTTCATTTCACCTTTTCTCTTTTCATTATACTTTGTTAAGTATGTTGTTATATGATTGTAAGAGATTTGAATTTATAAATAAAATAGTAAATATATTATGGATAGAAAATTTGTTTTTCTATTTTCTCATTTTATATTGTAATTGGTTAACAAAAACTTTAAATTTGAAATTGGAGATATATGTAGTTGAAGTGCAACAATATACTATCTTATGTAGTCTTGTGCCTAGGATATGTTTAGAACCTCAATAGTATAGCCCTATCTAAAGGAAATATTGGAAGAATTGGCCAAGTAGGGGACTGTACCCTTCTAAATTCACTTGGAAATGGTAGCCACGACCATGGGCATGACCATGGTTTGGTTTGGTCGAAAGGAAGTAGCTAGTTTAGGCCAATTCAAATGAAAATATTATGGTTTAGTGTGGTGCTTGTTCGTTTGGGTGCACTTATGCTATTTGAGTGGTTCATGATTTTCAAGCTAGAAGGTGTGACTATTTTCCAACTAGATTTTTCTACAATTAGGGGATTCAATGATTATTTTCCATCCATTCAGATCTGGTGTGATACTACACAAATTACTTGATACCAAGTGCCTGGTCATCTTGTTGATCCATATCTAGTAATAGATCCAGATTTAGTTACAAATTAAGTGGCCCCTTGGGGCCAACCATGGTTGCATCAGACATTCATTTCTTTTGTATTTCCCCAAACCCTCAAGCTCGTTGATGCAATCACGTCCATGGTTGATTCCCTTGGGAATATCCATGGCCATGTGCACCATTAATTTGGTTTGTGTTTCCCCAAACCATTGACTTTGTATTACACAAGAGGACACATTGATTTTGTGGGCAGATATAAATGTAATGTATATATATACACCAATATTAATATGCAGTTTATTAGATGTTGATTGATCAAAACATGTGTCGAGCATGCAAAGAGAGGACATGGAAAAATGTCCAAGGTTTTGATTCTATAATATCATTAATCTATGGACTAATGTCCTCTTATGCATTCAAAATACACAATGCAATTTTGAGGGCAGCATTCCCTCCATGACAACGGTCTAGCCCCTTGGGGTCGGACATGGTTGTTACCTCCATCCATTTCATCTAATTTTTCCCAAACCCTCAAGTTCTCCAACGTGGACATGGCCATGACCAAGCCCCTTGAGGCTGACCATGGTCGTGGTCTCCATTCATTTTTTTTGTGTTTCCCCAAACCCTCGAGTTCATAATATACAAGAGGACATGTCAATATGTGGGTAGATATAAATGAAAAGTATATATATACCAATGCTAATATGTAATTTCCTAAATGTTGCTCCGTCAAAACATGTGTCATGCAAGCAAAGAGAGTACATGGAAAAATGTAGAGGGTGTTGGTTCTATAATAGCATAAATCTACATATTGATTTCCTCCGATGTATTCAAGATATACAATGCAATTTTGATGGCATCATTCCCTCTGCGTCCATGGATGAGACCCTTAGTGTTGGTCATGGTTGTGGCAACCATTCATTTTTTCTTTGTTTCCCAAAACCCTTAAGATAATCTTACACAAGAGGGCACGTTGATTTTTGGGTATATATATATATATGTTAGTATTAATATGTAGTTTCTTAGATGTTCCTCGGTTAAAACATGTGTTGGACAAGAAAAGAGAGTACATGGACAAATGCCGATGGTTTTGATTATATAATAGCATTAATATAGAGATGATTTCCTCTTATGCATTCAAAATACACAATGAAATTATGAGGGATTCATTCCCTCTAATATGCAGTCTATCTCAAGAATTGACATAAGTGAAAATAAAAATCACTAAGCACGGACCAGATGCAACTATGATATTTATGTTCACAACATATATGAGAATAAAATAGTGGAGGTGAAGAAGTAGAATAAATAGTGCCATTGATATTTTATGACATCAAGGGTTTGTGTATAGATCCATATTAATATTGAATTTATTATTACGCAATGAGAGGGATAAAGAAAACAATACATAAATCTATGGCCACATAATGATTTCAGGTTAAGATTTCAAGTTAAGATCTTTCATATCCCATACTTTGAGAACACCTAGGCTCTGTGGGTGCAATCAATCAAACTTTTGAATTGGAAAGTAGTAAATTGTTATGATTGTATAAATTTCTTTCCTAGGAATAAATTTGATTGGAAATGTAATATTTTATTTAGCATGTTTTTTATGAAGTGTATATTTAATTTGTTATTATCAATTGAAATGTAATTTTTTTCGAAGCTTTTCATCATGGAAGGGCTACATGAATATATGTCCTTCTAACTTAAATTAAGACCAACCCTTCAAATTTGATAGTTGATTCAAATCCGTTTGGGGAGATCTATTTGGGGATATTTGAATTTTAAACCATAGGTTGAATAATTTTAATTAATAACTATTGCTTCAAGTACAACTATTGAAGATCAATTGCAAAAATTTCTTATGTTGAATGTTGTTTTAAAGGTGAATAGGTATCGTTGTCTAATATCTCCTTCCTCAATTATGTTATATGGATGTGTTTGTAAATGCCATATTTATATATGGGATAATTTATATGATTTCAAAATTTATTCTCTTTTTATATGTTGTTTTGATTTTTTTATTAAATTCATTTCGTGAAAGCATATAAATCTCAATATACCATGATCTTGATGTCTTATAAATTGATAACTTTCATTTTTGTCCAAATACATTATGTAAATGATTCCCAACATCTTCATATAAGTAATATAACAATTTCTACAATCAATAAACCACAACCTTTAAGATAAATCTTAAAATACTATTTACCTTTTTCATTCCATTTTTTTAATTGAAATACAATTTGCAAAGATATTGTATAGGGCCAGTAAATGGTGGAATATAAGTCTTATGTTTAGAGGTCCCAATATTGGTGGAATACAAGTATATATGAACTTTGGTTCTATTTTCTAGATATACTAATTGGACTTGGAATAATAAAAGAGGCATTTATATACATTTGAAATTTTGTAATACTTCCACTATAATAGATATAGCTTTTGAGTTAATGGTTCATTCGGGTAAAAGGAATGGAGCTTTAGAATTTGTAAATTAATCTAGGATTTAGATATTATATACACATTAAAAGCTCCCAACATTGGTGGTATGCAGGTATATATAAAAGTTGGTCATAATTGCTAGATAGACTAATTAGACTTGGAATATTAAAAGAGGCATTTTTATACGTTTGAACTTTTGTAACATTTCCACTATAATAGATATAGTTTGTGTGCTAAATATTTCATTGGGGTAAAAGTAATGGAAGCTTAGAAAGTGTAAAATAATCTTAGATTTATATATTATATACACATTAAGAAAATAAATCTAAATATTGAAATCTAAATATGCGCATTGATGTTGTTAGATATTGATACTTTTCTAATTGAAATTCACACTTTTAGAATTGAAATTCACACTTTTGTATTTCAAAATTAATATAAAAAATTGCACTTTTGGAATTGAAAATTGCACTTTTGAGATCGAAAAACACACTTTTGAAGTAAAAAATCACACTTTTAAAGTTCAAAAGTATTCAAAATTCACACTTTTGGATACCAATATTGCCACTTTTAGAACCCAATTTTTCACTTTAGAAAGACTGATATTGATACTTTCAAAATCAAAATTCACAGTTTTTTAATTTAGACTTTGCCTTATTAATCCAAAGTTAATGAAATAGGCATTGTGGAAGATAAATCAATCCAAATTGTTAAATTCACCAAGAAAGCAATTAAGACATGCAACAAATATGCATGCGGCATCATACATTCTCCATGAATGCCATTACAAATTCAAAAATATGAAAAACATAGATTAACTTTAGAATCATAATTAAAAATTCATAACATAGATGGAATAGTTATATTTGAAAAAGCCAGTCTAAGGAAACTTGCTATTGGAAACCAATTTGTTGTGCGAAATTTTCCCTCCTATGGATAGGATGGATTTGACTCCTAATCCAAGACAAATAGTGGGATAGATTACACTATTTTCCTCTAGATCTAAATCTTGATTTGATACATGCATGAGAGGGGGAGAGAATATAACTCACCTTTGAAACGACGCTTGTCCTTACTTATTTCTGGTTGATGTAGCTCCTAGATATTATGCTCCCGCTCATATCACTTTCTACCTACACACATAAGACAAGACGAACCAATCCTCAAACCTTTTCAACCAACTATGAAATCACAAATACAAGATATACTCTAATTTTCTCAAGGATAATGTAGATATTCTATTGCAGTGAATAATAAACCACATAAACACTACAATAGGAGGGGAAAACCATGTTGATCTAGATTATTAGAATGAATAACAATACATCATATGTCCATACCATGAGTCATGGTGCATGTTCCTCCAAGCTACTTATTACAACTCCTTCTCCTTGGACCTCTACCAAGCAAGGCTAACTCAAATCAGAATGAAGGCTAAGGTATATAAGAGTCTCTCCACAATTGGGCAGCATTTACTTGCATATGTTTTTCCTCCCTTTCTCCCTTGGAAGACCTTCATTTTACAGATAGATGAAATATGTGAGGGTTGGAATAGGACCTCCTAGAGCTTGTAAACCTCAACTAAAATGTAAGTCCCAAAGCTCATACATCAAAGGATACAACGCATCAAACAAATAACCTTGTAACTCAACCAATATTGAAGGGTCCATCATCCCTACCTATAATGAAAGAAGTGATACTATCACATTTTGTTGTGGTCAAAGGGGTGATATTCTATGAGTGTTACTTCCCGCCAGACTACTAAGGGCTATAATGTTAAAAAACTAATCATCAAGGGTAGAAATATAAGTGTCTCAAGCTAATGGGTACACTAAAATCTCAATGATCCCAGAGGGTGTCAAATAATGGTATAACATATGTCCCCTAAAGTGTGAGGTCAGACGAGAAACTGATGGCTAAAACACTTTACAATAAGCATAGTTTCATCACAAGGGAAGGAATTAAAAACAAAGAACCAAATAAAACCTACAACTAGACATCAACCAATCATATATATAGATCATCCCCTAGGTAGGCATACCCATGCTCAGAAAAGACACAAAGCATGGCTTCCAACACAATACACTGCATATCCGTGTAATCGAATTCTAAACCATGGTCACGAGAAAGTACACGGTGGATCCATGTCATCAAAGAGATCATAGCCATGAGAAAATACAATATGGGTCTATGTCAGAGTGCATATCAAGAATATAGAATGGTCTCCATAGTACTCAAAATATGCTCCGTCGCAATCTGGAGAGATTATCAAGAATGAGTGGTTCCACTTCATAATCCATGCCCTTCCTCTCAACCCCAATGGTATGATTCTACAACATATGAATATATGTGTTGATGTCAAACATGTGAGAAACCCTCTGATCACAAGTCAGTGAGAATACCATTAATAGATGTGAGGGAACCCACCAATGATGATAATGGGCCCCAAGGTACCTAGTAAAATCTATCAAGTGTGAATAGATAAGTTGGTGTTGAACACTCATTGAGTTGTTCGATTAAGGTTAAATGAGGTGAACCCTCTTTCAAACACAAGGAAGTCTGCCATTTAGGTCTGCAAGATCCAAGTTACTAGCTGTTTTCTAGACCAAACTCCTATATAGGTAGCCGATGTTGATAGGAATTTTTATGTTGAAAGAGGGCCTCAATGTATCCCCCATAAATCGACACAAAACATACACTAAAGTATGATGTGAAGAGATAAAATCACCAAGTACAATTGATACATGGATGGTCAACATGAGATCTCAACAAAAATGCAAATGGACAACTCATGTTTACTTCCCTTGAACATATATTATTACAAAGGGATGACTTGGTAGCATGGACTCAAGAGCATCATATTGACTAGAAGAGTAACTAATCGAATGAGTGCAATACCCATACTGGTGGTAAAGATCCTAGGAAATCCATAACCCAACTATAAGACAAAGATGCAAACAAGTGTCATGTTCAAGGGAGACATGATTGACTACTGTCACACAGTTGTATAGATCAAGACATGATCCCCCCCCATATTTTTATTTTTTGGCGTCTTTCTCATAGTTTTACGAGCTTGAAAGAGAGATAAAAGTGTACTTGAGAGTGTCTTTTTCATGTATGTTTTACATTCCCAAAAAAGAGGTAAAGGGATACTCGACAATTTCCTTTTCGTGTATGTTTACGATCCCTAAAAAGAGATAAAAATATGCTTGTCAGTGTCTTTTTTTGAATGTTTTACGAGCCCAAAAAAGAGATAAAAATATGCTCATCTAGAGAGAATGAGTGGCTCCATGGGATGTATTTATTCTCTAAGCATATAGAATTGACTTGTGCAAAGGGATACAATAGGGCATTGGCCAAATAAATTCCACTCGTTGCAGCAGTTTTCTCCATGGATAAAATGGGTGACACAAGATGCAATCAAGGTGATGCTAATTCTATAGGTCAAGAGTGACTACAGTAGTGGTAAGTGGGGAAAATAGTGTCTTAGCAGTAGGAAACAAGACATGATCAACAATAAGCATATCCAAACATCGAGTGCAATAACATGGTTGGGAACCCCTCATAGGATATGGCATGAAGAAATATGTAGAGAAAGAGCATGTGGTTTCAATGATGATCCATGGTAGGGCTAAAGAATTGTTCCCATACCTACAAATAATGGCAGCATGGGCACCAATCAAAAATCAAGGTGTTAATCTAGAGTGTCCATGGTGGGTAGGCACTAGCACACAAATGGTGATGTGAAAAAAGGAAGGGCTATTGTCATCACTTGGCGGGATCGAACCTAAGGCATATAAAAAATGGAATAGGGACGGATAAAAATGCAATGGGAGACATGGGGAAAAATCCTATCCTTATATGTCAGTTTAAGAAACATACCTCAAGTTCAATGGATTTTTCCAAAATATGATATGTTTTTGTTTTTATAAATATTTGATTTTTTTTTCTTTTTCATATTATAAAAGCCTGAAAAATAAATAAAAGACTTATATAGTACAATAGAAGAAATGAGTGTCACAAGCCATGAAACTATGTTCCAAGCTCATGAAACAGACCTATGCAAAAAAAATTCAAAAAACGTATTGGGTAAGAGGTGGAAACTCATCAATGTGTTTCTTCAAGGGATCTGGTTCAGAATGCAAATGCAATGAATGCAATTGACTAGCAACATAATAAATGCAATGGCAGTATAAAAGTTGCAGCAAAGCATTAGGCATATATTTTCAAGTAATAGTAAGCAAAAGAAAATGCATAATGAACAAAAAGGGGGGTATTATAGGGGATGGTAAGAATTATAAGAGAAAGAGGGGCATGAGGCTTCTTCTCAAATTCATGGTACAACTAAAAAGGCTCCTAATCCTAGGAGAAACATTCAACATGGGAAACAAAATGGAAATTAAGGTGCTAACTAGGGCACCTATGATAAGTAGGCTCTTCTGCAATACTAGTGAAAAATGCATATAGAAAAGGTTGACACACCCAGATCCAATAGGTTCGACCCTATGGAAAATTTGGGTGGAAAAAGTTTTACATGCATCATAATAGAGGTAAATCCTAAACCTACATGCAATTTTTTGAATATACTTGATGTAAGGTTTTATGTTACACCATAACCTTCAAATTTTGATGTAACAACAAACCTTACATGGTATCAAAGCTTATGTCTTGGGTTCAATTCCCTCGAGTTACGATGAAGAGGGGTGTTGGTGTATGGTATAACCACCTCACCTTTCAGAATATAATGTGGACTAATTGCCACACCGGGATCATGGGAATATGTGCTTGGTTTGGAAAGTTTACCAACATCTACATTTTTTTGTGTAATAGAAAACCTTACACCTGACTAGATTGAACAACATGCAAAGTATGATTCCTAAGGAACCAAGAATCTAGTGCAAAGTCATGTATCCAAGAAACATCAATACCATGATCATAGATTAAAAAAATACAAAAAGGGAGATCTGATACGAATTACTTGGGTAGGGGTATTTCTAACATTAATTTCTTCCACAATATTTGTTACCATGGTGGATTCTAACATCAACATCCCAAGAACACCATGCCTCGAGGACCTAAAATCAATAAGATCAAATTTGTGAGGAAGATCAAAGTTAAAAGTAGCATTAGATTATGTACGAACAAACTCATCATCACAAGAGTCTACATATTTATATCAAGAATGAGACTCAATCATATCCAAGCTCCCATCATGACTTGCAATAGCTAGTTTCTTGCCTCGATCATGACTTGCAATAGTTTGTGGCTTGTCTCCAGTATGAATTGTAGTGACTGGTGACTTGTCTCCAATATGACTTGCAATGATTGGTAACTTTCCATTACCAAGCACAAAATGGTTTGGTGGAATACATGGATCCAACCCATAAGGTTTTTTCAATGGAGTAGTGGTATGTTCTATTGACGACAATCCAATAGGTATCGAAGACAATGTGTGAATCAAAGATGATTCCATGTAACACAACCAGGGGGTGAGATAGGGAAGGTACCCATCAAGGAAGAATATTTAAAAATTCCCTCCCCAATACTAGAATATGTTGATTTGGCATAACTGAAAAGAGTAACATTTTGGCCACTAGGATCTATTGACTCAGTTGTGTAGAATTCTAACTAATCGATCGTGACCACCTTCCCCTTGTGAGGAAAATTAGTCACATTAAAAATTGACGAGAAAAATACAGTCTTATCATAATTCCAACTTCTTCCCAAAAGAAGAGTATAATCCTGTGGTGAACCAACCACTTAAACATCAACAGTTATCCCCTTAGGTTGAACCACATTCCCTTCAAAGGGTTGTAACATAGTATGTGAAGGGGGGAAAGTTAGAGAATTCAAAGCCTTATAACAAGAGATGTACATCACACAAGTTGAAAAAACCCCATCCACTACACACCTATAAATATTAATGCCTCATGGCTTAACATGGACTTGAAAATCCACTTAAGAATGGAGTCTAGGGGAATATTGATCAATAGGGAAAGCAATGGCATTTGAGTCAGAAAGATCCATACCTCCAATCATGTTTATCATTGTAAGAGGAAAATTTGGAGGACTTCTAATGTAGGCATGGAACAAGGAACTTGAGATATGTCCATAACAATGTTATAATTCTAATCCACACATGCATGAGGTTGTGTGCATAATTTTTCAAAATTCCCTTCGAAAAGTGGGAGCAAATATCAATCGGTTGATTTTAAATGTGAAGTGAGCCATCTTGATATGATGAGGATGGATCAGGTGTGATTGGATTCTTACCGGAAGCATCGTAGTTCCAAGCACTTTTTGCAATGAGACATCGTGCTTACCCATGAAAATAGTAGTAGGACCCCCAAATTTAGACTTGTCTCACTAGTTACCTTATGAAGGGGGGGATTAGAGGCTATCAACTGTTGTTGTGGAAAGGTATTTTTCAAGATAGCTTGTTGCGAGGTAGATCCCTACTAATTCATGTACTTGTAAATATCTTCTATCTATGGACACTAATGCATAAGGTGGTCTCCTTGACAAATTTTGCAAGGAAAATGAAGCATCCACTTCGCCCCTCCCTCTTTAGTATAAGGAGTATCGATAGTTGGGTTGGTATTATTCCTGTCATTCACTTTCTTCCTACTATGTATTTTTGTCTTAAACCCCTATTGATTAAGATTACTGAATGGTGTGGACTGAACCATATTGACCTTAGAGGTTTGAGTAGGGGTTGAAGGTGATGGGGATATTTATTGGCTAGTTGTCAAGGATGAATTGACATTCATTCATCCCAATTGATAAACTAACTAATTCAGAAGATTGTTTGTGATAGTACTCAAATATCGTCGGCATGTGGACCGGGATGAAGTTTAGGTGATTCGGTTGAAGGGAAGGGAAATGAGGAATTATGTCATAGAGGGTCCCAGATTGAGAATAAATCAAATCTAGTTGTTTCACCTTTAGGATGACTTGATCCTCCATAATTTTACCAGACATGGAGACATACTTGGAAATTGGTGGCAATAATGGCTTCACGAACTAATCGATTAGAAACTGATCTAGGATTTCAACACGATAAGACTTCGTCTTTTTCTCCATTCATGAATATGATGAGAGATGTGAGTGGAGGTACTTTGATGCAGTGATGTCAAAATTTATGGAACAATTTCATAGCAAATAGGAAACTATAAGTGGGTCAAAAGGGACATGGCTAAGCATGAAAAATCATGGTAAGAGGCACTAGGAATATCTATGTACCATTTACTTCCAATACTTGTCAAGTTGCATTGGAACAACCACAGCGAATATTCTTATCCACCAAAGAGTTGGATGAACACCACAAGTGAAAATTCATGACATGGTTTGATGGATCCTCAATTAGATTTCCATTGAACTTACAAATTCCTGACAGAAGTTTAGTAGGTATGGTCATCCATGATAGATGGTGACACACAAAGTCATTGGTTAACTATGAGAGATCCGATAGATTCAATGTCGCCAAAACCGGAAACCAAGGGTTGGAAAAAGAATCATGGGAGCAAAGCCTCAAAGATCATGATGAACCCCCCACCAATTATGGATCCCATTGTTTTTGTTTCTGAGATTATGTCGATATCTTAGGGTGAGATTTCTCCCTAGAAATGGCTCGATGCTGGTGGAAGGTCCAGTTGTACTAAGAGAAATCCCACCCAAAATTAAATCCAAAATTTTGGGGAGAATGAAGTACTAAAGAAAATTGAGGCATAGCATGACCTCCAAATAAATTGACATTAGTGGTGAAACTAGTACTAACTTGTAAATTGCACCCAAAAGGAGGAGCTATAGAAGGGATTAGGGGGTTAACCGAAGGCATACTAGCAAAGGTTGCAAACCCACTACTAGCCCCAACATAAAGAGCCTTTGATTAACTAAAAGGAAAAGGTAAGGTGGGATTGGGAGCCTTGGTGAAGGAAATGAAGTGTGGACTAGTAGGGAGGAAAAAAATGAGGAAGCTGAATAAAAAGGGTTAGAAGGTATGGTAAGAATTCCTCCTAAAGCAATACTTTCCACATGTTGTGAAAATATTGGTACACCAGTGACATTAATGGGAATCATGAGGGAACTAGGTGTGGCTACCCCCAATGAACTAGAGACAGTCTATGGAATGAACCCCTAGGGTTGTATTGATTATTCATTCCAGACATCATTAACTAATGACTTTCCTCAACCCTAGGATCTACAAAATGAGAACTGCTTACTTATACCATGACAAGATCATTGAGATCCATCAATGGAGGATTAGAGAGTGGGGGTCAATTCTCATCATTAACCTCGATATTGGGTGGATTGAAAAGTTCCAACTATGGAGAGTGTGTGTGTGGTGAAGCATGAATGTGAGATGTAAACTTTATGATTGTTTCACGATTAGTTAAAGGATTTGGTATCCTATGTCTAGCTGATGGAAATTAAAACTCAAGAGAGGCCCCACACAATCACCTTGTATGACAACTAGTTTGATCAACCATGTTGACTGATAGAATTTCAAACAGCACAACCAATGGCCCAACTAGTCACAAACAAGAAAGAGCACACCCCTATGAAAATCTAAATATACCAACAAGCAAACTTACTCTCCCAAAGAGTTAAATCAAAATTTAATTACATCCAAGAATACCACTACAATGAAGAGCCGAATAAGGACCTTCCAGAGACTAACCTTGGTATTAAAGGAACCCAAGACTAATCAATGTGTTGGTTGTGGATCCTGATCTTTAGATTCAGAGATATTATTATTTAGTCATGTCCGTACCCCAGGTTTGGTTATGATCCCGACATGACCAGTTTTCGGGCCCATGGTTTTGGGTTACCCGTGGTATTTTCCCATTGTATTTTCCTTATAAAAGAAAGACATTGTAACACGGCTAGGGTTAACGATGTATTAGGTGTTATGCATTGTAAAGATCTCTGGGACCAAGAAGAGGGACTGTGAGACAGTGAAGAGGAAGTGCAACGGTTGTGCTGTAGGTTGTATCCCTTCACTTTGTTGGACAGAATAATAATAAGGACTGGAAACTTTAGTGTGGACATAGCCCAAGTTGGGGTGAACGACGATATATATGTGTCTCTCTTGTAATGTGTGTGCGATTATATTTGCATCTATGTTTATTGTTATTGCTCTGCGATCCTGTTTTTCTAACAATTGGTATCAGAGCCAAAGGTCTATTTGGCAAATAAACCCACAGGAAGCTAGGGTTTCTGGTTTGAGTGGGAGCAATGGCAGAAGAAGAAAAGTTTAAGGTCAAAAAGTTTAATGGCCAAAACTTCCAGTTATGGAAAATGCAAATGGAGGACTATCTGTACCAGAAGGATCTATTCCTACCGTTGGGAGGAAGAGCAAAGCAGTCGGCAGCCATGAAGGACGAAGAATCGGAGGTTCTTGATAGAAAGGCTCTGGGAACAATATGGTTGAGCCTAGCTTCATCGGTGGCTTTCAATATCTCAAAAGAAACGACAACAAAGGGTTTGATGAGCGCATTGGGTAAGCTGTATGAAAAACCCTCGGCCTCCAACAAGGTATTTATAATGAAGCATTTATTTAATATGAAGATGTCTGAAGGTGGATCTGTTACTGATCATTTAAATGAGTTTAATACGGTTGCAAATCAACTAAGTTCTGTAAGTTTGAACTTTGATGATGAGGTTGGGGATCTTCTAATCTTGTGTTCATTGCCAAAAAGATGGAATAGCTTGGTCATGGCTGTAAGTAACTCTGTCTTTGGTTCAAACACCTTGAAATTTGATGATGTTATTGGTGTTATTCTTAGTGAGGAAATGCGAAGAAAAAGCACAGGTGAGACATCAGGTAATGCATTGACCATGGAGAGTAGGGGAAGACAAAATGAGAGAGGAAAGAGCCAAGGTAATCGAAGTAACTCTAAAAAGGGCAGATCCAAGTCCAGACTGCGAAAAATAGAGTGCTGGAACTGTGGAAAGAAAGGACATCTGAAGAAAGACTGCTGATCTCTAAAGAAGAAAGGAGATGCACAGAAGGAAACTACCCAAGAAGCAAATGTAGCAGGTGATGTGTTAAAAGATGCTTTGATTCTTGCATTAGATAATACTAGTGATTATTGTGTAGTAGATTCAGAGACTTCATGTCATGATACACCCCATAGGAAATACTTTCATGATTATGTTCCAGGCGATTTTGGACATGTTTTATTGGGTGATGATGAGCCATGTAAAATTGTTGGAATGGGTAAGGTATGGATAAAAGTTAAGAATGGAACTGATTGGTTGTTAAAAGATGTTAGGCATATTCCTGCTATGAAAAGAAATATGATCTCAACAGGGCAGTTGAGAGATGGTGGTTGTCTATCTACATTTGGAGAAAAGTGGTGGAAGATCACTAAAGGATCAATGGTGATAGCAAAAGGAGACAGGGTAGGTACATTGTATTTATGTCCTCATAACACTAACCATTCTATCTCTTTAGCTTCCACAGGAACAGATACAGCATTGTGGCATCATAAGCTTGGCCACATGAGTGAGAAGGGGATGCAGATTCTTCACTCAAGGAAGTTGCTGCCAGATTTGAAGCAGGTAAGTTTGGAATTCTGTGAGAACTGTGTTTATGGAAAACAGAAGAGAGTCAAATTTCTCAGGGCTGGGAAATAGAAGAAGAATGAAAAGTTAGAGCTAGTGCATACAGATGTATGGGAACCGGCTCAGGTACAATCTCTTGGTGGCTCTCATTATTATGTTACATTTATTGATGATGCAACTAGGAACACTTGGGTTTATTGCATTAGACAAAAATCTGATGTGTTCGCTACTTTTAAGAAGTGGAAAGCTTTGGTTGAGAATGAGACAGGAAAAAGGTTGAAGTGTCTCAGATCTGATAATGGAGGTGAGTACTACGGCAAGGAGTTTGATAGTTACTGTTCATACCATGGGATTCATACAGAGAAGATAGTCCCAAGAACACCACAATAAAATGGTATGTCAGAAAGGATGAACAGAACGATCATGGAGCGTGCAAGGTGTATGAGACTGCATGCAGGGTTTCCCTTATAGTTTTGGGTGGATGCTATAAATACTGTTGTTTATTTAATAAACAAGGGACCTTCAAGTGCTTTGGATGGTGGTATTCCAGAGGAGGCGTGGATAGATAAAAAGGTAACCTACTCATTTTTTAGAACGTCTGGTTGTGAAGCATTTGTCCATATTGATAAAGAAAATAGAACAAAGCTTGAAGCTAAATCCAAGAAATGTACCTTTATTGGATATGGGATTGATGAATTTGGTTATCGTTTATGGAATTATGAAAATAACAAAATCATCAGGAGTAGAGATATAATATTCAATGAAAAGGTCATGCATAAATATCAGTTGTATGGAAATAAACAAGAAAAGGAAACCACAAAGTACACAGTACTTGATGAAATTCAAGAAAATGAAGTTCCAAAGGTGCCAGAAAATCAAGAACAATAGAAAGTACCTGAAACTCCTGCAACTGCAAAAAGATCTACCAGGTTAATTAGACTCCCTGAACGATACTCTCTTTCAATGTATTATTTGTTGATGACTGATGCTGGTGAACCAGAATGTTATGAAGAAGCAATGCAGGTGGAAACTAGAAAGAAGTGGGAGCAAGGCATGAATGAGGACATGGACTCATTGGTAGGAAACCAGACTTGGGATCTGGTTCAGTTTCCTACTGGTAAAAGAGCATTGCAGAACAAATGGATTTACAAGTTGAAGGAAGAAGGAGGTAAGAAGCGGTATAAGGTGAGACTTGTTGTAAAGGGGTTTGCACAGAAGAAAGGTATAGATTTTGATAAAATATTTTCTCTTGTCGTTAAGATGACTTCAATTAGGACTATCTTAAGTCTAGTGGTGATAGAATATTTGCATCTTCAACAGTTAGATGTAAAAATAACCTTTCTCCATGGGGATTTGGAGGAAGAGATATATATGCAACAGCCACAAGGGTATGAGGTCAAAGGGAAGGAGGATTTGGTATGCAGGTTGAAAAAGAGTTTGTATGAGGGGAAAAAGAGTGGTATTTAAAATTTGACAGGTTTATGACAGAACAAGGTTATAGTAGATGTCATTCTGACCACTGTGTTTATTTCAAGAATCTAGACAATGAAAGATATATTATCTTGTTATTGTATGTGGATGACATGCTTGTTGCAGGGTCTAACATGCAGGATATAAATGTACTCAAAATGAAGCTAGCTAGTTCATTTGCGATGAAGGATCTGGGTGCTGCAAAGCAAATCCTTGGTATGAGAATAACGAGAGACAAGAAAAATCACAAATTGACATTGTCTCAGAGTGAGTACATACAAAAGGTGTTGGAGAGTTTCAAAATGCAGAATGCAAAACCAGTAAGTACACCTTTGGACAGCCATTTCAATCTAAGTAAGGAAATGTGTCCCAAGACACAGGAAGATACATATTACATGTCCAAGTTTCCCTAACAATCAGCAGTTGGCAACTTGATGTATGCCATGGTGTGCACAAGACCAGATATTGCACAAGTAGTGGGAGTTGTGAGCAGATATATGAACAATTCAGGTAAAGAACATTGGAACATAGTACAGTGGATTCTCAAGTATTTGAGAGGTACTACCACTTAGGAATTATGTTTTGGAGTTTCATACACTATTCTACAGGGATATGTTGATGCAGATATGGTAGGTGATAAGGATAGCAGGAGGAGCACCACACGGTATGTGTTTACTGTAGGTGGAACAGTAGTAAGTTGGATTTCGAAACTACAGAAGGTTGTTGCACTTTCAACAACAGAAGCAGAGTATGTTGATGTTACAGAGGCTAGTAAAGAGATGATTTGGTTGCATAGGTTTATGGTGGAATTGGGTAAGAAGCAGAAGGATAGCAGGTTGTACAGTGATATCCAGAGTGCCATTCATCTTGCAAAGAACTCAACATTCCATTCCAGGAATAAACATATACAGCTCAAGTACCATTTCATACTCTCTGTTATGGAAGATGAACTGTTGAAGCTGGAAAAGATACACACTAGCCAAAATCCTGTAGACATGTTCACAAAGGTAGTGACCAGAGAGAAACTGAGTTCCTGCTCGGTTTCAGTTGGCCTTCTAGCATGAAGGTGAAGAGGAGAAAGTTGCCAAGTCCAAGGTCCAGCAAGTGCAGTAGTAGTGGAGTTTTTGTGATCAGTCTCCAAGTGGGAGATTGTTGGTTGTGGAGCCTGATCTCCAGATTCAAAGATATGATTATTTAGCTGCGTCCGTACCCAAGTTTGGTTATGATCCTAGCATGACCAGTTTTCAGGCCCATGGTTTTAGGTTACCCGTGGTATTTTCCCATTGTATTTCCCTTATAAAAGAAAGACATTATAACACGGCTAGGGTTAATGGTGTATTAGGTATTATTCATTGTAAAGATCTCTGAGATCAAGAAGAGAGACTGTGAGACAGTGAAGAGGAAGTGCAGTGGTTGTGCTGCAGGTTGTATCCCTTCACTTTGCTGGACGAAATAATAATAAGGACTGGAAACTTCAGTGTGGACGTAGCCCAAGTTGGGGTGAACCATGATATATCTATGTCTCTCTTGTAATGTGTGTGTGATTATATTTGCATTTCTGTTTATTGTTATTGCTCTGCGATACTGTTTTTCTAACACAATGAAGGTCTGAAGGAGATAGTTACAGTAACCTATGGAACCACTCATCACCCAAGGCACAAGTACCCTTATGGAGAGGGGCACATTTCCAAAGGAGCGGAGTTGTATGATTATGTTTTCCTCAAGTACCACAAGTACTTGCCACTTCCAATCACCTTGGGAGGAACCTAGGAAAGGCCAATAAGGATACCACTTCACATTCAGTAGCTATGAAAAATATTCATACTAATAAATCCTTTATGTATGGTAAGGTAATGTAGCCTACATAAATCCTAGACCCGAAGCCTCTGTTAAATTAATGTCACCCTGAGGACTTTCCAAACCAACGAAAACCCCCTAACATAAAAATCCCACTAAATGCAAGGAGTGGGACAATATCTCACCTACACCTAGCTTAGCCTCATACTTGATGCATGTGTTAGATGTGATTTCCCATCAACTAATTCTTGCTCCTAATGGATTTTTCACTCATTAATCAATTCCTAGTTTGGTTTTATGGCCTTGAAGATTTAACTCGCCACTCCTACTACCAAGGCCCTATCATCTAGACTAGTGTCGGTTTCTCTATGAATGAAAAATGAGACTAGTTGGTTTTAAATTGTGTTCGCTTTTAACTCTCGGTTGTTTACTCAAAGCGGTGTGGCACACAAATTGAATAGTGTTTTATGAATCAACCAATCATGAAAACCATGCAATACAATGCTATTTTCCCTTTTTGATTCGATGAAACCTATTTCTAGGAGGAAACTAGATTTTTTCTTCTTCACCAAATGCACACAAAACTTAACAAATGCACTCTCTAAAAGGAAATATCAAACAATAAATGCTATACACAAATCCTTTCAACACTTCAATGCTTTATAAATTCAAACTACTCCAAACTTGATGATGAAATGCAATTTTTTTTGGTTTTCCACTTAATAAGAAATGATAAAGATGAAAATCAAAATGCAAATCAAACCCAACAAGCAAAAAAGGGTTGTAAGGTTTCGTCAATATGCACCAAGTACACTTCGAGACCTCAAACAATCCAAAAACAAGAATGAATATGAAAAGAAAATTTATCTCTTACTCGCACTCAAAGAATGAAACCAAAAAATTATGGGTTGCAAATCACACACACTCAACAAAGGAAAAGGATGGAAAATATAGACAAATATAATTGATCATACATCAACCTCATTCACAAAGCCAAAATCAAACCCTAATTTGTGAAAAAAAATGTGGACTATGCAAAATTATGTCAATATATTGCAATAAAAATACAAATAGAAGAAAATAAGATTAATCAATGCCAAGGACACCAACATATAAATAAAATCCAGCTTAAATCATTGGTCACCCACGCTAGGTCAATTATACCAAAGAGAGCCAAAAGGCCTTAAGAAAGGACTATTGTTTGGACAAATATGGAATACTTTTGGGATCTCAAAATTCAATTACAGGTTGTCAACCGAGCCTTAAACCCCAAGCTTGGTCTCTAGTATGCTACAACAAGAAAACAAGATCAAATCAACTCAAACTTGGTCAAGCGTACAATTCAAAACCAAAGGAAAATGAGGGATTCACTCCTCTTGAAATAAAAATGTAAACATTGTTCAGGAGTGATACATATGATATCAAACCATAAACTCACCCTTAACCCAATTAAGAAACCAAATTGGAGGTGAAAACTGAGAAATTCAAGCAAAACAGTCACGTATTGGAATTATCACTCTTCTACGGTGAGCAGCAGGTGATAGATCAGAGGTATCGCCCTTTTCATATTGGAAAAAGTTGATAGGGTCGCTATGTTTTCCAAATTAAGGGGCGATATTCTAGAAAAATGGGGGAAACTAAAGATCTCAATCAAATTTGATACTTTTCTAGGATTTTAATAGTCACATATCATATGATGGGAGGAAAATGAATGCAAAAAAACACTCAGAAACCAAAATAAGCAAGGAATTCAATAGATCTAAGGAAGAATTAGGAAATCCTTCCCCAGCGGAGTCACCAATTACATTGTATATATTTTTCCCTCATGTCGACAAGATGGATCTTCCTTGGATTTGACTCCTAATCCAAGGTAGACAGTGGGATAGATTACACTATTTTCCTCTAGATATAAATCTTGATGTAATACATGCATGAGAGAGGGAGAGAATATAACTCACCTTTTGCAACGATATTTATCCTTGCGTATTTCCAGTTGGTGTATCTCCTAGATATTATGCTACAGCTCCTAACACATGATACCCGCACACATAAGACAAGACATACCAATCCTCAAAAAATTTCAAGCAACTATGGAAAGAAGAATACAATCTCTAATCTAATTTGCTCAAGGATAATTCAGATTTTCTATTGCAATTAATAATAAACCACGTAAACACTACAATAGGAGGGGAAAACAATGTAGATCTATATTATTAGAATGGAGAAAAATACATCATATGTCCATAACTTAAGTCATGGTGCATGTTCCTCCAATATCCTTGCTCCAAATCCTTCTCCTTGGCCCTCTACCAAGCAAGGCTAACTTAGATCTCAATGAAGGCTAAGGTAGATAAATGTCTCTCCATAATTGGGCAACATTAACTTGCATATTTTTTCCTCACTCTCTCCCTTGGAAGACCTTCATTTTATAGATGGATGAAATATGTGAGGGGATGAATATGACCTCCTAGATATTTCCAAACTTGACTAGAACACAAGTCCCAAAGCTCATACCTTGAAGGATCCAACACATCAAACAAATCACCTTGTAACTCAACCAATATTGAAGGTTCTGAGGCTATCACCCTTTCCTATGGTGCAAGAGTGATACTATTACCTTTTTCTATGGTGAAAAGGAATATATTCTATGATTATCACTTCTTGTCAAACTACTAAGGGAGATAGTGCTAGAAAACTAATCATCAAGGGTAGAACTATAGGTATCTCAGTCTAATAGGCATAGTAAAGTCTCAATGATCCTAGAGGGTGTCAAATAATGGTATAACACAACTTACCACACAACTGTAGGTAATATTATTTGGATGTCACCCCCAAGATGGGTTATGAGGCCACTGGGGACTAAGATATTTGTCTCGAATGCTCAGGTCACTCACCCAACCCAATTTATCTAAGGCTAATCCAAGTTGTTCACCACAAAACTCTCTAAGAAATTTTCTATCCATCCTAGCCATGGTACTCCCTCTATTATCCCACACAACACCAATATCATATCAATATCTCTACTAAAAAATTCCTTAGGTGTACTAGAAGATATTTCCTTTGTATTCTCAACCAATAGTTTCTCAAGAAATGCTCCTTCCTCTTTAGTGTTCTTAGTGTGTGAAAAAAATGTCTAATTTATTGTCTACCTTTAAGATCAACAAAATAGAGTCATCTCTTGGATCTTGATCACTTAATACATAGAAATTAGTAGGGAAATGAGAACAATTTCCTAGCATCCCTAACTCTATTCTCCTCTACAAACTTCCATATCTCTTTTGGGGTTCACATTCTTCCCTTCCTTAGCTCCCTTGGGTAACTTATAGGTATGGATTACAGTCTCTAGAATGAGAACACAAAGAAGTTGAAGGGATGAATAAAATGGAACTAATAGAATAGAATCCATAGGAATGGTCAATTCTAATTGCATGAAGAGAGTGCAAGGGAAAAAGTGATGGTTTGAATATGTCATGTCCCCACCGACCTACCTGGCCACTGGAGACCATGATCCATTTTTTTTCCTCCCAGAACATCGACTGAGTGCCCATACACCCAGTCAGGAGAGTTTGGATCCACAATCCGCAACCCACAGCTGCAAACCTGCAACCTTCATTCCGCAATAGTGGATCCCGCAATCCGCATCCTGCAATCCACAACCCACAATTGTGGATGCAGAAATGCGGAATTCCAACTTCCGCAGGAGGTCGCTCCCGCAACCGGCAACCCGCAACAGTGGGTCGCGCAATCTGCTTTTCGCAATCCGCAACCTGCAATTGCAGATGCAGAAATACGAAATCCCCAAACAAAAAATCTTGAACTTGACGATCTTGCAACCCACAACAACTGATCCCGAAACCCGCATCAGCCAATCCCGCAACCCACATCCCACAATTGCGGATGAGGAATTGCATAGTCCCAAAACGCATACTTTTGAACTTGACGATCCTGCAACCCACAAGAACTGATCTCGCAACCCGCATCAGCCAATCCCGCAACCCACATCTCGCAATTGCGGATGCAAAATTGTGGAGTCCCAAAACGCATATTTTTGAACTTGACAATCCCGCAACCCGCAACCCGCAATTGTGGAACCATGCGTGCGGAACCCTACCTCTGTAAGGGCAATTTCATGAAATGTTCTAAGGGGCATAACTCCTTCCTCTAGCATCCCAATGGGACAAGGTTGGTACCGTTGGAAAGCTATTGGAAATCTTTATCCAATGGTAGAGTCCCCTGATCAGGTGAGGCATCTAAATGTCCCATTTTCTTCTCTGAAGTTCTGTCTTAATCTCCACTTGGACACTTCCAACCTTCTACCTACCAAGATCTTCCCTTCCATCTGACCCATAGAGGTTTTGAAAACCACTTCCAGGGCTTCCCTTCTCTCCCAGGGAATCAGGTGTAAGTATACATCTCCTTCACAGGGTTAGTTATACATAAACATTCATCTTCAAACCATTAAACTCTATCATACATTATACATATAAAATGGATTAAACAGATTTAATCAACACATCTATCATATGCAAGAATTACAAGGCATTAACTCATGCAATATAAGATATGCATATAATAGTGAACTCAGCCTCTTACTCAGGCCTATACATGACTTCATGTCACTCCCATTCATATACATACATTCCACAGTTCCATAATTATACACAAGCATTCATCACAAAACGATGAAACACCATCATTATTATAACAGAAGTACTTATATTTCAATTCCGAAGCAACTGGCTAAGTGAGAGAAACGTTCCACCCAACCTTAGATCTTTGTCCAGCCTATACTATGTCAGCTGAGAGATCACCCCCAAGCTGGGCAGTGCATCCACTAAGGAGGGGTAACAGGTTCTCTCACAGCCAAGGCTCCATTTTCTTACTAAACCAGTCTGTAGTTGGGTTTATCAAGCATTCCAGGGCTCCTACCCATGCTAAGCCAACCTACAGTGGTTTCTCAAGCATTCAGGTACAACAAGGAAGGCGTTGCTAAGCCAGTGAGTTCTACCATAGAGCTACAGGCATCTCAACACATAGTTGACCTGGCACCCACAATACCTACCACATCCAACAAAAGGAAGACCTATAGCACTGTTACACAGTCCTTCAAGGCATCTTCCCTTCCAGTGCTATTCTAGGATGGGCATAGAAAGGTCCAATCTCTCTTAGCCGACTTGGAACACACAATCCCTACCACATCCAACACAAGGAAGATCCTTCTCTCTGTTTCATTGTCTCTCATGGTCTTTCCCTTCCAGTCCTATTCCAGGATGGGAATAGAAAGGTCTAGTCACTAGTTTGTTGAGACTATAGCCTTCACTGGGTTTATCAAGCAACCCAACTCTCTCCCACAGCTCAACAACTGATTCGTTACCAGGCTTTGGGTTTACTCACAGTCGCTCTGCCAATACCACTCTGCAACATCTTCTATCAATGCCACTCCGCCGCTGTAACTGGGTTTTTCACACAGGGTTCTAAAGCTACCAGCTCTCAGGCCTTTTCTATCACACAAGAAGCACGAGTAACCTCAGATTTCCCTCCCTGGATGGGTTTGGTGCATGCAGGAAATACATGAACGAATTCTCTGCGAGGGTCGATGGCCCATGAAAATGGAAAGTGCATGATTGGGAGAGTGAGTGAGTAAAAAATTTCTGTATGTCTCCCCTCCCTGAATGAATCCTCCTCCCTGATAGTCAAAAGGTTCAACAAGTTCCCCCAAGCGATTGAGTGTCGTCCTGCACAAGCGATCAGAGCCATGCCCTGCCATACTAAATCACAGGCATGCTCCATACTCAAGCAGCCTCAACAATCAGGGTTCTCAACCACCCACTACAGTCACATTAATGTCAATAGGGAGTTCCAACAAGTTCCCAGTCATACATGTGGCAACATGGGAAACCAATCCCAAACCCCCTCACCTCTCCCTAGTGGATACGCTTGGCCTCTTCTCATTCGTTGCCTCCTTAGTTAGCTTCTTGGTTATTTTATTCATTCAGTAATAATTACATCCTTTACATTTCTTCATGGCTTAATCAACCCATGAATAATCAAACTGTCCAAATACTTGCCTAAGCAATAACTTAAACATCCACTAGTGGGGCCTTGGCCTT
Source organism: Larix kaempferi (assembly GCA_027924585.1). Taxonomy (NCBI): domain Eukaryota; kingdom Viridiplantae; phylum Streptophyta; class Pinopsida; order Pinales; family Pinaceae; genus Larix; species Larix kaempferi. The sequence continues at coordinate 8,437,952 of BSBM01000577.1, forward strand.
GAGCTCCACACTAGGGAAAATACACATACCGTATATACACAGTATTTACACTGAATCCAATACACATCAAGGGAAAAATGGGGTATTACAACTCCCTCTCCTTTAAAATAACACCATCCTCGGTGTTCCCAAAACTAAACAAAAATGGGAATGCCTCTTTCATGGCATCCTCCAACTCCCATGTAGCCTCTTATCGACTAAGGTGTCTTCATTGCACCTTTACCTACCCTATAGCCCAGTTCCAGAGCAAGGTAACCTTCCTATCGAGGATGCATGTAGGCTCCACCTGGAACTCTCCCTCTGGTTACACCTGTATCACATGCCAATCAATGATATGATTAGGATCATGTACATATTTATTAAGCAAATATACATGGAAAACATTATGATCTTTCATGTTAGCAAGCAATGCAATCCTATATGCAACTGTTCCTATCCTATCAAGGATTTCAAATGGCCCACAATATCTGGGTGCCAACTTGGCACAAGTTCCCAATTTCATGGTACTCTTCGTAGGTCTCACTCTCAAGTACACATGGTCCCCAATTTGAAATTCCTTATGCACTCTTTTCAAATCTGCATAACTCTTATGCCTGTCCTGTGCTTCCTTCAAATTCTGCCTGATCTTAACAACTTCATGTTCCATTTTTTCCATCATTTCTGGTCCAAGCACTACTCTCTTCACTGGTTTGTCCAGCTCACTAGAGTTCTGCATCGTTTGCCATACAACAATTCAAAATGACTCATCTTCAATGATGCTTGATGGCCATTGTTGTAAGCAAATTCCCTTAAGTGTAAATAGTCTTCCCACTTAGATGGCTTATGCATCACATACATCCTTAACATATCTTCAAGGATTTGATTCACTCTCTCAGTCTGACCATCTGTCTGAGGATGATAGGTTGTAATAAACTTCAATTCAGTTCCCAACTCTTGGAACAATCCTTTCCAAAAATTGGATGTGAACTTTGTATCACGATCAGAAATTATTGCCTTGGGCAATCCATGCAATCTGAATATCTCTCTCATGAAGATATCTACAATGTATTTATCCTTGTGGGTGGACTTAACTAGAATGAAATGAGCTACCTTTGATAACTTGTCCACTGCCACCATGATTGAATCATGCTTCTTCACTGTCATAGGCAATCCTATTATGAAATCGATAGAGATTACTTCCCACTTCCATTCTGGGATGGGAAATGGCTGCAACAATCCTGCTGGATGTTGGTGCTCTTCCTTGACCTATTGACACTTCTGACATCTAGCAATGTACTCAGCTATGTCCTTCTTCATACCATGCCAGAAGTATTGCTTTCTCGCTGTTGTTATAGTCTTCTGATATACTGGGTGCCCTGAGTATGGCTTCTGATGTATCTCATCCATCACCAACTTCTTCAAATCTGCATGGTTTGGGATGTACAGTCTGGTGTTTTGATAAATGAGAACATCATTCTCACCTAGCTGATATCTTGCATACTTGTCATCTATAACATTCTGCTACAATTTCTCTTTAATTTGGAGATAAACTTCATCACTATCTTGAGCCTCTAAAATCCTTGCCTTCAAGTCTGATTCACATCTACTTATTCCTGCAATATGGAATTGCCCACTGAGTGCATCAACAACCTTATTCTCCTTACATTTGACATGCTTAATCTCCAAATCAATCTCACAAAGAAACTCCATCCATCTAGTTTTCCTTGCATTCAGATTTGGCTGGTTAAACAAGTATTTCAAACTCATATGATCCGTTCGGAGCTCAAATATCCTTCCCAAAAGATAATGCCTCCATCTCTTGAGAGCGTGAATTATGGCTGCTATCTCTAAGTCATGGGTGGCATAGTTCCTTTCACGATCTTTCATCTTTCTTGACTCATAACAAATTACAGAACCTTCTTGCATTGGCACTCCACTGATTCCCTCAATGCAAGCATCAATGCATACTACAAAATCCTTACTCGGATCTGCAATCTTCAAAATAGGTGCACTAGTAAGCAACTCCTTTAACTGTTGGAAACTTCTTTCACATTTTTCAGACCATGTGAATTTGATGTCCTTCCTCTGCAATGAAGTAATTGGATGAGCTATCTTGGAGTAGACCAATCCATGATGGCCTGAATCTTCTCTGGATCTACTGCAATGCCCTCTGTTGTTATAATATGACTTAAATACTGCACCTTCTCTTGATAGAATTTACAGTTACTTATCTTAGCATACAGCCGGTGCTCCCTAAGGACTTGTAATAGCATCCTCAAATGCTCATCATGCTCTTCTTCATTCTTGGAATACACAAGAATGTAATTATAATATCCTAATTTTGACCCCATTGCATTAAAATGTAAATAATGTAATATTGTTATAAAATCGTGGTGAGGAGCTCAAGGCCAAGGCCCCGCCATCGATTTATTGATGCATATGGTTTACATGCTATCCAGGCACATTGGAATTGCAAATATCATGTAAATATGCATTTTAATAAAATACCCACAACTAGCTATGCAATGCAATAAGAGATGGGGGCATGATTTTACAAGGAATTGGAAGGGAAAATATTCAAACCCTTGAGTCAATCAAGTCAAGCCAAGTGTCAATGAGAGAACCCGTCAAACCCTCAACTACCCATGTTGACTTTTGTACCCAATCATTCATTCTCCCCAAGAGTTGGTTGAGGTAGTTAATGCCTTGGGAATAGAGAGGTATGGTTGTCCAAATTCAAGTATGGGCAAGCCACCCTTCATGAAAAAATGTGTTTTGCTTCTTGGGCAATAAAGCAACCATGAATTGATCCCCAAGCCATTACCCATCAAGAAGTTTTGTCTCTCTCACGTTTTTGGAGCTACCTGGGTGTTTTTCTCCATGGATTTCCTATGTTTTCCTTCATCTGTCAAGCTGGGAAGGGCGTTTTTGTTTTGGTTACCAATGGGGAAGAGAACAGATCGATTTGGGGTTTCAATGAGGCCGTTTTGGCCATTTGAAACGCTCATAACATGTGGGATAAATCAGGTTGCTCCCTGGGGACGAATTTCCTTTCCCACAGTCTGTTTTGGTGAGCCACGATTTGGGGAAAAACCCATGGAGCCTGTTTGTAATATACCCTTGTTGGGAATGTGTATCCATGCCCAGTTTATGAGTTTGTTGTGTGTAAGAGTATGTTGGGGTATGGGTTATGGGTATCTATTGCTCTGGCTGTGCATGAGCTTGAATGTCCCCTTTTCCTTGTATGATTCAGGCCCATCTCGGGGGTGGCAGTTGTGTTGAGAGATTGCTGAACACAACTGGCCTATGGTTGGGTGGAACGTTGCAGCGATATAGCTAGTTGTTTGCGGCCATTTCACTATAAAGATAAGTGTTTATCTGTCTATGCATTTACTTTTGCAATGTTTGAATTGATGATTGTTTTTTATATGCTGTATGCATATGAAATGTGTGTATGGATGAGTTTTAATTCCGCTGTGCTTAAATTGCTTAATTTGCATTTGCACACTCTGTTTTTAATTGTATGAAGCTAATGACTTGGGCTGAGATTATGTGAAAGCCCAAAATTTGGATCATGTTCCCTTCCAGGAATTGTCTAGATGGGATGGTACGTTACAGAATGGTATCAGAGCTATTGGTTGCAGCATTGGGCCTTCATGGGCTACCTATCACAGTTGTAGAGGTAAGTATGCCTCCTATCTAGCACTAAACATCAAAAGAGACAAAAATATTTCAGAAAAGTTTCTAACTATCTTTGAAAATTTGAAAAAATTTCTAAGTGTTTTTGGAAATTTTGCCTGAGGCTGTGGTGGCGAACTTAATGTTAAGTTCTGCGACGCAGAGGCGAAATTAATGTTAAATTTGGTGATGCGCACGTGCGGCGAAATTAACGTTAAGATCCGCGAACATCGGCGGCAATTTTAATGTTAAGATCCGTGACACCATGACAGAATTAATGTTAAAATCTGCGACACACGCGGTGAAATTAACGATTAAAATCCGCGACAACGGCGGCGATTTTAAGCTTAAAATTTGCGATGTGGTGGAAATTTTAGGCTTAAAAGTTGTAGTGCAGCAGCAATTTTAGGCTTAAAAGTTGCAACGCGGTCGACAATTTTAACCATAAAATCTGCTACGCGGGTGACAATTCCAGCCATAAAAATTGCGATGTGGTTGCAGCGACAGAGGTTTGCGGGCGGCGGAGATAAGGCTAAGACTGGAGAAACGATCGCAAAAGCTAAGGCTAAAACCAGTGATGCGGCGACAATGATAGGGTTAAAACCAGCACCAAGGTCGGCGGAGTTAAGGTTAAGACCGACGATGGTCATAGAGGTTGAGCCTAAAACTTGATTTTTGGGTAGAAGGAGCAGTCAAGCTCAGAAAGGGATGATTCCTGTGGGGCTCGGAGGCCATTAACGAAGGCCATGAAAGAACCAGAGAGGGTCCCGAACCCACTATGCTCCAATTTGACAGAAAATGGAGAATAGTGACTTTTGTACGATGGTGTCCCGAGGCTTGACGGAAAGTCGGATTGAGCTGAAATTGATATGGTGCGGCCATGGAGCAGGCATAGTGTTAAGTTTGGAATCTTGGAGCCGAACTCCAAAGGATGTTGAGTCATGATGAACCAGAAGGCCAAAAAGCATTGTTTCGGGCCACTTTTTCGGGATTTTGAAAAGCTTGTGGACAGTAAAAGTGACCCTAGATGTTGGAATAAATTTTTTTACTGAACTAGACATGTCATTTTCTCATTAAGATAGACAGTTTTCATTCGACAAAGATTTTTCAGAAATGCATAGATTGGGAGATAGCCATTTTTGGCCAAATTTTGAGATTTTGGGGGAAAAGTGAAAAGTGAAAAGTAGCCAAACCCCAAATTTTATAGAAGTTGACTGGTGCATCAGAAAAGGGATCCGAAGGTTGCTGAGTGTTCCTTGTTATATGGAATACCTTCGCCCAATAGATAAGTTTTCATGATTCTTCCTAAATTTGCTTTTACAAGCAGCTGAAGTTGGCCTTTCAGAACAAATTGCAGCTGTGTAAAAGTGCAGAAAATTTGGGCAAAGTTTGCATTTTCGGAAGAATGTAAATTCCATGTCCTAGATCGGAATGGAGCACGGGGATAGGAATTGGAAATATTATATAGAGGAGAACAGGGATGCATGACCAGAATTTGAATGAGGTTCACATGTATCATAGATATTTGGTACAGAAGAGTGCTAGTGGTTGTTTTGACAAAAATTGTTGTTGGCGAGATGGGCAATTTCTAGAATTGCATGACTGGAAGGAAATCGGACCAACTATGATATGGAAGAGGGATTCCATGCTACGATGAGGGTTTGGAAAGGGAGAATTCCTTAACCCCTGTTTTTCTATCGTATTTATAATTATGAAATTGTCATACATATAAACTATGGCATAAGACTGTTGAAAATGCAAGAGATTACATAGATGAAATGAATATGCACCAGATAGCACATTAATAAACATTGCACAGTGCATGTGAAAATATTTGTGCATGAATAGGATATTGCATATTCGTAAAATAGTGAGGTTTTTCATATGCAATGAGCCACTTAAGGTAATTTTGGTGGTTGCTAATAATTAGTTGTGTCTGCATTGGTGGTAGAACAAAATACAATTAAAGCATGGCTAAAGAAGTTGATGACGTTGTTGCATGTGACCAACGACCTTGTGAAGAAAGGATGGTGCAACAAATATGTGATCATGAGGTTGGCAAAAGGACTGTGTAGCCTTGGTAAGAGGCCAACTGATCAGGTAACATCAAGTGATGTTAATGATAGCCATGCAGGTAATGATTATTGGTGCTTAATGGCATAAATGTTGGAAGAGGATTTGGTAAGATCCCTTCCACTATGTTTGAACTATGTTGATTTGGTTTGCATGTGGTATTGAGTGCCTGAATGGGAATGTTAACCTACCAAGTATGGTGAGGTGTGGGTAAGTGAAGGCAATAATCCTTACACCCTATAATTGCTTATAAATCTCAATGCATTTATATGAAACTATATCGTGCCATTTTTGTATGTCGGTTGTGAGTTTAACAACCAAAGCAAGTGCTGACTTATGGTCCTGTTGTAGTGTATGCCATATGAGACAAGCATGGTTAGGCCATAATATTTTGGAATGCATAGTATTCATGGATTAATGCAAGGATGTATGGAGGGGTTATGCATTCAGTGAATGCACATTAAAAGATTATGTAAATGTTGTGAATGTGCATGCATATGTGTGGGTGCACATGTTGAGACGCATTGTGTTAATGCATGGGTGTGACATATACATGTTTCAATGCAGTTATATAATAGATGAAATGGTGGACTATTGTTAATCCTGATACCATTTCATGAGTTGCTATGAATGCAAGAGAATGATTGCATGAAGAAGGTAGACATGTTGATGGGATACCAGAGTGCTCTGTCGAAAGGACAGAATTGCATAAAAAGAATATGGATATGAAGTAATGAGTATTTATAGCTTACTTAAAATGCATGAATAGTGTACCCGTGTCTTGCAATTTTATTATGATAATGATGCATATATAAATATATAAATATATATATTTCATTGCATTTCAAATGTTAACAGTTGAAGGCGTTTGAATTATTGAGTGTTATAATTATGATATCACTTCAGTGACTGTTGTGGCAATGAAAGGATTATATGCATAGATACTCACAATGTGTTTGGCTGATTGAAGTTCAGATTACAGGTAGAAAAGTCTTTCGTATGGCAATGAGGATTAGTCCATAGTAAAGACCAGGATCTACCATGTGCAAAAGCCAAAGGTTATGAGAAGGTTCTCATGGTTGTAACTTATGCATGAAAGAAATCTGAAAATTGTCTGATTTAAGTTATGAGAATAATCTCATGGTTGCAAATCTAATTTTTGTAGAAAGACATATTTGTATATTTCAGATTTGATAATTTGCTTATAATTGCTAATCACTATTTGGCTTATATAAAATTGTGTTAGGAGGACATGTTTTAGGTGGATGTTCATGTATGGTAGCAAGGGTGAAACCATAATGGACAGAGTGATACCACTTACGAGGGCCAAACAATATGAGGATAGCCTCATTGCTAAGCAAATCAATTTCTGTAGTAGACAGAATTGCAAATGCATATTGAAGTTAATTATTAATGACATTGATTGATTATGGAACAATCATATTTGAAGCTTATGGCTAAATGTTGATGATTGTTTGGCTATTTGATAAGTGTGCCAGAATGACACATTGCAGGAAGACCATGTGTGATGGCCTGCAGAAGTCAAACTAGATGGGAAGGATCCCATGCTTTGGAAATGGGTTTCGGGTGAAATGCCATTGTAAATTTTGATAACACCTCAGTTGCACTGCATGTTGGAAAGCCATGTAAGTGAGATGGTGAAATTATGCCAAGAAGGCATGTGTGGGTTATGAAACGTGAAAATATTGGGGTGGCAAATTGAAGTACTGTTGACTCAGAGAAGGGAGCCCCCATTCTTCTCAAATGAAGAAAAGACACATCCGAAAAGGAATAAGTATTATGTAACCCTAACTCAGAATATACATGTTTGGTTATTAGATTTAATATGCAGAGCATGTTTTATTATTTCATTATTCTCCCAAACTGCTTGAGTATGATTAGGGCCTACATGTCTCACATCCGAAAGGGAGTGCACACCTTTCTGGTGCTGGGTTATGATAGGGTTGTCAATATTGACTACACCCAAAGGGAATGGACGCATTCGTGGTGTTTCAATACTTGAAGTGAATGTTATGAAATATGGTTACAATTTTAGAGCAGTAGCACTGATGAGTCTGCTTGTTCTGCTTGTGCTATCAGCTTACACAGATGCAATTTGGTGTTGCACATTAAAAGGCAAAGTGAAGAAAGGGTACTCAAGAGGACTGTATGAACAGTGGTAACCTTTGTGTAGTGTGATTGGGTATCATAGGGTCATGATAGCCTGCAGTCAAGTGAGTCACCTATGAAGTTCCTAGAGGGAACCACTGGTTGGCATAAGAGAAGGATCCACGTAATCATATTATGTTGTATTCCTGATAAACCCAGTCGGTGTACTGGCTTGGCATTGGTTATTTGGAAGCTGTGGTGAATGGTTGTTGGATGCCTGACAAACCCAGTTGGTGTACTAGCTTGGCATTGGCTATTTGCATGTTGGGGAGGTATTGGTGAAGGGTGTTATTTCCTGACAAACCCAGTCGACGAACTGGCTTGGAAATAGTTGTTGTATGCTTGATAAACCTAGTCGGCATACTGGCTTAGCATACTAATTTTTGAAATGCTTGATAAACCCAGTCGATGTACTGGCTTAGCATACTGATTTTAGGGATGCCTGATAAACCTAGTCGGCATACTGGCTTGGCATTACCTATTCGGATGATGTTGTGGAGCAGCATGTCTATTGGCCAAGCATCCACCCCACAGATGATCCAAGGCTTGTAAAGCAGAGAAGGAAACCTGTGGAGTAGCGAGGAAATGCACAGTACAGATAAGTATTCATTTTTCATTTATTCTTGTTTGAAATAATGAAGATTCTAGGTATAAGTCTTCTAATAGCTAAGCTGATACACTATTGTTTCCTTGTTGGAAACCTTGGGCATTGCAGGAAAGCAAGGACCTTAAAAGGCACTATAAATTTCTTGGTAAAACCAGAGAGTAACTGGTTGTGCACTATAAATTTCTTGGTAAAACCAAAGAGTAACTGGTTGTGCGCTATAAATTTCTTGGTAAAACCAGAGAGTAACTGGTTGTGCACTATAAAATTCTTGGTAAATCCAGAAAGTAACTAGTTGGGCATTAACTACGTGATGTAGTGGAGTAGCCTATGTGCTGGCCCAACATTCATTATTGCATCCATGGGAAATACAATGCTTGTAAAGCAAAGAAGGATCATGTGGAATAAAGTGAAGACATCCAATACATATAAGTATTTGGTTATCTTGCAGCTTCTTGCTTATGAATATGTGGGTGTATATGATTTGGTTATGATTTATTAAACTATTGTTTGGAGATAAACCCTATGAAAATAAACTAAACATGTGAATTGATTCAATGTTCGAGTGTAGGTATTGTTGGAAGAAAGGACTATGAAGGAATCATAGGGATGCATGTGGACATGTGACCGTCCAAAAGAGCTCAGTGTGAGCAGTAATGAAAGATGGTGCTAGCAGACATATGTGGGTCTTAGCAGCCAAAGGTTCTATAGTCAACAATGGGGAAGGGTTCCCCAGTTGAAAATCCTTAGACAGACCGTAGACACTAAGTGTCATAGCCATAAATGGCAAGTCAAGCATTCACATTGAAGTGAAAGAGGCTAAGGATCATGAAACCACAGTGATGGTGTGGCTCCGGATTGGAACAAGACTAAGAGGGGGAAACTCTTACTCTTCTCTTTCCTTTTTGACTAATGTATCTTGAAAACAAAGGATTGTTGAGTGCATGACATGGCTGAAAACAAATCATGTTTAATTGCTTGAAATGAATTGTGAATGTTGAAATAGTTATTTTTCCTGTGAAAGGATGAACATGAATGAGTTCATGTGTATGTTGGAAAAGCATGAAATGTGTGGAAGTATCATGAGTAAAGCATGGACGTTCCATGTCAATTGAGAAAATAATTAACTAATTCTAATATTGTGCTATGCTTGTCCTAACAAGAATTGCCATGATGAATCTCACAGGTGAGAAATTGAAATCCATTGTTTGCAGTTGTTACTAGCCAAGTGTTGCTAGTGAGCAAAGTGTGGTCCAGTTGTGCACATTGATCATGGCAGCAGACCGAAAGCTAATTGTTTTGGCTAAGAATCTTCCTAAAAAAAAAAAAGTTGCGAGGACAGCAAGGAAGATGGCATCCAAGAAATTCCAGACTTGTAGATCAGCTGGAAGGTGAATAAAAGGGAGGGATTGTTATGGAGAAATGCCCACCTGCAGAGCTCGAAGATCAAATCCAGCAAGAAAAGCTTGTGGAAGCCAAAGGACTTGATCCTGAAAGTTCAAAGTAAAGAGATGAACGCAAGATAGACCTGCCACATTTTGTGAATTTTGGGACATGTGTAAAGTGGGTATATATTCCTAAGTGTTGGAACACCGAGGACGATGTTATTCCAAGGGGGAGGGGATTGTAATATCCCTATTTTGACCCCATTGCATTAAAATATAAATAATGTAATATTGTTATAAAATCGTGGTGAGGAGCTCAAGGCCAAGGCCCCGCCATCGATTTATTGATGCATATGGTTTACGTGCTAGCCAGGCACATTGGAATTGTAAATATCATGTAAATATGCATTTTAATAAAATACCCACAACTAGCTATGCAATGCAACAAGAGATGGGGGAATGATTTTACAAGGAATTGGGAGGGAAAATATTCAAACCAAGTGTCAATGAGAGAACCCATCAAACCCTCAATTACCCATGTTGACTTTTGTATCCAATCATTCATTCTCCCCAAGAGTTGGTTGAGTTAGTTAATGCCTTGGGAATAGAGAGGTATGGCTGTCCAAATTCAAGTATGGGAAATCCACCCTTCATGGAAAAACACGTTTTGCTTCTTGGGAAAGAAAACAGCCATGAATTGCTCCCTAAGCCATTACCCATCAAACAGTTTTGTCTCTCTCACGTTTTTGGAGCTACCTAGGTGTTTTTCTCCATGGATTTCCTTTGTTTTCCTTCACTTATCAAGCTGGGAAGGGCGTTTTTGTTTTGGTTACCAATGAGGAAGAGAACATATCGATTTGGGATTTCAATGAGGCCATTTTGGCCATTTGAAATGGCCATAACATGTGGGAGAAATCGGGTTTCTCCCTGTGGACGGATTTCCTTTCCCACAGTCTGTTTTGGTGAGCCACGATTTAGGGAAAAACCCATGGAGCCTGTTTGTAAAATACCCTTGCTGGGAATGTGTATCCAAGCCCAGTTTATGAGTTTGTTGTGTGTAAGAGTATGTTGGGGTATGGGTTATGGGTATCGATTGCTTTGGATGTGCATGAGCTTGAATGTCCCCTTTTCCTTGTAGGATTCATGCCCAATTGGGGGGTGGCAGTTGTGTTGAGAGATTTATGAACACAACTGGCCTATGATTGGGTGGAACGTTGCAGCGATATAGCTAGTTGTTTGGGGCCATTTCACCATAAAGATAGGTGTTTGTTTTTCTATGCATTTACTTCTGCAATGTTTAAATTGATGATTGCTTTTGATATGATGTATGCATATGAAATGTGTGTATGGATGAGTTTTAATTCCGCTGTGCTTAAATTGCTTAATTTTCATCTGCACACTCTATTTTTAATTGTATGAAGCTAATTACTTGGGCTGAGATTATGTGAAAGCCCAAAATTTGGCATCATGTTTCCTTCCAGGAATTGGCTAGATGGGATGGTACGTTACATTCATCCAAGAACACAATTGTTCATGAGACATGTGAATGTAGCAGGTGCATTGGTAAGACCAAATGGCAATACTGTAAATTCATAATGACCATACCTAGTCCTAAAGGCTGTCTTATGAATGTATTCTTCCTTTATCCTCACTTGATGGTACCCAGACCTCAAGTCAATCTTTGAAAACACTCTAGCTTCCTTCATCTGATCAAACAAGTCATCTATCCTTGGCAAGGGATACTTGTTCTTAACTGTCACATTATTGAGCTTCCTGTAATCAATACATAGCCTCAATGTTCCATCCTTATTCCTAACAAACAACACTAGTGCACTCCATGGGGATACACTCGATCTGACATACTCTTTGTCCATTAACTCCTGCAGTGGCATATTCAGTTCCACCAACTCTAGTGTGTTCATTCTATAAGGAGCTTTGGAGAAGGGTGCTACTCCTGGAACAAGATTAATGGAAAAGTCAATGTCTCTCTTAGGTGGAAATCCTGGAACCTCATCTAGAAACACATCCTAAAACTCCTGCAATATCTGGAAGTCTTATACCCTAGATCCCTTATCTTCTACTGAACCTAATATATGTACATCATATAACTAGAAACCCTTTTTATAAAACTTCCTTAATTGCAGAGCTAAAATATGCCTCACTGAAACATGCTTTGGAATTCCTTTAACCAACCTTGGCTTTCCTTCAACATCAAAGCATTCCAATGCTTTCTCATAGTAGTCCACCTTGGCTCTAGGCCTTTCCAACCAATCCATGCCAATCAAGGCATCATGTGATCCCAATGGAAAGAAATTTAACTCAGCACGTGTGAGGAATCCATTCAATTCTATAAGACACTCCTTCACTACTTCAATTACCTTTTTCTTGGTAGTGGTGGCCAATTGCACTAGCCAAGCCTTGGTATGATTCACTTTACCAAGAGAATAACTTCCAACTATCTTAAGAGATACATAACTATGAGTAGACCTTGGGTCAATCAAAACATAAACAGATTGCTCAACAATCTTACTTGCAACCTCCACCACTGCTGACAAGTGGTCTGCTTGATGATCATTTTGTGCTACATAAATTCTAGGTGTTGCTATTGCCATATCACCTACTGTAGTTTCTCCTCTAACATTGTGCAAGCTCCTGGGGTTCTTATTTGCAGTTGGGAAATCCCTGAGCTTTTGGTTCTACCCACAACCCCAACACTGGAGTGGTCCTTTTAACACTCTATCAGTTGTTACAGCTAGCTTGAATTCTCTTCTTGCTTACTGGCCTTGTGGAAATATCCTAGGTTGATTCATGAATGGTGGTTTAGACTCGCCTTTCGTCTGATCGAACTTTCCCTTGGGTTTATCCTTCCACAGTTGTTGTGCTTCCGCTTCTGCCTTACCTTTATTCTACTCATAGAAATGCTCTGCCATTCTGATAGCTTCATCCAGGCTTGGTGGATTTACAAACTCTATCCTATCTCTGTAGCTCTGTAGTAGACTACCAAGGAAGCTTTGAATCTTCACTCTTTCATCCTTGATGTATTCCATGTACCTTAGCAACTCCAGAAACTTATGAACATGCTCGTCCATAGTGTTCTGTCCTAGTATGAGTTCATTGAACTCTTTTCTTTTGTTATCATAAAACCTAGCTGATAGGTACTTCTCCTGAAAGTATCTTTGGAATCTACCCCAGCTGACTCTTCTCTCACTAATTCCTTTCACTTGCATGAGGTGATCCCAACAAATAGAAGCTCTTCCACTAAGGTTGTAGATAGAAACCTTGTCCTTTTCATTCTCTAAATTTTCATCCATTCTGAAGTACTTCTTTATCCCAAGAAGCAATGCCTCTGCTTCTTGACCTTCTTTACTTTCACCATCAAAAGTAGGAGGCATCGCCTTCCTAAATTCACCCTGTAGAATACCCCTGTGCTTCTTCCTACCCTTACCCTTATTGGAAGTGCATCTTGGGCTCCATTGAGAACCCTCAGAATCAGCTGAGCTACTAGAAGAAAACTTAGGATGAGGTGTCCTGTGCCTTCTGCCCATCGAACCTCTTCTAGGGCTTGGAGTTCTTCTCATGGAACGACCCCTAGACTGATTTTCTGCATTCTTTTCTTCTCGGCCTTTGTGGCTTCGCTTAGAACCACCGTTAATCCTTTGTTGCAAGTCCGTAAGACTCTGAAAAATGGCTACATTGAGCTAATGTTGCTCTTCTTGCGCTTTCATCATTCGCTCATTAAAGCTAACCATAGTATCAACCAACTTTGAGGGCGTCACATTCTCCCTTCTTCCATCAGACTCGGCTTTTGTATGTGCTTCTTGCACATTCTCACCCAGCACATCATCTTCTGGCCCAAACGGGTCCTATGCATCATTCAGAGTAACCATTCTTACATCGTTTTGTGCGTTTCCCTATGATAGAATTCGTCTTACAGCTACTACTATCTCTGTGCATATCAGATACATTCTATTAGAAATCACAAGCATGCAAATAAGATCTATTATACCCATTCAAACCAGGAATTATTCATTCGAACAATAAATCAATCAAACAAGTTCATTAAAAATCATGCCATGGGCGCATTTCTCGACCAAAAATTCATGCACAATCTGGCCCAAATATCTCCTAGTGTTGCAACTGAAGCTTTGATGCCACTCTGTCATGTCCCCACTGACCTACCTATCACTGGAGACCATGATCCATTTTTTTTTCTCCCAAAACATCAACTGAGTGCCCATACACCTAATTAGGAGAGTTCGGATCTGCAATCCGCAACCCGCGGCTGCAAACCCGCAACCTTCATTCCGCAACAATGGATCCCGCAATCTGCAACCCACAATTGTGGATGTGGAAATGTGGAATTTCAACTTCCGCAGGAGGTCACTCTCACAACCCACAACCCACAACAGTGGGTCCCGCAATCTGCAACCCGCAATTGCGGAAGCCCCAAACACGAAATCTTGAACTTGATGATCCCACAACCCGCAACAGCTGATCCTGCAACCCTCATCAGCCGATCCCCCAACCCGCATCCCGCAATTATGGATGCAGAATTGTGGAGTCCCAAAATGCATACTTTTGAACTAGACGATCCCGCAACCCGCAATCCACAACCCGCAATTCCAGAACCATGTGTGCGGAACCCTGCCTCTGTAAGAGCAATGTCATCAAATCTTCTAAGGGGCATAACTCCTTCCTCCAGCATCCAAATGGGACAAGGTTGGTACCGTTGGAAATATCTTGGAGAGATCTATCCAATGGTAGAGTCCCTTGATCAGGTGAGGCATCTAACCTTCCCATTTTCCTCTCTGAAGTTCTATCTATATCTCCACTTAGACACTTCCAACCTTCTATCTACCAAGATCTTCCCTTCCATCTGACCCACAGAGGTTTTGAATGTTAGTATATCTCATCATTCAGTTTTTTACTTTGTATGCATGCATGCATTTGCATGTAGCCCAGTCACCAGTTTGATGCCTCCAGCACCTTGTCCCCAGTCTGCCAGAACCCAGGAGCTTCCTTCCACTCAGTTTTATTCCTCCTAGTGCTTAGTGCACACTGCATGCACCTACCACTTGTGAAAGGCACCCTCTCTCACCTACCACTCAGTTCACTTTAGTTAGCTAGTTGTATTCCCTTGATTTAAGGCTAGATTGACTTCTAACTGCTTGTATCACTCTGTTGGACCCCTAGTGAGACTAGACTTCCTATTCTGACTCCAGTTAGCTCCTCATGCGCCCTTCACTGAGCCTCCTTCATTCAACTAGTTCCTACATGTGCTAGTTACACCTACCACACTCAGTTAGACTTAGTTTGACACCTGGTTGACCGTTACATGTGCATTGATGACTCCACTGATCTGATGATGAGGACTCCTAGTTGGAGCCAAGCTACACCATGTAGTATATTCAAATGACCTCCTTGGCTAATTCGAATTGCTCAGTCATTGTTACTGTATTGTATTGTATTCTACTATTCTAATTTCAATAGAGCACTGCTGCAATCCTTTTGCACAGTTTACACCATATTTTCTAAGTTTCATCTTGTGATTGATTTACTTGTTCATTAGATCTATTGTGTTTCAATTTCACATGGTATCAAATCCATGGCAGGGACAAGAATTCTTTTCTGCAGGTGTTCTACATGAAGATTGAGTGAAGAGCTCACAAAAATATTTCAGCAGCGGCATGCAAAATCTCATGTGCATTCGTCCATGTGCATGCAAGATTGAAATTTCTCTCCAATCCACTCTAGAAGCCATGATTTTTCCACAGAATTCCTGGATATAAATCATTGGATCATCAAGCTTTCTTGATCTCCTATGTCGGGTGTGATGCAACTCTAAAACGGGTGGATTGTTCGACCTTATTGTTCTTGTTTTCTTGTGATTTGCAGGTTTTATAACTCCTCCATTAGCATTCGTTGTCATTGAGATGGATTCTTCTTCTTCAAAGCTTCTTACTCCCTTCAATTATTTTGAATGGAAGAATGACATGGAGATTATGTTGCACTCAAGAGGGTACTACAGAGTCACCATGGGCCTAGAAGTTGAGCCCAATACACTCATTCAAAAATACAAGCACTTCAACAAATTGGATGAAGCATATGGTATTCTTTGCCTCAATATTTCCAAGGATCTTCATTTCCACCTCAGTGAATTGCCTACTCCAAAGGAAGTATGGGAGCAACTTGAGAAGCTCTTTGGAAAGCAAGAAGAGATGCGGCCTTTTCAATTGGAAAACGAATTGATTTCCTTGAATCCTGAGAATTTCGATACCATAAATGACTTCTTCACCAAATTCAAGCACTTGGTATTAATATTGAAGCAAAGTGGAGTTGTAAAGGAATATAAATAGTTGATTCTTTCTATTCTTTCAAAACTTGGAAAAGATTATTCGGTATTTGTCTCTACATTCAATTCTGAGAAGCTCACAACCCTGAATTGGAAAATTCCTACCTTAAATGAATTCATTGAATCTCTCACAAAGGAGCATGATAAGTTGTTCAAATGGGGTATATATGCTCCAAATACCAAGCCCTTTTTTCTGGAGGGTCCAAAGGTACAAATGGAAAAGGGAAGCAAAAGAAAGAGAAGCCAAAATTCAAACCTTCCAAGCAAAGAGAGAAAAACAAGCAAGTGGATGAGCCATCCAGTTCAAGAAAAAAGCAAAAAGGGAAAGAGGGAAAAGAGAGATCTAAATGTTCTTATTCCAGAAAGGGATATCATCCTGAAAGCTCATGCATGAAGAAAACCATAGATCATATGGCCCTTCTTTTAGAGAAAAACAACATAACCCTTCCCGACGGTGCAATGAAGAAAAAGAAAGATGATCATCCGAGAGAGGTCATGCACTCATGGAAACAGTTTCGACCCCTTCAACTATACTCATTGATTCTGGAGCTTCCAACCACATGGCTGAAAAAAAATATTCTCTATAATCATTTGATCCCAACAGCACCATCTCCATCCACATGGGAGATGACTCTCAGATCTCTTCAAAGGGAAAAGATACTATTCATTTAAAGCATGGCAGTTTTCACAATGTGCTCTATGTTCCATACTTAGCTTCGAATCTTCTTTTCGTTTATCAGATGACACATACTATTTCACCAAAGAAATTTGTATTCTTCCCTAACAAAGTTTAAATTTTTTATATTCAAAGTGGAAAAATTATTGCGGTCGGAAAAGCAAATCATGCTTCAAAAGCATATGAATTTTCACACTTTCTGCCGCATGACAAGCCCATCACTCTTCTGACTCATGGAAATGAGGTAAGTATGCTATGGCATGAGAGGTTTGGACACCTAAATTATAAATATTTGCATCTGCTACAGAAAAAATCCATGGTTGATGGCCTTCCGACGATCAAATCCTCGAAGGGAATATGCAAAGGTTGCATCATTAGGAAGCACCCCAAGCACAAATTTAACCGAGGCAAAGCTAGCAGAGATTCTTGCATTTTAGGGATGATACATTCTAATATAAGTGGTCCACTCCCACATACCTCCATGAATGGCTCAAGGTATGTTTTGAATTTCATTGACGACTTTTCCATATTTACATGGGTTTTCTTTCTCAAAAACAAGTCAGAAGTACTAGAAAAATTCAAGTTTTTTAAGGCTTCTGTTGTGCCACCGAGAGGAAGATAAAGGCTCTTAGATATGATAATGGAGGTGAATATATCAAATAATAGATGCTGCAACTTTGTACTGAAAGTGGCATTCAGATCCAACACACAGTTCCCTACACACCACAGATGAACGGTGTAGTGGAAAGGAAGAACAGATCACTGAAAGAGATGGCAACATGTATGATTGAATCAAAAGGTTTGGATGAAAATATTTGGGCTGAGGCCATCAATGTTGTTGCATACATTCAAAACAGGGTTCCACATTCATCTTTGATTGATATTACACCTTTCGAAGCTTACATAGGTCACAAACCTGATGTGTCAAATTTCCGTGTTTTTGGCTCAACCGCTTGGGCTAGAATTCCGACTGAAAAGAGAAAATATTTGGATCTGTAAAGTGTTGAATGCATCCTATTGGGATATGCTAAAGAATAAAATTACTAAAAACTCATGGATATCAGATCCAAAAATATATTCATTGAGCAAAGTGTGACATTTGAAGAACCGCTTCAAAATCTAGAACTAGTCGAGGAAGAAACTGCTGAAATACCGCATCCACCAAATGAATAATTTTAAGAAGATGATGAAAGTATTGGTTCTGATATTTCTGATATTTTATTAGACTTTGATGAACATGATATATTAGGTTTATAGGTTGATCCATCTGTTCCCCAGCACTTTCCAAAGTGGGCCCAAAATACACTCAATTCTGCTGTTCAAAACATTGGAAATCCTGCCGATCCAAGGAGGACTCGAGAAGACTTTCAAAGAGAAGGTATGGATCTTTCATTCTCTTATCCTTTTCTATATGAGAAATTATTTTTGATGATAGTTTCAGATCCTAAATCATATTATTATTCCCACCGATATCCGAGATGGAAAACCTCCATGGATGAAGAGTACAGTTCTCTTCAAAAGAATGCTACATGGGAGCTAGTTTCTCTTCCACCTGGGAGGAAATTAGTCCAATGTAAATGGATATACCGCACAAAGGTTTTTGTTGATGGCTCAACCTAAAAATACAAAGCATGGTTGGTTTCTAAAGGTTTCTCCCAAGTCCAAGGAGTGGACTACACTGAGACCTTTGCACCAGTTGCAAAGATGGATTCGATCCGTCTTGTTTTAGCTGTTGCCGCATCCAAACACTAGGAAGTGCACCATATGGATGTGAAGAGTGCATTTCTTCATGGATATCTGGAAGAAGAAATATATATGAAGCATCCAGAAGGTTAAATATCCGATCGAAATTTAGTATCCAGATTGAGAAAGTCATTGTATGGCTTAAAACAGGCCCCAAGATCTTGGTATGCTAAGATGGACTCATTCCTTCTCTCGCAGAACTTCGTAAGGTGAAAATCAGATCCAAATGTGTACCTAAAGAAAACTGAAGGTGAGTTTCTGATTATATTTCTTTATGTTGATGATATTTTGATAACTAGTAGCACTCTCAATTCAAGAGACAAGTTAAAAACCGCTTTGAATCTAGCTTTTGACATGAGCGATTTGGGCTTGCTAAAACAATTTTTGCGGCTTGAGATTGCACAAAAATTTGATGGGATCACCATATCTCAGAAAAAATACATTTCAGACCTGTTAAACAAGTTCAACATGTCAGAATGTAAGGCAGCCCCCTTCCCATTCCTCTTAGGAATCAGTCTTGAGGAGGGAGATTCTACACTGCTTGCAGATTCTACATTGTATCATCAGTTGATCGGTTCTCTACTTTACTTGACACACTCAAGGCCTGATATATCTTATGACATGAGTGATGTATCAATATATATGCAGCAGCCCCATGATCTCCATTGGAGGGCAGCCAAGAGGATCTTACACTACGTGCAGGGTACTCGACACTTTGACATACACTATGTTGCAGATTGTGAGCTACATTTGATTGGGTATACATATTCAGATTGGGAGGGTGATAGTATTGATTGGAAGTCCACTTTTGGTTATATTTTCATGATTGGAAATGGGCCTATTTGTTGTTCAAGCAAAAATCAGGCAGCCATTACATTATCTTCAGTAGAGGCAGAGTATTGAGGAGTAGTCAATGCTTGCATTCAGGCAGTTTGGTTGTAGGGTATTTTGTCAGAGTTTGATATTCGTAGTACTACTTCGAATGTCATTTTTTGTGACAATCAAAGTGATATCAAGAGCTCGATGGATCTTTTTCAGAGACAGAAGACCAAGCACATCGAGATCCACATGCACTACATTCGAGAACTTGTGCATGACTGTACCATTGTTTTGCAATATTACCCTACCAATGAGCAAATTGCAGACATCTTCACCAAGAGATTCACTAAGAAGAATTTCTCTTACCTCCGTTCATTGTTGGGGGTGAGTTCCATCATGGTGGAGACAAATTAGATCCTTCTATGTTCAGCTTGAGGGGGGGGCTTTCTTCCCATTCGGTTTTCCCTCTTTCCTCACTTAGACTTATTTCTAGCATTTTTGGATTATTGTATCGGGGCGACCTTTGGTCTTAGTAAACAGGGCCCTATTATTTTTTACATCATAGTATAGCTCGAGCGGGGGTGTTAGGATATCTCATCATTCATTTTTGCACTTTGCATGCATCCGCATGCAACCCAGTCACCAGTTTGATGCCTCCAGCACCTTGTCCCCAGTCTACCAGCACCCGGGAGCTTCCTTCCACTCAGTTTTATCCCTCCTAGTGCTTAGTGCACCCCGCATGCACCTACCACTTGTGAAAGGTTCCCTCTCTCACCTATCACTCAGTTCACTTCAGTTAGCTAGTTGTCTTTCCTTGATTTAAGGCTAGATTGACTCATAACTACTTGTATCACTCCGTTGGACCCCCAATGAGACTAGACTTCCTATTCTGACTCTAGTTAGCTCCTCATGCGCCCTCCACTGAGCCTCCTTCATTCAGTTAGTGCCTACATGTGCCAGTTACACCTACCACACTCAGTTAGACTCAGTTTGACACCTGGTTGACCATTACATGTGCATTGATGACTCCACTGATTTGATGATGAGGACTCCTAGTTGGCGCCAAGCTACACCATGCAATATATTTGAATGAACTCCTTGGATAATTCAAATTTCTCAGTCATTGTTACTGTATTGTATTGTATTCTACTATTCTAAGTTCAATAGAGCACTACTGCAAGCCTTTTGCACAGTTTATACCATATTTCTGAGTTTCATCTTGTGATTGATTTACTTGTTCATTAGATCTACTGTGTTTCAATTTCACACTAAAACCACTTCCAGGGCTTCCCTTCCCTCCCCAGGAATCAGGTGTAAGTATACAACTCCTTCATAGGTTAGTTATACATAAACATTCATCTTCAAACCATGAAACTCTATCATACATTATTAGATATAAAATGCATTAAACAGATTTAATCAACACATCTATCATATGCAATAATTACAAGGCATTAACTCATGCAATATAAGATATGCATATAAAAGTGAACTCAGCCTCTTACTCAGGCCTGTACATGACTTCATGTCACTTCCATTCATATACATACATTCCACAATTCCATAATTATACACAAGCATTCATCACAAAACAATGAAACACCATCATTATTATAACAGAAGTACTTATCTTTCAATTCCGAAGCAACTGGCTAAGTGAGAGCAACGTTCCACCCAACCTTAGATCTATGTCCATCCTATACTATTTCAGCTAAGAGATCACCCCCGACCTAGGCAGTGTATCCACTAAGGAGGGCTAACAGGTTCTCTCACAATCAAGGCTGCATTTTCTTACTAAACCAGTCTGTAGTTGGGTTTATCAAGAATTTCAGGGCTCCTACCCATGTTAAGCCAACCTATAGTGGTTTCTCAAGCATTCAGGGATAACAAGGAAGGCATTGCTAAGTCAGTGAACTCTACCACAGAGTTGCAGGAATCTCAACACTCATTTTCCCTGGCACCCACAATACCTACCACATCCAACACAAGGAAGACCTATAGCACTATTACACAGCCATTAAAGGCATCTTCCCTTCCAGTGTTATTCCAGCATGGGCATAGAAAGGTCAAGTCACTCTCAGTCGACCTGGAACCCACAATACCTACCACATCCAACACAAGGAAGATCCTTCTCTCTGTTGCACAGTCTCTCATGATCTTTCGCTTCCAGTCCTATTCTGGCATGGGCATAGAAAGGTCTAGTCACTAGTTTTTTGAGACTATAGCCTTCACTGGGTTTATCAAGCAACCCAACTCTCTCCTGCAATTCAACAACTGATTCGTTACCAGGCTTGGGGTTTCCTCATGATCGCTCTGCCAATACCACTCTGCAACATCTTCTGTCAATGCCACTCCGCCGCTGTAACTTGGTTTTTCACATAGGGTGCTACAGCTACCAGCTCTCAGACCTTTTCTATCACACAAGAAGCACGAGTAACCTCAGATTTCCCTCCACCGATCGGTTTGGTGGATACAAGAAATACATGAATGAATTATCTGCGAGGGCCGATGGTTCGTGAAAATGGAAAATGCATGAATGGGCGAGTGAGTGAGTAAAAAATGTCTGTATGTCTCCCCTCCCTGAATGAATCCTCCTCCCGGATAGTTAAACAGGTTCAACGAGTTTCCCCAAGCGATTGAGTGTCATCCTGCACAAGCGATCAGAGCCATGCCCTGCCATACGAAATCGCAAGCATCATCCATACTCCAGCAGCCTCAGTAATCAGGGTTCTCAACCACACACTACAATTGCATTAATGTCAGTAGGGAGTTCCAACGGGTTCCTAGTCAGACGTGTGAAAACATGGGAAACCAATCCCAACCCGCCTCACCTCTCCCTAGTGGATACACTTGGACCCTTCTCATTCGTTTCCTCCTTATCCAGCTTCTTGGTTATTTTATTCATCCAATAAAAATTACATCTTTTACATTTCTTCATGCCTTAATCAGTCCATGAATAATCAAACTGTCCAAATACTTTCATAAGCAATAACTTAAGCATCCACTAGTGGGGCCTTGGCCTTGAGCTCCACACTAGGGAAAATACACATACTATATATACATAGTATTTACACTGAATCCAATACACATCAAGGGAAAAATGGGGTATTACAACTCTCTCTCCCTTAAAAAAACACCATCCTCGATGTTCCCAAAACTGAACAAAAATGGGAATGCCTCTTTCATGGCATCCTCCAGCTCCCATGTGGCCTCTGTTGGACTAAGGTGCCTCCATTGCACCTTTACCTGCCCTATGGCACGGTTCTGGAGTAAGGTAACCTTCCTGTCAAGGATGCATGTAGGCTCCACCTAGAACTCTCCCTCTGGTTCCACATGTATCACATGCCAATCAATGATATGATTAGGATCATGTACATATTTCTTAAACAAAGATAAATGGAAAACATTATGAGCTTTCATGTTAGCAGGAAATACAATCCTATATGCAACTTTCCCTATCCTATCAAGAATTTCAAATAGCCCACAATATCTGGGTGCCAACTTGGCACAAATTCCCAATTTGATGGAACTCTTCCTGGGTCTCACTCTCAAGTAGACATGGTCCCCAATCTAAAATTCCTTATGCACTCTTTTCAGATCTGCATAACTCTTATGCCTGTCCTGTGCTACCTTAAAATTATGTCTGATCTTAACAACTTCATGTTCCATTTCCTCAATCATTTCCTCAATCATGTTCCAAGCACTACTCCGTTCACTGGGCTATCCCAGCTCACTGGAGTTCTGCATCCTTTTTCCGTACAACACTTCAAAAGGAGTCATCTTCAATGATGCTTGATGCCCATTGTTGTAAGCAAATTCCACTAAGTGTAAATAGTCTTCCCACTTAGATGGCTTATCCATCACATACATCCTTAACATATCTTCAAGGATCTGATTCACTCTCTCAGTCTGACCATTTGTCTAAGGATGATAGGTTGTACTAAACTTCAATTGAGTTCCCAACTCTTGGAACAATCCTTTCCAAAAATTGGATGTGAACTTTGTATCACGATCAGAAATTATTGCCTTAGGAAATTCATGCAATCTGAATATCTCTCTCATGAAGATATCTGCAATGTAATTAGCCTTGTGGGTGGAATTGACTGGAATGAAATGAGCTACCTTTGATAGCTTTTCCACCACCACCATGAATGAATCATGCTTCTTCACTATCATAGGAAATCCTGTTATGAAATCCATAGAGATTAATTCCCACTTCCATTACGGGATGGGCAATGGATGCAACAATCCTGCTAAATGTTGGTGCTCTACCTTGACCTAATGACACTTCTGACATCGAGCAATGTACTCAGCTATGTCCTTTTTCGTACCATGCCAAGAAGTATTGCTTTCTTGCTGCTGTTATAGTCTTTTGATATCCTGGGTGCCCTAAGTATGGCTTCTGATGTATCTCATCCATCACCAACTTCTTCAAATCTGCACGGTTTGGGATGTACAGTCTGGTGTTTTGATAAATGAGAACATCATCCTCACCCAGCTGATATCTTGCATATTTTTCATCTATAACATTCTATTGCAATTTCTCTTTAATCTGGAGATAAACTTTATCACTATCTTGAGCCTCTAAAATTCTTTCCTTAAAGTCTGATTCACATCTACTTATTGCTGCAATATGGAATTCATTGCTGAGTGCATCAACAACCTTATTCTCCTTACCTTTGACATGCTTAATCTCCAAATCAAACTCACAAAGAAACTCCATCCATCTAGTTTGCCTTGCATTCATATTTGGCTGGTCAAACAAGTATTTCAAACTCATATAATCCGTTTTGAGTGTTGATGTATTTGTAACTTTAGAAGATATTCACTCGTATATTACATTTGTACTTTATTGTGTATCCAACAGAGATGTCTTATTCCTCTGATTGGAAGTGTCATCATTTTTATTTGCAAGTGTCGCAAGATACATTGTAAGTGTCATCATTTGTATTGATGGGTTGTTAGACCACTAGTATGGGGTTGGCCCTAGTTAGGTCATGTGGTTGGGTTATTAGGATTCATTAAGAAGTCGACCCCAGTGATTTATTGGCAAGTCAAGTCAGTGCATAAATAGAGAGGTTGTGTCTCTCATTTGATTCATTCACTCACTTCTCAAGCTCGCATAGCTAAGAGAGAAAGTGGTGCACATGTGGAGGAGGAGGAGCATCTGCTAGAGACATCTTATTGGGTTTGATCCTTGTGATCTTGTATTGGGGCTTATTCTATCTCTGAGGAAGCTGTGGGATTTTTCACCTTCTTGGTTTTCCCCAGTGAAAATCTGTGTCTCTTGTGTTATTGCTATTGTGTCTATGATTGATATGTTGTACATGTTATTCTCTTAGTGATCCTGAATGATAATGGAATGAAATTATCAAAAAATTAACATGGTATCAGAGTTGACCTAAGAAGAAGGAACTATGCAGCTATGGAAGCTAGGGATTCTTAATTTTTGGGTTTCTCTCCACATATCATCAAAGGCAGGAGGCTAGATTGACTCTCCTAGAAAGGGCACATCTTTCTGTTGAGACATAATTCAATTCTGAGCATTTTCAATTTTTGACCCAAAAATTAGGGTTTATGCAAAGGTTGGAATTTCTGAAATACGAGACCACGGCTAGAAGCTCCTCTGCAAAATCAAAGTTTAGAGATTTGGATCAAACTTTTTGGTTGGCTGAAGCTTCGGGAAAATCAAACCCTAATTCAGGGTCCTACCTAGTGAATCCGAAAGTTTCAAAAGCAATTTTGACGGGTGAAAATTTGCAGATTTCAAATTCTGAGTATACCAGCTTGACCATCTCAGCAAGGTGCATCTTTCTATCCTTTCAGAAGTTTGAAATTCAAATTTTGAATTTTTAGGGTTTCTCTAACAGACCCTAATCTAGCTCCAGATCCAGTTTTTAGCAAATCAAGTGGTAAGACCTGAATCTTTTATTTCCATTTGAGTTTCTCATTAAATTGTCTCACCGCACCAAGCTTGAGGATAAGCTTGAAGGGGATGATAAATTTCGAGCCTAGAAGTATAGGATTGGGTTAATCCTAGAAGAGAATGAGTTGGACAACTATGTAAAGGAAGAGGTTCTAGTTCCAGAGGGAGATGAGGCTAAGGCCTTACACAAGAAGAACTTGGTCAAATCCAAGAGAATCATTGCTGATTCTATTAAGGACCATCTCATACCCCATGTGTCTTCCCTTAAGACACCTAAGAAGATGTTTGACTCTTTGACTAAGTTGTTTGAGGGTAAGAACATAAATCAGAAGATGACTCCACGGAACCAATTGAAAGGGGTAAAGATCCAGAATGGAGAAACCATTCAATCCTACTTTTCTAAGGTCTCTCAAATCAAGGAACAACTTGAAGCTGTGGATGAAGTAGTGGAGAATGGATAAATTGTAATGACCACTTTGAATGGCCTACCTAGGTCACGAGAATCCTTCATCGAAGGAATCTGTGCAAGAAAGAAAATGATCTCCTTTAGTAGACTATGGGAGGAATGTTCACAAGAAGAAGCAAGGCTTGTGGCCCGAGAAGAAAAGATGGGATGTCAAGATCAAGCTTTCACAGCTCACACCAAGAAAGGAAAGTTCAAAAGGAAACCATCTCACCACAAGAAATCTTCTCATTCTTATCATAAAGAGAAGAAAGATCTGAGATGCTTCAATTGCAATGAGAAAGGACAGTTTTCCTCAGAATGTCCCAAGAAAAGAAAAGAAGTTAACAACAACTTCAAGAAGAGGCATCATGCTCATGTTGTTGAGGATGATGAACCTACCATGAAGAAGAATAGGGCAGAAAGTGAAGACTCTAAGTGAGGAAGAATATGTGATGATCTGTGCTCTCACAAGTACTATCTCACATGGATGTGATGATTGGCTTATTGATAGTGGGGCTTCCAAACACGTGATGGGATTTAAAGAATCTTTTATAGATCTATATGAACATGAGTCACCCCATAAGGTGAAACTTGGGGATGACTACCAATATCCCATAAAAGGAAGTGGTGAAGCCTCCTACAAGTTATACTCTGGGAAGTCTTTAAAGATGCAAGATGTTCTATATGTACCTGGAATCAAAAAGAATCTTCTCTCCATATCATCTCTGGATGCAAAGGGAATGAGAGTTGCATTTATAGATGGCCAAGTACTCATGTGGCCAAAGGGTAAGACTATAGATGATGCAGTGGTGATTGGAGAGCAAGAGGGAGGATTGTACAAATTAAAGGGACAACCTGAAAATGCCATGGTACATGAATCCAGGGAGCCAAGTGAAATTTAGCATAGAAGTCTTGCTCATGTGCACTATAGGGAACTACCAATTGCAATCAAAGCAGTAGAAGGTCTTCCTGAAATCCAGTTAAAACATGAAGGTATTTGCAAAGGAACACAAAGAAGGCATTTCCAAGGAGTGGAAGCAAAGTAAAAGGAACTTTGGAGATTATCCACTCCGATGTATGTGGACCAATGTCATCCAGTTCTATGAGTGGGTATGTATATTATGTCTCCTTCATTGATGATTTCTCTAGGAAGACTTGGGTTTACTTCTTGAAGAATAAAAATGAAGCGTTTGATAAGTTCAAAGAATTCAAAGCCTTGATAGAAAATCAAATTGATAAGAAGATCAAGATCTTTAGATCTGACAATGGTAGAGAATTCACTTCAGGAGACTTCAAGAAGTTATGCAATGATTCAGGGATTAAGAGGGAGTTGAATACTCCTTAAAATCCACAACAGAAAGGAGTAGAAGAAGCTACTTCAGAATCGAACCCCAGCAGCTCCTGCAAGAAAGCAAAGATTGAGAGGGAGTCCACCCAACAAACAAACAAAGATAAGTATTTGAATTGTCATTTCTTATATATTTGATTGTTTAAATAATATTGTTCAATCATGTATTTACTTATGTTCCTAGACTTAGGTTGTGTATTATGCATATTAGAATAATTGCATTAATGAACAGTATACTACTAATATGCATGTAATGGGTAAGTGGCCTATGGCACTGTACAACATTCCATTGCTACTTATCTAGAATGAAACCTCTTTGTTCACATGTTGGGAGTAGTGAAAACTCTTAACAATGTTTTGGTAGAGATGGAAGGCATCTAGAAAGTTACGGGATATGGATAAATGTTGTATTGAAGCATTGGCTAAGATAATTGCATGACTGTATGACATATGCCTTTATGTGTAAAGACTTTGTTCTATAAACTATGAGAATTTTATAATCATGCAATTGAATTTGACTTGTAGGAAAGATCGTGTACAATCACCTACAAAAGAAGGACTACAACATTTGTTCCAACAATGAAATTCAAAGAAAACTATCTATTGAAGATATTGAAGAATCTGAAGTTCCCAATATCCAGGATGCAGTAATGGAAGGATGCCATGGTCAAGGAATACCAGTCAATCATGAAGAATGATGTTTGGGATGTATTCCCAAGACCTGAAGGGATGTCTGTTGTGACTTCCAAGTGGATCTATAAGATCAAGCATGCTACAGATGGTAGCATAGAGAAATAAAAGGCGAGGTTTGTAGCTCGTGGCTTCTCCCAGAAAGAGGGAATAGATTATGAAGACACTTTTACTCCTGTAGCCAGATACACTTCCATCAGAACAGTACTTTCTCTGGCTGCAGTGATGAAATGGAAGATACACCAGATGGATGTCAAGACAGCCTTCTTGAATGCTGTAGTTGAAGAGGAAGTGTATGTGGAGCGGCCACTCGATTTTGAGACACATGACAGAGAGTCATATGTATGCAAGTTGAAGAAAGCCTTGTATGGATTGAAACAAGCTCCTAGGACTTGGTATGGTAGGATGGACATTTTTCTATCCAGTTTGGGCTTTACGGAGAGTAAAGAAGATTCCAACCTTTACTACGTGGTTGAGGAAGGAAATCCAGTGATACTACTCATATATGTGGATGACCTATTTGTTACAGGAGAGGATGGGTTGATTGTCGACGCCAAGAGGAAGCTTGCAACCGAGTTCGAGATAAAGGACTTGGAGATGATGCATTACTTTCTAGGTATGGAGGTGTGACAGAGTGCAGATGGGATCTTCCTTGGACAAGGGAAGTATGCAATAGAGATCTTGAAGAGGTTCGGGATGATGGACTGCAAGGCCATGGCCACACCTATGGCATCAAACCTCTTCTGTGTGATGCTTTATCTGAGCTTGTTAATACCCAAAAAGTGCTCACTACCTCATCCACCCCAGTACATGACTCATTTGTCCATATTTCCTACCATATTTACCTTCAAAACCTTAAAATCCCATTAAAAATCCTCCAAAGAGATAAAAAACCCCTTTTCCCCCCAAAATTATCCAAAATTCCTCCAAAATAGAAAAAACCCTCTAAAAAGGGAATAAAAAATATAAAAAAAATGAGTAAAAAGAGGGAAAAAGGAGGAAAAAACCCTATACAACTGACCTAAACCATATGGTTCCCGAAACCATAGGCCAACACTCCACCACTAAAAACCTATAAATAGGTGATGGAGGCCCCTCATTTCATATCCACAGTCAAATACACCCTTACTCTACCAAAATCACTCTTGAAACCCTAGCTCACCCTTGAGCTACTTTCACCCTTGAATGCCCCTTTTGGCCCATTTCCAACCCTTTTGAGAAAGAGAAGGAGCAAAGCTGGACTTTCGAGCAACCCTCCTGGACTATTGCAAGAACATCACCAACCTCTACACCTGAGGTAAAATTTTAATAAAAAAAAGAAAGATCTTCACCATATTTCCATGTTTTGTTATGTTTATTAATGCTCATGCTAGTTTAGAATTCGTATTGTTTTATTACTTTAATTTACTGTTTATTGAACTGCTACTAAGGAGTCCATTCTCCTTAGTAGGTGGTCATTTGCACAAGCTAGGGTGAAAACCCTAGCTGCAGTTTTGGCGACTCCCCTAGTGTTCCTTTGAATTTCTAGTTATAGTTTTAAAGTTTTAAACGTTTTTAATTTTCTGCAATATTTTTCTGTTTTTTCCTTTCGGCTGTCATAAACCGCGTCTTTTACCCCCCACAGTTGCGTTCCGACCACATCTTTCAGGCATTTACCTGCAATCCGACCGTGGCTCTTAGACTGTTTCCGGCGACCTGCCGTCGGATTCAAGTCTGTTACCTACGATCCAACCATGGCTATTAGCTTGTTTGGTGTGACCCGTCGGCATCTTTAGGCCATTTTTTCTCGTCATGCCTGCGGCTTTCAACCATTTTTCTGCAACCCGCCGGCGTCTTTAGGCCATTTTTCTGTGTCCTGCCTACGGCTTTCAGCCATTCTTCTGCAACCCACTAACGTCTTTAGGCCATTTTCCTGCGACCTGTTTGCGGCTTTCAGCCATTTTCCTGCAACCCGCCTGTGGCTTTCGACCTGTTTCCGGCGGCCCGACTGCATCTTTTAGCCAAAATCCCGCAACCTGTCCACGACTGTTGAGCTGTTTCCCGCAGTCCGACTGCCCAAATTTGCCACAGACCTGCGGTCTGTTTTCTGCACTTTTTCCTATTTTGAACCCAGCACTTTGCTGCAATATTTTCTGCACTTGCATA
The DNA here is from genome assembly GCA_027924585.1 of Larix kaempferi. Lineage (NCBI taxonomy): Eukaryota > Viridiplantae > Streptophyta > Pinopsida > Pinales > Pinaceae > Larix > Larix kaempferi. Next base: position 8,467,984 of record BSBM01000577.1, read on the forward strand.
GCCATTTGTCCTACCTGTAGCCATCCTTCCCTACAGCCTTTTCTGCAGTATTATTTATGTTCCATTTACAGAATATTTTTTAAATTTCAGCATTTTAATTGAAAAAGAGAAAATTTTGCATTTCAAAGTTTAAATTCAGTATTGTTATTTTTAGTTAGCAAGTTTCCCACCCCATGGCACTTCTTATTTGGGTTCATCATCTCACACGCACACACTCTGTCACCTAATTCAAGTGAGCCTTAAAAAACTACTTAACACAACCAACATTCTAACCTCACTTGGAGAACACATAAGAATTTTTGTAGTTAGGTAGGATCGGGGGGATAGGCATCCAAATAACACCCCTCGGTTGCTTACACTTGAGACATAGTTGTTGTCCATTTGGGAACCAAAATCCCCTAGTATTTTTTGGCACTGTCACAACCAGTTTGTCAGACGGCCTCTCCCCTAGGAGGGTTGAAGTCGCCAGACTGGTTCCGAAGGCCTGAGTGGAATACCGCAATCCATTCAGTAACCGAAGGCTACCTTTTGCAGTTCTCGGGGTATCACCTGTATGGGGATACAACGGTGATAGAATCAAATGACAGATTCACCTTTTCTGGATGTGTCATGAACGGGGTATCTTAGTTGCCTTTCTTCTAGGATTGACTACCCGGTGTCCCTCCTAGTAGGGGGATATATTTATCCACTTGGATCTACTATCCATATTGTCTGACTTGGATTTCATCAGCTTGCAGAGGATATGTCTAGTTGAGTCAGAATACTATTTAGTTAGGTGTTTGCATGCTCCCTTACCTCCTTTTGGTCTAGTGAGTCCACTATTTTTATTTTTTAGGAAACCTGCTGCTTGTTGGTATGCTGACCATTTTTGTTGATACTCCACTTATTGTAGCACAGCTATTACAGTAAGTGTTTTGAGTTGGTTGTTGGCCTAAGTGCCATATTTTTTGAGCCCTCCTTTTGCACACTCGGTTGCATTAGGGTTTTTGAGTTGTTTTTCACTCAACAAAACCCCCAAATATTTGACACCATCTGTCACCATTGAGTCCCCAAGACATTCTCAGCACCTCCGAGGCAAGCCCCCACACCACGGTTCACTTGACACCACTCGTCATAGACATAGATCTTCATCACTTGATACCACTCATCATAGATCTCGAGCCTTGTCACTTGACTCCACTCATCAGCGGCATAGAACTCCATCACCTGAGCTAGACACCCCTTATTTTACCTTTGATTCTGAGGCAGAGTATAAGAACCCCATTTACACTGCACCAACCAGCCCCATGGCTGGCGTGACTTCCACCCCTTTCTTTGTAGGGACCATTGGTGGAGCATCCACCACCACACCTACTTTGGATATGCCCTCGATGGGGACCACATCTACCATTCCGATCACTACACCCATTCCAGTAGTTGGCATACCCATTCCCACTCCATTAGTGACTCACCCTACCCTTGGCGGTGCAAGACCATCCCATACCACTTTTGTTCCTCCACTTGGGGGCAACATCCCGAACCCAGCCCCTCCAATTGGGGTCATTGGCCCCACCATGGTCCAACCCACTAGTATGTCACATCCTTCTACTAGTTTGCCATTCATGGCTAGCCTCAACCTTCTTGACCTAGCTAGATTGACTAACGATCCCATCAGACACGACCCTACGTGGCCTCACATGCCCACCAAGCTTCCCTCTGACATCCCTAAGTTTGAGGGAAAGGCAGGTGAGGACCCCCAGAACCATATTATGTCCTTCCATCTATGGTGTTCCTCCAACTCCATAGTCGATGACTATGTCTGCCTCCGTCTTTTATAGCGCACCCTCACTGGCTCTGCAGCTAAGTGGTATATCGAGCAACCCCATGGGACCCATGCCACCTTTACTTCCCTTGCCTCGACCTTCTTGCAGTTCTTTCAATTACATGTCCGCTATAACGCGAGAGTTGAGATCCTACTGTCTTGCAGACAAAACACGGCTACCCACATCACTGACCACATTCATGAGTGGCGTCGACACCGCAGCCTCTGCAAAATCAAGTTAGATGACCGTATCTTATTAGATTGGTTTCTAAAATCCCTCCTTCTTGTCATTACCAAGGATGTGGCATCTAAGTGACGCCAGTCCGAACAAGAGTCCATCCTCAAAGCCCAGCAATTTGACGTCATTTATGCCCAGTCGGGTTATCTATATACCATCATACCTGACGGCCCTCATGGCGATTCTTCCCAACATAATGCATCGGGGGCATCCCATGCCGTAGATGACATCATCGGCCACATTGCCTCGCATCCCCAACCCTTTTCCATAGCACATCCTATCCATGGCCCCGACCTTTCACGGGCTACATCTCAATCTGGAGCAACCAATTAGTATGCTCCTATGGCACATCACCACCATTCCCACAGACCCTCGTGTCCACTTCAGTGCTTTGGTCATGCGTCCCCTACTTACGCCCCCCCGATCGCACCTCAGCCCTATTAACACCCACAAGCTGCACCAGCCCCTGTGTCCTCTCAAGCCCACCGTGCTTATTACCCACCATAGGCAGCCCCTACGGCAAACCCACAACCCGTTCCATAGACGTATCAGCAACCCCAATAAGGTTCAGCACCTATGCAGCCTCCCCCTACTTATTATACACTGCAGCCTGCTCCCGCAGCTGCACAACCCCAGAACCCACCTGCTGCCCAAGGGAAAGTATACGCCCAACAGAATCCACCGCAGAACCAAAACAACCAATGCCAACAGGACCAGCAAAACCGTGGCAAAGGCCGTAACCGTGGGAACAACCACCCTCCAGATCAAAGCGGTCAACCTCCCAATCCCCCAAACAACAATAACGCAGCCCCTGCTAACCAAAACCCTGATTGGCCACCCAAGTAGGCCAAAAATCGTAATTTGCGAACAAACTACCCTTGTTCTATTTGCGGGGTCTTTGGCCACTACACACATGCTTTCCCACATTTGGAGCGAGCTTGGAAACTCTAGACTGATGATGCCCATCGCCAAGGGCACGTGGATCCTCAGGTGCCACCCAACCCCCCACCCCCTCAGCAACAACCTTTGGTGCTGCAAAACCCCTTACCAACCCAAGACGTAGTGAACACTTAGCCGTTTTCTCCCCCTCAAGGCAACGCGCCACCACAACAACAGATCACTTATGCCGCTCCTGATCAACCCATGTTAGACTCAGGTACCCATCACTTATTAATGATGTCATCCGTTGATGTCAACCTCCAAACCCGTCGGAACCAATATGGCTCCACCCCTGAAGCCTATCCCGCCGACAAAAACACTAACGCTCATCCCACTGATCAGACATTACGTATACCTCCGGCTCCACTTGATGGCGCCTCTAAAGCATCTCGCTTCCCACTTCGTCTCATCAATAATAACCCCAATGCTCGCGCTGCGTCAAATTACAACATTGTAGATGACTTAGCCCAATCTCCCGCAGCCATGTCTGTGTTAGAAGTCTTAAAAAACTATCCTTCACAGCACAAGACTTTTCTCTCTGCCATTGGTGCTATTGACCCAAATGATTCACAACTGATGGCCTTCGCTTTGGACCAGTCTGAACCATGCCTGCCTTCCACTTTAGCATTCCAAGTTTCTGTTTCCATTCGAAATCTTGTCATCCATCGGTGCATTATCGATGAAGGTGCCTCTACATGCATTATGTCCACATTCGTTTGGAAAAAGTTGGGATCCCCTACTCTTCAGCAGTCCACCACTACGTTGTGAGCCTACGACGGCCATTCGGCTGAACCCCAAGGTCTCTTAGCTAATGTCCCCATCCAGTTGGCTGGAAAAACCGTGCTCATTGACATAGAGTTCATCAATGCCCAACTTGATTATAACCTCTTACTTGGCTGTAGCTACATGTATGCCATGCGGGCAGTTGCCTCATCTATTTTTCGTACCATGATGTTCCCCCATGACGGATGCGTGGTTAAGGTTGACCAACTCACCTATTACGATCCCAATGCCCCCACTGCACCCGAAAATGTTCTCCCCATGGTTGAACAACCTGTTTGTGGTGCAACTACCTCATTTGTTTCCTCTATGGGACCTGAACTTTACTCAGATACGCCGATGACTTCAACATTCCAATCCATTCCACCCCCGTCATCCGCAACCGAAGTATCTGACCTATGTACCCTTTCTCACAATACACAAACACCCAACAATCAACCGCCCTTGTTACCCAAACCACCATTGGTACCTAGTCACATTGGTGTTACACCCACCCACACAATCCCCTTCCTATTCCCTCCCTCGGGAGTAGTAAGCGCCCCAGTTATGGCTACTCTCAGCCTCCCCGGGTTAACCTTAGGATTACCCATGTGGTATATTTCACCTCCCGTTCCCCCGCCAACACCAAATGTCGTCCTTCAACCGGTGTAACCCATTGTCACTACTAGTCAACCACCTCCCAGTGTCACTACCCTTTCTTCATCTACGAATCCCCCTCCTCCTATCAAGCCCACTGGGGGCAGAGTCCCACAACCATACACTACTGTACCCCCTCCCAAAGAAGTTAAAACCCCCCCACCCCCCCCGTGTTTCGTGCTCCTCCCAAATGCTTGTTGTGTGATGAGTTAGGCCATCCGACTCATCAATGTCCACAATTACCTGCATTATAGGAACACATGCAAATGCTTGACAACGATCCCAACATCCCGGTTGTCGAACTCGATCCAACCACTAAGCCTCATGATAAATCACTGCATACCAACCACCCTTGTGCAATATGCGGTATTTATGACCATTACTCACATCACTGTCCCAATCTACCAGATTACAGAGCAACTCTCTATGAGATGAATAATTTGGACCTTGAGATAGCACCCCCCACAATTGAGGAGATCCACCCCCCGGTCTCATCCCCATCCGGAGAGATTAGCACCATTTATATGATCTCTTCGACTACCACTCCCTCGTCAACCGATTTGAAAACTCAACGTTTTTGCAATGATGAGGAGATTCTTGAGGCTCTCACTGCCCCGGATTATCCCTGGGACGACATGCACCATCATTCCTATTTCCTCCCAGAAGACTCCTACTCTACCACAGCTACCCAATTTGCGATTGAGTCCAAAGATTTCCTTCCCATCAAAGTCAACTGGTTTAAGGATCCTATTCCCGCTCCTAAAGCTTTTGAGGAAGGTAACATGGCCAACATCTCACCCGTCATCCACATCGATATCTCTAACCCACCCGATGCTCTTGAAATCATTACATTAGGAGCCTCCTGTAGTGAGTATGAGATTGGAGAGTACAAAAAACTTTTTCAAGAGTTCCGCGATGTATTTTCCTGGTCCTATACCGAAATTCCTGGTCTTGACCCCGCTATCATAGAGCACCACTTTGACACTTCTAAGTTAGGGGGAATAATAGATTACCTCGACCCTAGGATAGGGGGCATGATCAACCATTTTGAACCTTCCCCATCACATCTATCTCAGCACGTCCATGACCCCCTTGTTCAAACCAACACATATGTGATCCACAATCATAAACCCCATGCACATAGCATGGGGGCAAGTCATTAACCATGCTCACTTTTTCACATGCGTGATCTCAAGCATTTTTGAGGTCACATGTCACTTGTATATATGATTTGATTTGATACACCTAGTATTCTGCCCCTGCGGGTCATCATTTCTCCCCACCACTGCATCCTTGGCTTGGTGGGATCACCTTTATTTGCAACCATTTTTTAACCTAGTTATTTCCTTAGACCATTCCAGAGTCCTTATGACCTCCGTTTTTCTCACCATGTGCACCGCCAGATTCATATTTCCGTGCTTGTGATGAAGCTTGAGATCATTTCTCGCTCTCACCAGAACCTTTATTGACATCATGACATTTCACCGTCTTGTCGCAATTTGCGTGCCACATTGACCGTAGCCCATTTTTTGATATACTTGATATCATCGGATTCATTTTTTTTGAGCCCGTGATGATGCTTGAGATCATTTCTCACTCTCACCCCCATATTTTTCGGGTATTTTTTTCAAAATGCCCCCTGTCACCTCGATTTGTGTGCCACTTCAGTCGTTCTCCATTTTTGACACTTTATGTATCGCCGGATTCATTTTTTCCGAGCTCGTGATGATGCATGAGATCATTTCTCGCTCTCACTTGGTACAATTTCAACATTGTGTTCCGACACCTTGCTGCCTCGGTTTGCGTGCCACATCAGCCGCCATCGGATTGTTTCACATTTTTACATGAGCCATTCACTCGTGTCATACTGCCATTATTTCGTTATTTTTCCACCATTCATTATCCTGCAAGGAGGCCCACCAGTGTTCCCCCCTACCCTCGTTCTTGGTCATCATAAATGTTCCTTGATTGAACACTTCCTACTTGCCTGGCCATTCCTTTTGTTCGGTATAATTTTATCCCTTTTTTGGGCCGGACAAGTCCTTTACGAAAAAGGCACTTAGGGAGTTTCTGTTAAGCTCTTTTCTAACTCCTAAAACAATGAAAAGATCGCCGAGCAATCTTTCTTCCTTTCATGCTCGTTAAAGTACCTAAAAGGCTGTCTATCTGGTATAAGTTTAACCCTTTTCCGGACCTGGTAGACTAATTACGAAAAAGGAATACTCTAGTCACAGCAGCTAGAAGAGTTCTTCATTGCATCCTTTTATGCTTCTTTGGGCCTGTTGAGATATTGTAACTTCAAAGAATATTATATTTGTACTTTATTATTCCGGAGATGTTTCATTCCTCCGTGAAGATCTTATTGTATATCCGGAGATGTTTATTCCTCCGTCGGAATGTGGTAACTCGGGTTATTAGACTTCCCTAGTGGGAGTCGGCCCTGTATGTGTCATGTGGGTCAAAGGGTTATTAGACCACCCTAGAGGGGTCATCCCAGTTAGTTGTAGTGGGGTATTTAACCCATTGGTTAAATACGAGCCTACGTGTACTTGTGTAAAAGATATGTCAGAGTAGTGTATAAATAGAGGAGGTGTGTTCCTCATTTGACACACACACTCACTTGAGAAAGGCGCACTTGTGGAGGAGAGGTCTGCTATGGTGGAGGAGGATATCATGTCTTTGGTTTGCATCTTTGTATATTGCTGGTCATCTATATTGAGGAAGCTTTGCTGGGTTTTCTACCCCATGAGGGTTTCCCAGGATAAATCTCTGTCTCTTGTGTTTATGCTATGGTTATTGTTTCTTCAGTGATCCTGCATATGCTATTATTGTGAAATGGAATGTAATGCTTCTATTTTCTATCTAGCATATTAAATCTTAACATGGTATCAGAGCTAACTTGAAGGAAGGCAAGGTATGGCACTTACGACACTTGCTTTACTTACGACAATTTGAAGGTTAGGGTTTTACATAGCAAAAACCAGTCATCGGGGAACATTCGCTATAAACCCATTTCTGAGAAGTTTCAGGGTCTGAAAAGTTTATAGGTCGAAGATAACATCCCCAGGTACCTTGTGTCCAAAGGGCACCCTCAGCTTCGTTGTACCTTATGAGTTATGATCAGTACAAGTTAGGGTTTCTGCCTCTTCCAGATCTCAGTCAAAATAAGGTAACCTTGGAAAAAAGGTCATAACTTGGGCTAGGAAGCTCCAAATGAAATTTTTTAAACATTGACAGGTAGTACACAGATTGTACTATCTTAAGAAACTTTTTCAGAGGCTGAAGGTGAACTAGTGACACGTGGCACGCCGTACAAGTTTGCTCTCCTGTTTTATCCCATAAACAGGTCACGTTCCGACACTTGGCATAACTCTCTCTCAGAGAGTCCAATTGAGGTCAGACCTATCAGGATAGAAAGATAACAGGGTAAGCTATCTTAGGAAAAGTTTTTAGAGGTCGAAGTTCAAACAGTGACACGTGGCATGCCGTACAAGTTCGCTCTCCTGTTTTATCCCATAAACAGGTCACGTTGCGACACTTGGTATAACTCTCTCTTAGAAAATCCAATTGAGGTCAGACCTGTCAAGATGGAAAGATGACAGGTCAGGCTACTGTAGAAAAAATTTTCAGACCCTATGGAGAAAAAATTTCAGAGTTATAGTAGAAACAATCAGGTGCATATTTCTGTCAAAACAGAATTATTTTTGGAGCACCTTTATTCATGGCTTCCGGAATTTAGGGTTTCGGAGAAAGTTAGAATTTTTGGAATCGGAGTCCACGGCTGAATGCTACTCAGGAAAATTGAAATTTAGAGACCAAGATCAAATTTTTTGGTTGGGTATAAGACCGCGCTTGATCAAACCCTAGTTCGGGATTTTGATCAAAAAGATGGAAAATTAGGGCTTCAGCAAAAGTTGGAATTTTTGAAGTCTGTAACCACGGCTGGAAGCTCCTCAGAAAAATAAGAGTTTAGAGCCTTGGATCGAACCTTTTGGTTGGACAGAAGGGTGGGATTCATCAAACCCTAGTTCGGGTTCCTGTCCAGAAGATCCAGAAGTTTCGAAGGCAATTTTGAGGGGTCAAATTTTGGAGATTTCAAAAGTGAAGTATGCTAGTTTGATCAGCTCAGCAAGACACATCCTTCCATCCATTCAGAAGCATGAAAGTCAAAGATTGAATTTTTAGGGTTTCTCTAGCAAGCCCTAATCAAGCTCCAAATCAAGTTTCAAGGGGAGTTGAGGCTAAGGCCTTACATAAGAACACTACAAGAAGTCTCGATAGGTATGACTTAAGGAGGTTCAGGTATGTCTTGAAATATGATTCTTGATTAAGTTCATAATGTGTTTGTCTTCATATTATTTATTAGTACAATCTTGATTATTGTTAGAATTGTCTTATCACCCTAGTAACAGTATGAATGCATGTGAATGATCGAAGACATTCATTGATTAGGGCTATATGATTGTACTAATGCATTATGGTGTTGTGTGAGGTTGATGTTGTCTGCTAACAAGATACAGGTACATCACAAAAGACAAATCAAGTTCCATGACCATGACAACATGAAGAAAAAGACTCATCCATAATATTTGTTCTACTTACGAGGTATGTATGACTTTGTTATATTATGATTAACCTATGAGACATGCAGGTTCTAGCTCAGGATCTCTAAATCATTGAAGAGATTGTTTAGGTATGTTGTACATAACTAATCCAGATATGTTTTCTTATGTCAAGTTAGAATCTTACCTTGTGTTAGGATCCCTTATATAAGTATACTTGGTATGATTGGTTATGCTTATTCATAAAGTTAGTAATCAAGGGTTTATGCATATTATGTCTCTTGTCTTCATGATTTAATTAACTAGAAGAGTACTATGATCAAACAAGAATATGCATGAGTAAAAGAAGACTTCCTTGAAACCCTGAATACTAATGATCATGACTATACATATTCAAGATTATTTAGAATTAGAATGTTTGGAGAATATACTAATGAACGTATGTTTGTGTATGAGATCATGAGGATGACACTAGTGCACACTTGAGCATGCACAGTGGTACAGAATGAATACAAGTTCAAAAGACATATAGAAGATCAAGCGGGATGCAACCACACAAACATAAAAGATAAGTATTTGAGTTGTTATTTGAAATAGTAAATGATATTGCTTGTATGCATATTTGTATTCCTAGAATATATCATGCTGAGTGTAAACATTCATAGAGCATTGAAAAGTATACTACTAATATGCATATGATTGGTAAGTTGGACAAACATTCCGTTGTTGCTTGTCTAGAATGAAACCTCTTTGCTGACATGCTGAGAGCTGTGCACACTCTCGATAGTATGTTCTGGTAGAGATGGAAGGCATCTAGATAGCCACTGTATACATACAGGATATGGGAAAGTGTTGTGCCAAAGTATTGGTCAAAATAGTTGCATAACTATGTAAATGATATCTGTATGCATAATAGGTTATCATGTCAATATGATTTGATGATTATGAAGTATTACTAATCATGTACTTAATTTTGATTTGTAGGAAAGATCATGATGAATGAGGAACACTGAACAAGCGATGGATGTTAAACAAAAAAAAAAGATTTTCAAATCAAACACACTATAGAGGGCTTGTGGCTAGAAGATTCTCTTAGAAAGAAGAAGAGAATCATGATGAGATGTTTGCTCCAAGTGGCTAGATAAGACCATTCTCTTAATGGTGTAATTAAAGAAGAAGTGTGAATAAGGTTCTGTATGGGTTCCTAGGATCGATAGTAATTGATGAGAATACATGTGAGGATTGCATCATCCTTGAACACAAGTTCTAAAGTGAGCCGTAGACAAGTGTCTCCGAGAAAGAAGAGGGATTGTATCATCCTTGAACACTTGTTCTAAAGAGAGCCGTAGATGTATGTCTTCGAAAATGAAGTCCTTGGTGGACATGAGAGGATTGGATCATCCCTGGACTTTAGTTCAAAAGAAGAGACGTAGATGTATGTCTTCGAGAATGAAGTTCTTGGTGAACATGTGAGGGGATTGGATCATCCCTGGACTTTAGTCCGAAAGAAGAGTCGTAGACGTATGTCTTCGTGAATGAAGTTCTTGGTGAACATGTGAGGGGATTGGATCATCCCTGGACTTCAGTCCGAAAGAAGAGCCATAGACGTATGTCTTCGAGAATGAAGTCCTTGGTGGACGGTTGAGGATTAAGTCATCCTTGGACGTGGTCCTAAATGTATAGTTGAGGATTAAGTCATCCTTGGACGTGGTCCTAAATGTACGGTGGAGGATTAAGTCATCCTTGGACGTGGTCCTAAATGTACGGTGGAGGATTAAGTCATCCTTGGACATGGTCCTAAATGTACGGTTCAGGATTAAGTCATTCTTGGACGTGGTCCTAAATGTACGGTTGAGGATTGAGTCATCCTTGGACGTGGTCCTAAATGTACGGCTGAGGATTGATTCATCCATGGACGTGGTCCTAAATGTACGGTTGAGGAGTGAGTCATCCTTGGACGTGGTCCTAAATGTACGGTTGTGGATTAAATCATCCTTGGACAGTAAATCCAGTAATTCCGAAAGTAAGGATAGTCCTAAATAAATTGAGTGGATTAAATCATCCTTGGACAGTAAATCCAGTAATTCCGAAAGGAAGGATAGTCCTAAATGAATTGAGTGGATTAAATCATCCTTGGACAGTAAATCCAGTAACTCCGAAAGGAAGGATAGTCCGAAATGAATTGAGTGGATTAAATCATCCTTGGACAGTAAATCCAGTAATTCCGAAAGGAAGGATAGTCCTAAATGAATTGAGTGGATTAAATCATCCTTGGACAGTAAATCTAGTAATTCCGAAAGGAAGGATAGTCCTAAATGAACTGAGTGGATTAAATCATCCTTGGACAGTAAATCCAGTAATTCCGAAAGGAAGGATAGTCCTAAATGAAATGAGTGGATTAAGTCATCCTTGGACAATAAATCCAGTAATTCCGAAAGGAAGGATAGTCCTAAATGAATTGAGTGGATTAAATCATCCTTGGACAGTAAATCCAGTAATTCCGAAAGGAAGGATAGTCCGAAATGAATTGAGTGGATTAAATCATCCTTGGACAGTAAATCCAGTAATTCTGAAAGGAAGGATAGTCCTAAATGAATTGAATGGATTAAATCATCCTTGGACAGTAAATCCAGTAATTCGAAAGGAAGGATAGTCCTAAATGAGATTGAGTGGACTAATCATCCTGTAAATAGATTGGGATTGCCTCGTCCCTAGACATGGTGAGATGTCTTAAAGTGATAAGGACTAATCATCCTGTAAATAGATTGGGATTGCCTCGTCCCTAGACATGGTGAGATGTCTTAAAGTGATAAGGACTAATCATCCTGTAAATAGATTGGGATTGCCTCGTCCCTAGACATGGTGAGATGTCTTAAAGTGATAAGGACTAATCATCCTGTAAATAGATTGGGATTGCCTCGTCCCTAGACATGGTGAGATGCCTTAAAGTGATAAGGACTAATCATGCTGTAAATAGATTGGGATTGCCTCGTCCCTAGACATGGTGAGATGCCTTAAAGTGATAAGGACTAATCATCCTGTAAATAGATTGGGATTGCCTCGTCCCTAGACATGGTGAGTTGTCTTAAAGTGATAAGGATTGATCATCCTGTAAGTTGATCTGGATGGCATCATCCATAGACATGAGAGTTGTCTTAAACCGAGAGGGACTGATCATCCTGTAAGCAGATCAGGATTGTATCATCCTTGGACCTATGTCCTAAAGTGAGAGGGATTGATCATCCCGTAATTGGATCTTGTGTGTTGCAGGGTATGCTGCTATTGTGTATACTTGTATTGATGAGGATACTTGTATTGATGATGTGTATACTTGTATTGATGAGGATACTTGTATTGATGATGTGTATACTTGTATTGATGAGGATACTTGTATTGATGATGTGTATACTTGTATTGATGAGGATACTTGTATTAATGATATTTATACTTGTATTGATGATGTTGTTGATTGTGATGATCTAGATGACAATGCTGTTGATCGTGATGATCTAGATGACGATGCTGCTGATCGTGATGATCTAGATGACGATGCTGCTGATCGTGATGATCTAGATGACGATGCTGCTGATCGTGTGATGACGATGCTAATGATCATGTGATGATGATGCTGATGATTGTGTGATGACGATGCTGATGATCGTGTGATGACGATGCTGATGATCGTGTGATGACGATGTTGATGATCGTGTGATGACGATGTTGATGATCGTGTGATGACAATGCTGATGATCGTGATGCTGATGACGATGCTGATGATCGTGTGATGACGAGGCTGATGATCGTGAGATGATGATGGTGATGATCGTGAGGATCCAGATGTTGATGTTGCTATAGTTGTTCGAGTGCTGCAGAAGATAAAGACTCAGTACTGAAGATGTTTATGTTCCAGTATTGAAGATGTTCTAGTAACTGCTTGAGTTACCGATGATGTTGAGAAAGCTTCCAATGATTTATAGATGTATCATGTATGATGTTGATGACTCCTTGCTCGTGCAGATGCTGTTATAATATCCTTCTCGTTAAGGGGGAGTGTTGAGATATAGTAACTTCAAAGAATATTATATTTGTACTTTATTATTCCGAAGATGTTTCATTCCTCCGTGAAGATCTTATTGTATATCCGGAGATGTTTATTCCTCCGTCGGAATGTGGTAACTCGGGTTATTAGACTTCCCTAGTGGGGGTCGGCCCTGTATGTGTCATGTGGGTCAAAGGGTTATTAGACCACCCTAGAGGGGTCGGCCCAGTTAGTTGTAGTGGGGTATTTAACCCATTGGTTAAATACGAGCCTACGTGTACTTGTGTAAAAGATATGTCAGAGTAGTGTATAAATAGAGGAGGTGTGTTCCTCATTTGACACACACACTCACTTGAGAAAGGCGCACTTGTGGAGGAGAGGTCTGCTATGGTGGAGGAGGATATCATGTCTTTGGTTTGCATCTTTGTATATTGCTGGTCATCTATATTGAGGAAGCTTTGCTGGGTTTTCTACCCCATGAGGGTTTCCCAGGATAAATCTGTGTCTCTTGTGTTTATGCTATGCTTGTTGTTTCTTTAGTGATCCTGTATATGCTATTATTGTGAAATGGAATGTAATGCTGCTATTTTCTGTCTTAGCATATTAAATCTTAACAGGGCCTTGGAGACTAACACACGAAAAAGCAACCCCCTGAAGTCTTCTTATCACTTTCAGACTCTCTAAAATTGAAAGCAACCATGAGCATGAACTGTCCTGGGCTCGTACAAATCCACACAGTAGTACCATTCCATTATTTCAGAGTCTTCTTATCGCTTTCAGACTCCTTAAAATTGAAAGAAATCATGAGCATGCACTGTCTTGGGCTCGTACAAATCCACATGACAGTACCATTTTACACACACTTATTCTAGTTCCTTAACCCATGAAGAAGTCCCCCCGTGCCTCTTGGCACTATGATCGATCATTTCGGTAGAACCCCCAGTCAGGTTGCCTTTGTTCAGAGTATTCTGCAATCTCCTGCCATTTTACACCAGTTTGAGTATCCCTCATCCCCGTCACTATCCTTGATCCATTACAGCTATGATCCCTTTCCCATCAGTCAGTTTCATATAGTGCCCGATCGTGCCCGCCATCATACTTTGAACAAAGGAAGTTTGAGTCCACCCACTCTACTTGACCAGTTATCCCCCATAGTATGTCAGTCCTACCATCAGTACTCTCACACTTCGGTTCTCCACCTCGCGCTCCTATCAAGGAAACATCATTTCCTTGCTAGTTGCAGGTCTCCCTCTATCGACGACAGCCCCTCTATTCCAGAGGATAGACCTAGAGGTCCCTACGCCTTGGACCCATCACCATATGTGGTGAGTGCCTACGGACCATTTTGAGAGGAGTCATCATTGCCTCTCCACGTGGTTGTTTCTCACATGCTCAACTTCAACACCTTGATTGCATCATCGAGAATCGCGTAGGGTTTGTATCCCTTCAGTTATTGGTCGAAGACCCCGGATTTCCCTCGACTCTAGCACATTGGTGAGTCACTTCGGAATGCCCAGTTATATGTTCCCGTGGATGTCTGGGTTGCGTTGGTGATTGCATTCAGAAGCCATCTAGTTATATGCTTCCTTGAGTACCCAGTTCAATTCCAGTTCAGTGTACCATTGAGGACATGACTCCCCGTCACTATGCTCCAGCAACTCATCAGTCCCTCTAGTACCAGACTCACCAATACTATTGTTATTCCATTGTATCAGTTCTTCAGATCAGACATGGTCATCCCAACAGTATGTCCCAGATTTGTGTCCCCTCTGGACCCTTATGATGTACACAGTGGTTCTCTATGTATCCTACAGGTCCCCCTTTTCGGGCCTCACTGTTATTTTTTATGTCTCTTGATACGAGCATGGGTATGCCCACCTCATCCATATATTGAGATTCTTCCTCATTCCTTATTTGAGGCCATGTATAGTTCAGGTCCCCATATTTTGGACCCCATTATTATTTTTGTTCTATATCTTGATACGAGCATGGGAATGCCCGCCTCGTCCATATGTTCAGATTATTCCTCATTCATTATTGAGGTCATGTACTTTCAGTTTTCACAGTTTGTTCAGGACTGTTGTTCTAGGCTCCCATTTGTTTCTTCTCTTCTCCACACCCCAGGAAAACCATACAAGACTTATGATGTCTATCGGCCATACGATGAGCTCCTGCCCTCACACATCAGGGGCCAATCTGTTAACACCCAAAAAGTGCTCACTACCTCATCTACCCCATTACATGACTCATTTGTCCATATTTCCTACCATATTTACCTTCAAAACCTTAAAATCCCATTAAAAATCCTCCAAAGGGCTAACAAACCCCTTTTTCCCCCAAAATTATCCAAAACTCCTCCAAAATAGAAAAAACCCTCTAAAAAGGGAATAAAAAATATTAAAAAAAAAGAGGAAAAAGAGGGAAAAGGGAGGAAAAAACCATATACAGCTGACCTAAACCATATGGTTCCCAAAACCATGGGCCAGCACTCCACCACTAAAAACCTATAAATAGGTGATGGAGGCCCCTCATTTCATATCCACATTCAAATACACCCTTACTCTGCCAAAATCACTCTTGAAACCCTAGCTCACCCTTGAGTGCCCCTTTTGGCCCATTTCCAACCCTTTGGAAAAAAAGAAGGAGCAAAGCTGGAGTTTAGAGCAACCCTCTTGGACTATTGCAAGAACTTCACCAACCTCTACACCTGAGGTAAAATTTTAATACAAAAAAGAAAGATCTTCACCATATTTCCATGTTTTGTTATGTTTATTAATGCTCATGCTAGTTTAGAATTCGTATTGTTTTATTACTTTAATTTATTGTTTATTGAACTGCTACTAAGGAGTCCATTCTCCTTAGTAGGTGCTCATTTGATGTCACTATGTATCGTCACATGATTGGGTCCTTGATGTACCTGACGAACATGAGACCAAATATTTGCATTGCGGTGAACACATTGAGCCAGTTCCTGATAGATCCGAGAAGTGTTCACCTAGTTGCTGTAAAGCATATTCTAAGGTAACTAAAGGGTATAGTTGATTATGGGCTCAAGTATGATGCAAATCAAAAGTTTAACCTGGAAGGTTATGTTGATTCAGATTAGGCAGGCAGTGCTGCAGATAAGAAGATCACTTCAGGGTGTTGCTTCAGTATGGGATCAGGTGTGATCTCTTGGTTTAGCAGGAAGCAATCCTACGTAGCACTGAGTACAGCTGAAGCAGAGTATGTTGTAGCTTGTTCGGCTAGTTGTGAGGAAATATGGCTTAGGAAGCTACTGTCTGACTTATTTGATCTCCCGTTGGATGATACCTATATCTATTGTGACAACCAGAGTTGTGTGAAGTTGTTAGAGAACCCAGTGTTCCATGATAGGTCGAAGCACATCGAGATCAAATATCACTATATCAGGTATATTGTGCAGAGAGAAGTAGTGAAGCTCCTGTATGTTGCGACAGATGAGCAGATAGCAGATGTGTTGACGAAACCACTAGCTAGAGTGAAGTTTGAGTACTTTAGAGAGAGGCTTGGTGTTCTTCAGATAGAAGATACTTCGAGGAAGAAGTGATGGCACACATTTGCTGGAGCCATTCCAAGCATGGTGATAGGAGGATCCTTCCCATGGATGTGGATGTAAGCATTGTGTGATGAGAATCAGGACGATGCTCCAGTTACTGCTGTGTATGATCAGTTGGATCATGTATTTGTATACACATCAGGTGGATGCTATGTATGATCAATTGGATCATGTATTTGTATATGCATCAGGTGCATGCTGTGTATGATCAGTTGGATCATGTATTTGTACATGCATCAGGTGGATGTTGTGTATGATCAGTTGGATCATGTATTTGTATATGCATTAGGTGGATGCTGTGTATGATCAGTTGGATCATGTATGATGATATGAATCAGGATGATGCTATGACGATGATCAGGATGATCATTTGAGATGAGTATCAAGATGATGCTCTGGATGATATGCATCAAAATGATGCTATGAAGATGATCAGGATGATCATTTTAGATGAGTATCAGGATGATGCTCTGGATGATATGAATCAGGATGATGCTATGATGATGATCAGGATGATCATTTGAGATGAGTATCAGGACGATGCTCTAGATGATATGCATCAGGACGATGCTATGATGATGATTGGGATGATCATGTGATGATGATGTGCACCAGTTTGATGCACCGTGCGATGATGATCAGTTGGATCATGAGTATCAAGATGATACTTGGAGACTAGAGATGATATGTGGTAGGTTGTGCAGTAGCATGTAAAAGAAACTGGGAGATCTGATAGGTTGAGATGTGTGCTCGTAATCAGTCCTGGGATTCTCTTTCGAGGTTTTTATAGGGAGGCATGTAATCAGTCCTGGAGATCTGATAGGTTGAGTTGTGTGCTCGTAATAAGTCCTGGGATGCTCTTTAGAGATCTTTTCGGTCATGCTGCGACACATAAATGTTCCTGGGATGCTCTTTAAAGGTATTGCCTATTCACATGTAATCAGTCCTGGAGATCCGATAGGTTGAGCAGTGTGATCGTAATAAGTCCTGGGATGCTCTTTAGAGATATTGCCAGTTGTACTACGGCACATAAATTCTCCTGGGATGATCTTTAAAGGTATTGTGAAGAGATGCATGTAATCAGTCCTAAGAGAGATCTTGTCGATAGGATACTCTGGTCAGGCATTGCATCCGCACGTAATTAGTCTTGAGATTCCACCTCTATCAAACCATTCGCACAAATGATGAAGACCTACAGGAGATAGGCCTACAACCAGCATGAAAAAGGGTTGGCTCTATAGAACTTCCTATGACGAGAAGAATTTTTGATATAGCCCAATGGGTCAAGATGTCGAGTACAGCAGCAGTGATAATGATGGTGCTCTGTAATCCAGTGATGATGATCCAGCTCTAGAATTGAAGACTTGCGCCAATATGTATTGATGACCTGTGTTAAGAATAGCTTCCTAATTAAGAGGGAGTGTTGATGTATTTGTAACTTTGGAAGATATTCACTTGTATATTACATTTGTACTTTATTGTATATCCAATAGAGATGTCTTATTCCTCTGATTGGAAGTGTCGTCATTTATATTTGCAAGTGTCGCAAGTTACATTGTAAGTGTCATCATTTGTATTGATGGGTTATTAGACCACCAGTATGTGGTCGGCCCTAGTTAGGTCATGTGGTTGGGTTATTAGGCTTCATTAGGAATTCAGCCCCAGTGATTTATTGGCAAGTCAAGTCAGTGTATAAATAGAGAGGTTGTGTCTCTCATTTGATTCATTCACTCACTTCTCAAGCTCGCATAGCTAAGAGAGAAAGTGGCGCACATGTGGAGGAGGAAGAGCATCTACTAGAAACATCTTATTGGGTTTTATCCTTGTGATCTTGTATTGGGAATTATTCTATTTCTGAGGAAGTTGCGGGTTTTTTCACCTTCTTGGTTTTCCCCAGTGAAACTCTGTGTCTCTTGTGTGATTGCTATTGTGTCTATGATTGATATGCTGTAGATATGTTTTACATGTTATTATCTTAGTGATCCTGAATGATAATGGTATGAAATTATCAAAAAATTAACATTGAGCTCAAATCTCCTTCCCAAAAGAGAATTCCTCCATCTCTTGAGAGGGTGAATTATGGCTGCTAGCTCTAAGTCATGGGTGGCATAGTTCCTTACATGCTCTTTCAGCTTTCTTGACTCATAACAAATTACAGAACCTTCTTGCATTATCACTCCACTGAGTCCCTCAATGCAAGCATCAGTGCATACTACAAAATCCTTACTCGGATCTGCAATCTTCAAAATAGGTGCACTAGTAAGCAACTCCTTTAATTGTTGGAAACTTCTTTCACATTTTTCAGACCATGTGAATTTGATGTCCTTCCTCGGCAATGAAGTAATTGGATGGGATGTCTTGGAGAATCCTTCAATGAACCTTTTGTAATAACCAGAAAGGCCCATAAAAGATCTAACATTTGCTGCATTCCTTGGAGTAGACCAATCCATGATGGCCTCAATGTTCTCTGGATCTACTGCAATGCCCTCTGCTGATATAATATGACCCAAATACTGCACCTTCTCTTGATAGAAGTTACATTTACTCAGTTTAGCATATAGCTGGTGATCCCTAAGGACTTGTAATACCATCCTCAAATGCTCATCATGCTCTTCTTCATTCTTGGAATACACAAGAATGCCATCCAAGAACACAATCACAAACTTATCCAAGTACTTGCTGAAGACATTGTTCATGAGACACATGAATGTGTAGGTTCATGCATAGTTCCCTATTGATCCAATATCATTTGATTCTTCATACAATAACTTGAGTATACAAACATAACATAACATAAGGGAAAATAACATCATTTTTACACCACAGAAGTACTTATCTTTGGAAATGAAGTTGCCCAAGCAACTGGCTAAGTGAGAACAACTTTCCACCCAACCTTAGGTCACTGTCCAGCCTATACTCCTTCAACTGAGAGACCACCCTCGAGTTGGGTTGTTTATCCACTAAGGAGGGCTAATGGTCTCTCTCACGGTCAAGGCTCCATCCCAATGCTAAGCCAATCTACAGTTTGGTTTATCAAGCATGCAAGGGAACAAGGAAGATACTGCTAAGCCAGTGAGCTCACCCACAGAGCTATAGGAATCTCAGATAACTCAGCAAACATGGCACCCACATTACCTACCTCTCCCAACACAAGGAAGGCCCTCTTCTCTATTGCAAAGTCCCTCAAGGCCCCTTCCCTCCAATGCTATTCAGGTTGGTCATAGAAATTTCCAATTGTTGTTTTCATGAGACTTTTAGCCTTCACTGGGTTTATCAAGCAGATCCAACCCTAGGTTGACCTTCTTATATGTTATTCAAGCTGGTTCTTCACAGGGTCGTGGTCTAAGATCTGCTCTTCAATTTTGGTCTTCTGCAATAGATGTAAGTTTTCTCACGGCTTCTCTAAGTTTTACAAGCTCTGTAATTCATCCCCATGGTCTAATCTATGGCTGTCCCGACTGGTTCACTTCCTACACAGGGTTTTCTCTTGTGTTCTTGGCTCTACAAATCACACATACAGGTCGTTATTTTCCTCCTATTTTCTTCAAGGAAGGGCCCTAAAATGTGTGAATGACTTGGTTTGTTGGTAACCAATGGGATAGATATTAGGATGATCGAATTCCCAGGTGTAGAGTGGCTTAAGGGACAAGTAAAACATAGAGCCATACCCTGCCATATGGATTTCAGGGTCACTCCATACTCCATTGAATTCATGGACTGGTTTTCTCAACCACCCTCTTACAGTTTCAGTAATGTCATAATGGGGTGTCAAATGGGTTCATAAATGGTCATGTGGAAACATGGGTATCAATCCCATAACCCCCTCACTTCTCCCTAGTGGATACACATGGCCCCTTCTCATTGGTTGACTCCTTAGACATCTTTCTTGGGTATTTTATTGCAATAATTAATAATTACATCATTTACAATAGCTCATGGATAATCAAACTGTCAAATAATTTCCTATGCAAATAACCCTAATCATCCACTAGTGGGGCCTTGGCCATGAGATCCACACTAGGGTAATCACACATGCATTTATACAATATTTACATTGAAGCCAATAAACCCTAAGGGTCAAAATAGGGGTATTACAACTCCCTCTCCCTTCGAATAACACCGTCCTCGGTTTTCTCAAAACCAAAAAAAATGGGAATCCCTCTCTCATGGCATCCTCCAACTCCCATGTAGCCTCTTCAGGACTAAGGTGCTTCCATTGCAACTTTACCCGCCCGATGGCCCTATTCTGGAGCAAAGTGACCCTCTTGTCTAGGATGGGCATAGGATCCACTTGGAACTCTCCTTCTGGTTCCACATGTATCACATTTCAATCAATTATGTGATTAGGATCATGTACATATTTCTTAAGCAAAGAGACATTGAAAGCATTATGATCTTTCATGTTAATAGGGAATGCAATCCTATATACAACTGGTCCTATCCTATCAAGGATTTCAAATGGACCAAAATATATTGGTGCCAACTTGGCACAAATCCCCAACTTCATGGAACATTTTCTTGGTTTCACTCTCAAGTAAACATGATCCCCAATCTGAAATTCCTTATGCACTCTTTTCAGATCTGCATAACTCTTATGCCTGTCCTATGTTTCCTTCAAATTATGCCTGATCTTAAAAATATCTTCCTCCATTTATTTGATCATCTCTGGTCCAAGCACTACCTTGTTCATTGGGTTGTCCCAACTCACTAGAGTTCTGCATCCTTTTCCATACAATACCTCAAAAGGACACATTCTTAATGATGTTTGATGTCCATTGTTGTATGAAAATTCTACCAAATGTAGATAGTCTTCCCACTTGGATGGTTTATCCATCACATACATCCTCAAGATGTCTTCAAGAATATGATTCACCCTCTCAATCTGACCATCTGTTTGAGGATGATATGTTGTGTTAAACTCCAGCTGAATTCCTAATTCCTGGAACAATCGTTTCCAAAAATTGGATGTGAACTTTGTATCACGATGTGGAATTATTTCCTTGGGAAATCCATGCAATATGAATATCTCTCTCATGAAGATATTGGCTATGTCATTGGTCTTATGAGTGGATTTGACTGGAATGAAGTGAGATACCTTTGATAGCTTGTCCACCACTACCATGATTGAATCATGCTTCTTCACTATCATTGGAAAACCTGTTATAAAATCCATAGAGATTACTTCCCAATTCCATTCTGGAATGGGAAATGGCTGCAACAATATTGCTGAGTGTTGATGTTCTTCCTTGACTTGTTGGCACTTTTGACACCTAGCAATGTACTCTTCTATGTTCTTCTTCATCCCATGCCAAAAGTACTACTTTCTTGCTGCTGTTATAGTTTTTTGTTATCATGGGTGTCCAGAATATGGCATTTGGTGTATCTCATCCATCACAAGCTTCTTCAATTCTGCACAATTTGGTATGTACATCCTGGTACCCTGATAAATGAGAGCATCATATTCACCAACCTAATATCCTGCACATGCTTCATCCACATTACCCTGCTGCAATTTCTCTTTGACTTGAAGGTAAGCTTCATCATTGATTTGGGATTCAAGGATTCTTGCCTTCAAATCTGATTTACACATACTTACTGCTGCAATATGGAATTTCATGTTGAGTGAATCTGTAACCTTATTATCCTTAAATTTGACATGTTTAATTTCCAAATCAAATTCACAGAGTTCCATCCTTCTAGTTTTCCTAGCATACAGATTTCGTTGGTCAAACAAATATTTTAAACTCATATGATCTGTCCCGAGCTCAAATATTCTTCCAATAGATAGTGTCTCCATCTCTTGAGAGCATGAACTATGGCTGCTAGCTCTAAATCATGTCTGGTATATTTATTTTCATGCTCTTTTAACTTTCTAGAATCAGAAAATTACAAATCCTTCTTGCGTGAGCATTCCAACGAGCCCTTCAATGAAAGCATCTATGCATACCAGAAAGTCTTTCTTTGGATCTGCAATCTTTAAAACAGGAGCACTGGTAATCTACAAACTTGATATTTTTTCCTTTTCAATGAAGTGATTGGGCGAGATATCTTGGAAAATCCTTTAATGAATCTTCAGTAGTAGCCTACAAGACCCATAAAATATCTAGCATCTGCAACATTCCTTGGAGTAGGCCAATCCATTATGGCTTCAATATTTTCTGGATCCACTGTAATTCCTTCTACTGAAATGAAATGGCCCAAATATTGTACCTTCTGCTGATAGAAATCACACTTACTCGGCTTTGCATACAACTGGTGTTCTCTAAGGACTTGCAAGACCATTCTTAAATGCTCACTTTGCTCTTCTTCATTCTTTGAAAAAACAAGAATGTCATCCAAGAACACATTCGCAAACTTATCCAAATATTTGTTGAAGACACTATTCATGAGGCACATGAATGTAGCAGGTGCATTGGTAAGACCAAATGGCACCACTGTGAATTCATAATGGCCATACCTTGTCCTGAAAGTTGTCTTATGAATTTCTTCTTCCTTTATCCTCACTTGATGGTATCCAAACCTTAATTCAATCTTTGAAAACACTTGGCTTCCTTCATTTGATCAAACAAGTCATTAATCCTTGGCAATGGATACTTGTTCTTAATAGTCACTTTATTTAGCTCCCTGTAATCAATGCACAACATCAATGTCCCATCCTTCTTCTTGACAAATAACACTGGTGCTCCCCAAGGAGATACACTAGGTATGATATATTCTTTGTCTAGTAATTCTTGCAGCTACATCTTCAATTCTACCAATTCAGGTGTGCTCATTCTGTAAGGATCCTTGTAAATTAGTGTTGCTCCTGGAACAAGATTCATGGAAAAATTGATGTCTCTCTTGGGTGGAATTCCTGGCACTTCATCTGGGAATACATCTTGGAATTCTTGCAACAGTTGAAAGTCTTCTAACCTTGGTCCCTTATCCTCTGATGAATATGATATATGCATAGCATATGATTGGAAACCCTTTTTATAGAATTTTCTGAGTTGTAAGGCTGAAATATTCCATACTGAAACTTGCTTGGGAATTCCTCTTACTAACCTTGGCCTTCCTTCTTCATCAGTACATTTAAGTGATTTCTCATAACAGACTAATTTGGATCTATGTATTTCCAACCAATCCATACGAATTAGGGAATCATGTGATCCTAATGGTAAGAAATTTAAATTTTCATGTGTGAGGAGTCCATTCAATTTTATGGGGCACTCCATCACTACCTCACTTGCTTTCCTCTTGGTCCCTGTCGCTAATTGAACTATTCAATCCATATTATGATTTACCTTACCAAGAGAACAAATTTCAACCACCTTAGGAGACACATAAATATGAGTAGATCTTGGATCAATCAAAACATAAATATATTGTTTAGTAATCTTACCTTCAATATCCACCACTGTTTATCGATGGTCTGCTTGGTGATCATCCAGTGCTGCATAAATCCTAGGTTCTTCCCTTTCCATATCTTCCACTGTAGTTGCTCCTTCTATATTGTGCAAGCTCTTGGGTTTCTCTCTTCTATGTGGAAATTCCATAAGAATATGTTCTCCTTTACATCCCCAACATTGAAGTGGCCCTTTTTGTTCATTTTTTGTTGTTACTGCTGGTTTGAATTCTCTTCTTGGTTGCTGGCCCTATGGAAAATTTCTGGGTTTATTTCTGAATGGTGGTTTGAATCCATTTTTATTTTGTTCAAACCTTCCTTTGGGATTTCCTTTCCATGTTAGATGCACCTTTGTTTTACCTTTACTCTGATCATAGAAATGCTCTACCATTCTAATGGCTTCATCCAAACTTGGTGGATTGACAAACTCAATCCTATCTCTAAAATTCTGTGGTATACTACCAAGGAAACATTGGATCTTCACTCTTTCATCCTTGATGTAATCTGCATACCTCAGTAGCTCCAAAAAATTGTAAACTTGCTCATCCATAGAATTCCGCCCTAATCTGAGTTCATTGAACTCCTTTATTTTGTTATCATAATACCTAGCCGATAGGTATTTCTCCTGGAAGTACCTTTTAAACCGTTCCTAGTTAATTCTTCTTTCAATGATTCCTTTCACTTGCATGAGGTGTTCCCACCAAATTGAAGCTCTGCCACTTAGGTTATAAATGGAAACCATAGAATTTTCATTTTCTGAATACTCATGCATTCTGAAATACATTTTTGTTCCAAGAAGCCATGCCTCTACCTATTGACCTTCCTTTCTTTCTCCATCAAAAGTAGGAGGCCTTGCCTTCCTAAATTCACCCTGTGGGATACCTCTGTGCTTCTTTCTTTTCTCACTTCTGCTAGAAGTATGTCTTAGGATTCCTTGAGAACTCCTGGAGTCATCTGACCTACTGGAAGGAGATCTTGGAGAGGGCGTTATGTGCCTTTTACTCACAGAATCCCTTCTAGGGCTTCTGAGCTTGATTTATGATAGCTACCTAAAGCTCTGTTTCAGTGGCTAATGAATCAATCTGACATGTTCTCCTAAGCCACAGAAACTGCAAAAAATGACCTTCCCTTAGCTTGAAATATTTTCCTTTGACCACGTAAGCTGCCGGAAAGTGTTGAGAATGCCTCTACTTTTGGTAGCTTTGGACAATTTGGCTTTTGACTTGTAAGCTTCCAACAACTTACCTTTCAGTGGCTAATGAACACCATCGTATTCTCCCAAGCCACCGAAAACTTCCACTGACTCACACTGCATGTCTTTTCATTTTCGGTAGCTAGGAGAGCCTTTAAAATTTTGTTTAAGCTGCCGAAAGCAATGCTTTCGGTAGCTTAGGGACCATTTTAAATAAGCGCTTGGCTACTGAAACCTGTTTTTGAAATTTTTTGAAATGAAAACCTAATCAAATTTTTTTCAAAATTTATTACATGCATAAAGATATAAAAAATGAGCCTTAAAAAATTTAGAAATGAAATTTCAAATGACCTCCCATCATCTAAAATTGATCAACTCGACAAAATTATTTGGGGAGATAACATCTGGCTCCTACTCGGGGATGGAAACCTCCCTGTGAGGTTCCAAGAACCACAGATACAATAACTTTCCTGTAAAACAAAAATTCAAACCTGTCCTCTAGTGTTCCATTGGGATATGGAGTCATTTATACCGCCACCAAATCTCTGCAATCTATCCACAAATGTTCAACTGTAAACCTGCTAGCAACGCCTTACATCCATTGGGCTATGGAGTGTAAAATGCTACTTTCAAAACCTGATCAAATCCTACACCCCTACTCATCATTTGAAGCCGAACTACCCCTGCCAATAGTGCCTTATATCCATTGGGCATGGAATCTTTATTTCAAAACTAAACCCACAATACTAAATGCAAGCCTCACGCATTATGCAAACTTGAAATGCTCAGCTATGAGCTTATTCATCTATGCTACCCTACTCTAACCATTATACTAATGCTTAATCAAGTAAAATAATGTTTCCAATGAAGCCATGTCAGAAACTGATTTACTGAAACTGTTTTTGATCTTAACCCCAAAAATAAAAAAATCTGTAGCATGCAGATATGTAGTTGATAACAGAAACAATCTTCATCTGACAAAAATGTTTTGACATCCATGCTACTCATAGATTCCAAATAATCAGCGACAGGGTCATAAATGTCACAAAGGCATACCTCTTCATAAGAGTGTTTCAAATGAAAATTGAAGTGATGCTGGTTGCCTTCACTAATACTGATGTTGATTGTAAATTGTTCTTCCTCTATCGGAGGAAAAATAAAGCTCAACTACTGATCTGAACCTTTCTGCTCCCCTTCACCATATCTTTGTAATCTGAATTCATCATGATGATGTGTTGGCTTATTGCAACTAACAATTTTTAAGAGAGAAGAAAAGATATGTTCTTTATCTTCTATATCATTTTCTTGATAATGATCCAGTGAAAAATGAGCCTTAAAATATGTATCATGAAGGAAATGCTGACTACTCTCTCCAATAATGACCTCTTTGGCAGATACATCAAAACTAGAAAGCTCTTCATTAGAATTTTGAAAAGCAGCCCAACAACTGTCATCAGTCATAACATACATACATTTTTTATCAACTCTTTGATGGAGACTAGAACTAGATGAGATTTCATTAGTCAACAAACACTCATAAACTTTAAAATCTTCCTCCTCATCACTATGTTTGTCAAATATGGGGATATTCGGATCAAATTCTAATAACAAAGATGCAGATTCTTGCATAGAATTATCAGCAATATGATCTTGAAATAGAGTTGGAAACATATCACCTTCTTCCTCATCATTATGGGCATTTCCATCAAAATTTGAAACAAAAGATACATAAGGAGAAAGACAGTCCTCCTAATGTTCTAGCTGGATATTAGATGGTTCCCGAAAATCCTGTTTCTCATGGTAACTGTAGCTTCCCTTGGTCTGCAAATCTGGAAACTGAGAGCTACCCTTACTGATTTCAATGAACTTTTGATCAACAGAAAGTTGATCCCCATTATTCATAATTAACGAAACTAACTCTTCAGCTTGATGTAAATCAGAAAAGCTGTTAATAAGAGAACCTTCAGCTCCTTTATTATCTATTTCTAATTCATGTTTATGGGACAGAGTATCATTTTGAAGATCATTGAAGGGCTGCTGCATATTGTGAGGGAGAGATCTATTTTTATTTACATCTTCAACCTTATGATGTAATTCATTTTCATCATAGCAATTACCAAATGGAAACTCATCTGAAAAATACTTTTTGCAATGCTCGGTGAATGCTTTGTGAAAATCCTTTAATGATGAAATGCTAGAAGGAGGTAAAGAACCATACCACTGACATGCATCACCATACATGAATACATGAACATCTTCATGATGTAGATATAATAGATTCATGCATTCATGAAACTTGAGGAGGCGTTCTGTAGGATTGTCTTCTTTGCTCTCTTTGAAGATAGGTAGAAAATATCCCCATTCTGATTTATCAGGTAGCGAATGTGGGAAATGAGGAACTGAAGAGAATTTGAGAGGTGCAAACCTCCGAGCTAAAAGAGCAGCGAATGCTTTTGAAATCTAAATATTGTGGAGTCGCCACTGAATTTGTCCTTCATGGAGTTACCAGATAGATTATTACAACCAAATGAGTGTCCAAGCTTTGTCTATCATCGAAGTTGGATCTTATGTCGTTCTCCCAGGGAAACTAGCTTCAACTTCCTCTCCCTAGCAATGGCGCCAGTTTGTTATCTCTCCAAGAAACTCTTTGGGGTTGTAGACCAAAGATGCTTGGTAACTCAAGATCTAATAATTTAGGTATGTGCTTGTATCAATGGGATAACTCGATAACTAATGAAATGGACAAATCATCATGCATTTGAATAAGACAGTGCTTTCAATAATCAATAATCAGACAAACTAGTTTAAAAAAGGGGATAAAGAATACTAATCTTTGATAACCAAATACAATAAGATGTAGGGTTATAAATGATAGAAAGGATGTTTTTTAATTCAAGTTTATGAGCTTACTAGAGAGATGAAAGTCTTTAGAAGCTAAGACAAACTGAAATAAAGTGCAGAAAGATGAAGTGCATGACCAATATGATATTCAAAACCAAAAGAAGACCCTCTTTCTATTAGCAAATAAGAGTCAATTATAATAGCATCGTGTATCCAAAATACAACCTTTCTCTTCTATCAGTTCTAGGATTTATGACCATTACAAAGCTCTTCCCCCTAGATCCCCAGAAGCTAGGTCGAAATCCTCAGGTAGAAGATCCAACCATTTTTTTTTTAAACCGGGAAAATCATTTTTTTAACTGGCGAAACTGCTAAAAAACGGGGCTCAGAGATGGGTTCGATTCTCGCGATCTGTGACACCTATAGGAAAACTAAGAGATTTTTTTGTTCTTTGACGTGTTAGGAAGAAAAACCTCCGAGCGTTTTTCAGAATGACTCTCAAGTCGCTCAAAATCATCATTTGAAAATTATGACTCTGCACAGTAAAAACGCCATTTCTGCTGAAACTACTGAAAAAGAGGCTCATAGATGGGTTCAGTTCTCCAGCTATGTGACACCTGTGTATAAACTGAAAGAGGCTATTGTGCATTGACCTGTTGTGAGCAAAACCTCTCTCATATCTTCGAAACTTGTTTTGGTTTGCTCGAGGTTGTATTTCAAAAACGTGTGTCAAATAGGGAGGTTCTGGAATCCAAAAATTTGTGCTCAGTGACGGATTCGATTCTATTAACCTGCAACACCTGTGGGAAAACGGGGAGAGGTTATTGTTCTCTGAAATGTTAGGAACAAAAAACTTTGATCGTTTTGCAAAAAGATTCTCCAGACGCTCAAAATCGTCAGTTGAAAATGATGACTCGGGACAGTAAAAAAACGCCACATTTCTTCATTATTTCCATCTTACTGGCACCTTCAAAACTAGAACAACACATTGAAACAGATCCTATCAATTAAAACCTTCACTTAGAAACCATCCTCATGCCCTTTAGGATGATAAAACTTGGATCTGTGCGAAAATGGCAATTTCCTGTGATTTTTAGGCTTTCGGTAGCTAGTAAGTCTGAGCTTGATTTCTGTTAGCTACCGAAAGCTTTGTTTCGGTGGCTAATGAATCAATCTGACATGTTCACCTAAGCCACAGAAACTGCAAAAACTGACCTTCCCTTATCTTGAAAGATTTTCCTTTGACCACATAAGCTGCCGAAAAGTGTTGAGAATGCCTCTACTTTTGGTAGCTTTGGACAAGTTGGCTTTTGACTTGTAAGCTGCCAACAACTTACCTTTCGGTGGCTAATGAACACCATCGTATTCTCCCAAGCCACCAAAAAATTCCCCTGACTCACGCTGCATGTCTTTTCATTTTTGGTAGCTAGGAGAGCCTTTAAAATTCCGTTTAAGCTGTCGAAAGCAGGGCTTTCGGTAGCTTAGGGACCGTTTTAAATAAGCGTTTAGCTACCGAAACCTGTTTTTGAAATTTTTTGAAATGAAAACCTAATCAAATGTTTTTCAAACTTTATTACATGCATAAATATATCAAAAATGAGCCTTAAAAAATTTAGAAATGAAATTTTAAATAACCTCCCATCATCTAAAATTGATCAACTCGACAAAATTATTTGGGGAGATCGCAGTACCCTTCACCCATTTTTAGACATGTACTTTTTATGCGTCTATGATATGTACACTTGGTGCAATTCAAGGGCCCATAATTTTAATTTAAAGGTTTTTATGATCCTTTCCTCCCACCACTACATTTATGTATTTAGGGATTTCATTCCCTGAATCCAATTCAAGACATTGTATCCATAAAGGTGGTAGTGCATTTGTCACGTCCCCTCCCATCGATCCAATGCAAGGAAGGGAACATGACTGACATTCCGAGGCTTATTTGGGAAACTCATCCCCATTCATCAATAACGAATTCATAATAAATAAAAATTGTGTGTGCAGATTCATACTCAAATAAACACAGCAGAAATAAACATCAACCACACACAAGTGCATCGTATATTCAACATATGATCATAACAGTCATCATAAATTAAAACATTACAGAATTAAAACACATAGATAATACTTATCTTTAAGATGAAACTGTCCAAGCAACTTGATATGTGAGAGCAATGTTCCACCCAACCATAGGTCTCTATCCAGTCTTTCAGTTGAGAGACCACCCCCGAGCTGGGTTGTGTATCCACTAAGGAGGAACTAAACATGCTCACTCACAACCATGGTTTCACACAAGCAGTCATGCTAATCCAACACATAGTTGGGTTTATCAAGCATGCAAGAGAGAGGGAGGAAGATGCTAAGCCAGTGAGATCAACCACAGAGCTACAGGCATCTCAAGATAAACTCAAACAACCTTGGCACCCACAATACCTACCACACCCAACATAAGGAAGGTCCCCTTCTCTACTGCACAATCCCTCAGGTGCCCCTTCCCTCCAGTGCTCTTCAGGGTGGGAATAGAGAGGTCCAAGCTACTAAATACTTGAGATTCTATCCTTCACTGGGTTTATCAAGCAATCCCAACCTTTGTTCTTTCTTCTGCTCCGTTATTCACGCTTGGATTTTCTCAATTCTATGGCCAAATGACTCTGTCCCATAATTGGATTTTTGGGCTATCAAATCTGGGTTTTCCTATGGATTTCGAGGTATCTAACACTCTCAAATTTTCTCCAAGGTTCAGTTATATGGATATCCCATAGGATTTCACTGTCCACACAATTTTTTGGGCATTTTTGGCACTTCAAAACATGGTTAAATTCAGAGTTGCGATTTCTAGTTTTTCTCACTATTGGGCATGTGTAACGGATGAAAACTGATGCTTGGATGTTCCACCATGGAATGGGAATGAGGAATAGAGAATTCCCATGAGGTAGAGTGACTTGTGGGTCAAGGAAAACATAGCCCATACCTGCCATACGAATTTGTAGGATTCCCATGCTCCATTGAAGCCATGGAATGATTTCTTCAACCACTTCCTTACAACATAATGAAATGTCATCAAATAAAGTCAAATGGGTTCTTAAGATGACATTTGGAAACATATGGTTTAACTGTACAACGCCCTCATCACTCCCTAGTGGAATACACATGGCCCCCTCTTATTAGTTGCTTCCATAGCCAGTTTTTGGTATTTTATTGCAATATTAATATTTACATCATTTTACAATGTTCCATGGCTTAATATCACATGAATATCATAATATCAAATACTTTCCTTTTTAAATAAAATCCGAGCATCCACTAGCGGGGCCTTGGCCTTGATCTCCACGCTATGAAAACATACATCACATGTATACAATATTTACATTAAAAGCCAATACATCCCGAGGGTCAAAATGGGGGTATTACAACATTATGTGGTTGTCTTATCATCTAGTGTTACATATCTTCCTATATGATTTCCCATGTATTTGAGGATTTCTTTTGCCCAAAGTTCCAATTTCATGTACATGGGATTTTGACCCATATAGAGGATATGTTTTCTATGACCTAGAGTAGATCACACCTAGTTTAATAATAGTGAACATTGACATCTCTATCTTCCAATAATCATATACCCACACCGAATTGATATTTTTCATCCCTCGATTTAAAAATAAAATGAGATAAATCCCATTGACATCAAAAAAACTTCGGATAATATGATAATAGTGACATCCATTGTTTTCTCATGCAAATTTGAAGTGTTGTCTTATAATTTTTTGACCCTAAAAATTTCCCAATAAATGTCATTTATACATAATTTGTAGTCCTGCAATCCCTAATTCCAATTCAATTCACATATTTTCTTATGATTCTAATCACATTTACCCTCTTTGTTATCCTAATGTTCATTGTTTGGTTTAGAGTAAGGTGCATGTCCTTTGAGTTCTCCTCCCAATCTTCTATTCATTCATCTAGCTTCTATGGGTATTGGATTGAGAAGTAGTCTTGAACATTTTAGAGTGTGAATTATATATAGTATCTTCTTTACATGCCTAAGGAGGTATCTTTTTAGACCTTTATATTGCAAAATGGGCCCAAAAGCCTTATATTAAATAATTATTTAACCAACATGTGGATCATCCTAAATTTTATTTTCTTTTAGGATGATCAAAATATAGTTTAAGAATCATGATCTGTAATGGTATATGTACTCCCAATTCCTCTCATTCCTCTAGATGGATTGAATCCCTCCATATCTCTTCCATATTTCAAATTCATATTCGAACTAGGGTTTGATTCATATGTTCTTCTTATTTCACCATCATTTGTGTTCTTGGTTTCCTCTTTTGCTTCTTTCTATGATTAGATTTTAATTTATTTTACTATTTTTTTCATACCTACGCAACTCTTTTTACTTGCATCTAGGCATAGTTAGAATGGGACCATATTCAAACTTTATTTGTTCTATAGATGTGAATACTATAGATGATTTGAAACATTGATTTGTTTATCTCATATCCATGCGTATTTGAGATGTCATGCTTCTATACAATGCATGTTGGATCTCTTCTACAACTAATGTCACATGTACAATCTGTGCACTAAATTGATTTCTTATTTGGATATCTTCTCCTCTAAATATTTTTCTTCCTTTGATGTCTTCTATCCTACCCTTGTCCATATAGCTCCCTCCTTGCTTATCCAACCACACCGTGTAACCCATCCATGCACCCACTATTTCAACTAAGGTTAGGAAAATGGAGCCTAGGGACTCTTATTATGGATCATAAGAGTAACCAAACAGCTTCTTTTTTCTACCATTACCTTTTTCCCTTCAAACCTATTTTATCCTACAAAGATATACAAATAGACATTTGTAAAAAACCATTCTCAATGTTTATCTCATTACTCGAGTGATCTCTTCATGAAAATACATTACATGACTACAAATATGATAATTCAATTATAAATAAACTCCATGGAGATAAAATAACATATTTTGGTAATGATGTTTTGCCATCATTGCTTATAATGAACAATACTAATTTATAATACATATATGAATGCATTTGAGTTGTTTTTTTTATGAAACTTTATTTTGATTATGTATTATGCACAATGATAAGATACTTAGCATGAAGGACAAGAGCATTCCTGGGATTACTCTATATCTAGTAAAATTTTATATGAGGATGTTGATTGTTGGGTAAACCATTGGAAGAGGGGCTCCACAAATTTATAGAATATATATACCATTAAAAGTACTATCACAACTAAATTTAAGGAGAAATTGCGACACAACAAATAAATAAAGAATAAGAGAGTTATAGTATTCCATTAAGTCTGTGTTAAAATATCAAAAGTATCTTTACACTATATGTAGTTTAAAAGGAAAATTAAAACTTACCAAAATAAAAATAAACTCTAACTAGTTGCATCGAAGGGACAATTTATAGAAAACATTATTAATATTATTAAAAGAAAAATAATTTTTTTAGATATTATTATAATTATTTGTTTGTAAACATATTTAGTGAAAATTTATAAAATAAAATAATTAACAGAGTAGACAGAAATGTTTTAAATAAATTATTTTAAAACAAAACAAAATAACTAACATAGCATACAAATAATTTATAAATTAAGATAATTTATAATTTATCTTAATGCATCTCTAAATGCATGTGCAGAATGTATGTGGTGCATCATCATTACAAATAAAAACAAAATCTCTGACACCTGACAGTTTTGGTATTAACCTATCCATACAAAAAAAATCAAGTATTGGATATTTAACAAAAATCGACTGACCTTTTTGTTAAGTTTAATTTGAATTTTTTACACAACAATGATGTAACCGTTGGATCTGGATACCATGGAAAAATCGAATTTACGCATAAAAAATGAATTTACTGTAGAAGAGACGAGCGACTTGTAGAAGAGAGAATAACGCTTCCACTCAGAGAACTTTTCTTTCTTCCACTCTACTCACAAAGTAGTTGTAAAGCCGTTTGAGAGTCATAATAAAGTAATAAAAGCCGTTTGAAAAAATGCTAAAGTAAAGTAAGAAAAGCCGTTTGAAAAAATGCTCAAGATAAATTCTTCTCCTGCAACGCATTACAGTCGTCCAATATTGCCCAGGTAGAAATTCAACGCTGCGCGGTTCGTCTTCTTTCACAGTAATTCTGGCTTTGCCGATGGTGCTTTCCAACGCTGCCGGGTTGGAGTGGATGGTGCTTTTCAAGAATATTGGAGTGGATGGTGCTTTTCAAGAATAGAAACAGTCATTCTGGCTTTGCCGATTTGGAGGAGGCTCTTTTGTACGAGAGGCAGAAATATAACCTCCACTTCATATATTATTTAACAGCAGGCGCCACAGTATCGGGAGGCAGAAATATAACCTCCACTTCATATATTGCTCGAGTCTGCACATGTTGGGGTCTTTATGATTTTGCTTGTGGCCTCAGCTGCGATGTAGTTATTATTTCAACTTACGGTCCGACGCGATTGTAGCGTTCTTTATCGTTCTTGTCTTCCATATACTGGTAAAATTCTCCGCATTACATTTTCTTCTTATTGTAAATGTCTCTTCCATATACTGGTAAAATTATCCGCATTGCATTTTCTGCTTGTTGTAATTGTGTAAAATTAGGGTAATTTGTGAGTTTCTTTATTCCATTGCGAGAATTTTCTAATCGAGTTATTAGATCTGCTAGGTAAGGTGTTTTCCAGGTATTGTTAAACTCATCCCAGTGACATAAATCGTATATGCCCTTATTCCATCTTGGTGAGTATTGTTATTTTGTTATAAGCAGTGGGATCCGGTTTAGCTGCAGGTGATCTTCCGTCCCTCTTCAACGAGACAGACGTCGATTCACAACTTCTACTTGATTGGGTTCTCTGTAAATCGTTTCAGTCGCGGATCAGCAGATTGGGATACAAAGCCCAATGGTTCTGTTATATATGTTTCGTTTGGCAGTTTGGTTCATTTGTCTAAAGCTCAGCTGGAGGAAATAGCGATGGGTCTCGAGCCCTTCCTCTGGGTTCTTCGTCCGGACATGGTAGCTTCGTCTCAGACAGCTTTTCTGGACGAGATGGGAAGCCACGGGAAAGTGTTGCGGGATTCATTAGCATAGCTCTTGTAGTTCCCATGTTAGGATCAATTCACTAAATCGTTCTGGATTGTATATGAGACGCCAAATCGTATATGCTGGTCAGTATTGTTATTTTGTTATAAGGAGTAAATAGATCTTATTGTAATTTTTTTCTCTTCTCTTTTTGTGTTCTTATTCAATTTCAATTATAATTTGTCTATGAAAATTCTGCGTTCAGTATGACTTGATTTTTGTTGGCACTTTGTTGTTCATGGCTTCAACAATTGAGGGCCGAAGTAGCAGTGACTGAGATATTCGAGCAAGGAAATAGAAAATAGTTGATGAAGAAGAAAATGAACCTGATTTTCATGGCCGATGCCTTGCGGGTGGCCCACAAGCTGATGGCAGTGAAGAGAAAGCCAGAAGGGGCATTTAACTTGGTTGCCGAGAAGGATCAAACCTGCGTGCGAGGATCCTGATTTTTCACAGCAATTTGCACGTCAAATTCATCTCTGGGTATATTTCTATGCAGGCCTTTGTCTATTTGTGAGTTGGGTTGTGTGTTATATTTTGTTTTTCTTTGTTTTACACCGTTTTCTTGCTGTCAGGTTGGGACAAGGATTAATCGGTTTTCGAGGCCGATGCCTTGCGGGTGGTGGAGGTCAAGAAGGATCGAACCTGCGACGTGAGTTCGAGGATAAACGTGAGTTCGAGGATAATGAGCCGATGGCGGTGAAGAGAGCCAGAAAGGGCATTTGACGTGGGGGCGGATAAGGATCGAACCTGTGGCATGAGTTCGAGGACCATTGAAATTATATATAGTTTCCAAGTGAGCAACACCCCGAATCCGGCAACATATCCTTTAATCCTATTTATTTTTGTTTTCTTCGTTTATCTTAGGCCATTCATGGGTTTTGGCTTAGGGGCTGGTCAGGTTCTTTTTGTGGGAGTAGGCACAGCGGAAACCATTAAACCATACACACAGTTTTTTATTTAGGCATTTAACAGAAGACACAGCAGCACAATACACGACAGGCCTAAAATGGCCAGGAACCTCCTCCGTTGTATTAACCGATAAAAAGGATTTATACATCGTGAATCCTCTAGAAGGATCGAGAGCTCAAGGGAACATCTATCAAATCGCCTTCACCGAGAAGCTCCATGAGCATTAACTGCACATTTACAATGCGAACAACTACCAGGTACATACATCGAATACATCAAATGACCACACGCTCCAGGTGGACTCTCAAACTCATAGTTCGAGGTGAATGATCACGATGAGGAGAGGTGGCGGTTGGCAATTAATTCCAACAATCTCCCCCTTAATTTCAACAGCCACATTACAACACACAGTTTACAAAAGTCATGGCCTGCTGGTCTAAAGTCTCAGCTAGGCTTCTTACAAGTAGGCACGAAACAATTCAAAAAAAATTTCTTCAATGTTGCTGCTGGAAACTTCATCATCAGAATGCTCTCATGTCTTGGAGAGTCTTAAGGCGGATCTGCAAATCTGCTGCTGCAGATGCTTTCTCAATTGCGTACTGAATACTGAAGGCAGAGGCAAACTCTACACTCTTCCTTCCCCTCTTCCTTCCCCGCAGGTGGCAGACTTCAGCAAACCACTCATCATTGGCGGAGGATCACACAACGAGTACAAGACTACAGCCTTTCAACAAACACATACATTCTTCAACAGCAAGCAACATGAAATTCATCACATCATCATCGAATAGTGGCTTCCATTAGCATCAACATTTCGAGAACAAGACTTCAAATTACAAAGGCAAACAACATTGCTACAACAAATTCTAAACAACAAAACACTACAAACTTTCTTTGAACATTTTCTTCATCGAAACACCAAGTCACTGTCTTTGTTTTTTCAGCTTCCAGCGGTGCACAACTTTGAACCAATGATGTGCAAGAGTCTTTATGAATTTCATCTTGACTTTCTTCTTCTTGTTAACGCTGCATGGCAGCATCAATACCTTAGCTCTTGCAGCTTTAGGACTGCAATCAACACCTGCACAGATAGACAGAGTTAAGACAGTAAATAAACCAGCATTTTCTTCATTTTTCATTTTTGTTGACAGAGGTTTCAATTTTGTCTCTTTCTTAACAGCCTTCTTCATGTTGGAACTGTTAACAGTTAGCCCAGTCTTCTTCCCAGTATCCAAAGATTCCTCATCTAAAAAGAAATCGTCAGACTGATTATCCCTTTCTCCACCATCGGCGTACTCTCCATCAGAATTACTGGTTTCATCTTCAGATGATCTCTCTGCAAGTTTTTTCTTTGCTTTTCTCTTTTCACTTCTTTTTCGCAAATAAGCCTCCCAAACCGTTTCCTCTGAATTATTTTTCTTGCTCTTTTCAAGAATACGCTTACTTAGGTCCTCTAATCCGGTGTTGAAAGTTATCTCCATGTCTTTGTCATCTTTATCCTCCCTTCCTTCTGAAGGATCCCCAGACTCCACTCCAGGAGAAGGGCTCTGTAATTCTCCCTTACGCTTTTCTTCTTGTTCTCACCGTCCTCTCC
Organism: Larix kaempferi; assembly: GCA_027924585.1. NCBI lineage: Eukaryota > Viridiplantae > Streptophyta > Pinopsida > Pinales > Pinaceae > Larix > Larix kaempferi. The sequence continues at coordinate 8,505,600 of BSBM01000577.1, forward strand.
ATTTTCTTGACTGCCATCATCATCATCCCCGTCATTATCACCATCAGATACTTCATCATATGATTCCAAATATGCCTTAAAATCCATTTCATTTAGCTGATCTGGATCAAATTTGCGATGCAGAGTCTTAACATGAAGAGGCTCGTCATCATCCCAGGCTATATTGACTTTACTATGTTGCAATGCACGGGTGTGATAATCTGGAGCTAGATAATTGGTTGGAATCTCTGTTGCAACATCTCGAGGAGGATGATCAAATTTCATATCATCTGGAATGAAACGCAAGTCTAGAACATTTGAAGTCCTCTCAAAATCCACTCCATCACATGCTTTGTAAAGGTAACTTGAGGTTGCAGAATAATCACACTCAATAACAGCAAAGTAATACCTGAGCCTGTCCTTCTCATATTGACGTAGCTTTTCATTCTCTAACTCATCTTCATCATCTTCACTAGATTCATCATCACTTCCAAAGATAGCAGGACCACGCACTGCTTCTTCTGCCATTCGTTTCAATCCAAATTCTGATGGATAAACTGCTACTGTCAAGATCTGACCACCTTTAGGAAGAAAAGAATTCATACATACCAGCAAATCAACAGCCTTAATGTGATTCCAGTCCATGTTGACAACTGTTAGTCTTCGAGTCTCAGAATCCAGTGTTGATACTTCTTCCTGCTGTGGAAATTCGAGCTCTATCTGATCACCGTAGTCATCATCGTTATCAGAGGATGAAGATGTTTCATTTTCTTCACTTTTCTGCTCTCTAACAGCTTGGATAGCTGTACTCGCAACCTCCATAGTTGCTTTCTCTTCAACTGCTGCAACGAAGGCACAGTCATAATCAGCAAGACACTCCACAATTTCAACATGCCTTGGCTTTTCAAGCCAGTCTGCAATCATCTTTAAATCTACCTCATAGGCGTTACAGTTTTCAGCATAATCATGATGGATGCGTTCAGCTTCTACCAATTCTGCTTCTGCTGCAGCTTCTGTGCAGTTTGCAATTATCTTGTCAAATTTCTCAACAAATCTCAACTCAGCTTCTTCATCAATTGCAACAGCAATTGGAATTTCATCCACCCAGTCTTCATGTCCCAGCAAATTAACATTGCCACTAAGCAAACTATTTATCAACCTTATTTCCGACTCAAGTAAAATTACCTTTTCTGGCGTGAAGTTTTCTTCATCGTACTTTGGTTTGATTATGGCCATGGCTGCAGCTTTCCAACTGGGCTTAGCTATGCCCCGACACCAGCTACAGCTGAAAAAGATAGCTCCCCCTTACACTTGTATATGGAGTTCGCCCTTCACAAACAAAGGTCAGATTGTAAGCGACAGCTAGGAGTTTGCTACAGCAAGCTCAAACAAAGTCTTCATGTATCATTATCTTCCCTTTTTTAAACTTTCATTGTCCTCCACGACAATCTCTTAAGGTTTTGTCTCAACCACTTCAGCGCTGTTCTCTTTTCACAACTTTTCCACTTTTTTAGCAGACTTTCTACAACGTATTTCTCAACTAAGCAGCTGGAGTAATTCTACTCAGTTGCTCCTCTTCCTCATTCACAGTAATTGCTGTCAAATACACTGAGCTTCTGCTTCTGCTCATATTCAGGCTTCGGCCTTCATAATATTCATCCGCAAGAGTAAGCGGGATTCACAAGGTTGCTCCACCACTAAACCATGGGAGCATTGACGTTCACTCTGCTCTGCTCGACCATTAAACCATGGGAGCAGTGTACCACATAACACCTCTGAATTGAGGACTGGGGACTTCTTTCTCAACTTCACATCGGCTGGAAATTTCTTGTTTTCTTCCACAAGAGCTCATCTCTGGTGGCTCCAACAAACAACAATGTAACCCCTCAAGTTTCGGCTCCTTCCAACTTACGAGCAAGGGACCTATATTCCTCTTGGAAGCTATATCTTCCACACGACCGTCTTAAATGACAACGTCCCTTACCGTATCAGTGTCCTCGAACTTCTTGGGAAGTCCTTCACTCAGAGGTTCATTTCCCATGTTCGTCGGTCGCTTCTTAAAATTTATGGGCTCCTCTTCTACCACGGGCTACAGCCCATCAAAATCAACCTGTCGGTTGCACTCAGCCCCACAGACAAAAAACTACTGCTACAGCAGCCCTGCTCAAACGGGTTTGATTGACAACAGCGTTGTCCAGACTTGGCTCAATGCACAACTATCACAACTCTCCTAGATGACTGCTAGGGAGTCTCTCTGCCACAGCGTCGGCTCACACCGTGAGAGAGTGGCAAACCCAGAATCTTGAAAAATTCTTTCTGCTCGGCCAACCTCCACTCTACATCAGCCCGGATTTCAAGAGGCGGGCGAATTCTCCTCTTCACCCAAGTCACGGCCAGCCTTCACAGGACGTGGGAACGTTCAGCTTCTCAGCTGCAAACACAAATGCAGCAACAACACAGAATACAGCGTGGAAATAAACAGCAATGAAGGAAAAACGATGATGCACGGTGTTGCAAAACACCAGGGCGACTCTCCTCTTGGCATCCCTACACTGTGGTGGCCGATTCAACATGCCCAGTGATTCTATGCGGGAGTCAACGCCTCCGGAGCCGGTCTCTGTCGCTAAGAGCACCCCTCTGAAATTCACATGAACAGCCTTCTGGCTCCAACTCTTCAACAATTCGCCCTCTTCTTCAAGCATAAGTGACGCCCTCTTCACTGAATAATGGGCTCCAACTTCTACCAGGGCTACGACCCTTCAAACAACCACTCGCCCTTCCGTGCAAGCGACACGCTACTTCAAGATCTCATGGCTCTTTACTGACTACGGTCAGCCTCTCCTCTTCATCGGCGTCGTTATCAAGCCCACCAACAAACACTTCAAACTCTTTCTGGGAAATGGGAAATGGAACAGCGGAAATGAGTGGGCGACTGCCCAGAAAACTCTTTCTGCTTTATCCGCTCTTTGACCATGGAAGGCATTTCTACATCACGTTGGTCATCAGCTGCATCTCCTCCAACACCGTCTTCACGGCATCCTGCCCCTTCTCCAGCTTCATCTCACGGGTTCCATCTCACGGGTTCTTACCCAAGTCGCAGCCAACCTTGAACGACTTAACCAACAACAAACATTGACTTGGGCACCCGCTTCAACTTTCGGTCTTTACACAGATAGGGTCGCTGGCACATAGGGTTGGGCAATAGCTCTTTAATCCGTTGCACAATCAACTATCCACAGGAGTATTCACCCGAGGCTCAACACACAGCCATGCCTTACACACTGATAACAACACTTTCTCTTCCAGCCTTCACGGCTACTACTTCTACCAGTTCACATAGCTCAACATATGAACCATTTTCACATCCCTCACAAAATGCAGCTATATGGTTCAGAATGGCTGCTATGCCAGTGCCAAGACATCACCCGAGAAGGCTCAATGCGCAGGGAGATACGAGCTTACAAGCTCTGATACCAATTATGGGAGTAGGCACAGCGGAAACCATTAAACCATACACACAGTTTTTTATTTAGGCATTTAACAGAAGACACAGCAGCACAATACACGACAGGCCTAAAATGGCCAGGAACCTCCTCCATTGTATTAACCGATAAAAAGGATTTATACATCGTGAATCCTCTAGAAGGATCGAGAGCTCAAGGGAACATCTATCAAATCGCCTTCACCGAGAAGCTCCATGAGCATTAACTGCACATTTACAATGCGAACAACTACCAGGTACATACATCGAATACATCAAATGACCACACGCTCCAGGTGGACTCTCAAACTCATAGTTCGAGGTGAATGATCACGATGAGGAGAGGTGGCGGTTGGCAATTAATTCCAACACTTTTATCCCGATCCAAGCATTCATGTATTCACATACTTATCATAATTTCCAGTTTATTTTTTTTCTTTTACTCCATACATATTCGTGGGCTCGGCTCCCTGCCGCCTGCCATCAGAGATGGACCTTCCTTCCTTTCTTGCTTTCTAATAAACGCTACTGTTATAAATTCGTTTCCTTCACTTTGTGATTTCTTGCTGGTGCTTTTAATATCTGGTGATTATTTCTTTATTTTTTTATTTCTTGCTAGTGCTGTTAATATCTGGTGATTATTTCTTTATTTCTGTAAATTAACAGATGCTTGTGATTTATATCGAAGGAACTTAAAAAAAGGTTACCCAGGTGGATGCTGATGATAAAGTTGTGAGTTATATCAAAGGAACTAAGCTGTTAATATCTGGTGATAGTTTCCTTATTTCTGTAAATTATAAACAGATGCTTGTGATTTATATAAAGGAACTAGAATATAGGGTGTTTTGAAGAGAATTTGTATCTTTGTTCGTAATTTCTGTGTTTTGAAGAGAATTTGTATCTGCACACATTCGCCTTAATGAATGCAGTAAATTGTTTCATAAGTGAAAGAGTTTGAATCCACCATGAGCTGATTTTTTGGTGGCTATAAATTCGTGTATTGAAATTAGATTTCTAGCTTCTGAATTAATGGTGTTAATTTTTAATCACAGAACTAAAGCAATTATGGAGGAGGCACTGTGTTTCGTTGGCCGAGGGTAGAAGTAGCAGCGCCTGAGATATTTGAGCAATAAAATCGATAATAGCTGAATCGCCTGCACACCCAAATGCAAAAGAATGTGAAACAAGTACAATTACCTTCTCATAGCTTCCTAATGTAAAATGCCGCATGTATATGAGATTGATTGCATGGTATATAAGAATTTCTTTTATGTATTCATCCGATTTTCTCTATGGGTTAATTGAGCTGTATTGTATTAATTGATGGGAAACCACCTGAGGGAGATCTCTAATGTTAAGAAATTTTTATGAGTAAACTAAGTTTTTTATTTTTTTCTCAGCTTGTCCGAAAACATAAGTAAAGTAAGTTGAACTTAAATTGATTTTATTTTTATCTCGTCTTAAAATTTGTTCGCTCAAAACAATATTAAAATTTGTTAAAAGCTCACAGTTAGGGTTAGTTAAATAGTTTGCTCAAAACAAGATTGATTCAAGATTGATTCTAGGTTAATAGTTTTTTCAAAACAAGATTGATTGTTTAATATTTTGTTCAAAACAAGATTGGCCTATTATTTATTACCGTCAGCGGATAATGGTTTTAGATCTTCTCTCGAAGCTCCACATTATTATATATTATATTAGGTGTTATATTATTTATTGTATTATATAATTAAGAATTATATTCATGTGATACCGTGAGAGCTTCCACGGAATCTTGCTGGCGAGGTTCCACTCACTCTTGTTATTATGTTTAATTAACTACTAGGGTTTTGACTACACATATTGATGAAACCTGAACACTAAAACCTATTATGATTTTTTACTGTTATTATTTTTTTAATATAATTTGTTTATTATGATTTTTTGTTATTATGTTTTTTATATAATTTGTTTATTATGATGGTTTGTTTTTAGTTATGTTTTTTTTGTTTTTATATTATTATGTTTTTACTATTATAGTGTTATATAAAGTCTTTACCATAAACAAAGTTGAGGCTAAACAAAGTAATGAAAATAATTAAAAAAATAAAGTTTTAAAAATTAAGAAGGGAGAAGGGAGAAAATTATTTTTATAAAAAATATATTATTATTATCTGTTTAAAATGAGCACATATGCCATAATTTTTATGATAACACTAACAAATAATTTAAGAAAATAATGTTTTAATTTTAAAGTCATATAAATAGATTGTACATATCTAATTTATGATTATCAAAATTATGCAATGGGTAGACCTTGATTGGCTAGCAGCAGGGATAAGCACAGATATAAGCTGAAACCTTTATATTTCGTTTCAACTAGAAAAAAGAAACCTGTTTAGGTAGCTTACGAGTAAAAACCCATAGACCCGAGCGCAGGTTGTCTCACCTGGTTAATCATCACTGCAATTCTATCATTTTACATTATGTTCCTTCTTCGCCACGTAAACGACGGGAAGGGCCACGTATATTCGGGACACAAGTACGAGAAGCGGGGAAGGAAGTGAGCACGCCTTCTTCGCCATGCAGGTACTATAACAGATCTTTTATTTCCCATTGGTTGCCCAGAATCGTACTAAGCCCTATTTTGAAGCAAGTTCAAAGGGTATTTACATTATTAATACGGTTTTTTAAGTTGGTGTTACTTGCTCTTAGCTTTCCTTGAGCACTTTAGTTGTTATAACTTGAGTATGACAGTTAATTATAACTTGACCATTATTATAATAGCACAGCGAGTATAAGTTTAGTCTAACTAAGCTGACTTAGATAGGAGATTTATGAATAGTTTTATATAATAGTCTAATTTGTTTTATAATTGTGTTTTTTGTTTTAAAGGTTTATGGTAAAACCAGTATTTACAATATTATAAGAATATCTTGTATTCTTCCAATATAACGAGTACCATGTTATTTTGTATTCTTCGGATTTTCTCTATTAATTAACTTATAGTTATTATATTAATTAGGGGAAAACCAATTTAGAGAAGTGTCAAAGTCCTATGAGTTAACTAAGTTTCCTAAATTAATTTTATTTTTATATAGTCTTGTCCAAACTCCAAACCCTACGCTGTAAGGAGTTATTTTTATCTCGTTTTAGTAAAGAAGATGGATTCTGGGTTAATGTGATTACGTTAATTTAAGGATATTAAACTTGTGCATCATATTTATTACGAGCATGCAACTATATTGTACGGGAGCTATTTACCAGCCTGCAACTATAATGGGAAGGGTCTATTTACCAGCCTGCAACTATAGAAGTACCAGCCATAGTTGGAAAATAATTAAAGTGTTTTTAGTATAAAGATTTGCTCAAATCTTAAATGCCCTCAATTGTTTTTTGCTTCAAGCATTTGATCTAATTACCTTTATTAATGCTGACCCCTCTTATAGCCAATCAAAAGTGAAATATCTTCGCACAATCAGCTTTTCCTTTCACTCGTTGTAGAACCCAAATTCTTTCCCTCCATGTAGGACCCATATCCATGTTTCATATGGAAGTTTTTTAATATATTGTGCCATCATATGTGTTATTCCGTTATTCCAAAACTCATATGTGTACATGTTATTCAGTTATTTTTTAAAGCATGTCGCCTTTCTTCCTTAATCCATTTCGCTGGGTTTAACATCTCTCTCCCTAAACTAAGACAAGTTATCAAAATTACAATTAGGTAAGTCCAGTTCCATGTCCACGCTAACGCGAAAAGATTGTCACCAATCCCTAAAATATGTGGTATTCTGCTATTTTTTAAAATATTGTGGCATGTTATTCCGTTATTTTTTAAAGCATGTCGCCTTTCTTCCTTAATCCATTTTCGCTCGGTTTAACAAGTTATCAAAATTACAATTAGGGACTAATTCTGAATCTGTTAAAATAATGATTAATTTTCTAAGTTGTTTTTAAATTTTTTTAATTATAATAATAGTCTTTAAAATGGTAAGATATTGTAAAATTTTATATTTTATATTTTTAATTTAAAAATGACTATTTAATTTTTCATATTGTTTCAGTTTATAAAATTTTATGAGGTGTAAAGTTTTTGGTTATTAGAAAGTATGATTAGAAATAATTTAACCAATTTTCAACAAGTTGCTAATTGGGTTTGCTTTATATTACTAAAGAAATTTGTTTAAAATTAGTGTTAGTGATTGTTTGCAAAATATGGATAGTTAAATTTGATTGAAATTGGTTTTATGCATATTTTATGATATGGTAGTGTGTTGAATTTTTTCATTAAGTTTGTAAAATATTAGTAATTGTTTCATTGAAATTGATTTTATATATATTCTATGCTTTGATAGAATACTCATTATTTTGTTGTCCACGTTGAAATAGTTTAATCTTTTCTTAGATTATCGTTATCATGTTATTTTTTTAGATTACAATTGTCATCATGTTTGCTTTTAAGGATATGATATGTTTTAAAATGTGTTTTTTATGGTTAACTTATCTATCTTTTATATATAAATTTAATTGGAGTATTTAAATATTAATGAGATTGTAGAAAATATTTTTTTTATGGATATTAAATTGTATACATATTTTTATAGTGTTTACTTTGGTATGTTGGCCATAGGATTTCTATTGAAAGTCTTGAGTAGAGTATTTTCAAAGGACCATTTTGGGAAATTGCCTGGAAACAATTTCCTAACTCGGCAAATTGACACATGTGCCTTTGTTGTAACTGGGAACTGGGACGCCGTTGCGCTAGTAATAGGTGGAGGGAGGGAACTCCCAGAGAAGCCCTCCCAGTATGCCCCAAGTTGGGTGGTCGACCATGTCTACACAAGGTTTTTAAAGTGGTCTAACGAGGGACCCCCCTTTGTTAACACTCTATTCATGCAACCTAGGAGTTAGTACATCTTTCCTTAGTAATTATACCATATACTTATACCTTATTACAACATTTTATGTTATAACCCTTATCTACTTTAATCCCTATAAGACATACCCCTCTAAACCTTAGAAAATTTAACCATTATATCATCTAACCGGTATAACCTGTAACCACCAACTTTTAGAACATAACATTTATAAATTCTACTAATTTTAACATTTATAAGTCCTAAACCTTTTAAATTTAAACCTTTGTAGTCCTTATGGCCCTTAATATTAAACCTTAACACATGTAACACCTAAATTTGATAGCCCCACTCCTAGTCACTATAACTATTAAGAACCTTAAGACCAAAACCCTATAACTCTTAACTATACTCCAATTGCTCAATTTTACACCCATTCTCTCTAATTTCCCTACTCCCCAAACCTCTAACCCTCGTGATCTCTATCTCTTTCTCTCCCCTAATCCCCCTCCCTCCTCCCTACCCCTAATCACCCCAACTATAACTAACCACCACCCCCCTCTCTCTCTTCTCCTAATCCCTAACACCACTTCCCGTCTCTCTCTCTCTCTCTCTCTCTCACACACACACACACACACACACACTCAACTAGCCCCCCTCCTCCCTCTCTCCTCCTCCCTTCCTCCCCCTAACCCTTACTAAAACCCTATCTCACTCTCTATCTTCCCTAATCCTCCAAATAGCCCTCACCCCCACCCCTTTCACTCTCCCCCAACACCCTAACACCTACCCTCTCCCCCCCCCCCTTTCTTTAACCCTAACACCCTTATATCTCCCTAAACTCCATGTCTCTCTCTCTCCTACTCCTACAACTAAACACCCTCTTTCTATCTATCCATCACTCTCTCTCCCATAATCTCCCTAACCCTTACATACATTTTCTCTTTCTCTCATAATCACCATCCCCTACCACTAAACACCCTCTCTCCCTCCCTCTCTCTCTCTCTCTCTCTGTATATATATATATATTCCACACCTAACCATTCCTCAACTACACACCCCCTCTCCCTAACTTCCCTACTCCTCCCAAAACCTTTAACCCTCCTGATCTTTATCTCTTTCTATCCCCTAATGCCTTCCTCCCCATTACCCCTAATCACCACCCCTCTCTCTCTCTCTCTCTCTCTCTCTCTCTCTCTCTCTCTCTCTCAACCCCCTACTCCTCCACCTACCCCTTATCCCCACACCTCTCTTTCTCCCTCTACTCAACAAAAACCCTCTCTACCTATCTTAAAAAAACCCTTACTCATTTTCCTATCCCTAGCCCCCACCCCTCTCTCTCTCTCTCCCTCTACTCCCTACCACCACCCCACTCTCTCTCTATCTCTCTCTCTCTCTCTCTCACACACACACACACAAACCTAATCCCACCCACACCACTAACCTCCATTCTCCCTCTTCCTCGATATCCCCTCCCTAACTCTTACTCTTCCCCCCCCCTCCCGATCCTCCACCTACCCCTATACCGCACCCCTTTTTATCCCACCAAACCCCATAAAATATCCCTCTCTCTCTCTCTCTCTCTCTCTACTATACACCCCTTTCTCCTTAACTATACGTCACTTCTCTCTAACTTCTCCAATCCTCTCCAAAACCCTAACCCTCTTGATCTCTATCTATATACCTCACCCAATTCCCTACCACCCACCCCTAATAACACCCCATCAACTCTCTCTCTCTCTCTATTTCTCTCTCTCTACTAATCCATCTACCCCTAGCAGCCACCCTTCTCTCTCTCCCCCAACTCCCTAACACCCACCAACTCTCTCTATCTCTCTCTCTCTCTCTCATAGACACACTCACTTCGTTACTCCCACACATATAACTAACCCCCCTCTTCTCTCTATCTATCTCCCACCTACCCCCTAACCCTAACTATATCCCTCTCTCACTCTCTCTCCCCCATTCTTTTCCACCTACAGCAATCTGCAGCTATGTCTATCTCCCCCAACCACTAAAAACCCATCCTCTCTCCCTCTCTCTCTCTACACCCCCTTCTCTCTATGTTCATGACTCTCTCTCTCTCTCCCCCCCAAATCCACACCTCCTACTCCTCAAATAGACCCCCCTTATCTCTTACTACCCTACTCCTACCCCTACAACTAACCCCCCCTTTCTTTGTCTTCCTCTCCCTCCCCCTGTCTTTACACCCTCCACCTCTCTCTCTCTCTCTCTCTCTCTCTCTCTCTCTCTCTTCCTTCGACTGACCCTTACTAATATCCTCTCTCATTTCCACTCCCCCCTACTGCTCAAGCTACACATAACCTCCTCTTATTTTTATCTCCTCAAACCCTCGAACACCCACCCTATCTCTCTATAACACTATCACCCTATCTTTCTCCCTAACTCCCCCTTTCTATGTCTCCTACTCTAACAACAAACCCAACCCCCCTCTCTCTCTCTACACCCCACCCTCTGTCTACCTCTCTCAAATCTAGACCCCATACTCCAATACACCCCCTTCTTTCTAACTACCCTACTCCTCCCCAAAACCCTAGCCCTTGTGATATCTACCTCTTTCTCTCCCCCCTACCCCTAATCACTCCCCTTATCTCTTTCTCTCTCTCACAACCCCCTAATAATCCACCTATTCCTAAACCCTACCCCTTTCACTCTCCCCCTACTTCCTAACATCCCCATAATCCATCTCTCTAACACACACACACACACAAACACACACACCCTACTCTTACCCTTACAAATACCCCCTTCCTCCCTTTGTCTCTACCCTCCTCCACCTAACAATTACTACACCCTTCTCTCTCTCTTTCACTCTCTTTGTCCTCCCCTAACCATTACTACGTCCCCCTCTCTCTTTCTCCACTACAACCACTAACGAACACCCCTCTATCTCTCTTTATATCTCTCCCCCATTATGCATAAGCCGCACCTCTCTCTATGTTTATCCTTATCTCCCTAATGCCCCTTCTAACACCTACACCTAATATCACCCCCATGGCTCTCTCTCTCTCTCTATGTCTCTTTCTCTCTCCTACTAACCCACCTACCCTTGACACCCACACCTTTATCTCTACCCCTAGTCCCTAACACACGCCTTCTCTCTTCATCTCTAACACACACACACACACAGCCCCCTACTCCCACCCATACAACTAAACCCCCTCCTCCCTCTCACTCTCCCCCCTACTTATCATAACCAATACTAACCCCTCTCCAACTTCCTTCCCCCCCTCTCTTTATCTCTTACTCTCCCACCACTAAACAACCCCCCCTCTCTCTCTCCCTCTCTATCTCTCCATAATCGCCCCTCTAATTATGTTTCACCTTATCCCCCTACCTGCTACAACTAACAACCCCTTGATTATCTCTTTCCCTTTCTATGCCCATCTCCCTACCCATGTCTCTCTCTCTCCCTGTATACTCCCCCTTCCCTTTAATTGCTCTCATACTCCCCAAACCCATAACACCCCTTCTCTCTTTCTCTCTCCCTACAATCCACCCACTCCTCATCCAATTATCCCTAGCCCCAAACCCCTAATCCTCACATCCTATCCCTACCCCCAATTTATCTCTCTCTCTCTATGCCTAACCTCTGTATCTCTTTTTACATATAACATTTCTTTCTATCTCTACTCATAACACCCATCTCTCTTTCCCTATCTCTAACCTCTTTATTTCTCTCTACCTATGACATCTCTTTATCTGTCTAACCCTTAATAATATCCTCTCTCATTCCCTCTCTCCCTTACTCCTCAACCTAACCTTAACTACCATTGGTTTCTCTCTCCCCAAACCCCCAAACAACCACCCTCTCTCTCTCTCCCTACCCCCACATTTCTCTATCTCTTACTCCCACCACAAACTAAACCCCCCCTCTCTCATGCTCTCTCTCTCTCTCTCTCTCTCTCTCTCTCTCTCTCTCTCTTTGCACCCCACCCTCTCTCTATCTCTCCCAACTCTTCACCCGAGACTTCTCCACTATACCCCCCTTCTCTCTAACTAACCTACTCCCCAAAATCCTAACCCTTTTGATCTCTATATTTTTCTCTCCCCCAATTCCACTCCTCTACTTATCCCTAATCACCCCCCTTGTCTTTATCTCTCTCTCTCTCTCTCAGCCCCCTACTAATCCACCTATCCCTAAGCCCTACCCCTTTCTCTCTACCCCTGCTCCCTAAAATGTCCATGCTCTCTCTCTCTCTAACACAGACACACACACACACACACTCACCCCCTACTCCCACCCTTACAAATTCTAGCCTCCTCCCTCGCTCTCTCTCCCCTCCTTCTCAAACTAATCATTACTACCCCCTCTCTCTCTATTCCCCTCTCTTTGTCCTCCTTTAAACCATGCTACGCCCACCCCCTCTGTCTCTCCCCTACTACCACTAACCAATCCCCTCTCTATCTCTCTCTATATCACTCCTCCATTATCCATAATCCCCACCTCTCCATGTTTCTCCTTATCTCCACAATCCCCCTCCTAACCCCTACACCTGATATCACCCCTTTGTATTTATCTCTCTCTCTTTGCCTCTATCTCTCTTTGTCTCTCCTACTAATCCACCTACCCCTAACGTCCAACCCTCCCTCTCTCCTCGTACTCCCTAACACCCCCATGCTCTCTTCATCTCTAACACACACACACACACACACACACACTCATCCACCTAATACCACCCATACAACTAACTCCCATCCTCCCTTTCACTCTCTCACCCCTCCTTCTTGTAACTATTACTAACCCCCTCTCTCACTTCCTTCCCCCTTCCCTCTCACCCTCTCTCTCTTTCTCTCCTACCACTAAACACCCCCATGCTCTCTATCTCTCTCTCTCTCTCTCCACAATCTCCCCTCTATTTATGTTTCACCTAATCCCCAACCCCCTACAAATAACAACCCCTCGGCTATCTCTCTCCCTATCTACCCCAACCTCCCTACCGACATATATCTCTCTCTCCCTATATACTCCCCCTTCTCTTTAATTTCTTTGATCCTCTCCAAACCCATAACCTACCTTCTCTTTCTCTCTCCCTACAATCCACGCACTCCTCGTCCCATTATCCCTAATTCGAACCCCCTAGTTCTCACATCTTAGCCCTACCCCTAATTTATCTCTCTCTCTCTACCCTAACCTCACTATCTCTCGAAACCTCTAAAATAACTTATTCTCTCTACTCATAACCACCCTCTCTCCTTCCCTAACCCCCCTCTTACAACCCCCACTCCTAACCCTCATCATTCTTGTAAAACACTTTCCCATACCCCTTCTCTCTCTCTCTCTCTCTAAACCTGCCACTCTTCAACTATACCCACTTCTCTCAAACTCCCATTATATTCCTTAAAACTCTAAACTCCTAATCGCTACCTCTTTCTCTCTCCCAATTTCCATACTCCCACTACCCATAATCATCCATCAATGTCACTCCTCCAACTACCCTTAACCCCCCCCTCTCTCTCTCTCTCCAAATCCCCCCACCCCTACCACTTCTCTCTCTCTCTCTCTCTCTCTCTCTCTCTCTCTCTCTCTCTCTCTCTCTCTCTCTACTCCCAACTGCCCCACTCCTCAACTTTACCCCATTCACTCCAACTTCCATTCTCCTCCCCAAACACCTAACCCTCATGATCTCTATCTCTTCCTCTCCCCCAACCTCCCTCCTCCCTCTACCACTAATCAACCCCCAAAACTCTCTCCCTCTCTCTCTCTCTCTCTCTCTCTATCTCTCTCTCTCAACCCCCTAAACATCCACCTACCCATAAACCTCACCCCCCATACTCCCTAATACAGCCCCCATTCTTTATATCCCCCCCTCCTCCCCCTAACCCTTACTAAAATCCTCTCGCTTATCTATATCCCCTAATCCCCCATTTACTCCTAAACCCCATTTTTTTCTCTCTCCTCCAACCACCTAACACCCGAACCCCCCTCTCTCTCTAGCACTCTCTATCCGTCACACCCTTCTCTCAAATTTCCATGTAGCTCACAAAACCCATAACCCTCCTAATGTCTATCTTTCTCTCTACCCAAACCTCACTCCCCGCTACACCTAATCAACCCCCAATTCTCTCTCTCTCAAACCCCTATTCGTTCACTTACCCCTAAGCCCCAACCCTTTCTATTTCCTCCTAATCCCTGATATCCCCCCCACTCTCTCTCTCTCTCCTAGCCCCTATTATAAACCCTACAATTAACCTCTCTCTCTCTCTCTCTCTCTCTCTCTCTCTCTCTCTCTATCTATCTATCTATCTACTCCCCTCCTAGCCCTAACTGTTACTAAAAGCCTCTCTCATTCTCTCTCTCCCCTACTCCTCCTCCTACACCTAACCCCCATTGCTTTCTCACTCCCCAAACACCCTACACCCCACTGCCTCTCCTTATCTCTCTCCCAAACTCACTCCTCTACTCCTAGCCCTAGCAATAACCCCCCCTTCTCTCTCTATTCCCCCCCTTTCTCTCTTTCCTCCTCCCCCTTATCCTTACTAACACCCTCTTCCATTCTATCTCTACCCTACTCCTCTACCAACACCTAACCCCTACTACTTTCTCTTTCCCTCAAACCCCTAATTCCCACCCCATCTCTCTCTACACATAACCCTTTCTCTCTCCCTAACACCCCCTCTTTCTCACTCTCCTACTCCCAACACTAACCAACCTACCCCTCTCTCTATCTCTCCCTCTGCAACTAGCTTCCCCCTTCTTTATAACTACCCTAATCCTCCTAATATCTAACTCTTTCTCTCCCTCAATTCCACTCCTCCCCCTACCCCTAATCACTACCCTCCTCTCTCTCTCTCTAACTCTCTCTCTCTCTCAACCCCTACTATTTCACCTATCCCTAGCCCCTACCCATTTATCTCCCCCCCTACTCCTTAACACCCCCATTATCTTTCTCTCTAACACACACACACACAAACACGCTAATCCCACCCTTACAAATACCCCCTTCCTCCCTCCCTCCCTCCCCTCCTCCACCTAACAGTTACTACCCCTCGCTCTCTCTCACTCACTCTCTTTCTCATCACCTAGCCATTACTATTCCCCCCCTCTCTCCTTATCCTCTACAACCACTAACAAAACCCCCTCCATATCTCTCCCCCATTATGCATAAGCCGCACCTCTCTCTATATGTATCCTTATCTCCCCAATGCCCCTTCTAACACCTACACCTAATATCAACCCCATGCCCCTCTCTCTCTCTCTCTTTCTCTCTCTCTCTATATATATTTGTCTCTATCTCTCTTTCTCTCTCCTACTAATCCACCTACCCTTGATTCCCACCCCCTTTATCTCTATCCATACTCCCTAACACCCCCCTTCTCTCTTCATCTCTAACACACACACACATAGCCCCCCTACTCCCACCCATACAACTAAACCCCTTCCTCCCTCTCACTCTCTCCCCCCTACTTATCATAACCATTACTAATCCCCTCTCCAACTTCCTTGCCCCCCTCCCCCCCTCTCTTTATCTCTTACTCTCCCACCATGAAATAACCCCACCCTCTCTCTCTCTCCCTCTCTATCTCTCCATAATCCCCACTCTAATTATGTTTCACATAATCCCCTTACCTCCTACAACTAACAACCCCTTGATTGTCTCTCTCCCTATCTACTCCGACCTCCCTACCCACATCTCTCTCTCTCTCCATATATACTCCCCCTTCTCTTTAATTGCTCATCCTCCCCAAACCCATAATGGCCCTTCTCTCTTTCTCTCTCCCTACAATCCACCCACTCTTCATCCCACTATCACTATCCCCGATCCGCTAATCCTCACACCCAATACCTACCCCCAATTTATCTCTCTCTCTCTCTCTCTCTCTCTCTCTCTCTATCCCTAATATCTCTCTCTATGTGCCCCTAAACTCTCTTTCTCTTTCTACATATAACATTTCTTTCTCTCTCTACTAATAAGCCCCTCTCTCTCTTTCCCTACCTCTAACCTATCTATCTCTCTCTAACTCTAACATATATTTATCTCTCTAACCCTTAATAATATCCTCTCTCATTCCCTCTCTCCCCTACTCCTCAACCTAACCCTAACGCCCATTGGTTTCTCTCTACCCAAACCCCCGAACACCCACCCTCTCTCTCTCTAACAATAACCCCCTATCTCTCTCCCTACCCTCCCATTTCTCTATCTCTTACTCAAAACCACAAACTAAACCCCCCCTCTCTCATGCTCTCTCTCTCTCTCTCTCTCTCTCTCTCTCTCTCTCTCTCTCTCTCTCTCTCTTTGTGTGTCTGTACCCCACCCTCTCCCTGGCTCTCCCCAACTCTACACTTGATACTCCTACACAATACCCCCCTTCTCTCTAACTACCCTCCTCACCGAAACCCTAACTATTTTGATATATATCTTTTTATCTCCCTCAACCCCACTCCTCCCCCTATCGCTAATCACCCCCATTGTCTCTCTCTCTCTCAACCTCCTACTAATCCACCTATCCCTAAACCCTACCCCTTTCTCTCTCCACCTACTCCCTAAAACCCCATTTCTCTCTCTCTCTAACACACACACACACACTCCCCCCCTACTCCCACCCTTACAAATGTCAGCCTCCTCCCTCTCTCTCTCTCTCTTCCCTCCTGATCCACCTAACCATTACTACCCCCCTCTCTCTCTCTCCCCCTCTCTTTGTCCTCCCCTGAACCATGCTGCGCCTACCCCCTCTGTCTCTCCCCTACTACCACTAACCAATCCCCCCTTTATCTCTCTCTATATCACTCCTCCGTTATACATAATACCCACCTCTCTATGTTTCTCCTTATCTCCACAATCCCCCTCCTAACCCCTACACCTAATATCACCCCTTTGTATTTATCTCTTTATCTTTGCCTCTATCTATCTTTGTCTCTCCTACTAATCCACCTACCCCTAACACCCAACCCTCCCTCTCTCCTCCTAATCCCTAACACCCACATGCTCTCTTCATTTCTAACACACACACACACACACACATTCATCCCCAATCCCACCGATACAACTAACCCCCATCTGCCCTCTCACTCTCTCTCTCCTTCTCGTAACCATTACTAATCCCCTCTCTCACTTCCCTCCCCCTTCCCTCTCACCCTCTTTCTCTCCTACCACTAAACACTCCCATGCTCTCTCTCTCTCTCTCTCTCTCTCCATAAGCCCCCCTCTATTTATGTTTCACCTAATCCCCCTACCCCCTACCAATAACAACCGCTTGAATATCTCCTTCATATCTACCCCCACCTTCCTACAGATATATATCTCTCTCTCCCTATATAATCCCCCTTCTCTTTAATTTCTCGCATCCTCCTCAAACCTATAAACTTCCTTCTCTTTCTCTCTCCCAACAATCACGCACTCCTCATCCCATTATCCCTAACCCCAACCCCCTAGTTCTCACATCCTAGCCCTACCCCTAATTTATCTATCTCTCTCTACCCCTAACCACTCTATCTCTCTATACCTCTAAAATATCTTACTCTCTCTACTCATACCCCCCTCTCTCCATCCCTAACCCCCCCTTTTACACCCCGTACACCTAATCCCCCCTCTCTCTTGTAAAGCACTTCCCCATACCCCTTCTCTCTCTCTCTGAACTCCTAATCCCTACCTCTTTGTCTCCCCCAATGTCCATCCTCACACTACCCATAATCATCCCTCAACGTCCCTCCTCCCACTACCCCTAACCCCCCTCTCTCTCACTCTCTCCAAGTCCCCCTACCCCCTACTTGCTTCTCTATCTCTCTCTCTCTCCCAACTACCCCATTCCTCGACTATACCCCATTCTCTCAAACTTCCATTATACTCCCCAAACACCTAACCCTCATGATCTCTATCTCTTTCTCTCTCCCCCAACCTTCCTCCTCTCCCTACCACTAATCAACCCCCAAAACTCTCTCTCTCTCTCTCTCAACCCCCTAACATCCACCTACCCATAATCCTCACCCCCCATACTCCCTAATACACCCCTCATTCTCTATATCTCCTACCTCCTCCCCCTAACCCTTACTAAATCCCTCTCGCATTCTCTATCTCCCCTAATCCTCCAAGTACTCCTAAACCCCACTTTTTTCTCTCTCGTCCAACCACGTGACACCAACCACCCTCTCTCTCTAGCTCTCTCTATCTGTCACCCCCCTTCTCTCAAATTGCCATGTAGCTCCCAAAACCTCTAACGCTCCTAATGCTGTATCTTTTTATCTACCCAAACATCACCCCCCCTACACATAATCACCCCCAGCCTCTCTCTCTCTCTCTCTCTCTCCTGGCCTCTACTATAAACCCTACGATTAATCACTATCTCTCTCTATATATATATCTATCTACTCCCCTCCTAGTCATAACCCTTACTAAAACACTCTCTCAGTCTCTCTCTCTCCTCTACTCCTCCTACGCCTAACCCCCACTACTTTCTCACTCCCCCAAACACCCTACAACCCACCGCCTCCCCTTATCTCTCTCCCAAACTGACTCATCTACTCCAACCTCTTCCAATTAACCCCCCCACTCTCTCTCTATCCCCCTATCCCCTCCTCTCTCTCTCTCTTCCCTCCTCCCCATAATCCTTACTAACACCCTCTTCATTCTATCTCTCCCTTACTCCTCTACCTACGCCTAACCCCTACTGCTTTCTCTCTCCCTCAACCCCCAAATTCCTCCCCCTCTCTATTTACACATAACCTCTTTCTCTCTACCTAACGCCCCCTCTTTCTCCCTCTCCTACTCCCAACACCAACTGAACCTCCCCTCTCTTTTTCTCTCCCTTTACAACTAGATCCCCCCTTATTTCTAAATACCCTAATCCTCCTGGAATCCCTAACCCTCCTAATCTCCTATCACTTTATCTCCCCCAAATCAACTATTCCCCATACCCCTAATCATCCCCCACCTGTCTCTCTCTCTCTCTCTCTCTCTCTCTCTCTCTCTCTTTCTCTCTTAAACCCCTACTAATAATCATATCCCTAACCCCACCCCTTTCTCTCTCTACTTACTTCCTAACACCATCCATTTCTCTCTAACACACATAGACACTTAGCCGCTTCTTCCACCCCAACAAATGATCCACTCCTACCTCTCTCTCTCACCCCCCTCCTCCCCCCTAACCCTTTATACCCCCACTGAATCTCTTTGTCTCTCTTTGTCCTCAACTAACCTTACTACTATCACTCTCTCTCCCTCTCTCCCCTACTAACACTAACGAACCCTCCCTATATCTCTCTCTCTTTCCATCTCTCCCTCCTCTGCCCTACCCTTAATATGTCTACTCTCTCTCTCTCTCTCTCTCTCTCTCTCTCTCTCTTAACCCTCAACCTCCCACTCCTAAACTATATATCTATTATCTCTTACTACCCTACTCCCCAAAAAACTAAGCCTCTCGATCTATATATTTATCTTCCTGAACATCCCTCCACACCTCTACTCCTAATCATCGCTCCCTCATCACTCTTTCTCCCTATCTCTCTCTCTCTCAATCCCCTACTCTACCTACCCATAACCACCACCCCTCTATCTCTACCACTAAATCCTAACCTCCCCCCACTCTCTCTCTCTCTATCCCTACTTCACAGCCCCATTCCTTAACTGTACCCCACTTCTCTCTAACCCTCATTATCGCTATCTCTTTCTCTCCTCTAATCCCCCTCCCTCCTCCCTACCCCTAATCACCCCAGCTAAAACTAACCACCCCCCCTCTCTCTCTCTCCTCCTAATCCCTGACACCACCTCATGTTTGTCTCTCTCTTTCCCTCGCATGCACACACACATAACTAGCCCCCCTCCTCCCTCTCTCTCTTCCTCCCCTCTTCCCACTAACCATTAATAAAACCCTATCTCACTCTCTATCTCCCATAATCCTCCAACTAGCCCTCACCCACACCACTTTCTCTCTCCCCCAACACCCTAACACCTACCCTTCCTCCCTCCCTCTCTTTATCCCTAACACCTTATCTCTCCCTAAAACCCCTATCTCTCTCTCTCCTACTCCTACAACTAAACACCCTCTCTCTATCTATCTCTCTCTCTCCCCTACTCTCCCTAACCCTTACCCCCCTTTTCTTTATATCTTATAATCACCATCGCCCTACCACTAAACACCCTCCCATCTCTCTCTCTCTCTCTCTCTACATATATATATATATATTCCACACCTAATCATTCCTCAAGTACACACCCCCCTCTCCCTAACTTCCCTAATCCTCCCAAAACCTTTAAACATCCTGATCTCTATCTCTTTCTATCCCTAAACCCCTTCCTCCCCATTACCCCTAATCACCCCCCTTAGCTCTCTCTCTCTCTCTCAATCAACCCCCTATCTCTCTGTCTCTCCTACTCCTACAACTAAACACCCTCTCTTTATCTCTCTCCCCTACTCTCCCTAACCCTTACCCCCCTTTTCTCTATCTCTTATAATCACCATCCCCCTACCACTAAATGCCCTCTCTCTCTCTCTCTCTCTCTCTCTCCTTTGTATATATATATATATATATTCCACACCTAATCATTCCTCAAGTACACACCCCCCTCTCCCTAACTTCCCTCCCTAACTCTTACTAATTCACTCTCTCTCTCTCTCTCTCTCTCTCTCCATTAACCCTAATCCCCCTACTCTCTTTATGTTTCTCCTAATCCCCCTCCCCCTACCTATAGAAAAATCCCCACCATCTTTCTCTTTGTATATGTCTAGGTATATATCTATCACTACCTCCTTTCGCACCCCTCCTTCTCTCTCCCCCTATACTCCCCCCTTCTCTTTAACTTCCATACTCATACCCAAACCTATAATCCTTCTCTCTCTCTCTCTCCACCCCAACACCCCACTCTTCATCCCCATATCCCTACCCCTCTTTCTCTCCCTACAACTAACTCCCTAGTTCTCACCCACATACCCCTACCACCCATCTCTCTCTCTCTCTCCTCTCTCTCTCTCTCTCTCTCTCTCTCTCCTCTCTCTCTCTCTTTCTCTCTCTCTCTCTCACACACACACATAACCCCCCTATTTCTCTCCATAACCCCCATCCTTCTCTACCTACTCCTAACCCCCCTCTCTCGTAATCTCCCTACCACTTCTCTCTCTCCCTTTGTATCTCTCTCACTCTCCTGCCACTACAAACCACCCCACCCCTCAACCATAAGCCCCTTCTCTATTAACCTCCATATCCAAACCCCTAACCCTCATTATATTTATCTCTTTCTCTCTCCCAACCTCCCTCCTCCCCCCACCCGTAATCATCCCCCATCTTTCTCTCTCTCTCTCTCTCTCACACACACACACACACACACACACACACACACAAACACACAAACCCTAAACATCCACCTACCCATAACCCCCACACCTCTCTCTCCCTACTCCTTAATAGAATTCCCCCACCCTCTCTCTCTCACCTCTACTCCTACCCCTACCACTAGGCCCCCTTTCTCTCTCTCTCCCCTCCTCCCTCTAACCCTAAACCCCACTTCTTTCTCTCTCCTCTAGCCCCCTAACACCCACCTCTTGCTCTCTCTCACTCACCCCCTTCTCTCAAATTGCCATGCTCCTTCCAAAACCCCTAACCCTCATTATATCCATATATTTCTCTACCCCAACCTCCCTCACCCCCTATAACTAATCACCCCCCCCATCTCTCCCTCTCTCAAACCCCTACTCATCCACGTCGCCATAACCCCCACCCCTCTCTCCCCCTAATCCATAAACCTCACCCCCTATCTCTCTCTCTCAACCCTTTGATATTACCCCTAAAACTAACCCCCCTCTCTCTCTTTACCTCTCTCCCCTCCTCACACTAACCCTTACCAAAACCCTATATCTTTCTCTCTCTCCCCTACTCTTCTAGCTACGCCTAACACCCACTACTTTCTCTCTCCTATAACCCCCCTAATACCCAACCTCTTCTCCTTATCTATATTACACACTCACTCCCATAATCCTACCCTACCCCCCATTCCCTTTCTCCCCTCTAACCCTAATTAACACCCTCTCTAATTCTCTCTTACTAACACCCTCTCTCATTCTCTCCCTCCTCTACACCTAACCCACAGTGATTTTATCTCCCCAAACTCTCTAACACCCACCCTCTCTCTCTCTCTACCCCTACCCCCTCTCTCTCCTAACCCCCCCCTCTTTATCTCTCTCCTACCTCCAACACAAACTAAGCCACCCCCCTCTCCCTCTCTCCTAACTCAACACCCTAGACTCCTTAACTATACCCCTTTCTCTCTCTACTTACCTCCCTAACACCCCACCTCTCTCTCACTGACTCACACATAGACACTCATCCTTGTACTTAACACCGAAACAACTACTCCCCTCCTACCTCTCTCTCTCTCCCACCTCCTCCCCCTAACCTTTATTAACCTTGATCTCTCTCTTTCTCTCGATTTCCTGCCCTAACCATTAATACCCCCCCTTCTCCCTCCCTCTCTCCCCTAATACCACTAACCACTCTCCCCTCTATCTGTCTCTTTATATCCCCCCCCATTAAACACAAGCCTGACTCCCCTAACCTTCCACCTCTACCTTGCCCCTAATATCTCTCTCTCTCACTCTCTCTCTCTACCCCCAACCACTTGCTCCTAAACTATATATCAATTCCTCTCTAACTAGTCCCCTACCCCCCCAACCCCATTCCACCACCTACGCCTAATCATGACCCCCCATCTCTCTCTCTCTCTCTATCTCTTTCTCAACCACCAAATCAACCAGCCCATAACCCCTACCCCCCTCTCTCCCCATACTTTGTAACACTGCCCCACTCACACCCCCACTACTCCCACCCCTACCACTAACCCCCCCTCCTCTATCTCTCTTTCTCCCCTCCTCCCCTAAATCCTTAGTAAAACCCTCTCTCACTCTGTCTCTCCACTAATATTGCACCTACCCCTAACATCACCCCCCTCTCTCTCTCTCCCTCTCCTCTTTTACTACACACCCCTTACTCCGCAACTATAACTGTACTTCTCTCTAAATTCTCCACTCCTCCCCCAAACCCCTAACCCTCTTTATCTCTATCTATATATCTCGCCCCAATTCCCTAACACCCACCCCTAATAACACCCCATCAACTCTCTCCTCTCTCTCTCTCTCTCCCTCTCTCTCTACCCCCTAGCAGCCACCCTTCTCTCTCTCTCCCCAACTGCCTAAAACCCACCAACTCTCTCTTCATCTCTCTCTCTCTCATAGACACACTCACCTCCCTATTCCCACCCATATAATTGACACCCCTCTTCTCTCTCTCTATCTACAACCTACCCCCTAACCCTTACTATATTACCCCTCTCACTCTCTCTCTCATACTTTTCCACCTACCCCACATCCCCACCTGTTTATGTGCATCCCCTAACCAATAAAAACCCACCCTCTCTCCCTCTCTCTTTGTCTACCCTAAACCCTCTCTCTCTCTCTCTCTCTCTCTCACTCTACACTCCCTTCTCATCTATGTTCATGACTCTCTCTCTCTCTCCCTCAAATCCACACCTCCTACTCCTTAAATATACCCCATTATCTCTTACTACCCTACTCCTACCCTCACAGCTAACCACCCCTCTCTATTTTCTCCTCCCTCCCCTCCCTCTAGAACCCCCCACCTCTCTCTCTCTCTCTCTCTCTCTCTCTCTCTCCTTCCACTAACCCTTACTAATATCACTCTCCCATTTCCTCAGCCCCTTAATCCTCAAGCTACCCCTAACCTCCTCTCATTTATATCTCCCCAAACCCTTGAACACCCACCCTATCTCTCTATAATGCTATAACCTATATCTTTCTCGCTAACTCCCCTTTTCTATATCTCCTACTCCAACTACAAAACCAAACCACCCTCTCTCTCTGCACCCCACCCTCTGTCTACCTCTCCTGAATCTAGACCCCATACTCCAATATACCTTCCTTCTTTCTAACTACTCTATTTCTCCCCAAAAACCTAGCCCTTGTGATCTCTACCTCTTTCTCTCTCCCCCTACCCCTAATCACTCCCCTTCTCTCTCTCTCTCTCACCCCCTACTAATCCACCTATTCCTAAAACCTACCCTTTCACTCTCCCCCTACTCCCTAACACCCCCATGATCCCTCTCTCTAACACACACACACACACCCTACTCCCGCCCTTACAAATACCCTCCTACCTCCCTCCCTCTCTCCCCTCCTCCTCCACCTAACAATTACTACACCCCGCTCTCTCTCTTTCACTCTCTTTGTCCTCCCCTAACCATTACTATGTCCCCCTCTCTCTTCTCATGTACAACCACTAATAAACCCCCCCTCCATCTCTCTCTATATTTCTCCCCCATTATGCATATGCTGCACCTCTCTCTATGTTTCTCCCTTATCTCCCCCAATTCCCCTTCTAACACCTACACCTAATATCATCCCCATGGATCTCTCTCTCTCTCTCTCTCCTCTCTCCCCCCTACTAAACCACCTACCCTTGACGCCCACCCTTTATCTCTGCCCCTACTCCCTAACACCCCCCTTCTCTCTTCATCTATAACACACACACACACACAACCCCTAATCCCACCCATACAACTAAAACCCCTCCTCCCTCTCACTCTCCCCCTACTTATCATAACCATTACTAACCCCTCTCCAACTTCCCTCCCCCCCTCCTCCGCTCTCTTTATACCTTACTCTCCCATCACTAAACAACCCCCCCTCTCTCTCCCTCTCTATCTCTCCATAACACCCCCTCTAATTATGTTTCACCTAATCCCCCTACCTCCTATAACTAACAACCCCTTGACTATCTCTTTCCCTTTCTACCCACACGTCCATACCCACATCTCTCTCTCTCCTTGTATACTCCCCCCTTCTCTTTAATTGCTCTCATCCTCCCCAAACCCATAACGCCTTTTCTCTCTTTCTCTCTCCCTACAATCCACCCACTCCTCATCCAACTATCCCTATCCCCAAACCCATAATCCTCACATCCTAGGCCTACCCCCAATTTATCTCTCTCTCTCTCTCTCTATGCCTAACCCTCTCTATCTCTTTCTACATATAACATTTATTTATATCTCTAGTCATAACACCCTTCTCTTTCCCTACCTCTAACCTCTCTATTTCTCTATACCTCTACCATATCTCTATCTCTATAACCCTTAATAATATCCTCTACCCATTCCCTCTCCTCCCCTACTTCCTCAACCTAACCCTAACCGCCATTGGTTTCTCTCTCCCCAAACCCCAAAACACCCACCCTCTCTCTCTCTAACAATAACCCCCCATCTCTCTCCCCTACCTCCATATTTCTCTATCTCTTACTCCCACCACAAACTAAACCCCACCCGCTCTCTCTCTCTCTCTCTCTTTGTACCGCACCCTCTCTTTGTCTCTCTCAACTCTTCACTTGAGACTCCTCCACTATACCTTCCTTCTCTCTAACTAACCTACTCCCCAAAATCCTAACTCTTTTGATCTCTATCTTTTTCTCTCTCCCCAACTCCACTCCTCCCTTATCCCTAATCACCCCCCTTATCTCTCTCTCTCTCTCTCTCTCTCTCTCAACCCCCTACTAATCCACCTATCCCTAACCCCTTCCGCTTTATTAATACCTCTACTCCCTAAAATGAACATGCTCTCTCTCTCTCTAACACACACACACACACTCACCCCCTAATCCCACCCTTATAAATTCCAGCCTCCCTCCTTCACTCTCTCTCCCATCCTTCTCCACCTAACAATTACTACCACCCCTCTCTCTTCCCCTCTCTTTTCCCTCCCCTAAACCATGCTATGCCCCCCCCCTTGTCTCTCCCCTACTACCACTAACCAATCCCCCCTTTATCTCTCTCTCTATATCTCTCCTCCATTATCCATAATCCCCACCTCTCTCTATGTTTCTCCTTATTCCACAATCCCCCTCCTAACCCCTACACCTAATATAACCCCTTTGTATCTATCTCTTTATCTTTGCTTCTATCTCTCTTTGTCTATCCTAATAATCCACCTACCCCTAACGCCCAACCCGTCCCTCTCTTCTCCTACTCCCTAACACCACCCATGCTCTCTTCATCTCTAACACACACACACACATCCCCCTAATCCCACCCATACAATTAACCCCCATCCTCCCTCTCACTCTCCCACCCCCTCCTTCTCATAACCATTACTAACCCCCTCTCTCACTTCCTTCCCCCTTCCCTCCCCTCCCTCTCTGTTTTTCTCTCATACCACAAGACACCTCCATGCTCTCTCTTTCTCTCCTACCACTAAACACCTCCGTACTCTCTCTCTCTCTCTCTCTCTCCTCTCTCTCTCTCTCTCTCTCTCTCTCTCTCTCTCTCTCTCTCCCCCACAATCCCCCTCTATTTATGTTTCACCTAATCCCCGAACCCCATCCAAATAACAACCCCTTAGCTATCTCTCTCCCTATCTACCCTTACCCTTCCATACCGACATATATATATATCTCCCCATATAATCCCCCTTCTCTTTAATTTCTCTGATCCTCTCCAAAACCATAACCTGCCTTCTTTTTCTCTCTCCCTACAATCCACATCACTCCTCATCCCATTATCCCTAATCCCCAACCCCCTTGTCTAACATCCTATCCCTACCCCTAATTTATCTCTCTCTCTACCCCCTAACCTCTCTATCTCTCTCTACTCATAACCCCCATCTCTCCTTGTCTACACCCACTTCTTACAACCCCTACACCTAACCCCCCATATCTCTTGTAAAAGGATTCCCCATACCCCTTCTCTCTCTCTCTAAACCCCCCACTCTTCAACTATACCCACTTCTCTCAAACTTCCATGATATTCCCCAAAACTCTAAACTCTCTAGATCTAATACCTCTTTATCTCCCAAAATTTCCATCCTTCCACTACCCATAATCATTCATCAATGTCACTCCTCCCACTACGCTTAACCTCCCCCTATCTCTCTCCAAATCCCCCCACCCCCTACCACTTCTCTCTCTCTCTCTCTCTCTCTCTCTCTCTCTCGTCTCTCTCCTCTCTCTAACTCCCAACTGCCCCATTCCTCAAATTATAACCCATTCTCTCAAACTTCCATTCTCCTCCCCAAATGCCCTAACCCTCATGATCTTTATCACTTTCTCTCTCCCCCAACCTCCCTCCTCCCTCTACCACTAATCAACCCCCAAAACTCTCTCTCTCTCTCTCTCAACCACCTAAACATCCACCTACCCATAAACCCTCACCCCCAATACTCCCTAATACATCCCTACTCTCTATCTCTCCCCCCCTCCTCCCCCAAACCCTTACTAAAACCCTCTTTGCATTCTCTATCTCCCCTAATCCTCCATGTACTCCTTAACCCCACTTTTTTCTCTCTCCTCCAACCACCTAACATAGACCCCCCCTCTCTCTCTAGCTCTCTCTATCTGTCACCCCCTTCTATCAAATTTCCATGTAGCTCCCAAAAACCCTTAACCCTCCTAATTTCTATCTTTTTCTCTACCCAAACCTCACTCCCCCTACACCTAATCACCCCCAAGCTCTCTCTCTCTCTCTCTCAAACCCATATTTGTCCACTTACCCCTAACCCCCACCCCTCTTTGTGTCCTCCTAATCCCTGATAGCCCCCCCACTCTCTCTCTCTTCTCTCTCGTAGCCCCTATTATAAACCCTTACAATTAACCTCTCTCTCTCTCTCTCTCAAACCCCTACTAATAATTGTACCCTAACCCCACCCCTTTTCTCTCTCTACTTACTTCATAACACCATCCATTTCTCTCTAACACACACAGACACTCAGCCCCTACTCCCACCCCAACAACTACTCCACTCCTACCACTCTCTCTCACTCCCCTCCTCCCCCTAACCCTTTCTACCCCGACTCAATCTCTTTCTCTTTGTTTGTCCTCAACTAACCTTTACTGTTGTCACCTCTCTCTCCCTCTCTCCCTTACTAACACTAATGAACCCCTCCCTCTATCTCTCTCTCTCTCTCTCTACATCTCTCCCCCTTGATCCATAAGCCCCCCCTCCCCCAACACCCCTCCTCTACCCTACCCCTAATCTATCTACTTTGGATCTCCATCTCTCCCTCTCTCTCTCTCTCTCTCTCTCTTAACCCTCAACCCCCCACTCCTAAAACTAATATATCAATTATCTCTTACTACCCTACTCCTCCCCAAAAAAGCTAACCCTCTCGATTGATATATCATTATGTTCCTGAGCATCCATCCACACCTCTACCCCTAATAATCACTCCATCATCACTCTTTCTCCCTCTCTCTCTCTCTCTCAATCCCCTAATCCACCTACCCACAACCCCCACCCCTCTCTCTCTCTATGACTAAATCCCTAACTACCCCCCACTCTGTCTCTCTATCTCTCTCTCCCTGCTTCACATCCCCATTCCTTAACTATACCCCCACTTCTCTCTAACCCTCCTGATATCTATCTCTTTTCTCTAACCCCAACCCCCCCTCACTCTCTCACACACACTCTTTGGTCTCTCCTCACTCACTCACTCATTTAACTCCCTACTAATCCACCTACCCCTAACCCCCCACCCCTCTCTCTCTCTACCTACTCTCCAAAACACCCTCCCACTATCTCTTTCCTCTACACATATAGACTCACCCTCCCTACTCCCACCTCTATGAATAAACTCCTCTCCTCCCTCCCTCTCTCTCCCACATCCACCACCTAAACCTTACAAACCCCCTCTCACTATCTCTCCCTCTACTCCCTAATACCATGCCCCCCTTCTCTCTCTTTCTCTCTCACCTCTACTCCTACCGCCTACCGACTCAACCCCCCATCTCTCTTTCTCCCCTCCTCCCCCTAACCCTTGCTAAAACACTCTCTCATTCTCTCTCTTCCATACTCCTCCACCTACCCCTAAACCTCTCTTATTTCTCTCTCCTCCAACCCCCTAACACCCAACTCTCTCTCTCTCTCTCTCACCCCCATTCTCTCAAGCTGTCATGCTCCTCCCAAAACTGCTAACCCTCATGGTCTCTATATATTTCTTTACCCCAACCTCCATTCTCCCCCCTACACCTAATCATCCCCTAATCTCTCCTTCTCTCTAAAACCCCTACTCATCCACTTACCCATAACCCCCAAACCCTCTCTCTTACTAATTCATAAAATCACCCCACCCTCTTTCTCTCTCTTACCCCCATACTCTTATATGTACAACTAACCCTTCTCTCTCTCTCTCTCTCTCTATCCCTTCCTCCCCCTAACCCTTACTAATACCCTCTATCATTCACTATCTCAGCTACTCCTCCAACTATGCCTAACCCCCCACTACTTTGTCTCTCTTATAATCCCCTAATACCCAACCCTCCTCTATTTATCTCTCTTACAGACTCAGGGGCTTAATCCTACTCCTACCCCCTACCACTATCCCCCCTCTCTCTCCCTAACACTTACTAACACCCTCTCTATTTCTCTCTCTCCCCTACTCCTCCACCTACTCTCTCTCTCTCTCTCTCTCTCTCTCTAACCCTTACTAACACCCTCTCTCATTCTCTCTCTCCTATACTCCTCCACCTATTCCTAATCTCTATTGATTTCTCTCTCACCAAACCCCATAAAACCCCACCCTCTCTCTTTCTACCCATACCCCCCTCTCTCTCCCTAATCCACCCTCTTTCTCTCTCTCCTACTCCAAACACTAACCAACCCACCCCCTCTCTCTCGCAACTCCACACCCCTCATCTCCTCAAATATACCCCCATTCTCTTTAACTTTCATACTTATCCCCTATCGCCTAACACTCCTCATCTATATCTCTTTTTCTCCCCCTAACTCCACTCCTCCAACCTACTGCTAATCACCCCCAACCTCAGCTCTCTCTCTCTCTCTCAAACCATTACTAATACACCTATCCCTAACACCACCCTTTTCTCTCTCTACTTACTCACTAACAACCCACCTCTCTCTCCCTAAAACACAGACTCAGCCCAGTACTCCCACCTCAAAACCACTCTCTTCCTACATCTATCTCTCTCCCACCTACTCCCCCTAACCCTTAGTAACCCTGCTCACTCCCTTTTCTCTCTATGTCTTCCCCTAACCATTACTAGCCCCATTATCTATCGCTCTCGTCCCCTAATACCACTAACCACTCCCCCTCCATCTCTCTTTATATATCCCCCCCCATTATCCATAAGCCTACCTCCATGAACCCTCCTCCTCTACCCTACCCCTAATCTCTATGTCTCAATCTCTCTCTCTATACCCCCAACCACCTATTCCTAAACTATATATCAATTCTCTCTAACGACTCTCCTCCTCCCAAAACCCATTCCACACCCCCTCATCTCTCTCTCTCTCTCTATCACTATGTATGTCTATCTCTCTCAATCACCAACTCCAACAACCCATAAACCCCCACCCTTCTCTTCTCCCCTACTCCCTAACAACCCCCCCATGCACCCCACTACTCCCACCCCTACCATTAACCCACTCCTTTGTCTCTCTTTCTCCCCTCCTACCCCTAATCCTTACTAAAATCTTCTCTCACTCTCTCTCTCCCCTACTCCTGCACCTACCCCTAACATCTCTCTCTCTCTCTCTCTCTCTCTCTCTCTCTCTCTCCTCATAGACACACTCACCTCCCTACACCCATGCCTATAACTAACCCACTTCTCTATGTCTCTCTATCTCCCACCTACATCCCTAATGGTTACTAAATCCCTCTCTCACTCTCTATCCCCATACTTGACCTACCCCAATCCCCACCTATTCATGTCTCCACCAATCACTTAAAACCCACCCTCTCTTTGTCTTCCATAAACCCACCCTCTCTCTCTCTATCTCCCCTACTCTAAACATTAAAAATACCACCTCGCTCTCTCTCTCTCTCTATGCATGGCTCTCTCTTTCTCCTAAAATTCCCACCCCCTACTCCTAGAAAAATACCCCCCTTATCTCTTACTACCATACTCCTACCCCTATAACTAACCCCCCCCTCCTCCTTTCCCTCTCCCTCCCTGTACCCCCCCTACTCTCTCTCTCTCCTCCCCCTAACCCTTACTAATATCCTCTCTTATTCCCTCTCCCCACTACTCCTCAACCTGCACCTGACCCTCATTATTTTCTCTCTCCACAAATCCCCTAACACCCACCCTCCTCTCTCTCTAACACTAACCCCCCCTATATTTCTCCTTAACCTCCCCTTTATTTATCTCCTACTCCCACCACAAACTAGACCCCCCCCACCTCTCTCTCTCTCTCTCTTTCTCTACACCACACCCTCTCTTTATCTCTCCCAACTCTATGCCCTGGGCTCCTCCACTATACACCCCTTTCTCTCTAAGAATCCTACTCCTCCCAGGCACCTTATCCATTGTGATCTCTATATCTTTATATCCCCCAACCCCTAATTACCCCCCTTCTCTCTATCTCTCTCTCAACCCCCTACTAATCCACCTATCCCTAAACCCTACCCCTTTCTCTCTCCCTGTACTCCCTAACACGCCCATGCTCTCTCTCACCAACACACACACAAACACTCACCCCCCTACTCTCACCATTACAAATAATCCCCTCCTCCCTTCCTCTCTACCCTCCTCCCCCATCTAACCATTACTAACCCCCCACTCTCTCTCTTTCATTCTCTTTGTCCTCCTCTACCCCTCACTATGCTCCCCCCTCTCTCTTTTTTCCTTACTAGCACTAACCAACCCTCCCTCTATCTCTCTCTATATATCTCCCACCTCATGCATAACCCCTCATAACCCCTATACTTAATATCATCCCCCCTGGCTCTCTCTCTCTCTCTCTCTCAATCTATCTCTCTTTCTCTCTCCTACTAATCCACCTACCTCTGATGACAACCTCTCTATCTCTACCCTTATTTCCCTGACACCCCCCTACTCTCTTAATCTCTGACAAACACAGACACACTCCAAATCACCTAATCCCAACCATAGAACTAAGCCCCTTCTCCCTCTCACTCCATCCACCTACTCTTCGTAACCATTACTAATCCCCTCTCTACCTTCCTTCCCCCTTCTCTCTCTTTCTCTCCTACCACGAAACACCACCCACTTCTCTACATAATTTCCTTATAATTATGTTTCACCTAATCCCCCTACCCCCTGCAAATAACAACCCCCCTAACTATCCTCTCTCCCCATCTACCCCAACCTCCCTACCCCACATCTCTCTCTCTCTCCTCCCTGTATAGCTCCCCATTCTCTCTCTCTCTCTCTCTCTCTCCCTACAATCTACCCATTCCTCATCCCACTATCCCTAGCCCAAACTCCCAAATCCTCACATCCTATCCCCACCCCCAATTTATCTCTCTCTCTCTACCCCTAACCTCTCTATCTATGTCCACCTATAACATATCTTTCTCTCTCTACTCATAACCCCCCCTCTCTCTTTCCCTACTTTTAACCTCTTTTTCTCTCTCTACCTCTAACATCTCTCTCTCTATCTCTCTCACTAATATAGTATCACATTCCCTCTCTCCCCTATTCCTCAACCTACCCCTAAAACCCCATTTATTTCTCTCTCCCCAAACCATCAAACTCCCACCCTCTCTCTCTTTCAAAAAAAGACCCCTATCTCTCTCCCTAACCCACCCTTTCTCTATCTCCTACTCCCACCACAAACCAACACACACCTCTCCCTCTCGCATGCTCTATCTCTCTCTGCACCCCACCCTCTCTCTTTCCATAGAACTCTCTATCTCTCTCTTCATATAACATATCTTTCTCTCTGTACTCATAACCCCCCTCTCTCTTTCCCCTACCTTTAACTTATCTATCTCTCTCTACCTCTAACATCTCTCTCTGTCTCTCTCTCTCTCTCTCTCTCTCTAACCCTTACTAATATCCTATCTCATTCCTTCTCTCCCCTATTCTCAACCTACCCCTAACCCCATTTCTTTCTCTCTCCCCAAACCCACGAACACCCACCCTCTCTCTCTCTAACAAAAGCCCGCTATCTCTCTCCCTAACACCCCATTTATCTATCTCCTACTCCCACCACAAACCAACACTCCCCTCTCCCTCTCTCATGCTCTCTATCTCTCTCTACACCCCACCCTCTCTCTATCTATCAAACTCTCTATCTCTCTCTACCTATAACATATCTTTATCTCTATACTCATAACCCCCCCTCTCTCTTTCCCTACGTTTAACCTCTCTATATATCTCTACCTATAACATCTCTCTCTCTCTCTAACACTTACTAATCTCCTATCTCATTCCCTCTCTCCCCCTATCCCTCAACCTACCACTAACCCCCATTTCTTTCTCTCTCCCCAGGCCGTTGAACACTCTCCCTCTCTCTCTCTAACACTATCCCCCGATCTCTCTCCCTAACCCCCCCCTTTCTCTATCTGCTACTCCCACCACAACCCCCCTCTCTCACGCTCTCTCTCTCTCTCTACACTCCACCCTCTCTCTATCTATCAAACTCTACACCCTTGACTCCTTCACTATACCCCCCTTCTCTCTAACTACCCTAATCCTCCCCAAAACCCTAACCCTTGTCATCTCTATCTATTTCTCTCCCCCAACTCCACTCCTCCCTCGTACCCCCTAATCACTGCCCTTATCTCTCTCTCTCTCTCTAATTTTCTCTCTCTCTGTCATTCCTCTACTAATCCACCTATCACTAACCCCAAACCCTTTCTCTCTCCCCCTACTCCCAAGCACCTCCATGCTCTCTCTCTCTAACACACACACACAATCACTCCCTACTCCCACCCTTACAAATACCTGCCTCCTCCCTCCCTCTCTCCCCTCCTCCTCCACCCAACCACTACCACCCCACACTCTCTATCTTCCACTCTCGTTGTCCTCCCCTAACCCTCACTATGCCCCTCCCTTTCTCTCACCCCTACTACAACTAACCAAACCACGCTCTATCTCTCTCTATATCTCTCCCCCTTATGCATAGTCCCCCAATTATCCCTATGTTTCTCCTTATCTCCCCAACCCTGCTCCTAACCCCTACACCTAATATCACCCATTTGGATATCTCTCTCTCTCTTTTTGTCTCTATTTGTCTTCCTTTCTCCTACTAATCCAACTACCCTTGATGCCTAGCCCTCTCTCTCTCTCCCACTACTCCCTAACACCCCCCTTGCTCTCTTCATCTTTAACACAAACACTCATCCCCCTACTCTGACACATACAACTAACCCTCCTCCTCCCTCTAACTCCCCCCCCTCCTTCTCATAACCATTACTAATCCCCTCTCTCACTTCCCCCCGATCCTCTCTCTCTCTCTCTATATATATATATCTATCTATCTATCTATCTATCTATCTATCTATCTATCTATCTATCTATCTCTCCATAATCCCACGCTCTATTTATGTTTCACCTAATCCCCATACCCCATAGAACAAACAACCCCCCCGACTATCTCTCTCCCTATATACCCCGACCTCCCTACCCACATATCTCTCTCTCCCTATATACTCCCCCTTCTCTTTAATTTATCTCATCCTCCCCAAACCCATAACACTCCTTCTCTCTCTCTCTCTCTCTCTCTCTCTCTCTCTCTCTCTCTCTCTCTCTCCTCTCTCTCTCTCCCTACAATCCACCCAATCCTCATACCATTATCCCTACCCTCAACCCCCTAGTCCTCACATCTTATCCCTATGCCCAATTTATCTCTCTCTCTCTCTCTCTCTACATTTAATATCAGTCTTTCTCAACCCCTAAACTCTCTATATCTGTCTACCTATAACATATTTTCCTCTCTCTACACATAACCCTCCTCACTCTTTCCTTAACCCCCCCATCTTTCTTGTAAAAAATTTTCCTTACCCCCCCTCTCTCTCTCTCTAAACCCGCTCGCTCCTCAACTATACCCACTTATCTCAAAATTACATGATATTCATCAAACCCCTAAACTCTTGATCCCTACCTCTTTATCTCCCCCAATTTCCATCCTCCCACTACCTCTAATAAGCCCTCAACCTCCCTTATCCTACTACCCCTAGCCCCCCCTCTATCTCTCCAAATCCCCCTACCCCCTACAACTTCTCTCTCTTTATCACTCTCTACTCCCAACTACCCCATTCCTAAACTATACCCCATTCTTTCAAACTTCCATTCTCTTCCCTAAACCCCTAACCCTCATCATCTCTATTTTCTCTCCACTCTCTTTGTCTCTCTCTCTCTCTCTCTCAACCGACTACTCCACCTACCCATAACCCCCGCCCCCCCTCTCTCTACCACTACATACTAAGACCCCCCCACTCTCTCTCACTCCATCTCTCTCACCATTTCACATCCCCCATTCCTTAACTATACCCCACTTATCTCTAACCCTCATGATATCTATCTCTTTCTCTCCCCCAATCCTCCAACCTCCCTACTCCCAGTACCCCTAATAACCTCCCCTTACTCTCACTCACTTCTTCAACCCCTTACTAATTCACCTACCCATAACCCCCACCCCCCTCTCTCTCAGTACTCCTTAACACCCTCTCGTTATCTCTTTCTCTACACACACAAACTCACCTCCCTACTCCCACCTCTATAACTAACTCCACTCCTCCTCTCTCTCTCACACATCCACCACCTAACCCTTACTAATCCCCTCTCTCACTCTCTCTCCCCCTACTTCCTAATAGAACCCCCCCTCTTTATCACCTCTACTTCAACAAATACCACTAACCCCCCCGTCTCTCTCTCTCTCTCCCCTCCTCCCTTAACCCTTGCTAAAACCCTCTCTCATTCTCTTTATCCCCTAGTCCTCCACCTACCCCTAAAACCCACTTCTTTCTCTCTCCTCCATCCCCCTAACACCCACCTCCTTTTTTATCTCTCTCTCTCTCTCTCTCTCTCACCCTTCTCTAAAACTTTCATGTTCCTCCCAAAGCCCCTAACCCTCATGATCTATATATCTTTATCTACCCCAACATCCCTCCCCCTACACCTATTCACCTCCCGTCTCTCTCTCTCTCTCTCTCAAACCCCTACTAATCCACTTACCCATAACCCCACCCTTCTCTCCCCCTAATCCTTAAAAACCCCCACTCTCTCTCTCAACCACCTACTCTTACCCCTATAACAAACCCTAATCTCTCTTTACATCTCTCTCCCATCCTCCCCCTAACCCTTACTAATACCCTCTCTCATTAATTATCTCGCCTACTCCTCCAAATACACCTAACCCCCATTTCTTTCTCTATCACGTAACCACCTAACACCCATTCCTCCTCTCTTTATATCTCTTACACACTTACTCCCCTACTCCTACTCATACCACTACCCCCCCCCTCTCTCTCTCTCTCTCTCTCTCTCTCTCTCTCTCTCTCTCCTTGAACCTCCTTCCACCCCTCTATCCCTCATCACTCTCCCCCTATCTCTCTTTCGGTAAACCCCCTAATCCACATACCAATAACCACCACCCCTCTCTCTCTACCCATACATCCTAACATCACCCCACTCTCTCTCTCTCTCTATCCCTACTTCACATCCCCCATTCCTTAACCATACCCCACTTCTCACTAACCCTCTTGATATCTATATCTTTATCTCTCCCAACCCCCCCTCCTACCCCTACCCGTAATAACCCACCCTCATTCTCACACACTCTCTCTCTTCCACTCACTCCTTCAACCCCCTTCTAATCTACCTACCCCTAACTCCCACCCCTCTCTCTCATTCCCTACTCCCTAACACCCTCTCAGTATCTCTTTCTCTACACACATAGACTCACCTCCCTACTCCCACCACTATAACTAACTCCCCTCCTCCCTCCCTCTCTCTCCCATGTCCACCACCTAAACCTTACTAATCCCCTCTCTCACTCTCACTCTCCCCTACTAGACAACCTAACCCTATCCCCCACCTCTTTCTCTCTCTCCCAACACCTTAATGGCCACCCTCTCTCTCTCTCTCCCTCCCTTCCCCTCTCATGCTACTCTCAACCACCAACTCCTACACTCTATATATATTATCTATAACTACCCTAATCCTTCCCTAATCCCTAACTCTTCTTATCTAAACATATTTATCTTCCCCAAACACTGTCCTCCCCCCTACCCCTAATCACTTCCCCCATCTCTCTCTCTCTCTCTCTCTCTCTCTCTCTCTCACACACACACACACACACACACAATCCTGTAATACTACACCTACCTATAAAACCCACCCCTCTCTCTCTCCCTTACTACACCTACCCTTAACCCCTACCTCTCTCTCTCTCTCTCTCTCTATCCTGACCCAACTCCCAACATCCCCACTCCTCAACTATACCCCCTTCTCTCAAAATGCCTTTTTGTCCTTGAACACCTAAAATCATGATATCTACCTCGTTCTCTCCCCCAATCTACCTCCTACCCCTACCCCTAATAACACCCCAAATCTCTCTATATAGCCCTAATATATATCTCTCTACCCCTAACCTATGTTTCTCTCTCTACACCAAACCTCTCTATCTCTCTCTAAGAATAAATCCCTCTCTCTCTCCCTAAATCCCTCCTACTCCCCCTAACCCAAACCCCCCTCCTCTCTATCCTAAACTCACTCCCCCCTACCACTTATCTATATACCTCTCTATCTCTTTCCCACTATCTCTCTCTCACTCTCTCTACGTCTCTTTCCCAACTCTCATCCCCCCACAACTCAACTACATCCCCTTATCTCAAACTGCACTACACATCCACAAACTTCGAAACTCCTAATCTCTACGAGCTTCCCTCCCCCGATCTCCCTCCTCAACTATAAACTACTATTTTTGAGTCGGTGACTAATAGTATATGATTTCCACTATCTTATCTCTAGTCGTATTTCACTAGTCATTTATTGGTTGACTTATTAGTCATTGATTTAGTCATTGATACTCACTGATTTAGTCATTGGTACTCACTGATTTAGTCACTATTTTAGTCATTTATTTAGTCATTGATTGTCACAATTAATGACCAAATATACAACTAAATAAACTACTGGATGATAACATATTAATGACTAAGCTAAGTATGACTAAACGTTAGTTGCGCTATAAGATACTAGAAATTAGCTACTAATAGTCGTATATATGCGAATTTAGTCATTTTCTTAGTCACTAATTTATGATAGGGTACAGAGGAATCGAACCACCAATCTCCTACCTTTAATTAGGAAGGTGCTCTACCATTGATCTAGCACCCTTTAAGAAGTTGTTATTGCTTGACAATGATGATATTCAAACAAATTTCATATCTATCTTTTCACCTTGGGGTGGGACCATGCATCAAACCACACAATATTGATACCACTTTGGAAGTCAATTAATCATCGTTTTTCCATCCATTCTACCTTTCCATCCATTATGGTCACTAGCAGAGGTCCTATCACCCACACTGCCCTAAGGACACAAGTGTATAGACTTCATAAATAACAACACTAAAGGTTGCTAATATTTTGAAAATAGTACAAGTGCCCCCTCAAGAGGAGTAAATGAACTAGTGCAATTCATGGTTTAGTTGTCACCATAGAGTAAATTTACATCTGAGTTGCATATACCTTGTCTAGATGTCAATTGAAAACCCATTACAAAATATGGAAGCTCAAGGTTTTTCTCCAAAACAACATCAATAGTCCTTGATGAGCCATTACAAATGGAAGAACCAAGCAAAATAATGAAATGTAGACCTTGGTAGTTCATAAGATCACTTGAATTTAATGCTTCAAATGATTGAAAATACTTGTATTATGTATAGCATGATGTAAATCTCATAAGAAATGAGGAAAATTAAATTATATGCAATGAGTTGAAATATAGAACAAAAATATCACTAAAAGGCATAACTTACTGACATTACATTTAGGGCAGCAGATTAGAAAATGGGGTAAAACGTTTAATAGTCAAACCTCTTCCAAGATTTGTTTGGAAAACTACCATATGTTGTTGAGTTTTCAATCTTAGAACCTTCAAATCCTTTGTTCCCAAAAAATAGCTTGAACAAAGAATCTTCATGGCCTTAGTGGCTTTGGTGTGTCCAATGGAAAGCTACTATGAATGAGTTGGTTCTTCTTTTGCTTATAGTAATTATCTTGTACCATTCCATTGGATGGCGAACATCCAATGGAAAGTTAAAGCTAATCCTATCCATCCCGTAAAATAGCAATCCTATCCATCTCATAAAATTCCCAAGATCTTATCTAATTTATGAAAATAAAGCTATTCCAAAATTTTGAAGTACCTTCAATCCATCCAATCAGGTAAATTTGTAGGGTAGATAGGAATGTGTCTAATGACTAACCATAACCCTCCCTCGAAGACTCCTATTATACGAAACTGAAGACATACCATACATGTGGCATAACACTGCAAGCAAGTTCTTCAAGACAATCGATTGGAGATTCACTGTATTCAATGTAGATATGAAGTACCTGTTGTAGCACATCTCCCTACATACAAACACTCATCTTTTAAACAAAGAATTTGATTGAAGACATAATTCTCATTTTAAATGAATGCTGTGTAGCAACAGCAAATTCATTGAAAGAAATGGAACACATGGAGCTTCTAGCACCGAAACAAAATACATTCTTGCAAAGCTACTCACTTTGCTTGTCCATTTTTTACACTAACCATCAATATCCCAATTGTGCTCCAGTAACTCACATGCTAATGTACTCAACCTTTTACGCAGAATTGGCACAAATCTTACCATCCCACTAACACTTGATCATCGCTTGCTTTCAGCAATTTTTTCAACAGAGGCTTGAGCACAATTTGCTAATGCTCTGAGTGTCATTATAAGTTATGATGCCACCAGAAATGAATTTGTGCTAGCTATGCTACACAGATATCTGAAAGACAAAAATGACACATTGTGTTGTTAATATGATTTGTGCTAATTTATGAGTTTGCATGATAGACTTAAAATATGCATCTGATGCCAGTAAAGATGTACATTTCCTTCATTTTTATGCATTCCTGCTAGAAGTCAAACATAGAGAATGAATGATTAATGGTATGCAACTCGCAAGTAATGAACTGTAAGTTGATTACATACCAGTATAAAAAAACCCATCAATGAATGCATAAGCACTATAGAAATAGTACTCCAAAGTGCCAATAGAAGGGTATGGTTGAAGTGAACAAATATCATTTGTTGCATCGGATGATTGGAATGCCTCAAGCAACTCTTCTAGAATGGGTACATTACTAGGAGTGGACAAGTCATCAAAGCTTAACATCTGCAATTGTTCAACAAAGTCACCACCTGAAAATCAAATTTAAATGGAATAAAGAAGATTTTGTCGCTTTGAATGGAACATGCATAGTATGCCTCTGTCATTCTAGGTTATGTTGAATCTATTACAAACTCTAAGTAGGTATGGCCTAGAACCAGGTGGATACATTTCCTTTTTTGAATCATCAGTTCTCTTCTATGTCACTAGATGATAAAATACCGAACTCAAAACAACTCCATTATTCTTTTAGAGTACTATGGTTCAGCTTCCTTTGGAAGCCGGGCACAGTCTGGATTGATTGTATTATTTTCTGTATACTATTATTAGTTCAAGTAGATAAATTACAAAAAAAAACATGCATAATATAATTAAAATGATTTTATAGGAGAGCTAATAAACATTTACCTTACGCACACAGTACATAATCTCCTTGAAAACAAACTCTACAGTTAGATAACTTGAAGCAATAACACTTGTTTTTTTGGGTTCCTAGATGAAAGAGACTTGGTCATCCCATATTGTCAGCAAGCTTCACAATCTATACAGTGAAAATTTTGCTGTGATTTTAAATAAGCACATATACATAGATCTTACTATGCATATATATTCCTAATTGCTTCAACCAATGCAAGCAACTTGCCTTTTTTAAGAAAATTAACTGCACAGTCAAGATGCCTTCTGAGGCTTGGAAATAGGCCTTGCACTTTCTTTAGAAATTCAAATAAGGCCATAAGGTGCCTTGCATACAGTGGATAGCATTGCAGGAAATTGCTTGTGAGGACAATACATGTAGTCCAGTTTTGTAAATCATATTTTTTATCACTAAGCTAAAGCTCTCCAATAATAAGTGCTTAAACCTACAGACAACCAAACCTTGTGCTGCACTCTTGTTTCTTAGCTGGATTTTCTCTCACTTGTGCACTTGATCTTCTCTCTAATGTAGTAATGGATAGCTCTGGCACACTATTTTAGTGTTGGTTTTTCTCTTTATTACAGGTTTTTGGGTTGGCGATTTGGTTCCATTTGATCCCCTCTTTCTGTTTGTGATCTCAATAATAGTTTTCAACTTGCTTATTGAAATGTTGTTCTACATTATTTGACTTCACATGTTGACATGTTATAGATTTCTTTGTGGTGCATTATAGTAATATGTCAGTGGTTATAGTTCCAAAGTCAAATTGTTAAATTATTTGCATACTTCAAATAAATGATTATTGGTGTTCATTGATATTTGCTAGACTTAGTTGATGTGACTATTGAAATTTGGTTTTCAGCTTGTTTTCTGATGAGCTCGTTTTGACTTCACATGTTAACATGTTAGCTTTATTTGTGGTGCATTATAGTAATATGTCAGTGGTTATAGTTCCAAAGTCAAATTGTTAAATTATTTGTATACATCAAATAAATGATTATTGGTGTTCATTGATATTTGCTAGACTTAGTTGCTATGACAATTGAAATTTAGTGGTTTTCATCTTGTTTTCTGATGAGCTCGTACTATATATTATTATATTATAAACATCAATAGTAACATGTTCTGGCTATGAAAAAGAACATGTTCTGATGCACATCCATGAACATATATTTATTCTCATCTAAGCATCACCTATTAATGGAAAAGGAGAAAAATATTCAAGTCCAACAATGATGGATAAGGCAAATTTCAATGATGTTGTTATGGGCCAAAGAAGGGAGACTAAATAAGAAAAAATTCTACTAAATCAAACCTGACTATTTTTTGAGGAAATGACTCAGCTCAAGGCAGGGCAACAAAAGAGGCCATGGACTCTTTTGCATTTCTTCTAAATCAAACCTAAAAGTTTTAAGATAATAACTCGGCTCAGACTGTTGTAGAAATTTCTCCCTATGGATAGGTAGAAACTCTCTTAGGTTAAAGTAGACTTTAACTGACTCTAAACTAAGACAAAAAGATAACAAATGCTACCTTGAATTCCTAGATCTAAGAAAATATCTCAAGATTATATTGTTGTAAGAAATGGAAGAGATCTAACTGACCTTCGATTCAATTGCTCATCCTAATGGTCGCTTCAATCTCCAAGTCCTCGCGAATGAACCTGTCAGAATGAAACCAAGATACAAGCATATACAATTCTCTAGCAACTTGAAATGTGAGTTAGGATCTAAATCTATAAAAGATACAAATCATATGATTGAAACAAAATCAACATACATGATTTGGGAAACAAGACAAGTTATGTTTTATTACCAACTTGAAGTCACTTACAATGGTTGCTTGATGTCCAAGCCAACTCCCAGCTCCAAGTGCTTTCTCTTCTAGCTATCTCCACAAAGATTCAAGATCATAAGTTTGATGTCTCCAAGAGTCCTCCCCCTTTGCTCATGGAAGGCCTCTCTCTTATAGTGTGTAGTAGGGTTAACCAACAAGAGAGAAGGATGGATCTTGGGAGTGTTTAGGGGATCCGGCCCACTAATCTGAGAAAGTGAGTTAGGATCGATTCAGGGATACCAATCCTCAAAAATATCTCAAAAATCAAGATCCCACAAGCCATGGAAAAAAGGCTAAAAAAGGAGTACAGTGCCTCTTGAACTGAACATAGCACGGTAGTACCACGTGGCAGAGAAGAAGCATAGCACAGTAGTGGGGACTACCGCTCCCTCAAGCTGAGAAAGGCGCGGTAGTGTAGGAATATGAAGTCTTAGGTGGGTTGATTCTTGATAGGATAGGTTTGTCTTCAAGGATCATTCATCATATTTCTCTTCTGGGTGTTTTAAGCAGTAGGGGAGGTGTCGTCA
This sequence comes from Larix kaempferi, assembly GCA_027924585.1. NCBI lineage: Eukaryota > Viridiplantae > Streptophyta > Pinopsida > Pinales > Pinaceae > Larix > Larix kaempferi. Next base: position 8,548,762 of record BSBM01000577.1, read on the forward strand.
ACTATTTTTATGGTGAAGATGTGACACTATGAAATATGGAGGTATAACAGATGCCCCCTAAAGTGTGAGGTCAGAAGGGACTGATGGCCAAAAGACTTTACAAATACGGTGCAGAGATAGCATCGAGGAGAGCAACAAGGAGATGAAACAAAAACAAAATGTCAGATATACCATCGAGGAGGGCATTCCCATGCTTGGAAACAATTGACTCAAAGCATGGCTGCCGACCAATACATTGTAGATCCATGAGTACTGAGATGATATATACTGTAGACAAATCATGGCTACTATGAACAAGCATAGATCCATGAGACAGTAATGACACAGCCATGACCAATACAAAAGTGGATATGTGTGACAATACAAAGGACATCTCCATCACAACCTGGACGCAATCAAGATACAAAGGTGTGCCCAAGGTCTTCTACTCAATCGTAAATGATACGATTCTAGCCATGTGATTACAAGGTGTTGAAGTCGAACATGGTAGAAACCATTTGATTACCGGTCAATCATGTGAACCGTTAACAAATGCGAGGGAAATCACCAATGATGACGATGATCCCCAAGGTATCTGTAGTGCATCTCAAGGAAATGCGAATGAATGGGTTGATGTCAAGCATTCGAGAGATTGTTCGATCAGAGGTCAATGATGTAAACCTTCTATCGAACATGAGGAAACCTGCCATTGAGGCATGTAGGTACCAAGGTACTAGGGGTTGATTCCTAAGTCCAATTTCCGGATAGTGATTGGCGTCGATGGTAATAGACTCGTCGAAGGTGGGCCATAATGATTCCCACATCATCAACACAAAATTGGAATGAAAAATAGTATAGGATGATGAAACAATGGAACATGTACTTACACAGCGGAGGTCTGACAAAATGAATGACTCTATACAATGCAACCCTTTGAACATATAACGGCATGTAACAGGACTTGGCAGCAGGGATTATTAATAGCAGAGCATAGACATCGAACGAGTAGGCTCATGGCCAGAGAAATGACTCAGGATGATGACCATAACTCAGCGAAAATAGATACCCAAAATAGACAAGAGACAGATGCATGCCATGTTCAAAGGTGACGACTAACAAGTTGCCAACAAAATAAACTCAACTTGTTTCCCATTTTCCCCCGACATGATAGACGAGTACCTTTTTGTTGTTTTTTTGATCTTGAAGAGGATAATAGATGCTTGGTATAGCTCATCTCATAGATGAGTCCAATCTCACATGTTTTACGAACCTGAGAAAGGAGGGATTCATCCCAAAGTGGGTCCTTCGATGTCAAATTTTAACGAGTCCAAGGAAGGAAAACTTGGTAGTTTTTCACATTTAGAGAGCCCGAAAAACTTAAAGAAGGCTCCAAAGTGTACTTTTTCATAAATTTAGTCCCTCAATCCTGAAAAAGTGTAAAACAATTCCTGAGAGAACTCTCCCAGCCAAAAAATTGACCGATTTATACCTTTCTCGTAAATAGTCTAAACGGGCCAAAAAAGGGGTAACCTATCACCGAATAGACGACCTTTCAAATACTTTTGCAAGTGTGAAAGAGTCAAGATCACTTGGCAATCTTTTCAATTTTAGGGAGTCTGAAAAGAGCTTAACTATGGACTCCAATGGTCTATTTCGTAATTTTTAATTATTCAGGTCCGAAAAAAAGAATAAAATACAACTACGATAATACTTTCCTCATCGTTTAACGAACATGAGTAAAGCTGACTAAGCTCAACACCATTTTACTTAAGTTTGACAAGCACGACACGGGTGTAAAAGCGCTTGGAATCTTTTTCAAGTTTTAATCCATAGCACGAAAAAGATAAAGTAGGCTCGAAATGAAGGTCAAATAATAAATGAATGCCAGTGTGAACATTTTTTAAAGGAGACCCTGTCAACAAATGCTCATGGGACTAGATATTAGTAATGTGAAATGGGTTTTAATTTAACCAGATAAAATAATGAATAAAAAATACGTGAAAAAGTTATATAAGGAATAAGTAAATATGGAAAGTTACCATTTCACTTGTGCATTTTCCAAAAGAGGAGATTTTACCCATTGAGTAAAAACTTCAAGAGTTCATATCTGGAGATCTGGAGCACCGTTTCAATAGTCATCTGCCCCAGGTAAGAGCTTTCAAGCCCCTCTTTCATTTCATATATGAATAACTTGATTTCAGTAGGGAAAAACAATTTTTCAGGCAAGCCCTAATAGGTAATTTTTGCCTTCCACAGTACCACGTGGAAGCCATATCGAGAAACGTGGTACTATGTAACAGTACCACGTTGTAGCATTAAATAGGGGCACGGTACTGTGCAATACCACGCAGTCACGTTGCCCCCAGGCGTGGTAGTGGCGATTTTTAAGATGAAAAAATTGATTTTTCTCTAAATTTTTGCTGAGATCAAGTTGTTAAATGATTAATGAATGTTTCCCATGACCTTTTGCAGGTGTTTACAACTTGTTTGGAGCAAAATGGTCATATGGAAAGAAAGAGAGCATGAGGTGGATGATTTGTTGGCCGAAGATGACCAAGAAACCTTGACTGCACTGCGGGAATGTGGCTTATTGAAATTCTTCAAGACCAAAGGTATCCGTAAGCAGGCAAAACTTCTCACCCACATTATTCAAATGTGGGACCCCCGACATTCAAGCTTTCCGAGTTGGAGAACACACCCTCGAGATTGAACTCGAGGACATTTATTTCCTCATGGGCCTCTCAAAGAGAGGAGCCCGGGTGAGTTTCACTGGGTTCATGGCTTCGGAGGTGAGCACTGATGCTTTAATTGCTCATTGTTGTCATCAAGGTTTGGGGAATAAAAGCGGCAAGGTGGTCATGAAGGACATTGTAGAACTTCCTTTTACAACTGTGTTGTTCACCATCACATGTGCAGCAGGGAGTACGGGTCCCCATCAGGCGTCCCGTACACAGATGAATCTTGCAGTGGATTGCATGGCAGGAACAGTATTCAACTGGTGTGAGGCAGTATTGACCAACCTCAAAGCGCAAGTGAACAAGTGTAGGATTGGAGAGAACTCTCAATTTGGGTATGGGAGCATCTTGGTCACCTTCTTCTTGGCAAGGGTGCCATTGTTGTGTCCACAGCTGACCATGCCCCCACGTCCACCCACCGAGCCATGGATGGCTCGATGGAGCGAGTATGCAGGACGACTTGGAGGGCCGCACGTTTGTCTTTTGGTGAGGATTTCTTCTCGTGGCTCTAGGAATAGATTGTGATGATCAATGGCTACCCCTATGTAGGGGTGGACTTCTGTGAGGACATAGACTTGGCACTGCTAGAAGATGAGGATTGGGACAATTCAGGTATGACCTTCATAAATGTGTTTTTTATTTTTTGAATATATAATTTTTATTGTTTTTTAGGATGTGTAAAAAAGATTTTAGTATATATACATGTGCATGTAACAGATTGTGGACCACAGAGATCGGCAGGGTACTTGCCGTTACGCCGAGGTGGTGTTGATCGCCGAGCCACTCTAGACGAGGAAGAAGATGAAGATGAGGCAGGAGGGGTCCAGGTGATAGAGAGGAGCCTACAGGGTTTAACCCACGGTGTCCCTGCTATGAGTATGGATGAGATCCCTTTGCATCTCCAGCGGCATACTGTAGGTGTTCCTAGGCGTATTGGTCGACTCCTCCGTAGGGTGGCTCGGGCTATAATGTGTTATCACCAGCAGCATGAGGAATCTAAGGAGGAACATGATAGATCTCCTAGATCTCCTTAGATGGTAGCTTTTCTCTTTTTGCAGCATGTATACGATATGTAGGCTTTGAGAGCCAAATTTTTGTATGGGACTAGGTCCCAAATTTTGTCTTTAAAACACAAACTTTATGTATTTGAAAAAACACTTTTATATGCAGTGATATATACATGGACCTATTTTTAAAACCTATTTATTTACAATGACTTGTGTGCTCATTTTATGATGTTTTTTTATGTATGGGCAAGATGCCAATCCAAAATGTAATTAGCTAATGAATTAGCTATACAATTGAATTCTCTTGGTATGTGTTGATATGAAATAAAATTAAAAGATCGTTCCAAGAGGCATACCCTTTGAAATAAGCGAAGTAGGATAGGATCGCGAACTGTGTAAACATAATTCAGATGAGAAACCACGAGTTGGGAGTCTAGAAAGATTGATAGGGAGTCAATTCCAAGGGAAGCAACCTCCGTCAAGAGTCCGATGACTGCATGGTACTCTGCGATATTGTTGGTTGTGGGACCCAAACAATTGGATCCTGAAGATAGCAACTCGCCAGTGGGAGAATAGATTACCCATGCTGTAGAAGCAAGGTTCCGGGTATGTCGGTTTGCATCGTCGGCAAATTCGAAGTAGGTAGACATCTGTGCATAAAAGCAAAAGTCAAGGTAAGAATGGATATATGAGGTCCATGTGTGCACAAAAAAAGATAAGTGAAAACAAGTTATGTACATTATGTACAAAAAGTCTCTCGCGTAGGATAACCCTACGCGTAGAAGCATTTGAGGTACAGCCCATTGCGGGGCCATGCCAATGGAGTGCCATCACAATCGACAAGTTCATAGGCTCCTTTCTCCAAGACACGTTTTACAACAAAGGGGCCATACCACATAGATTCTAGCTTTCCTTTTCCAAGTTTATCGTGCATTTGATCATATGTGAGTATGAGGTCACCTTCATTGAAAACCCGAGGTTGAATGGATTTGTCATACTGTGCTTTGACACGTTTTTTATGAGCTTCATTAGCTAAAGCGGCGTCTCGGCGAGTTTCATCTAGCTTGGCTAGGCATAGAAACTGTTCCTCTTTGGAAGTGGTGTGGGGAAGTAGCTCTATGGCTATCTTAAGTGATGGAATTTCACATTCAATCGGTAAAATGGCTTCCAGGCCATACACCAGTTGGAATGGTGTAAACCCAGTAGCACTTTTTACTGAGGCTCGGTATGCCCATAGTGCCGAAAACAGAGTTGAGTGCCAGTTAGAATTATGAGTACCCACAATACGCTAAATCATTTGTTTCAGGACTTTGTTAATGGCTTCAACTTGGCCATTAGCTTGTGGGTAGTATGGGGTTGAGTTTTCATGGCGAAAATCCAACTTGGCACTCAGTTCCTCAATCATATGGTTCCTTAAGTGGGAACCATGATCGGTCATAATGGATTATGGGACACCAAATCTAGCTATAATGTGATTGAATATGAATTGTGTTGTTGTTTTGCTATCCTCAGCATAAATAGGCATCACTTCAGCCCATTTTGTGAAATAATCCACAGCTACTATGGCATAGCTATGACCCCCAGCTGAAGTGGGCTTACAGTGCATGAAATCTATGCCCCATTTGGAAAAGGGGCCGATGGCAATAACAAGATGGAGTGGAGCAGGATGCGAGTGTGTCTTACTATGAAAGAATTGACAGGGTGGACATTTCTTAACCGTTTCAATGCAGTATTTGAAAATCGAGGGCCAGAAATATTCCGCTCGCAGTATCTTCTGGGTCGTAGCCATCCCAGAGAGATAACCACCACATGCTCCAGCGTGGCAGTCATTAAGAATGCATTCCACTTCATCTAAATTCAAACAGTGTCGAAGAACAGTGTCGACACCACACTGATAAAGGGTATCGTTGACTATGAGGTAGTACTTGGCGTGATGTCGGATATGTCGACGTTCATCGCGACTGTGGTCAGGGTGGAAACGTTGGGTTTGGAGATATAATAAAATACCCCCATACCATGGATCAGACATGCTAATGAGGAACAATGATTCATCAAGAAGAGAATCAATGGGCTCAGATTGCTCAGTAGCACGGGGCAAGTTACAAATCAACTCAGCAAAGACCAAAGATTTCTTGGACTTGGCTTTGGCAAATTCCAAGTCAAACTCTTGTAGGATGACGATCCAATGAGAATATTTGCCCCCAAGCACTTGACGCATGAGGATATAATACATTGGATTGAAATCCTCTATAACAGTGGTCCATCGGAGTAGAATGTAATGACGGAACCTCTGGACAACGAAAACTGTTGCCAGAGCCAGTTTTCGAACATGTGAATAACAAGTTTCAGAGTCAAGGAGACTGTTACTAAGATAGTATACCACATGTTCTATGCCGTTATTGTCTTCTTGGACTAGCACCATACCGATGGTGGAAATCGAAGCTGCGAGATAAAGAATGTAATCCCGTGTGTAATTGGGGGGTTGAATCACAGGATCTTTAGTTAAGGCCGCCTTTAGATTATCAAAGGAGCGTTGGGATTCATCGTCCCAAATGAAGGGAGTGTTCTTCTTGAGAAGCCTCATATATCCTTTTGTTATCTTGGAAAAATTACAAATGAAATGGTGTAGAAAGTTTGCATTCCCTTGCAAACTTTGAAGTTCTGGGATGTTCGTGGGGGAAGGCAGGGCTAAGATAGCTTTTACCTTCTTAGGATCTAAGCGTATCTCGCTTTTGGAGATTATGAATCCCAAAAAAATTTCAGCTTCAATGCAAAAGACGCACTTATGTGGATTCAAATGGATATTGTAGTGACGGAAGCTTTCGAAAATGGTACCTAAGTGATCAGGATGGTCTTCCTGGGTCTGAGAATGAGCGGGAAGATCATCAAGATATGGTTCTACAATATGTTTCATATCGTGAAATGCGTACGACATCGCCCGTTGGAAAGTTGCCCCGGCATTTTTAAGGCCAAAAGGTAACTTTCAATATGCAAAAATTCCCCAAGGGCAGATAAAGGTTGTTTTATGCTGGTCAGCTGGGAGGATATCGATCTGATTATAGCCAGAAAAGCCATCCATAAATGAAAAGATGACACTCCTGGTGCAGTTACCGATGATCTGGTCGACGAACGGAGTTGGGTAGTTGTCCTTTGGACAAGCTTTGTTCAAGTTGCATTAATCGACACAGACTCTAATCGTTCCCTATTTCTTGGCTATGGGAACGATGTTAGATACCCATTTTGTCAATGGGATAGGATAGATAAAACCAGCACGCAAAATTTTTTCAACTTCTACTTTAATAGTGGCTGCCTTACGAGGATGGACAGGTTGGAGTTTCTACCAAACAGGTCGGGTGCTAGGGAAGGTTGGAATTTCATGGACCACAATCGAGGGGTCTAGTCTTGGAATTTCTTCATAACTCCAAGCAAAAACATCGCGGAAGGTTTTAAAGTAGGCAGTGTAGAACACCATTTCAAGGGGAGTGCATGTTTTGGCAATATGAATGTTTTCCACGATACCAGGCTTCACTGAAATGTCAATGGGAGTGGTTTCCATAAGGTTGTCCAAGCTTCCTTCAGAAAATACTTCATCGAGGGAAGTGGGAAACTTGGTTTGAACCATTCCAAGTGAAGGGATGGATTTTGTATCAGGATCAAGCATCTGAATGGTGGGGAATGAAGATCGATGATGAAAATCTCCCCATGGTGGCTCATCACCTCACATAACCTCCATAATTGATTCATCAGTGGGAAAAATCAAAGTGAGAGGATCAATAAGTGGTGGGGATGAATGAGTCTCAGATGAGAGTTGTGCCACGATGTGATGGGTAGAACAATCGACCCAATCGGTGGCTGACTGGATGGCTTCGTACGTTGCGAGGTTTCTATTCAATGGCATGGAGTTTCCATAGTTTTCAACCTCAGTGGGACTCAGGATTACCCATGAATCATTGGAAGGGGTGACATTCGATGAAATCATGTTGACTGGTTGAACATGGGGCCCTAGCTCTAGGAAAACTCCAATAAGGGAAGAATCCTTCATAAGACCAACGCCAACGTCTTGGAACCGGTACCGAGGCTGATCCAATAATGGGATGGTGTTGGCGGAGTTCAGATGAGAGTATGGGATACAGTAATCAAGTTGATCTATGGTGACAATTTTCCCTTCATGAGGAAATTGCACGATCCAGAAGACAATAGATGCTATGGCAATCATGGCATAAAACCAGTTCCGACCAAGTAGAAGATTGTAATCCAATGCTACATCCATGACTTTGATGTGTACGGATACTATTTTGCCCCCCAGTTCAACACCAATTGCAGGAATGAGTCCATAAGGTTGAAAACCGTGTCCGTCAAATGCCCTAAGAGTGGTGGGAGACATCGTGACTTCGGGTGAGCCTAAGTCTCTCCAACAATTCAAAGACATGATCAACGTGGAGGCACCTTCATCTAAAACAGTGCGATGGATGCTATTTCCATGGATTTTTGTATGAACCTGGAAGGCTAACTGGTGGGAAAGCCGAGGTTTGGCATACTCCAAGTTAAACATAATAGTGTTTGAAGTATCTGGGTCCACTACCCCGAGTGCTGAAAGTAAGGTTCTACGCTGCGTAGGGCAGTGTTGAAGAACCTCGAGAGTCGACATGGCGCAAGGTGCTTGAGCTAAATCCTCAACAATGTTATAATTCTGGGCAGCTCGCGCATTGGGATTAAATGTTGCCTTTCATATGGTGCCCTTGGGTGGGCATAGCACTGTGTCCGTAAGCTGTCTCTCGATATGGAGATGGCCGTTAGGTGGAGGGGTAGGAGTTGGATGTTTGACAGGAGACTTGCCTTTAGCTGTCTCTGACTGTTTGTTTGAACTTGGAGTGTTCTCATATGTCTTTGAACTAGTGGTTATATGAATCTCCTCATTACTCGTCATCAGGATTTTGTGATTTGCGGACGTCTCTCTATGAGTTGGGTTGCTCGGGTTGCCCCCTTGTGGGGTTTCTTGGGAAACCATCTGCTGTTGCTACTGAGGGAAAGGGTCAGTTAACACTGCCGGGCGAGAGGATCCTTTAACGAATTTGTTGACTTCATCCTTGTAGGGACAGTCATGTGTGTGGTGATCATCTTGACAAATGAGACAGGGAAACTTAGCCTTCCAATGTGGTTTTGGGTTTTGATGTATATGTAAATTCGGAATGTATTTCATCTGTATATTATATATATATTTATTGTACCCTTATAAGAGATGTGTTATTCCTCTATAAAGAAGTGTCGTCATGTGGATTGACAAGTGTCGCAAGTGTGTGTACTTGCCGATGGGTTATTAGACCACCTTATGGGGTCGGCCCTGATTAATATATAATATAATGTGGGTGTATCTAAGTAGACAAGTCGGCCCCAGTAGGTCACTGGGCAAAAAGGTGAGTATAAATAAAGATAGGAGATCTCTATTTTACTCACTCAGAAAAGTAACTATCTCTCTCTCTGAAAAGTGGCGCACTAGTGAGGAGGAGGAGGATCATCTGCTAGGATACTATCTCAGTATTATTTGGTTGTATTTTGGTTGAGCCATTGCTCTCTCTATCTCTGAGGAAGTTGTGGGGTTTTTCACCTTAGGGTTTTCCCCACGGAAACTCTGTGTCTCTTGTCTCTATGCTTTTGATTCTTGTGATGCTTGTGATGCTTGTCATATTATGATTGTCATGCATTGATATACTGTAGATGTTATTCTCTCAGCAAAGATCCTATAGTATTGTGATTTAATACTCAAAATTTAACATGGTATCAGAGCTTAACTGAGAAGAAGACATTTTGCAGTGACGGAAGCGAAGACATTTTGCAGTGACGGAAGCTTGTATTCCTTGTTTATTGGGTTTCTATCCACAGATTTTTGAAATTCAGTATAGTAGATTGGATCTACTCATCAAGGCGCATCTATCTGTCGAATCATAATTCAGTTCCGAGCATTTTCAGATTTGGCCCTAAAAATTAGGGTTTCCACAAAAATAGGAATTTCTGGAAACTGAAGGCACAGCTAGAAGCTCCTTGCAAAAATCGAAGGTTAGAGCTTTGGATAGAGATTTTTGGCTGGGTAGATCTCCGGGAAACTCAAACCCTAATTCAGGGCTCTCCCTAGTGAACCCGGGAGGACAAAAAGGCAATTTTGAAGGGTAAGACTTTGCTGGTCTCAAATTCTGAATGTACTAGGCTGATCAGCTCTCCAAGGTGCATCTTTCTATTTGAAATTCACATTTTGAATTTTTAGGGTTTCTCTGACAAACCCTAATCCGGGACGAGATCCAGTTTTCAGCACTTCAAGTGGTAAGTCCTAAACCTTTTCTATTTCCATTTGAAGTACTCTTAAAGATGTCTCTTCACACCAAGCTTGAGGATAAGCTTGAAGGGGCTGATAACTTCTGAGCCTGGAAGTATAGGATTGGACTAATCCTGGAAGAGAATGAGTTAGACTCATATGTGAAAGAAGACATCCCTATCCCAGAGGATGAAGAGGCCAAGGCATTGCACAAGAAGAACTTGGTCAAGGCAAAGAGAATCATTGTTGATTCTATCAAAGACCATCTCATACCCCATGTGTCTTCTCTCAAGACACCCAAGGAGATGTTTGAATCCTTGACCAAGCTATTTGAAGGAAAGAACATAAATCGGAAGATGACCCTGCGGAACCAATTGAAAGTAGTAAAGTTTCAGAATGGAGAAACCATTCAATATTATTTTTCAAGGGTCTCCCAGATCAAGGAACAACTAGAAGCAGTGGATGAAATGGTGGAGAATGGTGAAGTGGTGATGACCACTCTAAATGGCCTACCCAGGTCATGGGATTCTTTTATTCAAGGAATTTGTGCAAGGAAGAAGTTGATCTCCTTCAACAGACTGAGGGAAGAATGCTCTCAAGAAGAAGCTAGGCTTATAGCTCGTGAGGAAAAGATGGGAGGAGAAGATCAAGCTCTTGTAGCTCACACCAAAAGAAGAAAAACCAAGAAGGATCACTCTCACCACAAAAGATCTCATCAAAGGAGTAAGAAGGACCTAAGATGCTTTATATGCAATGAGAAGGGTCACTATGCTTCAGATTGTCCCAAGAACAAAAGGGATAATAACAACAACTTCAGTAAGAAGAAGAAGGGCAGCAAAAGAAGATTTCATGCTCATACTGTCGAAGATGATGAACCCCCAAAGAAGAAGGCTAGGGCAGAAAGTGATAGTGATGATGTCTCATCAAGTGAAGAAGAGTATGTTCTGATCTTTGCTCTCACAGGTACAATCTCACATGGTTGTAATGATTGGTTAATTGATAGTGGGGCATCCAAACACATGACTGGATTCAAAGAATCTTTTGTGAACCTATCTGAACATGAATCACCCCATAAGGTGAAACTTGGGGATGATTATCAATACCCAATCAAAGGAAGTGGTGAAGCCTCCTACAACCTAGGTTCTGGAAAATCTCTGAAGATGAAGGAAGTCCTCTATGTACCTGGGCTCAAGAAGAACTTACCCTCCATCTCTGCATTGGATGCAAAAGGTATGAGGGTTTCATTTGTAGATGGCCAAGTCCTGATGTGGCCAAAGGGAAAGACAATAGATGATGCAGTAGTGATTGGAGAGCAAGAGGGAGGACTGTATAAATTGAAGGGACAACCTGAACATGCCATGGTGCATGAATCCATGGAGCCAAGTGAACTTTGGCATAGAAGACTTGCTCATATGCACTATAGGGCACTTCCAATTGCAAGCAAGGCAGTAGAGGGTCTTCCTGAAATCAAGACCAAACATGAAGGTGTTTGCAAAGGATGTGCAAAAGGTAAGAACACTAAGAAGGCTTTCCCAAGTAGTGAAAGCAAGGCAAAAGACATTCTGGAAATCATCCACTCAGATGTATGTGGCCCTATGTCTTCAAGTTCCCTCAGTGGGTATGTTTACTATGTATTATTTATTGATGACTTCTCTAGGAAGACTTGGGTATACTTCTTGAAGGGCAAAGATGAGGTGCTTGATAAATTCAAGGAATTCAAAACCTTGATGGAGAATCAAACTGACAAGAAAATCAAGACATTCAGATCTGACAATGGTGGGGAATTCACCTCAAATGACTTCAAGAAGCTTTGCAGTGATTCAGGGATTAAGAGGGAGTTGACTGCTCCTTATAATCCTCAACAGAATGGAGTTGCAGAAAGGAAGAACAGAACTATCATGGAAGCAGCAAGGGCAATGTTGCATGACCAGGATCTTCCTATGCATCTATGGGCAGAACCAGCTAGAACAGTTGTATATGTGCAGAACAAAACACCCCACAAGATATTGGACAACAAGAAACTAGAAGAGGTCTTTTCTAGTAAGAAACTTGAAGTCAGCCATCTCAGAATATTTGGTTGTCCAGTATATACTCATGTCCCAAAAGAGAAGAGGACTAAACTAGATCCTTCAGGAAAGAAGGGCATCTTTGTGGGTTATAGTGAAAGCTCAAAGGCTTACAGAATATACTTTCCAGGGTTCAAGAAAATTGATGTTAGTAGGGATGTAACATTTGATGAAAACTCAGCATTCATCAAATCAAGAAAGGCACCTACCAAAGGTTATGAAGAACCTAAGGAAACAAGATTTCAGGACACTACCATGACTGAAGTAGTTCCAGAAACTGTTCATGAGTTTGAAGATCCACAAGAACTTGTAGATCCACCCCGTGAGGATAACTCTTACAAGAGGAAACCTGTATGGCCTAGAGAGCTCATTCATGATGCAGAAAGATTTGGCATTCCAGAAGAAGAACACAGAGCAAAGAAGAGAACCAGATCACACACCAGTTATGTTGCTTTACTCTGTGACATTATGAACAAAGAGCCTTCCAGTTATGAAGAGGCAGCAGAAAAGAAAGAATGGAAGGATGCTATGGTTGAGGAATACCAATCAATAATGAAGAATGATGTTTGGGATGTTGTCCGAAGACCTAAAGAGAAGTCTGTTGTGACTTCCAAGTGGATTTACAAAATCAAGCATGCTGCAGATGGCAGTGTAGAAAAATACAAAGCAAGATTCATAGCTCGTGGTTTCTCTCAGAAACAAGGAATAGATTATGAAAAAACCTTTGCACCTGTAGCTAGGTACACTTCCATCAGAATAGTGCTTGCCCTGGCTGCAGCAATGAAATGGAAAATACACCAGATGGATGTCAAGACTGCTTTCCTGAATGGTGTAGTAGAAGAGGAAGTATATGTGGAACAGCCACTCGGTTTTGAAATACATGACAGGGAATCATATGTATGCAAATTGAAGAAATCCTTATATGGCTTGAAGCAAGCTCCCAGAACTTGGTATGGTAGGATGGACAGTTTCCTATCTAGTTTGGGATTTACCAAGAGTAAAGCGGATTCCAACCTTTACTACAAGGTTGAGGAAGGGAATCCTGTGATTCTACTATTGTATGTGGATGACCTATTTGTGACAGGATATGAAAGACTGATCGCAGATACTAAAAGGAAGCTTGCAGCTGAATTCGACATGAAAGATTTGGGAATGATGCATTATTTCCTAGGTATGGAGGTGTGGCAAAATGCAGGTGGGATCTTCCTTGGTCAAGGGAAGTACACAGTATATATCCTGAAGAGATTTGGAATGATGGATTGCAAGGCCATGGCCACACCTATGGCATCAAATCTGAAGCTTCTATGTGATGCTTCATCTGAGCCGATTGATGTCTCTATGTATCGTCAGATGATTGGGTCCTTGATGTACCTGACAAACATGAGACCAGACATTTTCTTTGCTGTGAACACATTGAGACAGTTCCTGACGGATCCGAGGAGTGTTCACCTGGTTGCTGTAAAGCATGTTCTGAGGTACCTGAAGGGTACAGTGGATTATGGGCTCAAATATGAAGCGAATCAAAAGTTTAACCTATAGGGTTATGTTGATTCAGATTGGGCTGGCAGTGCTGCAGATAGGAAGAGCACATCTGGGTGCTGCTTCAATATGGGATCGCGTGTGATCTCTTGGTTTAGCAAGAAGCAGTCCTGTGTAGCACTGAGTACAGCTGAGGCAGAGTATGTTGTAGCCTGTTCAACTAGTTGTGAGGCAGTATGGCTACGAAAGCTACTATCTGAGTTATTTGATCTCCCGTTGGAGGCTACTGGTATCTTCTGTGATAACCAGAGTTGTGTGAAGCTGTCCGAGAACCCAGTGTTTCATGACAGGTCGAAACACATAGAGATCAAATATCACTATATCAGGGATATGGTGCAGAGAGGAGCTGTGAAGCTCCTGTATGTTGTGACAGAAGAGCAGATTGCAGATGTGCTAACGAAGCCACTAGCCAGGGTGAAGTTCGAGTACTTCATAGAGAGGCTTGGCGTTCTTCAGATCGAGGACACTTCGAGGAAGAAGTGATAGACACATTTGCTGAAGCCATTCCAAGCATGTTGGAAGGAGGATCCTTCACATGGCTGTGGATGTAAGCACTGGATGATGAGTATCAGGATGATGTTCTGGTTTCTGCTTAGATATGATCAGTTGGATCATTTTTATGTATGTATGTACGCATCGTGTTGGATGTTGGATATGATCAGTTGGATCATTTTTATGTATGTATGTATGCATCATGTTGGATGCTAGATATCATCAGTTGGATCATTTTTATGTATGTATGTACGCATCATGTAGATGCTGGATATGATCAGTTGGATCATGTGTATGTATTTTGTATATGCATCATGTTGGATTCTTGGACCATGTATCTATATATGTATCAGGTGGATACATTGTATGATCAGGTGGATCATGTATGGTGATATGTATCATGTATTTGTATTTGTATCAGGTGGATACATTGATGATCAGGAGGATCATGTATGATGATATATATCAGGTAGATACTTGGTATGCAGCAGGATGTTGCAATGATGATCAGGATGATCATAGATGACGAGCTTCAGGATGTTGCTCTAGATGACATGCAGCAGGATGCTGCAATGATGATCAGGATGATCATAGATGACGAGCTTCAGGATGTTGCTCCAGATGACATGCAGCAGGATGTTGCAGTGATGATCAGGATGATCATAGATGACGAGCTTCAGGATGTTGCTCCAGATGACATGCAGCAGGACGTTGCAGTGATGATGATCAGGATGATCATGGATGCATCAGGATGATGTATGGTGAGTATCAAGATGATACTCTATGGCCATGGATCAGGTTGTGCAGATGAGCATGTAATCCGGTGCCCTGGGAGATTTGCAGATGGTCTTTCGAGGTTTTGCCTATGTCATGTAATATTGGTGCCCTGGGACATCTGGCAAATGCTCTTTCGAGGTTTTGCTCTGGGAGGACATGTAATTCGGTGCCCTGGGAAATCTGCAGATAGTCTTTCGAGGTTTTTCCTATGGCATGTAATAGTGCCCTGGGATATCTGGCAGATGCTCTTGCGAGGTTTTGTCCTATGGCATGTAATAGCGCCCTGGGAGATCCGATAGGTTGGGCTGTGTGCCCGTAATCAGTCCTAGGATGCTCTTGCGAGGTTTTGCCATGACCACATATAATAGCACCCTGGGAGATCCTACAGGTTGGAGTTGTGTACCTGTAACATCCTGGGATGCTCTTTCGAGGTTTTGTGGTGGGGTCACATGTAATAGCGCCCTGGGAGATCCTATAGGTAGAGCTGTGTGCTCGTAACAGCCTGGGATGCTCTTTCGAGGTTTTGTGATGCACATAATAAGTCCTGAGGATTCCACAGTATGGCCAGTGATGACGAAGACCTGCAGGTGGTGGGCCTACATCCAGTATGAAAAAGGACTGGCTCTGTAGAACTTCCTATGATGAGTAGAGACAGAGATTGGTTGAGATAGTAGCAGCAGTGACGATGATGATGACGATGCATCGATGACGATGATCCAGAGAAGAAGACTTGTCTAGCAGATCTGTGTCGAGAAATACCTTCCTAGTTAAGAGGGAGTGTTGATGTATATGTAACTTTGGAATGTATTTCATCTGTATATTATATATATATTTATTGTACCCTTATAAGATATGTGTTATTCCTCTATAAGGAAGCGTCGTCATGTGGATTGACAAGTGTCGCAAGTGTGTGTACTTGCCGATGGGTTATAAGACCACCTTATGGGGTCGGCCCTGATTAATATATAATATAATGTGGGTGTATCTAAGTAGACAAGTCGACCCCAATAGGTCACTGGGAAAAAAGGTGAGTATAAATAGAGATAGGAGATCTCTATTTTACTCACTTGGAAAAGTATCTATCTCTCTCTCTAAAAAGTGGTGCACTGGTGAGGAGGAGGAGGATCATCTGCTAGGAGACTATATCAATATTATTTGGTTGTATTTTGGTTGAGCCATTGCTCTCTCTATCTCTGAGGAAGTTGTGGGTTTTTTCACCTTAGGGTTTTCCCCACGGAAACTTTGTGTCTCTTGTCTCTATGCTTTTGATTCTTGTGATGCTTGTGATGCTTGTAATATTATGATTGTCATGCATTGATATACTGTAGATGTTATTCTCTCAGCAAAGATCCTATAGTATTGTGATTTAATACTCAAAATTTAACATCGGGTCATTGTGGGTGGGTTGTGGCTTGGGATTCTCTTGTTGGTTTTTCTTGGATTTACCACCATTGTTCTTCTTCTTTCCTTCGGATGGTTGTGACGTAGATTGAACTGCGTTCACTTAGGAGGAGATAGCAGGAGAGGGAGAAGCTTTTGAAGTAGCCTGAGGTAGAATAGGGGAAGCGGAAGCTAGTTGCCCCGTCGAGTTGGTGGCAGGCTGGGCCTTGACTGAACCGACAATACCATCAATGGGGGGTTCAGTGGCAGGTTTCATTGGATCAGTGATAATGCGGGTGGCATGGGGAAGAAGTTCATGTAAAGTGCCATATTGGGTATATACCAAATCCATGTACTGGGCTGCCAAGATGGACTGTTCCTCCATGATCGGTTCGCGCATAGCGATATCCCTAGCTATGGGAGGCAAGAATGACTTTGTGAACCAATCAGCGAGTAGCTGATCTAGAATGGGTGCCTTGATTAGCCTTTGGCATCGATGCCACCCATGGATGTGATCCGAAATGTGCATAAAAGTGGTTTGATGCAATGAGGTTAATAGTTCTGTTCCAGTCTAATACAGGATGGGGAGATGGAAATGGGTCAGAAACTGCATAGCCAAGGTGTTGAAATCATGAAAAGAGTGTTGTGGCAGCTCGATGTACCATTTTGCTGTCGTGCTGGTAAGCGTACACTGGAAGAGCCGTAGTCGAATGGAATCGTCCATCAATGAGTTGGATGAACACCAAAGATGGAAGGTCATCACGTGGTTCTTGGGGTCTTCCCTAGGCTTAGCATCAAACTTAGGAATGTCCGATGGAAGTTTGGCTGGAATGGGTGGCCAGTGAGGTTCATGCCATATAGGATCATTAATGAGCCTCGACAAATTGGGTAAATCTAGCGTGGCCAAAAAGGGAAGTTGATGATTGGTCTGCGGGTATGAGTAATAACCGTATGGTGCAGAGAAACCTGGGGGGGGCCTGCATAGCATATTGCTGTGTGTTATACCCATATGTGTTTCCCGCAGGGTACTGCTGGAAGTTTTGTGGGTAGTAGGCCATCTGGTTAACCGGTTATTGAATATTCTGCTGAGTGGGGATGCTAGGTATGGTACCCTGGGGTTGTTGTGTCCCAGGAATGGTTACTGCTCCTTGTTGGGGAAAGGTTCCCTGGAGTTGTTGTGTCCCAGAAATGTTACCACTACTTTGAGTAAGTGGAGGGTTTCCCGTAGCACGGTTGGGGGGTGGCTACGATAGTGGTGTCCATGGAATGTTGGTTCCACCTTGATGAAGATGTGGAAATTGAAGGGATGGGTTCCATGGAGTTGTTGCAGCCGAAGGATAGGGGAGGCCGAAATTCAAGTTGGGGGGAATCTAAGATTTCCCCCAAGCTTGGTTCCAGTTTCCAAACAATGAGTACCCGCCACTCTATGGGATTTGAGATCCCCAAGAAGAAAGCATTCCTGACGAGGGATGTTGAAGATGAGGCCCTGTTGGGAAACCAATATAAGGTTGTCCACTGTCAGGTGTGTTGTACATACCATACTGAGCAGATGCTGCTGGTTGGGAGGGTTGTTGGATGGTGCCGATGGGTTTCCCTCCAGCATATGGGTTGGATGGCCCTATAGGATGAGGTTGTTGACTAGGAACAGGGTTCCTAACAAAGGATTGTCCTCCAGTAGGTTGGGTTGATGGCCTGATGGGAGGAGGTTGGTGACTAGGAGAGGGGTTTCCAACAATGGATTGTCCTCCAGTAGGCTGGGCTGATGGCCCGCCAGGACGGGTTTGGTTGTTGGGATTGGCGATCGCGGTAGTCGGTTATCCACCTCCTGAGATAGTGTAGATAGTGGCCGAAGGTGAACCTCCGGTCAATATGGATGATCTAGTGGTATGACTTGGTATTATTTCAACACTAGCAAGCTAAGATAGTGTCGATTCGCCAATGGCACCAAAGGTGCCGATTTGTGGAGGGGGTCTTCCATATGTGAAGGGCGGGGATGGAGAAAAAACTAGGTTATCCCTTATATAATGTGCGCCAAACATGGGTGATGGCAGCAAATGTGGGGAATTTAACCGAGGGGTATCGGGGGTTTTTTCCATAGCGTGTTCAACAATAGGAGGACCATTGAAGACTGGGTCTGGGTTCATATCTTGCAAAAGGTTTTCGGGGTCCGGCGGTAGTAGAGGTATAGTAACGTATGAAGGTCTGGATCCATCTGCATAGGAGTGATGAAACTCTGTGCTAGACAGAACATTGGGATCCTGATAGTCAAGAGGACGGGTAACAGGGGGATATCTAGAAGCCGACGAGAGCATTTGCTTTGTATCACGTTTAAACTATGCCGATGCTAACGGGGAATTAGCTAGACTAACCATACTAGACTGAATGGAGGCCATGATCTCATGTCCTGAAGGGAGGTTGGGGAGAGATATAGTACGAGATATGTTGCTGGAAGAACCGGTTTCCTGTGGATGAACACTGGATGGCGTGGTGGTAACAAGCGGAGGCTCCGCCTTGGAAGTGATAAAGCCATAGTCAGGTTCAAAAGGTGTATCAGGAAGTTGGGTTTCTTCGATAACTTCGACATACCCACCTGGGACTGGAATCAAGCCAGATATATCTTGGTCGGAGCCTTCGGTGGTACCAACAGATCCTTCCGTGTCATCGTAGAAATTTTCTGGTGGAAGGGAGGTGTTGACATTGGGGAGGAGGATGGCCTCCAGTCTAGTATCTTGGGCTATACTAGATTCAGCCGCTATAATGTTTTCCACTATGGTAGATATATCTAGAATAACAGTGGGTGAAGTGACAGTGAGAATCTCAGATGTACTAGTGGTTGCAGAAACTGTAAGAGGTTATGAGACTGTGCTGTGAGTAACAGTTATAGATGGAACTAAAGATGTAGTGCATATCAACAGTGGAATGTTCCCTCGACCGGCACCATGGCCAAGAGGGGCGGGAATACGTGATGCAGGTGGACCGGAGGTCTGTTGCGGTGGTCATGGTGGAGGGATTTTTCCCTGTACTCTTCGTGATCTCCTTAATGGTTCTAACATAATGGGAGGAATATGAAAATTGGGGGCAGTCTTGTAACAAAGAACTCAAAAACTCTAATGCAGCTGAGTGTGCAAAAGAGGAGCTAGAAAAAGCAAGGCTCGCAAGCCAAAAAAGCAAGCTCTAAATCTATACTGAGACTAGCGTCTCAGTAAGCAAGATGAGAAAAACAATGGCCAAAATGCCAACAAGCAATCACTAAAAGAAAAATGACCCTCTACTAAGATGAGATAACAAGCAAACTCCTAACTAAGAGCTGGAGACCTCAACAAGTTGTATCCTTCGCAAAGTGATGAAATCCAAGTCGAACAATACAACGTGAGAGACCAATATGAGAAGGATATCCCTCTACTGAAAGGGATCCTGGGTAAAAGAGCCCTAGTAGAAAAGTCACTAAGCTACCTCGTTCATGACACGTTGGAAAAGGTTTTCGGCACTTCTACTTTATCACCCTTGCATTACTATGAATACAAGGAAGACAATGATCGATGTTGCCTTAGGGCTAAGTGGAGTGCGGCATTCCACAGAGTCCATCTAGTTCTCGATCTCGCGGTGGTTTAACCCCTGAAAGTTAAAAACAATCAGGAGGCCCCTCCACAAACTGGTCTATGGCCATGTCAATAAATACTAGAGGATTTTAGTTCCCTAGAGGACAACAACTATGTCTCAGATGAAAATGACAAGGGGGAATTATTTTGATGCCTATCCCCGGTGTCCTACCTAAGTACCAAATTCTTTTGATTTCCTCAAGTGAGGTTAATGTTGGTTTAGTTAGGGAGATTAATTTTAGTGGTTGTATTACTCAATCGGGTAAGTGGACATGAAACTTGGTGGTGTTGTGACAACCCAAACCATGCAAGTGAGAATGAATCGAAAGAAGCCTTGTATTCGATGAAAACTAGCTATGGAAGAGAGAGAGTTCTTCGATCATAAATGCATGAAACTTTTCACAATCAATGAAAAACCACTTCAAAACAAAAAAAATTGTTTTCTTTTTCTAAGTAAAGCCAAACTGAAATAAACACTTCTTTCCAATTCACCGATCTTGCAACTAGAATGCTTCAAAAAATGAGAATTTATGTGGCAAATTAAATGGTTCACTTTCTAATGCACAATAATACTGCTAGATCATTTCAATCCAAACAACACAAATGTTCTCCAATGATAATTTTCGATATAAGTTTGAATAACAATAATGGAAACAATGTGATTATGAAAGATACAGAATCCAATAAAAAGAGGACAGTAGTAACAGTTTGGTTGTGATGAGAAGATCAAGTCAATGCAATCAGACTGAAGGGGTGACCCAATGTGCAAATAATGCCACTAACTCATAAAATAATCAAGCTCACAAGAGAAATAAACAAACCACAAATACTGTGCAATGAACAGGATAGTAATAAGCAACAGAAAACACCAAACTAAGGCATAGAAAATCAAAAGTGACTCAGGAAACCAAACAGGCAAGAAAAATTGAAAAACTGCAGACATTACCGCATGGCAGAAATAGGCTAGAGCGCGGTACTGGTACACTATCGCTCTGGTAAGAGTGCTGGGTATGCGGTACTACCGTGCTGTAGACAGTAATGGGGATGCGGTACTGTTGCAAAGAATGGAAAAATGCAACTTTTGAAAAGGAGATTGAATTTTTCAGGGTTGCTGTAGACCCAGAGGACTCACTGATCACTGAGGGATGAAAGTCGTAGAGAGGAGGGGTGAATAAAGGTCAAAGAGACCAAAATTCAGTATTGGTTTGAAGAGAAAGAATAATCACAATAAAAAATGACTGAAAGTGAGATAAATCAATCAAATGGGGTTCAAACCAACGAAGTCACCATTTTTTGTTGTAGAAATTTCTCCCTATGGATAGGTAGAAACTCTCTTAGGTTAAAGTAGACTTTAACTGACTCTAAACTATGACAAAAAGGTAACAAATTCTACCTTGAATTCCTATATCTAAACAAATATCTCAAGATTATATTGTTGTAAGAAATGGAAGAGATCTAACTGACCTTCGATTCAATTGCTCGTCCTAATGGTCACTTCAATCTCCAAGTGCTCGCGAACAAACCTGTCAGAATGAAACCAAGATACAAGCATATATGATTCTCTAGCAACTTGAAATGCGAGTTAGGATCTACATCTATAAAAGATACAAATCATATGATTGAAACAAAATCAACATACATGATTTGGGAAACAAGACAAGTTATGTTTTATTACCAACTTGAAGTCACTTACAATGGTTGCTTGATGTCCAAGCCAACTCCCAGCTCCAAGTGCTTTCTCTTCTAGCTATCTCCACAAAGATTCAAGATCATAAGTTTGATGTCTCCAAGAGTCCTCCCCCTTTGCTCATGGAAGGCCTCTCTCTTATAGTGTGTAGTAGGGTTAACCAACAAGAGAGAAGGATGGATCTTGGGATTTTTTAAGGGATCCGGCCCACTAATCTGAGAAAGTGAGTTAGGATCGATTTAGGGATATTAATCCTCAAAAATATCTCGAAAATCAATATCCCACAAGCCATGGAAAAAAGGATAAAAAGGAGTACCGCACCCCTTGAATTGAGCATAGCGCGGTAGTACCACGTGGCAGAGAAGAAGCATAGCATGGTAGTGGGGACTACCGCTCCCTCAATGCTGAGCAAGGCGTGGTAGTGTAGGTATATGAAGTCTCAGGTGGGTTGATTCTTGATAGGATATGTTTGTCTTCAAGGATCATTCATCATATTTCTCTTCTGGTTGTTTTAAGCAATACGGGAAGGGTCATCAACTATTTTTATGGTGAAGATGTGACACTGTGAAATATGGAGGTATAACACAGACAGGATCGCAGAAGAGGGAAAAGATCCTTTCACTACATAAAAATAATTTAAGACATCTTAAATGATCCAAGAACCAACTGGAGTATCTACAGAAACCAAAAAACGATATACGGAATACCCAAGTAAATGAAAAAACAAAGCTAATGCAAGAACAACAGTTGCCACTACAAGATCAATACAAATCATTGATAACAAACACATCAATGAAGTTTGTATAACTGCTTTGTATTTCATGAGTCAAGACTCATGAAACGAATTTGGAGATGCATGTTGGCAATAATTAGTAAAATGTCAATATTGCAAACATCAGAATGCATAGAACACATAAGGCCTAAGTGGCAACTTGCCAGGGTACATGGATGTAGATGTGGGGATAGGGATAGGTGCAGGGATGCTAAGCAAATTTAATTATAACAATAAAAACTTAAAGCATAACATAATATGCTTTATTAATTAATGATATCATAAGAATCGAGGGAGTGAGAGGATTGGTTGACATGATGTAAAAAATGGAAAGGAAAATTTAGACTTGAAGACATCAAAAAAAATTAGAAATTTGAAGTAAAAATTTGTTTTTGGCCTTAGACCACTGGGGAAAAGTATTTTTTCATTGCCTGCTTCTGCTGCCACAGATCAATTATCTGTTGCTGTTGGTGCTTTTTGTTTTGATTTTTTACAGGGCATGTCACTGTAACATGGAACATACCCAAATTTCGAATTTGCACTATGTGGGCATCAGGCAGCAAGCCAAGGGAAATCGCCAGTTGTTGGGGACATTTATGTACCCCCATCCTAGGTACATGAGCTGCTATTGAAGTATGGAGGTTCTTGAAAGAAGAAAAATGGTTGGAAATGCTTACACATGCTAGTTTTAACTTTTACCCCGTGAGATGAATACCCAGTAAAGTGGAGTATAGGGATTTTTAAGATAAAAATTTACTGGCAATGGATCAGTATGGTTTTCCTACTATTGATACAAATGGCTATTGTTGTTGAGCCTAATTTTAACTATGCCATGTTTCCAGAGGATGCTTCCCTGGGAATGGGTAATGCAACCCCTGGAAAAATCAGCCTAACAACAATAGCCATTCACATCAATAGCAGGAAAACCATCATGATCTGTTGCCAATAAAATTTTACCTCATGATGCCCTACACTCCACTGTATTGGGTATTCATTTCAATGGGTAAAAAGTTAAAACTAGCATGTGTAACCAATGCCAAGAATTTACAAACTCCAATAGTATCCAAGACTCTAAATATCAAAATGACAACAAAAGCTCATGAAACTTTGAGAATTGTCATCTAAAACTTTTAACTCGGGTAAACCTTCTCATTTTGAATATAATATATGTTCCTCCTATTTCAGACTCTGAGGTCACTAGAGGACTACGCTTGTCCATCAATGCAAATGAGAGACCAATAAAATACAAGAAGTCAAGGAAACAATCATAGAAGCACTGGTAGCCTACACTCAATGGTGGAAACCTAGAAGGAGATGGGGGGGAACAATATTTACCAAGGATTCTAGGTGTGCAGCATTCTAAACGGGAGGAACAAGGCTTGCTGAGGAATCCAATTCACCTATTTTTACTGTTGCAGCTAGGGCATTTACCATATTATCTCGTGGTCTATTTCCTAGTCTCGTGGAACACTGTGTTTTGGTGATAGCTTTGGTCTTGTTCCCCTGGAACTGTAGTTGCATTTGGCTTCCTCAATATGGAAGGGTTTCCCTGCACACAATTAGGGTGAGAATGTACTTTCTTTCTACTCCAGGTTATATTCAAAATTATGACCATCGGCCATAGGCATGTTGCCAGTATCCCACTCCCTCTCAAGCAGAGCCCATTTTTCTGTAGGTGTGTCCATAGGCATCATTGCAAGTATCACACCCTTTCAAGAAGAAGCCAGTTTTCTACAGCAAGACTGTAGTTGTTAAAAAATTTAGGGCCTTTCTGTACAGTCACAAGTAGTATCAACATTATAGTGTATCCTTCCAGAGTTCAAGTATATCTTCTTGCTGGGAAGCAAAGCACCCTCACTTCAGAAACAACAAACAGTGCAGAGTAGGGTGAAATTTGAGATTTGTGTGGAGGGCATCAAATCCTTGTCCCTTCGTACATTTATATGTGATATATGTCATTCCCTTAATAATCTTGATAACTTTTTCTAGATCTGTATGAGCTGAAATAGTTTTCTTGATGCTTTCACCATTTTAACTTTTTATAGTTTCCCACGTTGGTTCCCATGTGAGTATCACTTATTACTATTGTCGAATTGTATAAGAAAGATATACGGGAGACCTGAGAACATAATATCGACCTCATCCATTTTTGCAGTGCTTATATGAGGAATCCATATACTTTCCCTATGGTAACTATCCTACATGCATGGTTGCATTGTTTGCTTCATGAAAAGATGGCCACTAAATGGCACTGGGATTCGAGTTGTTTACTTTCCACGTTGCACTACCCATTTCTCTATGCAACAAAGGTGTTTTGCTGAGTGTTAGAGTGGACCTAACAGGAGACTGGAGTCAACCAAGACCCCCTCCAGGGGGGCAATCTTGGGCTATATGAATCTTCTTGTTTAATAATAGAAATAATAATTTCAATAAATTATTTAAATAAAAAACCTTACTCAGAGCCAGTGACACAGATAATGAGTACCCTCATAAAATTCATAAATCTATTTTACTGAGAAAAAAAAAGAAACAGGCTTGTAAACTAAATTTCAACTCGAGATGATACAAATAATAGTGTGTTAACTTATGATATTTAGCCAAAAAAAATCTGAGAGGAGTGAGAAATTATGAAAAGATAAACCTGAATAACTACATGTTGAATATTCATATAATTTAACTTGTTATAAGGACATAAGGATACACCAAGTATATAATTCAAAAAACACAAGTTATATATATAACAACTTTCCCTATGGGAACTATCCTACCTGCATGGTTGAGTTGTTTGTTTCATGAAAAGATGGCCACCAAAATGGCACTGGGAGTCGAGTTGTTTACTTTCCACGTTGCATGGCCCATTGATCTATGCAACAAAGGTGTTCTGCTGAGTTTTGGAGTGGACATAACAGGGGACTGGAGTCAACCATATGAATCTTTTTGTATAATAATAGAAATAATAATTTCAATAAATTATTTAAATAAAAAACCTTACTCAGATCTAGTTGTTCAAAAAACAGGATCGCGGAGCAATAACAATAAACAGAAATGTAAATATAATCACACACACATTACAAGAGAGACACAAATATACCATGGTTCACCCCAACTTGGGCTCCGTCCACACTGAAGTTGCCAGTCCTTATTATTATTCCATCCAGCAAAGTGAAGGGATACAACCTGCAACACAACTGCTGCACTTCCTCTTCACTGTTTCACAATCTCTCTTCACAGATCTCAGAGATCTTTACAATGCATAAAACCTAATACATCATTAACCCTAGCCGTGTTACAATGTCTTTCTTTTCTAAGGGAAATACAATGGGAAAATACCACGGGTTACCCAAAACCATGGGTCGGGATCATAACCAAACCTCGGGTACGGACACGGTTGAATCATCATTTATGAGACTGGAAGATCTGGCTCCACAACCAACAATCTCTCACTTGGAGACTGATCACATCAACTCCACCGCTGCTGTACTTGCTGGACCTTGGACTTGGAAACTTTCTCATCTTCACCTTCATGCTAGAAGGCCAACTGAAACCTAGCAGGAACTCAGTTTCTCTTTGGTCACTACCTTTGTGAACATGTCTGCAGGATTCTGGCTAGTATGTATCTTTTCCAGCTTCAATAGCTCATCTTCCAGAACATAGCATATGAAATGGTACTTGAGCTGTATATGTTTAGTCTTGGAATGGAATGCTGAGTTCTTTGCAAGATGAATGGCACTCTGTCTGTCACTATACAACCTTCTATCCTTCTGCTTCTTACCCACTTCCTCCATAAACCTCTGCAACCAAATCATCTCTTTACTAGCCTCTGTAACAGCAACATACTCTGCTTCTGTTGTTGAAAGTGCAACAACCTTCTGCACTCTCGAAATCCAACTTACTATTGTTCCACCTACAGTAAACACATACCCTGTGGTGCTCCTCCTGCTATCCTTATCACCTACCATATCTGCATCAACGTATCCCTGTAGAACAGTGTCTGAACCTCCAAAACATAATGTCTGAGTGGTGGTACCTCTCAAATACCTGAGAGTCCACTGTACTGCCTTCCAATGTTCTTTACCTGGATTGTTCATATATCTGCTCACAACTCCCACTGCTTGTGCAATATCTGGTCTTGTGCACACCATGGCATACATCAAGCTGCCAACTGGTGATTGATAGGGAATCTTGGACATGTAATTTGTCTCTTCCCGTGTCTTGGGACACATTTCCTTACTTAGACTGAAATGGCTAGCCAAAGGTGTACTTACTAGTTTTGCATCCTGCATTCTGAACCTCTCCAACACCTTTTGTATGTACTTGCTCTAAGACAATGTCTGTTTGCGATTTTTCCTGTCTCTTGTTATTCTCATACCAAGGATATGCTTTGCAGCACCCAAATCCTTCGTCGCAAATGAATTAGCTAGCTTTCTTTTAAGTACATTTATATCCTGCATGTTAGACTCTGCAACAAGCATGTCATCCACATACAGTAACAAGATAATGTATCTTTCATTGTCTAGATTCTTGAAATAAACACAGTGGTCAGAATGACATCTACTATAACCTTGTTCTGTCATAAACCTGTCAAATTTTAAATACCACTGCCTTGGAGCTTGCTTCAAACCATACAAGCTCTTTTTCAACCTACACACCAAATTCTCTTACCTTTGACCTCATACCCTTGTGGCTGCTGCATATATATCTCTTCCTCCAAATCCCCATGGAGAAAAGGTTGTTTTTACATCTAACTGTTCAAGATGCAAATCTTCTACCGCCACTAGACTTAAGATATTCCTAATTGAAGTCATCTTAACAACAAGAGAAAATATTTCATCAAAATCTATACCTTTCTTCTATGAAAACCCCTTTACAACAAGTCTGGCCTTGTACCGCTTCTTCCCTCCTTCTTCTTCCTTCAACCTGTAAATCCATTTGTTTTGCAATGCTCTTTTACCAGCAAGCAAGTGAACTAGATCCCAAGTTTGGTTTCCTACCAATGAGTCCATCTCCTCATTCATGCCTTGCTCCCACTTCTTTATAGTTTCCACCTGCATTACTTCTTCATAACATTTTGGTTCACCAGCATCAGTCATCAACACATAATACATTGAAGGAGAGTATCGTTCAGGGAGTCTACTTAACCTAGTAAATCTTCTTACAGTTGCAGGAGTTTCAGGTACTTGCTGTTGTTCTTGATTTTCTGGCACCTTTGGAACTTCATTTTCTTCAATTTCATCAAGTACTGTGTACTCTGTGTTTTCCTTTTCCTGTTTCTTTCCCTACAACTGATCTTTATACATGACCTTTTCATTGAATATTACATCTCTACTCCTGATGATTGTTATACCTCCATATTTCACAATGTCGCATCTTCACAATAAAAACATTTGATGACACTTCCCCTGCTGCTGAAAACACCCAAAAGGGAAAAGTAATGAATGAACCATAAAGACAAACCTGTCATGTCAGGAAACAACCCAACTGAGACCTCATCTACCAACAGTACCACGTGATGCATTCCTACTGATACGCAGTAGTCCCCACTACTGCGCTATGCTCTTTCCCTACTGCGCAGTACTACCATGTTATGCTCAACTTCAAGGGCACGGTAGTCCTTTTTAGCCCTTTTTCCATGGCTTGTGGGATCTTGATCTTTGAGAGATTTTTGAGGATTGACATCTTTGATTCGATCTTAACTCACCTTCTCAGATTAGTAGCTCTGATCCACTAAACACTCCCAAGATCCATTCCTCTCTCTTGTTGGTTAATCCTTCTACACACTATAAGAGAGAAGCCTTCCATGAGGAAAGAGGAGGACTCTTTGATATATCAAACCTATGGTCTTAGATATTTGTGGAGATATCTAGAGGAGAAAGCACTTGGAGATGGGAGCTGGCTTGGACATCAAGCAACCATTGTAAGTAACTTCAAGTTTGCAATACAAATATAACTTGTCTTGTTTCCCAAATTGTGTGTGTTGATGTTGTTTCAATTACATTGTTTGTTTCTATTATAGATTTGGAATCTGACATATATTTCAAGTTGCTAGAAAGATTGTGTATGCTTGTACTTTGATTCATTCTAACAGGTTCATTCGTGAGGACTTGAGGATTGGAGCAATAACTAGGACAAGCGATTAAATCAAAGGTCAGTTTAAACCTCTTCCATTTCTTTCAGCAGTATAATCTTGAAGCATTTGTTTGAATCTAGGAATTCAAGGTAGCATTTGTTATCTTTTTGTCTTAGTTTGAAGTCAGTCAAGTCTACTTTAACCTAAGAGAGTTTCTACCTATCCGTAGAGAGAAATATCTACAACAAAACTAGCGACTCCGCTAGTTTGAACCCCATTTGATTGATTTATTTCACTTTCAGTCATTTTTTATTTTGATTCTTCTTTATTTTCAAACCAGTACTGGATTTTGGTCTTTTTGACCTCTATTCACTCCTCCTCTCTACATCTTTTCTCCCTCTGTGATCAGTGAGTCCACCGGGCCTGCAGCACCCTTAGAAAATTCAAAATTTTTCTCAAAAGTTGCAGTCTTTGCACCCTTTGTATTAGTACCGCGTACCTAGCGCTCATCACAGTGCGGTAGTATACCCGTACCATGTCCCATCCTGTAGAATACACACAGTAGTGTCTGCAATTTTTGATTTTTTCCTTCCTGTTTGGTTTTCCTAGGTCATTTTTTGCAGTGAAGCATGACTCGGCTGAGACTCACGGGTACTCGCGAGTCTCAACGAGTCAACTCTAGCCCGGGGTAACTGCTTCGTACTCGCCCACAAACTCGGCAAATAGTTGAAACTCGCCTAAAATCACAAAATCGGTGCACTCGAGTCAAACTCGGGCCATAGTCAATTGGACTCGCCACGGCAGGAAAGAAAAAAACCTCGAAAATTTGCTGAACGCGAAGTCATTATGCTCGTTGGTTGAGTATTGGAGCCCGCGGACATATATTTTGGAGGGAAATGAGCTCATGGGGATGATCCGTCCCTCTCGTTCATCCATCAAGCACACAGTTGTGGTCATGTTCGTGGTGAAATTGTGGTCATGGTATGAGTTCGTTGTCACCAGAGCTGGAGTTCTTCCACTGAGCGGAGTTGAGGTATCGGCCAAACCTGTTGAGGTATTTGCTAAACCTGTTGAGGTATCCGCTAAACCTGGAGTGGAGTTGAGGTATCCTTTAAACCTGGAGCGCAACGGATTTTTGCAGCAGACAGAGTTAATTTTTTTATTATAAATTAATAAAATTTAAACTTTAAACTTTAAGGTTTAAACTATAGCATTTTTATTAATGTTTTTATTATAAATTATTAAAATTTTAATTTTAAAGTTTAAGGTTTTAAACTATAGTTGCTATAGTTTAAAACCTTAAACTTTAAACTTTAAAAATTAAATTTTAATAATTTATCATAAAAACATTAAAAAAAATGCTATAGTATAGCATTTTGTAAAAAATTTATGGTTATAATTGCAATGTGTGATGTTTTTAAATTTTTAATATAGTAACTATAAAATGCAAATTTTTATTTTTGATTATAAATTAATTTTTAATATAGTAAATTTAGAATGCAATATATTATATATATATATTTTTTATAAATTATTAAATTATGGTTTTTTTAATTTTTTGTTATAATTAATAAAATGTATACAATATTTTTATATTTTTTCTTATTTCTGAGTCTTTCCGAGTCTATCCAGAGTCTTTCCCGAGTTTTTCCCAAGTCTATGAATCATATGCCAGTCGAGTCTTTGCCGAGTCCGAGTCGTGCAACATTGATTTTCTGATCTTCTCTGCCTCAGATTGGTGTTTCTTGTTGCTTACTAGCATCCTGTCCATTGCACAGTCATTTGTGGGTTGTTTACCTCTTGGTGTGAGCTTGATTATTTTTGTTGAGTTAGTTGCATTATTTACATATTTGGTCGCCCCTTCTGATCGATTGCATTGGATTGATCCATCCATCATAACCAAATTGTTACTACTATCCTCTTTCACTGGATTGTGTATGTTTCATAATCACATTGTTCTTATAAATATCATCTTTTCCATTATCGTTATTAAAATATATATTGGAAATTGTCATTGGAGAACATTTGTGTTGTTTGAGTTGAAACGATCTAGTTGTATTATTGTGCATTAGGAAGTGAACCATTCAATTTGCCACATAAATTCTCATTTTGAAGCATTATAGTTGTAGATCAGTGAAATCTGAAAGAGTGTTTATTTCAGTTTGGCTTACATAGAAACACAAAACGATAAAAAATATTTTGTTCTTAAATGGTTCTTTGAAAAAGTTTCATGCATTTATGATCGAGGAACTCTCTCTTTCCCATAGCTAGTTTTCATCGAATACAAGGATTATTTCAATTCATTCTCACTTGCATGGTTTGGGTCGTCACAACATCACTCAGTTTCACGTCCATTTACCCGATTGAGTAATACAACCACTAAAATTAATCTCCCTAACTAAACCAACATTAACCTCACTTGAGGAGAAAAAGAATTTGTTAGTTAGGTAGGACACCGGGGATAGGCAACAAAATAATCCTCCCTTGTCATTATCATCTGAGACATAGTTGTTGTCCTCTAGGGTACCAAAATCGTCTAGTATTTGTTGACACAGTCATACACCGGTTTGTGGAGGGGCCTCCTGTTGTTTTAGGGGTTAAACCGCCTTGAGATCAAGAACCGAACGGACTCTGTGGAATGTTGCACTCCACTTATCCCTAAGGCAACATCGATCATTGTCTTCCTTATGTTATACGGCCACCATACTAATAATACAAGGGTGATAAGGCAGAAGAGCTGAAAACCTTTTCCAACATGTCATGAACAAGGTAGCTTAGTGACTTTTCTACTAGAACTCTTTTACCCAAGATCCCTTTCGGTAGAGGGATATCCTTCCATTATTGGTCTCTCATGTTGTATTGTTCGACTTGGATTTCATCACCTTGCGAAGGATACAACTTGTTGAGGTCTCCAGCTCTTAGTTAGGAAGTTTGCTTGTTATCTCATCTTAATAGAGGGTCATTTTTTCTTTTAGTGACTGCTTGTTGGCATTCTGGCCATTTTTGTTTCAACTCGCTTGCTGTGACGTCGGTCTCAGTATAGTTTTTTAAGAGCTTGCTTTTTGGCCTGCGAGCCTTGCTTTTTATAGCTCCCCTTTTGCATACTCGGCTACATTAGGGTTTTTGAGTTATTTTTTATGAGACTACCCTCGGAATTCATATTCCTACCAGTATGTCTGACCCACGGAGATCACGAAGAATATATGGATGAATCCCACCACCACCACCACGGACCTCTGGTCCACCTACATCACCTATTCCTGCCCCTCTCAGCCACTGTGATGGCCGAGGGAATGTTCCATCACCGATCCGCACTACATCTTCAGTTTCGCTTGTAACTGTTACTAACAGTATGGTCTCAGAACCCTTTGCAGTTTCTGCAACCACTAATACATCTGAGACTCCCACTGTCACTTCACCCACTATTATTCCAGATATATCTTCCATAGTGGACATCACTACAGTGGCTGAAACTAGTACTACCCAAGAGACTAGACCCAAGGCCATCATCCTCCTTGATGTCAGCACTACCCTTCCACCAGATACTTTCTATGATGTTACGGAAGGATCTGTTGGCACCATCGAAGGATCCGACCAAGATATATCTGACTTGATTACAGTCCTGGGTGGATAAGTTGAAGTTATCAAAGAAACCCAACTTCCTGATGCACCTTTTGAACCTGACTATGGCTTTATCACTTCCCAGGCGGAACCTCCACCTGCTATCACCATGCCATCCTGTGTTCGTCCACAGGAAACCGGTTCTTCCAGCAACATACCTTGTATGGTATCCCTCCCTAATATCCCTTTGGTACACGAGATCATGGCCTCCATCCAATCTAGTATGGTTAGTCTATCTAATTCCCCTTTGGCGTTGGCACAGTTTAAACGTGATACAAAGCAAATGCTCTCGACGGCTTCTAGATATCCCCCTGCTACCTGTCCTCCAGACTATCGGGCTCCCAATGTCCTGTCTAGCATAGATTTTCATCACTCCTATGTTGACGGTTCTGGACCTTCGGATGTCACTATACCTCGTTTCCCTCCAGGCCCCGAAAACCCTTTTCAGGATACGAACCTAGACCCAGTCCTCGATGGTCCTCCTATTGTTCAAGACACTATGGATGAAACTCCCGACACCCCTTAGTTAAATTCCCCACATTTACTACTGTCAAGTATGTTTGGCACACATTCTATGAGGGATAACCCAGTATTTTTGCCATCCCCGCTTGTAACGTATGGAAGAACCCCTCCACAAATCAGCACCTCTGGCGCCATTGGCCAATCGACACTATCTCACATTTCTAGTGTCGAAAGAACATCAAGTTGTACCGTTGGATCATCCATACTAACCGGAGGTTCACCTTCGGCCACTATCTACACCATTTTAGGAGGTGGACAACCGACTGTTGCGACCACTAATCCCAACAACCAACCCCCTCTTGGCGGGCCATCAACCCAGCCTACAGGAGGACAACCCTTTGTTGGGAACCCTACTCCTAGTCACCCACCTCCTCCCATTGGGCCATCAACCCAGCCTATAGGAGGACAACCCTTTGTTGGGAACCCCGCTCCTAACCACCAACCTCCTCCCATAGGACCATCCAACCCACCTGCTGGAGGGAAACCTATTGGTACCATCCAACAACCCTCCCAACCAGCAACATCTTCTCAGTTCGGTATGTACAACACACCTGGCAGTGGACAACCTTATACCAGTTTCTCAACCAGGCCTCATCTTCAACATCCCTCGTCAGGCACGCTTCCTTCTTGGGGATCTCAAATCCCACAGAGCAAGGGGTACTCATTATTTGGAAACTGGAACTTAGCTGGGGGGCAATCTCAAATTCCCTCCAACTTGAATTCCGGCTTCCCCTACCCTTCGGCTGCAATGACTCCATGGAACCCATCTCTTCAACCTCTACCTCTTCATCAGGGTGGAACCCATATTCCATGGACACCATTCTTGCAGCCACCCCCTAATCCTGGTACGAGAAATCCTCCACTTACTCAAAGTAGTGGTAACATTCTTGGGACCCAACAACCCCAAGGAACCATTCCCCAACAAGGAGCAGCAACCATTCTTGGGACACAGCAACCCCGGGGTACCATACCCACCATCCCCACTCAGTAGAACGTCCAACAACCGGTTACCACTATGATTCCAAGTCAAATAATGACTTCCAACACACAACCGGTTAACCAGATGGCCTATTACCCCCAGAACTTCCAGCAATACCCTGCAGGAAACATGTATGGGTACAACACACAGCAATATGCTATGTAGGGCCCCTCAGGTTTCTCTGCACCATACAGTTATTACTCATACCCGCAGACCAATCATCAACTTCCCTTTTTGGCCCTGCTAGATTTAACTGATTTGTCGAGGCTCATTAACGATCCTATATGGCATGAACCTCACTGGTGTTAAATTTTCATAATTTTCTTCAATCTGATCTAGGATCTTAACTAAGAGAACAACATGTACAACAAATCTACACCATATCATTCATGGACACAATAATGCAAGCACAGAAGAGACACCGAGTTTACTTGGGGAAAACCATAAAGGTGAAAAACCCCAATAACTTCCTCAGAGATAGATAGAGAAATGATACAACCAGAATACAAGAGATAGTATTCTCCTAGCAGCAGAGCCTCCTCCTCCACAAGTGCGCCACTCTCCACAGTGTGAGTGAGAGAATAGAATGTGTAAAATGAGAGAGACACACTCTCTATTTATACACTAACTTGACTTGACCTTTACTCAACTAGGTCGGCCTCAACTTAACCACTTAACATAATGCTGACTAGGTCGACCCCCACTAGGGTGGTCTAATAACCCATCAAGTATAAGTTACGACACTTACAATATAAATGACGACACTTCCGTATAGAGGAATAATAAAATATCTATAGGAATACAACCACTTCCGTATATAGGAATAATAACATCTCTATAGGAATACAATATACATATATGTGAAATACATTCCGAAGTTACATATACATCAACACTCCCTCTTAACTAGGAAGGTATTTCTCGACATAGGTCTTCTAGCACAAGTCATCTTCTCTGGATCATCGTCACTGGATAATCGTCATCGAGTCATCATCATCTCACTGCTGCTGTTATCTCAATCAATCTCTGAATCTACTCGTCATAGGAAGTTCTACAGAGCCAGTCCTTTTTCATACTGGATGTAGGCCCACCACTTGCAGGTCTTCGTCATCACTGACCATACTGTGGAATTCTTAGGACTTATTACGTGCATCACAAAACCTCGAAAGAGCATCCCATGTTGTTACAAGCACACAGCTCTACCTATAGGATTTCCGAGCACACGGCTCTGCCTATAGGATCTCCCAGGGCCATATTATATGTGACCTCACCACAAAACCTCACAAGAGCATCCCAGGCTGTTACGAGCACGCAGCTCTACCTATAGGATCTCCCAGGGCACAAATTACATGTGGTGACCACAAAACCTCTCAAGAGCATCCTAGGCTTTTACGAGCACACAACTCTACCTATAGGATCTCCCAGGGCATGAATTACATGTGATCATGGCAAAGCCTTGCAAGATCATCCCAGGATTGATTACGGGCACACAGCCCAACCTATCGAATCTCCCAGGGACAGATTATATGCCATAGGACAAAACCTCGAAAGAGCATCTGCCAGATATCCCAGGGAAACGAATTACATGCCATAGGAAAAACCTTGAAATACTATCTTCAGATCTCCCAGGGCCAAATTATATGTCCTCCCAGAGCAAAACCTCGAAAGAGCATTTTCCAGATATCCTAGGGCAACGAATTACATGCCATAGGCAAAACCTCGAAAGACTATCTGCAAATCTCCTAGGGCCAAATTATATTCTCATCTGCACAACCTGATCCACGACCATAGAGTATCAACCTGATACTCACCATACATCATCCTGATCATATAATGCATCTACCTAATGCAAACCAAGTATCTACCTGATACATATCATCATACATGATCCACCTGATCATACAATGTATCCACCTGATACAAATACATGATACATATCACCATACATGATCCACCTGATCATACAATGTATCCTCCTGATACATACAATGTATCCACCTGATACATATACAGATACATGGTCCAAGCATCCAACATGATGCATATACAAAAATACATACACATGATCCAACCAATCATATCCAGCATCCAACATGATGCATACATACATATAAATGATCCAACTGATCATATCCAGCATCCAACATGATGCATACATACATACATAAAAATGATCCAACTGATCATATCCAGCATCCAACATGATGCATACATACATATAAAAATGATCCAACTAATCATATCCAAGCAAAAACTAGAACATCATCCTGATGCTCATCATCCAGCACTTATATCCACAGCCATGTGAAGGATCCTTCTTCCAACATGCTTGGAATGGCTTCAGCAAATGTTTCCATCACTTCTTCCTCGAAGTGTCCTCGATCTGAAGAACGCCAAGCCTCTCTCTAAAGTACTCAAACTTCACCCTGGCTAGTGGCTTTGTCAGCACATCTGCAATCTGCTCGTCCATCGCAACATACAGGATCTTCACAGCTCCTCTCTGCACCATATCCCTAATATAGTGATATTTGAGCTCTATGTGTTTCGACCTGTCATGAAACACTGGGTTCTCGAACAGCTTCACACAACTTTGGTTATCACAGAGATACCAGTAGCCTCCAACAAGAGATCAAATAACTCAGACAGTAGCTTCCATAGCCATACTGCCTCACAACTAGCTGAACAGGCTGCAACATACTCTGCCTCAGCTGTACTCAGTGCTATGCAAGACTGCTGTTAACACCCAAAAAGTGTTCACTACCTCATCTACCACATTACATGGCTCATTTGTCCATTTTCCTACCATTTTTCCCTTAAAATCCCATTAAAAAGCCTCCAAAAGGCCTAAAATGCCTCCAAAAGGCCACAAAACCATCAAAATAGCCTCAAAAAGGCTAAAAAACCCCTTTTTCCTCCAAAAATATCCAAAATTCCTCTAAAAATAGCAAAAACCCCCTAACAAGGGAATAAAAAATATAAAATAATGAGGAAAAGGAGGAAAAAACCCTATACAGCTGCCCTAAACCATATGGTTCCCAAAACCATGGGTCAGCACTCCACCACCAAAAAACTATAAATAGGTGATGGAGATCCCTTATTTCACATCCACAATCACAAGCACCCTTACTCTGCCAAAATCTCTCTTGAAACCCTAGCTCACCATTGAGCCACTTTCACCTTGAGAGCCCCTTTTGGCCCATTTCCACCATTGGAGAAAGAGAAGGAGCACATTGGAGCTTGGAGAAATCCTCTTGAACATTGCAAGGGTTTCATCAACCTCCACATTGGAGGTAATATCAATACAAAAACCATTATTTAAATTTGTTGTTTATGTTTCATGCACATGTTTTAGAGTAGTTTACATTTCTGTTTTAGCATAATAATTTCCATTTACTGAACTGCTACTAAGGAGTCCATTCTCCTTAGTAGGTGCTCATTTGTACAAGCTAGGGGTAAAACCCTAGCTACAGTTTTGGCGACTCCCTTAGATTTTGAATTTCTGGTTTCAGTTTTAAAAAAAAAAAAAAAATTTCCTTTCGGCTGTCCCTTTCAGCCGCCGTATACCACGTCTTTTCTCTCTGCAGTCGCGTCCCGACCGCATCTTTTAGGCCTTTACCTGCGACCCAACCACGGCTCTCAGACTGTTTTCGATGCCCTGCCTGCAGATTCAATTCTGTTACCTGCGATCCGACCATGGCTAATCAGCCTGTTTGCTGCGATCTGACTGCGCCTGTCGGCCATTTTCCTGCGTCCCGACTGCGGCTTTCAGCCCCTTTCTTGCGTCCCGACTACGTCTGTAATCCTTTTTACCACGACCCGACTACATCTTTTTCCCTATTTCCTGTGTCCCGACTGCATCTGTTGTCCCGAAAGCCGCGACCTGTCCGCGTCTATTTCCCTTAAACCCGCTGTCCGCCTGCTCAGATTCGCCATAGACCCGCGGTCTGATTTCTGCATTTTTTTCCCTAATTTGAGCCCAGCCCCTTTTGCTGCAATATTTTCTACATATGAACAGCCCTCTGTCCTACCTGCAACCCCACTTCCCTACAGCCTTTCTGCAACATAATTTATGTTCCCTTTACAAAATCTTTTTAAAAATTTCAGCATTTTTAATTCAGAAAATTTTGCAAGTTAAAATTTCAATTTCAATATTATTGATAGTTAGAAGTTGCCCCCCTTGTGGCACTTCTATTTTGGGTTCATCACCTCACAAGCACACACTCTGTCACATAATTCAAGTGAGCCTTAAAAAGTACCTAACTCAACCAATATTCTAACCCCACTTGGGGAACACAAAAGAATCTTTGTAGTTAGGGAGGATCGGGGAGATAGGCTTCCAATAACACCCCTCGGTTACTTACACTTGAGACATAGTTTTTGTCCAAATAGGGAACCAAAATCCCCTAGTACTTTTTGGCACGGTCCGACTAGTTTATCAGAGGGCCTCTCCCTTAGGAGGGTTGAAGTTGGGAGACTGGTTCCGGAGGCCTGAGTGGAATACCGCACTCCATTCAGTAACCGAAGGGCTACCTTTCGTAGTTCTCGGGATATCCCTGTATAGGGGTATTGCGGTTAAAGGCCCAAACAGCATATTCACCTTTCTGGACGTGTCATGAACAGGGTATCTTAGTTTCCATTCTTCTAGGATTGACTACCCGGTGTCCCTCCCAGTAGGGGGATATCATAGCCACTTGGATTTTCTATTCATATTGTCTGACTTGGATTTCATCACCTTGCAGAGGATATGTCTAGTTGAGTCAGAATACTTTTAGTTAGGTGCTTGCATGCTCCCTTACCTCCGTTTGGTCTAGTGAGTCCACCATTTTTTATTTCTAGGAAACCTACTGCTTGTTGGTATTCTGACCATCTTTGTTGATACTCCACTTATTGTAGCATAGCTGTTACAGTAGGTGTTTTAAGTTGGTTGTTGGCCTGAGTGCCTTTCTTTTTGAGCTCTCCTTCTGCACACTCGGCTGTATTAGGATTTTTTGAGCTGTTTTTTACTCACCTCAACCCACAGAGATTCGACACCATCTGTCACCATTGAGTCCCCGAGACATTCTCGGTGCCTCAGGGGCGAGCCCCCACAGCACGGTTCACTTGACACCACCCGTCATAGATTCAGATCATCATCCGTTGATACCACTCATCACAGATCTAGAGCCTTGTCACTTGACTCCACTCGTCAGCGACATAGGACCCCGTCACCAGATATTGACGCCCCTTACTTTACCTCCGATTCTGATGAAGAGTCTGAGAACCCTATTTACACTGCCCCTACTAGCCCCATGGCTGGCACGACTTCCACTCCTTTTGTTATAGGGACCATTGGTGGCACATCCACCACTACACCAGTTACTACACCTGTTTTGGGTATGCCCTCCATGGGGCCCCCATCTACCATTCCCCTCACGGCACCTATTCCCGCAGTGGGAATCCCTATCCCCACTACATCAGTGGCTCACACTACCCATGGTGGTGTAGGCCCCTCCTATACTACCTCGGTTCCCCCACTTAGGGGCACCATCCCAAATCCTATCCCTCCACTTAGGGGCATTGGCCCCAACTTGGTCCAACCCACTACTATGTCACATCCTTCTTCCAGTTTTCCATTCATGGCTAGCCTCAACCTACCTGACCTGGCCAGATTGACCAACGACCCTATTCGACACGACCCTGCGTGGCCTCATATGCCTACCAAGCTCCCCTCTGACATCCCTAAGTTCGAGGGCAAGGCAGGTGAGGACCCACAAAACCATATCATGTCTTTCCACTTATGGTGTTCCTCTAACTCCATAGTGGATGACTCTGTTCGCCTCCATCTCTTACAACGCACCTTCACTGGCTCTGCAGCCAAATGGTATATCGAGCAATCCCATGGGACCCATGCCACCTTTGCTTCCCTTGCCTCGACCTTCCTGCAGTTCTTCCAGTTGCCGGTCCGCTATGATGCGGGCATTGAGATCCTCCTATCCTGTAGACAAAACATGGCTACCCATATCACGGACCACATCCATGAGTGGCGTCGACGCCGTAGCTTATGCAAGATCAAACTAGACGACCGTATATTCCTAGATTGGTTTCTCAAATCCCTGCTACCTGTCATTGCTAAGGATGTGGCATCAGAAAGACCCCAGTCTGAAGAAGAGGCCATCCTTAAGGCCCAACAGTTCGACCTCATCTATGCCCAGTCGGGTTACCTTTATACCATTATACCTGACGCCCCTCGCGGCGAGTCCTCCGAGCACGATGCACCGGGGGCATCCCACGCTGCAGATGGCATCATTGGCCGTGTTTCTTCGCATCCCCAACCATTTTCCATAGCACGTCCTACCCCTGGCCCGGACCTTTTGCAGGATACCTCACAGTCTGGAGCAACCAACTCGTATGCTCCCATGACACATCACAACCACCATGGACCCTCATGTCCTCCTCAGTGCTTCGATCATGCGACTCCCGCTTATGCCCCCCCGGTCGCACCTCAGCCTTACTAGCACCAGCAGGCTACACCAGCTCCTGCGCCTTCATAAGCACAACCCACTTATTACCCACCACAGGCAGCCCTTGCGGAAAACCCACAACCTACTCCGCAGCCATATCAGCAACCCCCTCAAGTTGCTGCACCTGTGTAGCCTCCACCTACATATCATCCCCCGCAGCCTGCTCCCGCACCTGCACAACCTCAGAATCCACTTGCTTCCCAAGGGCAAGTTTACGCCCAACAAAACCCACAGCAAAACCAGAAAAACCAACGCAACCAGGGCCAACAAAACCGCGGCAAGGGCCGTAATCGTGGGAACAACCAACCTGCAGACCAAGCTGGTCAACCGACGAATCCCCGCGACAATAATAATGCGGCACCTGCTAACCAAAACCCTGATTGCCCACCCAAGCAGGCTAAAAACCCCAATCTGCGAACAAACCATCCTTGTTCTATTTGCGGGGTCTATGGCCACTACACACATGCTTGCCCACACTTGGAGCAAGCTCGACAACCTTGGGTTGATGATGCCCATCGCCAAGGGCATGCAGCTCCTCAGGCGCCACCTAACCCCCCTCAGCCTCAGCAGCCTCCTTTGGTTCTGTAAAACCCCTTACCAACCCAAGGCGTCGTGAACACTCAGCCGTTGGCTCCCCCTCAAGCCAACGTGCAACCCCAACAACAGATCACGTACGCTGCTCCTGATCAACCCATGTTTGACTCGAGAACCCACCACTTGTTGATGATGTCATCCATTGACGTCAACCTCCAGACTCGTCGGAACCAATATGGCTCCACCACTGAAGCCCCTCCTGCTGAGAAAACCCCTAACGCTCATCCATTGATCAAGC
Organism: Larix kaempferi; assembly: GCA_027924585.1. Lineage (NCBI taxonomy): Eukaryota > Viridiplantae > Streptophyta > Pinopsida > Pinales > Pinaceae > Larix > Larix kaempferi. The sequence goes on from BSBM01000577.1 coordinate 8,589,623, forward strand.
GTTATGCATACCACCTCCTCCACTAGAGGGCTCTCCCAAAGCACCTCGTTTCCCACTTCGCCGTATCAACAACAACCCCAATGCGCGGGCTGCGTCAAACTACAACATCGTCGATGACTTAGCCCAATCTCATGCAGCCATGTCTGCATTAGAAGTCTTGAAAAACTACCCTTCTCAGCGCAAGACTCTACTATCCGCCATTGGGGCGATTGACCCACATGATTCAAATTTGATGGCATTTGATTTGGACTAGTCCGAACCACGACTACCTTCCTCCTTAGCATTCCAAGTTTCTGTTTCCGTTTGGAATCTTGTCATCCATCGGTGCATCATCGATGAAGGTGCCTCCATATGCGTTATGTCTACATTCGTATGGCAGAAGTTGGGATCCCCTACTCTCCAGCAGTCCACCACTGCATTACGCGCCTACGACGATCGGTCGACCCAGCCCCAAGGCCTCCTACCCAATGTCCCCGTCCAGCTAGGTGGCAAAACCGTCCTTATCGACATCGAGGTAATCAATGCCCAATTGGATTATAACCTTTTACTTGGCCGCAGCTACATGTATGCCATGCGGGCAGTTGCCTCTTCCTTTTTTCGCACCATGATGTTCCCCCATGAGGGACGTGTGGTCAAGGTTGACCAGCTCACCTACTATGATCCCAGTGCTCCCGCGGCACCCGAAAATGTTCTCCCCATGGTTGAACAACCTATTTCTCGTGCCCCCACCTCGTTCGTTTCCTCTACGGGACCTGGAGTTTACTCAGACGCGCCAATGACCTCCACCTTCCAATCCATTCCTCCCCCATCATCTACGCCCGAAGTGTCTGACTTATGTACCTTGTCCCACGACAACCAGCCACCTAACAATCAACCACCCTTCTTTCCTAAACCACCATTGGTACCTAGCCACATTGGTGTTACACCTATCCATACAATCCCCTTCCTAGTCCCTCCATCGGGAGTAGTAAGCACCCCGGTCATGGCTACCCTTAGCCCCTCTAGGTTAGCCTTGGGATTACCCATCTGGTACCTTTCGCCTTCTGTTCCCCCGCCGACACCAAGCGTCATCCTCCAACTGGTGCAACCCATGGCTACTACCACTCAGCCATCCCCCGGTGTCTCTACTCCTTCGTCCTCCACGACTCCCCCTCCTACTCCCAAACCCACTGGGGGCAGAGGGCCACAACCTTACACTGCTGTACCACCTCCCAGGACAGTAAAAAACCCTCCAGTATTTCATGCTCCTCCCAAATGCTCGTTGTGCGACAAGTTAGGCCATGCGACCCATCAGTGTCCACAGTTACCAGCCTTACAGAAACACATGCAGATGCTCGACGATGACCCCAACATCCCGGTTGTCGAACTAAACCCCACCCCCAAGCCTAAATACAAATCACTATGCACTAACCATCCCTATGCGATATGTGGTGTTTACGGACACTATTCACATCATTGTCCCGATCTCCCGGATTACAGAGCAGCTCTCTATGAGATGAACAATCTGGATCTTGAGACGGCACCACCCACCATTGAGGAGATCTACCCCCCGGTCTCTTCCCCTTCAGGAGAGGTTAATACCGTTTATATGATCGCTTCAACCACTAACCCCTCGTCAACCGATTTGACGACACAAAATTTTCGTACCGATGAGGATATTCTCGAGGCCCTCACTACCCCGGATTATCCCTGGGATGACATGCACCACCGTTCCTACTTCATTCCAGACGAATCCTCCTCTAGCACAGCCACCCAGTTCACGGTTGAATCCAAAGACTTCCTCCCCACCAAGGTTGACTGGTTCAAGGACCCTATTCCTGCTCCTGACGCCTTCGAGGAGGGTAACATGGCTAACATCTCACCCGTCATCCACATAGATATCTCTGACCCACCTGGCGTTAATGAATGCATTGTCTTAGGAGCCTCCTGCAGTGAACAAGAGATTGAGGAGTACCGAAAACTCTTCCGAGAATTCCGTGATGTCTTTTCCTGGTCCTGTATCGAAATGCCCGGTCTTGACCCCGCCATTATTGAGCACCACATTGACACATGGCCTGATGTACCCCCCGTTTGCCAGAAACAGCGCCCCATTCATTCCTCAAAGCTCCCAGCTGTTAAAGCCGAGATTGAGAAACTGCACAAGGCAGGGTTCATTTATCCTATTGCCTATACCACTTGGGTTTCAAACCCCATTCCTGTTAAGAAAAAACAAGGCACCATCCGAGTATGCACTGACTTTCGTGATTTAAACTACGCTTGCCCCAAGGACAACTTACCCACGCCATTTATTAACCAACTCATCGATGCGTGTGCGGGGCATGAATTCCTCTCCTTCATGGATGGTTTTTCCGGATACAACCAGATTCAGATCCGTAAGGAAGACCAGTACAAAATTGCCTTTACTACCCCATGGGGCACCTTTGCCTATCGCATCATGCCTTTCGGCCTCAAAAATGCTGGTGCCACCTTCCAGTGGGCCATGACGTATTTATTTCACGACTTGGTCCATATCCTGCTAGTCTACCTAGATGACCTTACAGCTCGTTCCCGAAAACGATCGAACCACCTTAACGACCTTCAGCAAGTTTTTCTGCGTTGTCGCAAATACCAAATCCGCTTGAACCCACACAAGTGTGTCTTTTGCGTTCTGGCAGGCCGATTGTTGGGTTTTATTGTTTCCCAGAAAGGAATTACTATTGATCCTCTGAAAGTTCAAGCCATCTTAGACCTCCCCTCTCCTCGTACGCTCCGGCAGCTCCAAAGTCTACAGGGGAGATCCAATTTCCTTCGACGGTTCATTCCTGATTATGCCACTACCGTTCACTGTTTCTTGCGCCTACTTCATACCCGCATACCCTTCATCAGGGATGCGCAAGTAGAAGCGGCATTCGAAGCCCTCAAGAAAGCTCTCACACAAGCCCCTCTAATCTCCCCTCCGGATTTTTCCCAGGACTTCATCCTCTACATCTCGACATCCGAGCATGCCGTGTCCGGAGTCTTGGTTCAAGAAGACTCTTCTCACCAAGAGCATGTCATTTACTACGTCAGCCAGACCTTGTCTGGTCCTCCCCTACGTTACCCATATGAGGAGAGACTAGCCCTAGCAGTGGTCTTTTCCGTCCAAAAATTGCGACACTACATCTTAATGAGTCATACCACAGTCGTCGCCGATTCTAACCCCATGGTATATCTTCTAAACCAGCGGCTCCTGCAAGGTCGTGTTGCCAAATGGGTCATTATCCTCTAGGAATATGACCTTACTTTCTGAACACCTAAGAGCACTAAATCCCTCGCGCTTGCCCAGCTCATTACTGATCTCCCTTCCCTTCTCCCGGCCAAACCAATCTCCGATGAGTTACCCGACAATCACCTGTTCACTATCTTGTCTGATGACCCATGGTACGGTGATATTTTGTTATACCTGCGCACGCAGAAGTTCAGACCCAAAGTCACTCGTAATGGACACTGTCACATCCATCACCAGGCCTCTCGATATCTCCTCTTAGGCGATGTCGTTTACCGGCGAGGGGTTGACACCATTCTTCATCATTGCCTTACACATGACCAAGCTGAACACATCCTTAATGACTGTCATAGCAGTGCCTGCGGAGGCCATTTCTTAGGGATGGCCACTGCCCAAAAGGTTGTCCGCGCCGGATAATTCTGGCCCACACTTTTCACCGACTGCATCACTGCAGTCAAGCATTGCCACAACTGTCAACTTTTTGCCCCCAAGGCCCGGACACCACCTGCTCTGTTACACCCAGTCGTCACCGTTGGTCCCTTTTGTAAGTGGGCCATTAACTTCATGGAGTGCAGATCCCCATCTGCCAACGGTCACAAGTATATCATTGTCGCCGTTGATTACTTCACCAAATGGGTGGAAGCCATGCCTACCTTCAATTGTACCGCTGACACTGCTGTCCGTTTCTTTTTCGACCATGTTATCACTCGATTCGAGGTCCCTAAACAGTTGGTCTCAGACCATGGTTCACACTTCGAAGAGGCCGTCTGGCGTGAGTTATCCACCCTCCTCAAATTTGAACACCAATTTTCCTCTGCTTACTACCACCAAGGGAACGGCCAAGTAGAGGCCATTAATAAAATCCTCAAAACCATCCTCCAACACACTGTTGACAAGCATAAGTCCAATTGGTACCACATGCTGTTCCCTGCCTTATGGGCTTACCGTACATCCACTAAAACCACCACGGGTTTTACCCCATTTCATTTTGTTCACGGTGTAGAGTCTGTCGTCCCCATCGAGTGTCAGATTCCTGCCTTACATATCGCCGTTGAGCTTCTCCCCGACACTTCCCCCCTCGAGCAGCATTTGCTGACACTCGAACAAGCTGATGAAGACCGTCATGCCACTCTCCAGAACATCGAAGCCACCAAGAACCGCTCCAAAGCCGGTTATGACAACATGTTCACCGCCGAACTTTCTATGAAGGGGACCTCGTCCTCGCCTATGACCAAGCCCACGACAAAACTGGCAAAGGGAAGTTTGAATCCATGTGGCAAGGCCCTTACATCGTGCAGACCTGCCTTAGCAAGGGGGCATACATCTTAGCCGACTCCGAAGGCCATCCTTTGCGCAACCCCCGTAATGGGTTGTATCTTAAGCGTTTTTACCCATAAATGAAACCGCGGCCTCATTGGTCCGCATTGTACAGTTTGCTCTCTTTTTTGTTTTTCACCTTTTTTACCATCATCTCACAATCATCATTTTTGCATGACCACAGATGGACCATCTTCCACCTTGTTACACTGGCTTCGCTGATGGGGCAAGCCACTGGTCTCCCAACCTAGCTTCTGCAGCATGGGTCTTGTACTCCCCTTCTAACAAGATGATTCACCTTGAAGGAATATGTATAGGTGCTGCTACCAATAACCAGGCGGAGTATGATGCTGTGACTAGTCTCCTGACTGCTGCCCTCCAGATGGGCATATGTCACCTTCATGTGTTCCTTGACTCCCAGCTACTTGTCTCCCAGCTCAACAACTGCTACCAGGTGCGTAATCCTTTCCTTTTTAGAAACTTCCTGTGCGCAAAACAACTCAGTCGACAGTTTGAATCCATAACATTCACACATGTCCCAAGAGCCCAAAATAGTGTCGTAGATCACATGGCAAACAACATCATAGATTGGCATATCAATCACACCATGTAACACCCACATCATGCATCATCATCCCATAACATCTCATACAATTATATAAAAACCCAAAAAAGATTGCATCGCATCAACATTTGCATCCATGTACATAAACCATAAAATCACATTCATATCCATAGGGGCATTCACGTGCCTAATCATACATATGTCATGTTGAATCACATAAAATACATAAGGGGAATCCACGTGCCCAACATCCTAGCCTACTTGCATCCACGTGCAATGTAAACATATCACAAATCATAAAGCGCATCCACGTGCGTACAAATAAAACAACATCATACAAAAAGGTGCATCCACGTGCATATATATATATATCAAAAAATACATGTTCAATGCTATACATGTCCTGAGTACCCCTGTACTCAGCTATACAAAAAATGGCTATACATCCCTAAAGCCTCATCAAAATACATGCCATAGCTACACAACTCGGGGGGAGTCCCCTGTACTCCCTAATGAGAGTCGTATCCTGCATCACTGTCGGCATCGGCTGCCTCTGAGTCCTCCCCTCGCTCCTCTGGAAAGTCCTCATCTCCTACGGGCTCCTGTGCCCGTGCCCGATCTACCAAGATCGCCACCCGGATCGCTATGGATCTGAACTCTCGGGGTGCCCTCATGCAATCCTGAACCACGTCCGGATCGACATCCCGCCATCCCTCGTCGGTCACCCCTATCAGCAAACGGTCTAGTAGTGCCCGTACCGACTCTAGTGTCCCCTCCACATCACGGCGACGGACCTCCCCTCGCCCAGGCAGAGCTGGAACGACCACAATACCCCTCTGTGCCACATGTCTTGGAGGCGGCCTCGAGCCCACATCTACAGATCACCCATATGTCAGTCACAGTATATCAATCTACTATCATATATATAAAACTTGACATCCATAACATGCAAGAAAAAACACATACGTACCGTCGGGACCCCATGCCTGTCCTGGCGCTCGTGGCACCTCTGGATCTCCCGTGTAGTCCATATCCCTATACGGGAAGTCGTCCAGTGTCAATGGTATCTGGAGCCACTGCAGGTACAACTCCTGCGTAAAATACCTGCCCACATCGCTGCCACCACTGCGGCGCATCATCTCGCCCCACCGCACCATCCGTGGCTCCCTCAAACCTCCTGCTCTGACCGGCACCCACAGCCGCATTGTGGGTACCCTCTCGATAAAAAGGCACACAAGAAAGAACCATAACAAAATCCCTTGCCAGCTTCCTTCGCTGCTGTCAGTTGCCGCCGAACGCAGGTCAGGAACATCTGGCCCCACGCGTAATACACCCCATCCAGCACGCGCTCTACCATCTGCATCTGGCCCCCCGACACCTTCTCAGGTGACTGGGACCCCAATACCCGAAGCACACATGCCGCCATGGCCTGCACTGATGGCTCATGTAGGTCCCTCACTAGGAGTGCATTCCTATGCACCCTCGCCTCGGGACCACAGTACCTCTCTAGCATGTCCTCCATATCTACGTCTGTGGTGACCCGCGGCTGTGTGTCTGCCACTCTGCCCAGACAGGGAAACCCCGTCAGAAAGTATACATCAGTCAGGGTGAGGTCCACCGTCTCACCCTATACTCGGAAAGCCTATATGTCTGTCTCCCAGAAACTAATCAGCTAGTTCAGCAGCAACGCTGCTGACTGTATCATGGGTATCTGTGCGAACTTCAGTAGTCCGCACAGTCCCAGCACAGATCGCACATGGCGATCCCCTTGGATCACGGCCACGATCTCATAAGGGATCTCCCGCTCTCTCCAGAGCACCTGTAGCATCCTATCAATCACACAAAGTAGACTCATCAGACTCACGTCAAATATATAAGTCCTTTCCCTTTCCCTGGAAGACCCTCATAGCTCGGCCCAAAACCGCGGCTTTCGGGCTTCCTGCCGCGATTTTCGACCGCGGCTGTTAGGCCTACACTCGCGGTCCTTAACCATGACTGTTTGACCTAACCCCACGATTTGGCACTGCGTGTTCCTCCCTGGAACACGCAGTACTAGACCGCATATCCAGCCGAGGAACACGCGATCCCCAACCGTGTGGTTCACCCAAAAACTCGCGGTCGCCAACCGCGGTTTCATCCCCCTAACCCGCGGCCCACCCCACGTGAACCGCACAACTAACCCTGGGACCCACTACCCAACCCCCGACCCTAAAAAACATGCAGGTATGAGTTTGATGGAATACCTGTATCTCCCGGATTTGAAATCGATCGGTCGGATCGTCCAGAAATGCCACCTCAGCTCTGGTCCACTCTGATCACAAGTCAAAGTCAAATAGTACAAATGACACATGTCATGTTGGACCCACTCACTATTTATAGTCAGTTGACTTTTTCTTGTTTTGGCCATTCTGACCCATACGGAGTCCGTTTTTCGAACCGTTTCCACCCCTGGAATTAGCACGACGCGACCGTCATGATGGTCACCTCGTTGCATCATTTTTACCCCGTCATTTTTTGCCCATTTTTCAGACACCACTAGTCGCCTCGGTTTGTGTGCCACATTGGCCGTTCTCCGTTTTTCACATATTTTATATCATCGGATTCATTTTTCTGAGCTGGTGATGATGCTTGAGATCATTTCTCGCTATCAACCCCCGATTTTTTGGGTATTTTTCCAAAACGCCCTCATCGCCTCGGTTTGCGTACCACATTAGCCGTTACTCATTTTTGACACTCTTTATATCGCCGGATTCCTTTTTCCGAGCTCGTGATGATGCTTGAGATCATTTCTCGCTCTCACCTGGTACAGTTTCAACATTGTGTCCCGACACCTTGTTGCCTCGGTTTGCCTACCACATCGGCCGCCCTCGGATTGTTCCACCTTTTTACATGAGCCCTCCACTCCTGTCATACTGCAAATATTTCATTATTTTGCCACCATTTCATTCACCCCACAAGGAGGCCCACCAGTGTTCCCCCCTACCCTCGTTCTTGGTCATCATAAATGTTCCTTGATTGAACACTTCCTCCTTGCCTGGCCATTCCTTTTGTTCGGTATAATTTTATCCCTTTTTCGGGCCGGACAAGTCCTTTACGAAAAAGGCACTTAGGGAGTTTCCGTTAAGCTCTTTTCTGACTCCTAAAACAATGAAAACATCGCCGAGCAATCTTGCTTCCTTTCATGCTCGTTAAAGTACCTGAAAGGGCATCTATCTGGTATAAGTTTAACCCTTTTCCGGACCTGGTAGACTAATTACAAAAAAGGAATACTCTAGTCACACCGGCTAGAAGAGTTCTTCATTGCATCCTTTTATGCTTCTTTGGGCCTTGGAGACTAAACATACGAAAAATCAACCCCTTGGAGTCTTCTTATTTGCTTTTAGACTCTCTAAAATTGAAATCAACCACGAGCATGAACTATCCTGGGCTCGTAAAATCCACACGACAATACCATTCCATCATTTCAGAGTCTTCTTATCGCTTTCAGACTCCTTAAAATTGAAAGAAACCACGAGCATGAACTATCCTGGGCTCGTATAAATCCACACAACAGTACCATTTTACACACACTTCTTCTAGTTCCTTAAACCATGAAGAAGTACCCTCCCGTGCCTCCTGGCACTATGATCGATCATCTCAGCAGCACCCCCAATCAGGTCGCCTTTGTTCAGAGTATTCTGCAGTCTCCTGCCCTTTATACCAGCTTGAGTCTCCCTCAGCCCAGTTACCCTCCCAGATCCATTACAGCTATGATCCCTTTCCCCTCAGTCAGTTTCATATGCTGTCAGATCATCCCCATTATCATACTCTGAACAAAGGAAGTTTGAGTCCACCCACTCTACTTGCCCAGTTGTCCTCCCCACAGTTGGTTAGTCCTGCCATCAGTACTATCACATTTCGGTTCTCCACCTCGCGCTCTTGTCAAGGAAACATCATTGCCTTGATATTTGGAGGTCTCCCTTTGTCGACAACAGCCCCTCTATTCCAGAGGATAGTCCCAGAGGTCCCTACGCCATGGACTTATCACCATCTGTGGTAAGTGCCTATGGACCATTCTGAGAGGAGTCATCATTGCCTCTCCGAGCAGTTGTTTCTCACATGCTCAACTTCAGCACCTTGATCGCATCGTCGAGAATCACGTAGGGTTACATCCTTTGCATTATTTGTCAACGACCCCAGATTTCCCCCGACTCTAGCACATTGGTGAGTCACTTCGGAACGCCCAGTTATATGTTCCTGTGGAATTACGGGCTGCGTTGGCGATTATATTCGGAAGCCATCCAGTTATATGCTTCCTTGAGTACCCATTTCAGTTCCAGTTTAGTGTACCATCGAGGTTATTGCTCCCAGTCACTATGATCCAGTAGCTCATCAGTCCCTCTGGTACCCCAGTCAGCAGCACTGTTGATCTTCCAGTGCACCAGTTCTTCAGTTCACACATGGTCCGCCCAGCAGTATGTCCCAGATTTGTGTCCCCTCTGGACACTTATGATGTACCCAGTGGTTATCTATGTATCTTACTGGTCCCCCTTGTTGGGCCTCACAGTTCTTTTTATGTATCTTGATACGAGCATGGGTATGCCCGCCTCGTCCATATATTGAGATTCTTCCTCATTCAGTTTTGAGGTCATGTATATGTCAGGTCCCCATTTTTTGGACCCCATTGTTATTTTTATGTTATATTCTGATACGAGCATGGGTATGCCCGCCTCATCCATATGATCAGATGATTCCTCATCCATTATTGAGGTTATGTACTTTTAGTTCTTGCAGTTTGTTCGGGATCGTTGTTCCGGGCTTCAGTTTGTTTCTTCTCTTCTCTCCACACCCCAGGAAAACCATTCATGACTTATGATGTCCATCGGCCATACGATGAGCTCCTGCCCTCGCACATCAGGGGCAATCAGTTAACACCCAAAAAGTGTTCACTACCTCATCTACCACAGTACATGGCTCATTTGTCCATTTTCCCCTTAAAATCCCAGAAAATCCCATTAAAAAGCCTCCAAAAGGCCTAAAATGCCTCCAAAAGGCCACAAAACCATCAAAATAGCCTCAAAAAGGCTAAAAAACCCATTTTTCCTCCAAAAATATCCAAAATTCCTCTAAAAATAGCAAAAACCCCCTAAAAAGGGAATAAAAAATATAAAATAATCAGGAAAAGGAGGAAAAAAACCCTATACAGCTGCCCTAAACCATATGGTTCCCAAAACCATGGGTCAGCACTCCACCACCAAAAAACTATAAATAGGTGATGGAGATCCCTTATTTCATATCCACAATCATAAGCACCCTTACTCTGCCAAAATCTCTCTTGAAACCCTAGCTCACCATTGAGCCCCTTTTGGCCCATTTCCACCATTGGAGAAAGAGAAGGAGCACATTGGAGCTTGGAGCAACCCTCTTGAACATTGCAAGGGCTTCATCAATCTCCACATTGGAGGCAATATCAATACAAAAACCATTATTTAAATTTGTTGTTTATGTTTCATGCACATGTTTTAGAGTAGTTTACATTTCTGTTTTAGCATAATAATTTCTATTTACTGAACTGCTACTAAGGAGTCCATTCTCCTTAGTAGGTGCTCATTTGCACAAGCTAGCGGTAAAACCCTAGCTACAACTACTTCCTGCTAAACCAAGAGATCACACCTGATCCCATACTGAAGCAGCACCCAGATGTGCTCTTCCTATCTACAGCACTGCCAGCCCAATCTGAATCAACATAACCCTGCAGGTTAAACTTTTGATTCACCTCATACTTGAGCCCATAATCCACTATACCCTTCAGGTACCTCAGAACATGCTTTACAACAACCAGGTGAACCCAATCATCTGACGATACATAGTGATATCAACTGGCTCAGATGAAGCATCACACAGATGCTTCAGGTTCGATGCCATAGGTGTGGCCATAGCCTTGCAGTCCATCATCCTAAACCTCTTCAGAATCTCTACTGCATACTTCCCTTGTCCAAGTAAGATTCCATCACTCTGCCACACCTCCATGCCAAAAAAAAATAGTGCATCATCCCCAAGTTCCTCAACTCGAACTCGGCAACAAGCTTCCACTGTGTGTTGGCAATCAATCTATCCTTACTTGATACAAATAGGTCATCCACATAGTAGTATCACTGGATTACCTTCCTCAACCTTGTAGTAAAGGTTGGAACCTGCTTTACTCTTGGTAAAGACCAAACTGGATAGAAAGCTGCCTATCCTACCATACCAAGTTCTGCACATATATGATTTCCTGTCATGTGTCTCAGAACCAAGTGGCTGCTCCACATACACTTCTTCTTCAACTACACCATTCAAGAAAGTTGTCTTGAAATCCATCTGGTGTATCTTCTATTTCATCACTTTTATATTTCTCTATGCTGCCATCTGCAGCATGCTTGATCTTGATAGATCCATATGGAAGTCATAACAAACTTCCCTTCAGGTCTTGGGACTACATCCCAAACATCATTCTTCATGATCGACGGATCATGGCATTCTTCCCATATCTTGGGAACTTCAATATCTTCAATAGATAATTTTGTTGCTGAACAAATGTTGTAGTTCTTCTTTTGTAGGTGATGGCATACGATCTTTCCTGCACAACAAGTTAAATTGCATGATTAGAAAACATCTCATAGTTTTCAGAACAAATTCTTACACATAAAGAAATATGTCATACAGTCATGCAATTATCTTAGCCAATGCTTCAATACAACATTTATCCATATCCCGTAACTTTCTAGATGCCTTCCAATCTCTACCAGAACATTGTTAAGAGTGTGCACAACTCCCAACATGTCAGCAAAGAGGTTTCATTCTGGATAAGTACCAATGGAATGTTGTACAATGCCATAGACTACTTACCCATGCATATTAGTAGTATACTGTTCATCAATGCAACTATTCTAATATGCATAATACACAACCTAATTCTAGGAACATCAGTATATACATTATTGAACAGTATTATTTAAACAATAAAATATGCAAGTAATGACAATTCAAATACTTATCTTTGTTTGTTTGTTGGGTTGACTCCCTCTCAGTCTTTGCTTCTTTTATACAACTCCATTCTTATGTGGATTGTGAGAAGTGGTCAACTCCCTCTGAATATTTGCATCCTTGCAGAAACTACTGAAGTGTGCTCCTTTTCTTTCTTGCAGGAACAACTGGAGTGTGCTCCCTCTTGATCTTTGCTTCCTGGATTACCTGTCCTTGAACTTACATCCATCCTTAATCACTATGCATGCTTATTAGTATCATCATTGTGTTATCCTGGATTAGCATGCTAGCTATTTATGTCTAACATAATCATATAATGTCTTCTGGTTCTCTTCAGTGACTTTTGCTAGTAAACTGTCGAGATCGCTTGTGATATTCTTATGTAAGGCCTTAGCCTCATCTCCCTCTAAAACAGGAACTTCTTCACTTATGCAGGTGACCAATCCATCTTCTTCTAGGATTAACCCAATCCACTTGATTTGCAAGAACTGGGTTTGGAGCTGGATATGGGTTTGTTAGAGAAACCCCAAAAATTCAAACTTTGAATTTCAAACTTCCAAAAGGATAGAAATATGCGCCTTGATGAGCTGATCAAGCCGGTATATTCAGAATTTGAAAACTGCAAAGTTTCACTCCTCAATTTTGCCTTTGAAACTTCCGGCTTCACTGGACGTGACCCTGAAATAGGGTTTGATGAATCCCACTCTTCTGTCCAATCAAAAGGTTTGATCCAAATCTCTAAGCTTCTACTTTTCTGAGGAGCTTCTAGCCGTGGTCACAGATTTCAAAAATTACCATTTTTACAGAAGCCCTAATTTTCCACTTTTCTAATCAAAGTCCCGAACTAGGGTCTGATCAAGACCGGCCTTCTTCCCAACCAAAAATTCTGATCTTGGTCTCTAAATTTTTATTTTGATGAGCAGCATTCAGCCATGGTCTCCGATTACAAAAATTCCAACTTTCTCCAAAGCCCTAAATTCCGGAAGCCATGAATGAAGGTACTAAAAATAATTATGTTTTGACAGAAATATGTACCTAATTGTTTCTGGTGTAACTCTAAACTTTTCGATCCATAGGGTCTGAAAAAGCTTCCTGATATATCCAGACCTGTTATCTTTCCACCCTGATAGTTCTGACCTCAATTGGATTCTTTGAGAGAGAGTTATGCCAAGTGTCGCAACGTGACCTGTTTATGGGATAATACAAGAGAGCAAACTTGTACGGCGTGCCACGTGTCACTATTTCAACTTCAGCCTCTAAAAGCTTTTCTTGAGATAGCTAGCCCTGTTATCTTTCCATCCTGATAGGTCTTCCCTCAATTGGATTCTCTGAGACAGATTTATGCCAAGTGTCGCAACATGACCTGTTTATGGGATAATACAGGAGAGCGGACTTGTATGGCATGCCACGTGTCACTGGTTCAACTTCGGCCTATGAAAAAACATTTTGCGATAGTACAGTCTGTGTGCTTCCTGTCACTATTTACTAAATTTCATTTGGAGCTTCCTATCCCAAGTTATGACCTTTTTCCTAAGGTCATCTGATTTTGACTCAGATCTGGAAGAGGCAGAAACCCTATATTGTACAGATCATAAATCACAAATTACAACGAATTAGAGGTTTTCCTTTGGACACAAGGTACATGGGGATTTAATCTTTGACCTATAAAGGTTTCAGATCCTAAAAATTTGCCAAAACGGATTTAAAGTGAAAGTTCTATGATGACTGGTTTTTGCTATATCAAGCCCTAGCATCGTAAGTGCAACAAGTGTCATACATGCCATATCATGCCTTCTTTCAAGCTAGCTCTGATACCATGTTAAATTTTCAGAATTTTCTTCAATCTGATAAAGGATATTAACTGAGAGAACAACATGTATAGCAAATCTATAGCATATCATTCATGGACACAATAATGCAAGCACAGAAGAGACACCAAGTTTACTTGGGGAAAACCATAAAGGTGAAAAACCCCAATAGCTTCCTCAGAGATAGATAGAGCAATGATACAACCAGAATACAAGAGATAGTCTTCTCCTAGCAGCAGAGCCTCCTCCTCCACAAGTGCACCACTCTCCACAGTGTGAGTGAGAGAATAGAATGTGTAAAATGAGAGAGACACACTCTCTATTTATACACTAACTTGACTTGACCTTTACTCAACTAGGTCGGCCTCAACTTAACCACTTAACATAATGCTGACTGGGCCGACCCCCACTAGGGTGGTCTAATAACCCTTTGACCCACATGGCCGACCCCAAATAGGGTGGTCTAATAACCCTTTGACCCACATGACTTATACAGGGCCGACCCCAACAAGGTGGTCTAATAACCCATCAAGTATAAGTTACGACACTTACAATATAAATGACGACACTTCTGTATAGAGGAATAATAACATCTCTATATGAATACAACCACTTCCGTATAGAGGAATAATAACATCTCTATAGGAATACAATATACATATATGTGAAATACATTCCGAAGTTACATATACATCAACAACTGGCCACCTATCCCAACCAAAATTCCATCGGCCATTCTTAAGTTCGATGCCAAGCACGGGGAAGACCCCAAGAACCATGTGATGACCTTCCATATTTGGTGTTCATCCAACTCATTGATGGACGACTCCATTTAGCTATGGCTCTTCCAGCGCATGCTTACCGGCACGGCAGCAAAATGGTACATCGAGCTGCCACAACACTCCTTTCATGATTTTAACACCTTGGCTATGCAGTTTCTGACCCACTTCCAGCTCCCCATCTGGTATGAGACTAGAACAGAACTGTTAACCTCCTTGCATCAAACCACTTCTATGCATATTTTGGATCACATCCATGAGTTGCGTAGACGCCGTAGGCTAATCAAGGCACCCATTCCGGATCAGCTGCTCGTTGATTGGTTCACAAAGTCATTCTTGCCTCCCATAGCCAAGGACATTGCTATGTGCGGTCCAGTCACAGAGGAACAAGCCATCTCGGCTGCCCAATACATGGATTTGGTATATACCCAATCCAACACTTTACATGAACTTCTTCCCCACGCCACCCGCATCACTAATGATCCAACTAATCCTGCCACCGAACCCCCTATCGATGGTATCATCAGTTCAATCAAGGCCCAGCCTACCATTCAACCGACGGGGAAACAAGCTTCTTCTTCCCCCGCTCCACCCCAGGCTGCTCCAAAAGCTTCTAATTCTCCTACTGTCACCTCCGAAGTGAACATAGTTCAATCTATGTTACAACCATCCGGAGGAAAGAAGAAGAACAATCGTGGAAAATCCAAGAAAAATTCTAACTAGCAGGAGAACCCCAAGCCACAACCCACCCACAACGACTAGAAACCACGTCGGAAGGCTAAGTTTCCCTGCCTCATTTGTCAAGACGATCACTATATGCATGACTATCCCTACAAGGATGAAGTCAACAAATTCGTTAAAGGATCCTCTCGCCCAGCAGTGTTAACCGACCCTTTCCCTCAATAGTAACAGCAAATGGTTTCTCAAGAATCCCCACAAGGGGGAAACCCAAACAACCCACCTCGTGGAGAGACGTTTGCAAACCGTGAAATCCCGATGATGAGTAATGAAGAGATTCACATAACCACTCATTCAAAGACGTATGAAAACCCCCCAAGTTCAAACAAACAGCCAGAGATAGATAAAGGAAAGTCTCTTGTTGAAGATCCTTCTCCCACCCCTCCCCCTAACGGCCATCTCCACATCGAGAGGCCGCTTACAGACACAGTGCTACGCCCACCCAAGGGCACCATATGAAAGGTGAAATTCAATCCCAATGCGCGAGCTACCCAAAATTACAACATTGTTGGGGATTTAGCTCAAGCACCATGTGCCATGTTGACTCTCGAGGTTCTCCAACATTTCCCTACGCAGCGCAGAACCTTACTTTCAGCACTGGGGGCAGTGGACCCAGATACTTCAAACACCATCATGTTTAACTTGGAGTATGTCAAACCTCAGATTTCCCACCAGTTAGCCTTCCAGGTTCATAAAAAATCCATGGAAATTGCATCCATCGCACTGTCTTAGATGAGGGTGCCTCCACGCTGATTATGTCTTTGAATTGTTGGCGAGCCTTAGGCTCACCCGAAGTCACGACGTCTCCCACTACTCTCAGGGCATTTGATGGACACGATTTTCAACCTTATGGACTCATTCCTACTATTGGTGTTGAACTGGGGGTAAAAACAGTATCTGTACACATCAAAGTCGTGGATGCGCCATTAGATTACAATCTTCTACTTGGTCGAAACTGGTTTTACGCCATGACCACCATAGCATCTACTGTCTTTCAAATCGTGCAATTTCCTTATGAAGGGAATATTGTCACCATAGATCAGCTAGATTACTATATCCTAGACTCTCATCCGAACTCCACCAACATCGTCCCATTATTGGATCAACCTCGGTACCGTTTCCAAGATGTTGGCATTGGTATTATGAAGGATTCTTTCCTTATTGGAGTTTTCCCAGAGCTGGGCTCCCCCGTTCAGCCATTCAACATGATATCATTGAATATCACCCCTTTCAATGATTCTTGGGTGATACCGAGTCCCACTGAGATTGAAAACTACGGCAACTCCATGCCATTAAATGAGAACCTCGTAGCGTATGAAGCGATCCAGTCAGCCACCGATTGGGTCGATTCTTCTACTCATCACACAGTGGCACAGCTCTCGTCTGAGACTCATTCATCCCCACCACTTATCGATCCTCTCACATTGATTTTTCCCACTGACGAATCAATTATGGAGGTTATGTGCGGTGATGAACCACCATGGGGAAATTTCCATCATTGATCTTCTTTCCCCACCATCCAAACGATTGAGCCCGATACAAAATCCAGCTCTTCACTTGGAATGGGTCACATCCAGTTTCCCACTTCGGTCGATGAAGTATTTTCCGAAGGAAACTTGGCCAATCTTATGGAAACCACTCCCATTGACATTTTAGTGAAGCCTGGTGTCGTGGAAAACATTCATATTGGCAAGATATGCACTACCATCGAAATGGAGTTCTACACTGACTACTTCAAAACTTTCCACGATGTTTTTTCCTGGAGTTATGAATAAATGCCAGGAATAGACCCGTCTATCGTGGTCCACAAGATTCCAACATTTCCTGGCGCTTGACCTGTTCGAAAGAAACTTCGACCCATCCACCCCCGTAAGTCATCCGCTATCAAAGCAGAAGTTGAAAAACTTTTGTGTGCTGGTTTTATCTATCCTGTCCCACAGACATAATGGATATCTAATATCATTCCCGTAGCCAAGAAACAGGGTACGATTAGAGTCTGTGTCGATTACCATGACTTGAACAAAGCTTGTCCAAAGGACAACTACCCAACTTCATTCATCGACCACATCATTGATAACTGCACCAGGAATGTCATCTTTTCATATATGGATGGCTTTTCCGACTATAACCAGATCAAGATACTCCCAGCGGACCAGCATAAAACAGCCTTTATCTGCCCATGGGGAATCTTTGCATATCGAAAGCTACCTTTCGGCCTAAAAAATGTCGTGGCTACTTTCCAACAGGCGATGTCGTACGCATTTCACGATATCAAACATATTGCAAAGCCATATCTTGATGACCTTCCCACTCATTCTTAAACCAGGGAAGATCATCCTAATCACTTAGGCGTCATTTTTGCAAGGTTCCGTTGCTACAATATTCATTTGAATCTGCACAAATGCATCTTTTGCATTGAATCCGAAATACTTTTAGGATTCATAATCTCCAAAAGCGACATACGATTGGACCCTGCAAAGCTAGAGGCCATTTTAGCCCTGCCTTCCCCCACAAACATACTAGAACTTCAAAGTTTGGAAGGGCATGCGAACTTTCTACATCGTTTTATTTGCAATTTCACCAAGATAACAAAAGGCTATATGAGGCTTCTAAAGAAGAACACCCCCTTCTTGTGGGACGACGAAGCCCAACGCTCCTTTAATCATCTAAAGGCGGCCTTAACTAAGGATCCTGTGATTCAACCCCCCAACTACACACAGGATTACATTCTTTATCTCGCAGCTTCGATTTCCACCATCGGTATGGTGTTAGTCCAAGAAGATACTAACGGCATAGAACATGTGGTATACTATCTTAGCAAGAGTCTTCTTGACTCCGAAACTCGATACTCACATGTTGAAAAAATGGCTTTGGCAATAGTCTTTGCTCTCCAGAGCTTTCATCATTACATTCTACTCCGCCAGACCACTGTCATAGCGGATTTCAATCCAATGTACCATATCCTCACACGTCAAGTGCTTGGGGGAAAATATTCCTGTGGATTGTCATCCTACAAGAGTTTGACTTGGAATTTGCCAAATCCAAATCCAAGAAATCTTTGGTCTTTACCGAGGTTATTTACAACCTACCTCGTGCTACTGAGCAACCTGAGCCCATCGATTCTCTTCCCGATGAATCGTTGTTCCTCATTAGCACATCCGACCCATGGTACAGGGATATTTTACTATATCTCCAAACCCAACGTTTTTCCCCGACCTCAACCGCGATGAACGTCGAGGTATTTGACATCATGCCAAGTACTACCTTATAGTCAATGATACCCTTTACCGTCGTGGTGTTGATATCGTTCTTCGACGTTGTTCGACTTTAGACGAGGCTGAACACGTTCTTAATGACTGCCATGCTGGAGCATGTGGTGGTCATATCTCTGGGATGGCTATGTCCAAGAAGATACTGCGAGCGGGATATTTCTGGCCCTCAATTTTCAAAGACTGCATTGAAACGGTTAAGAAATGTCCACCCTGTCTTTCATAGTAAGACACGCTCACACCCTGCTCCACTTCATCGTGTTATTGCCGTCGGCCCCTTTTCCAAATGGGGCATAGATTTTATGCACTATAAGCCCACTTCAGCCGAGGGGCATAGCTATGTCATAGTAGCTATGGATTATTTCACAAAATGGGCTGAAGCGATGCCTACTTATGCTGAAGACGGCAAAACAACAGCACAGTTCATATTCAACCACATCATAGCTACGTTCGGAGTCCCACAATCCATCGTGACCATTCATGGCTCCCATTTCAGGAACCATATGATTGAAGAACTTAGTGCCAACTTGGGTTTTCATCATTAAAACTCAACCCCATACTACCCACAGGCTATTGGCCAAGTCAAAGCGATTAACAAGATTCTAAAACACATGATTCAGCGAATTGTGGGCACTCATAAGTCCAATTTGCACTCAACTCTTTTTCTGGCATTATGGGGATACCAAACCTTAGTGAAAAGTGCTACCGAGTATACACCATTCCAACTGGTGTATGGCCTGGAATCCATCTTACCAATTGAATGTGAAATCCCGTCACTTAAGATAGCCATAGAGCTACTTCCCCATACCACTTCCAAAGAGGAACGGTTTCTATACCTAGCCAAGCTAGACGAAACTCACTGAGACGCTGCTTTAGCTAATGAAGCCCATAAAAAACGTGTCAAAGCACAATATGACAAATCCGTTCAACCTCGAGTTTTCAATGAAGGTGACCTTGTACTCACATACGACCAAATGCATGACAAACTTGGAAAATGAAAGCTAGAGTCTATGTGGTACGTCCCCTTCGTTGTAAAACGTGTTTTGGAGAAAGGAGCCTATTAACTTGTCGATTGTGATGGCACATTGTTGGCACGACCCCACAACGGGCTGTACCTCAAACGTTTCTACACATAGGTTCATCCTGTGCGAGACACTTTTTGTACATAATGTACCTAGTTTGTTTTCATTTATCTTTTTGTATGCACGCACGGATCTCATGTATCAATAATTACCTTGACTTGTGCTTTTATGCGCAGATGTCTGCCTATTATGTATTCGTCAACGGTGTGAGCCGACATACCCGGAACCTCGCTTCCGCGACATGGGTAATTTTTTCTCCCACTGGCAAGTTGTTATCTTCAAGAGCCACTTGTTTGGGTCCCGCAACCAACAATATTGCAGAGTACCATGAAGTCATTGGACACTTGACAGAGGTTTCTTCCCTTGGAATTGACTCCCTATCCATCTTTCTAGACTCCCAACTCGTGGTTTCCCATCTAAATCGTATCTACGCAGTCCGTGATCCTATCTTACTTCTCTTATTTCGAAGGGTACACCTCTTGGAACGATCTTTTAATTATATTTCATATCAACACATACCAAGGAAATTCAATTGTGTAGCTGATTCATTAGCTAATTACATTTTGGATTGGCATCTAGCCCATACATAACAAATACATCATGAAATAAACACACAAGTCATTGTAAATAAATAGATCATAAAAGTAGGTCCATGTATATATATCACTGCATATAAAAATGTTTTTCTCAAATACATAAAGTTTTTGTTCAAAAGACAAAATTTGGGATCCAATCCCATACAAAAATTTGGCTCTCAAGCCTACATATCCTGTACATGCCACAAAAAGTAAAATACTACTATCTAAGGAGACCTAGGAGATCTATCACGATCCTCCTTAGATTCCTTGCATCGCTGATGGTAGCAGACTATGGCTCTAGCCACCTTACGGAGGAGAAGACCAATACATCTAGGCACACCTACAGTATGCTGCTAAAGATGCAAAGGAACATCATCCATCCTCATAGCCGGAACCCCGTGAGTCAAACCTTGTAGGTTCCACTTTATGTCTTGAACCCCTCCTGCTTCTTCTTCCTCTTCTTCCCCCTTCGAAACAACTTGGTGCTCAACACCACCTCGACGTAATGGCGAATAGCCTGCAGGTCTCTGTGGTCCAGGATCTGCGACATGCACATATACATATATTAAATCTTTTTTACACATCTTAAAAAACAATTAAAAATCATATATTCAAAAAATTAAAAAATACATTAATGAAGATCATACCTGAGTTATCCCAATCCTCATCATCAGGCAGTGCCAAGTTAATATCCTCGCGGAAATCTACCCCTGCATAAGGGTAGTCCTCGATCATCACGATCTGCTCCTCGAGCCATGAAAAGAAGTCCTCACCAAAATCTAAATGATGTGGCCCCCCGAGCCGTCCTGCATACTCACTCCATCGACCCATCCGTGGCTCAGTAGGTGGACAGGCGGGCATGGTCAGCTGTGGACGTAACAGTGGCACCCTCTCCAGAAAGAAGGTGACCAAAATGCTCCCATACTCAAATTGTTGGTTCTCTCTAGTTCTACACTTGTTCACTTGCTCCTTGAGATTGGATAACAACCCTTCGCACCAGTTGAACAGTGTTGGTGCCAGACACTCCATGGCAAGGTTCATTTGCGTATGAGAAGCCTGATGGGGACTCGTACTACCTACCACACATGTGATGGTAAACAACACGGTTTTTAGATGAAGTTCCACAACATCCTTAATGACCACTTTACCACTTTTCTTTCCATAACCTTGATGACAATAACGAGCAATTAAAGCATTGGTGCTCGCTTCCGAGGTCGTGAACCCCGTCAAGTTCACCCGGGCCCCTCTCTTTGAGAGACATGTGAGGAAATAAATGTCCTCAAGATAAATCTTGAGGATATACTCCCCAACTTGGAATGCTTGGATGTCGAGGTCCCACATTTGTATAATATAAGTAAGGAGTTTTGCTTTCTTGCAGATACCTTTGGTTTTGAAAATTTTCAATAACCCACATTCCCGTAGTGCAGTTAAAGTCCTTTGGTCATTTTCGGCCAACAAATCATCCACTTCATGCTCCCTTTCTTTCCAGCTAACCATTTTGCTTCAAACAAATTGCAAACACCTGCAAAAGGTCCCAAGAAACATTCATTAACAATTTGATAACTTGATGTCAGTAATAAATTGAGAAAAAATCATTTTTTCTTCCTTGAAATCCGCCTGTACCGCACCTGGCAAGAACATGGTGTAGCTAGGGTTTTCACCTTAGATTGTGCAAATGAGTACCTACTAAGGAGAAGGGCCTCCTTAGTATCAGTTCAATAAACAATAAATAAAAGCAGTAAAACAGTATGAAATTTAACTTAGCATGAGCATTGACATAAATAATAAAACATGAAAATATGGCAAAAGATTTCTCTTTTTGTATTAAAAGTTACCTCAGATGTAGAGGTTGGTGGAGCCTTTGCAGCAATCCAAGAGGTTTGCTTCCAAGCTCCAGTGTTTTTCCTTTCTCCTTCTCCAAAGGGTTTTGGAAATGGGCCAAAGGGGCACTCAAAGGTGAAAATAGCTCAAAAGGGTGAGCTAGGGTTTCAGGTGTGATTTTGGCAGAGTAAGGATATGGATGACTGTGGATGAAAAATGGGGAGCCTCCATCACCTATTTATAGGTTTTTAGTGGTGGAGTGTTGACCCATGGTTTTGGGAACCATATGGTTTAGGTCAGTTGTATAAGGTTTTTGCTTCCTTTTTTTCTTCTTTTTCCTCTTTTTTATATTTTTTATTCCCTTTTTAGAGGGTTTTTGCTATTTTTGGAGGAATTTACATTATTTTGGGGGAAAGGGGGGGTTTTGGGCCTTTTAGAGTCTTTTTTAATGGTTTTTTAGCCTTTTGGAGGCTTTTTTAATGGTTTTTTTCCTTTTGGAGGCTTTTTAATGGCTTTTTAAGGTTTTGGAGGCAAATATGGTAGGAAATATGGACAAATGAGTCATGTAATGGGGTAGATGAGGTAGTGAGCACTTTTTGGGTGTTCACACATGGCTACATGGTAGTCCACACTACCATGCCCCTATTTAACACTATAGCGTGACACTGTTGCACAGTACAGCGCTTCCCGATACAGTGACCATGCAGTACTGTGAAGGGCAAAAAAAGCCCCTTAGGGCCTGCGAAAATATTAATTTTCCCCTATTGAAATCAAGTTTTTACCCTATGAAATGAAAGAGGGGCCTGAAATTTCTTACCTGGCGCACACGGCTGTTGAAACGGTGCTCCAGATCTCTAGATGTGGACTCTTGAAGTTTTTCCCTCCAATGGATGAAATTTCCTCTTTTAGCAAATGAACAAGTGAAATGGTAATTTTCCATATTTACCCATTGCTTATATAACTTTTTCCTTTGATTTTTACTCATTTCACATTGCTAATATCTGGTTCCATGAGCCTTTTTTGACAGGATCTCCTTGAGATGTTCACATTGGCATTTATTTATTCATTTGACCTTCATTTTGAGCCTAATTTATCTTTTTCATGCTCTGGATTAAAACTTGAAAAAGATTCCAAGCGTTTTTTACACCCGGGTCATGCTTGTCAAACTCAAGTAAACGGTGTTGAACTTAGTCAACTTTACTCATGCTCGTTAAACGATGAGGAAAGTATTATTTTGGTTCTATTTTATTCTTTTTTTGGACCAGAATAATTAAAATTACGAAAAAGACCATTGGAGTTCTCTTTAAGCCCTTTTCAAGACTCCCTCGTTTCGAAAGGATTGCCAAGTGATCTTGTCTCTTTCACACTTGTAAAAGTATTTGAAAGGTCATCTATTCGGTGTAGGTTACCCCTTTTTCGGCCCGTTTAGACTATTTACGAGAAAGGTATACCTCAGTCGATTTTTGACTGGGAGAGTTCTCTCGGGAATTGTTTTACACTTTTTCGAGATCGAGGGACTAAATTTATGAAAAAGTACAATTTGGAGCCTTCTTCAAGTTTTTCAGGCTCTCTAAATGTGAAAAACTACCGAGTTTTCCTTCCATGGACTCGTTAAAATTTGACATCGAAGGACCCACCTTGGGATGAACCCCTCCTTTCTCAGGTTTGTAAAACATGTGAGATCAGACTCATCTATGAGATGAGCTATACCGAGCATCTGTTATCCTCTTCAAGCTCGTAAAACAACAAAGAGGTACTCATCCATCATGTCGGGGAAAAAATGGGAAACAAGTCGAGTTTATTTTTGTTGGAAGCTTGTTAGTATTTATCTTTGAACATGGCATGTGTCTATTCCCTATCTACTTTTGGGTATCTATTCTTGCTGAGTTATGGTCATCATCCCAAGTCGTCTCTCTGGCCACGATCCTACTTGTTCGGTGTCTATCCTCTGCTATCAATAATCCCTGCTGCCAGGTCGTGCTTCATGCCATTATATGTTCAAAGGGTTGCATTGTTTAGAGTCATTCATCATCTCAGACTTTTGCTGTGTTAGTACATGTCCTATTGTTTCATCGTCCCATACTATCTTTTGTTCTGATTTCGTGTCGATGATGTGGGAATCATTATGGCCCACCTTCAATGAGTCTATTCCTATCAACGCCAAATCACTATTCAAGAATCAGACTTAGGAATAAACCACTAGTACCTTGGTACCTGCATGCCTCAATGGCAGGTTTCCTCATATTCGACAGTAGGTTTACATCATTGACCTTTGATTGAATGATCTCTCGGATGCTTGACATCAACTCCTTTATTCGCATTTCATTGAGATGTACTATAGATACCTTGGGGATCACCGTCATCATTGGTGATTTCCCTCGCATTTGTTAATGGTTCAAATCATTGATTGGTAATCAAATGGTTTCTACCATGTTCGACTTCAACACCTTGTAATCACATGGCTAGATTCGTATCATTTGCGATCGGGTAGAAGACCCTGGACATTCTTTTGTATTCTGACTATGTCTAGGTTGCGATGGAAATCTCTCTTGTATTGTCACATAGATCCACTTTTGTATTGGTCATGGTTGTGTTATTACTATTTCATGGATCTACGCTTGTTCATAGTAGCCATGATTTGTCTACAGTCTATATCATCTCAGTACCCATGGATCTGCAATGTATTGGTCAGCAGCCATGCTTTGAGTCAATTGTGTCCGAGCATGGGGATGCCCGCCTCGGCGGTATATCTGACATTTTGTTTATGTTTCAGCTCCTTGTTGCTCTCCTCGATGCTATCTCCACATAGTATTTGTAAAGTATTTCGGCCATCAATCTCTTCTGATCTCACACTTTAGGGGGCATCTGTTATACCTCCATATTTCACAGTGTCGCATCTTCACAATAAAAACATTTGACGACACTTCCCCTGCTGCTGAAAACACCCAGAAGGGAAAAGTAATGAATGACCCATAAAGACAAACCTATCATGTCAGGAAACAACCCAACTGAGACCTCATCTACCAACACTACTGTGTGATGCATTCCTACTGATATGTGGTAGTCCCCACTACCGCGCTATGCTCTTTCCCTGCTGCGTGGTACTACCGCGTTATGCTCAACTTCAGGGGCGCGGTAGTCCCTTTTTATCCCTTTTTCCATGGCTTGCGGGATCTTGATCTTCGAGAGATTTTTGAGGATTGACATCTTTGATTCGAACTTAACTCACCTTCTCATATTAGTGGGTCTGATCCACTAAACACTCCCAAGATCAATTCTTCTCTCTTGTTGGTTAATCCTTCTACACACTATAAGAGAGAAGCCTTCCATAAGCAAAGAGGAGGACTCTTTGATATATCAAACCTATGGTCCTAAATCTTTGTGGATATAGCTAGAGGAGAAAGCACTTGGAGCTGGGAGTTGGATTGGACATCAAGCAACCATTGTAAGTAACTTCAAGTTTGCAATACAAATATAACTTGTCTTGTTTTCCAAATTGTGTGTGTTGATGTTGTTTCAATTACATGGTTTGTTTCTATTATAGATTTGGACTCTGACATATATTTCAAGTTGCTAGAAAGATTGTGTATGCTTGTACTTTGATTCATTCTAATAGGTTCATTCGCGAGGACTTGAGGATTGGAGCAATAACTAGGACGAGCGATTAAATCAAAGGTTTGTTTAAACCTCTTCCATTTCTTTCAGCAGTATAATCTTGAAGCATTTGTTTGAATCTAGGAATTCAAGGTAGTATTTGTTATCTTTTTGTCTTAGTTTGAAGTCAGTCAAGTCTACTTTAACCTAAGAGAGTTTCTACCTATCCTTAGGGAGAAATATCTACAACAGTGATTTTGTTATTTTCATAATCCCATAAACAATAACCAAATTCATCAACCCCATATCCCATAAAGGTACATTTCTTGGATTTAGCTTCAAGCTTTGTTCTATTTTCTTTATCAATATGGACAAATGCTTCACAACCAAACATTCTCAGAAATGATTAGTTTACCTTTTTATTTGTCCATGCCTCCTCTGGAATACCATTATCCAAAGCACTTGAAGGTCCTGTTTATTAAATAAACAACAGTATTTACAACATCCACCCAAAACTGTAAGGGAAACCCTGCATGCAATCCCATACACCTTGCACACTCCATGATTGTTCTGTTCATCCTTTCTGACACACCATTTTCTTGTGGTGTTCCTGGGAGTGTCTTCTCTCTACGAATCCCATGGTGTGAACAGTAACTATCAAACTCCTTGGCACAGTAGTCACCTCCATTATCAGATCTGAGACACTTCAACCTTTTTCCTATCTCATTCTCAACCAAAGCTTTCCACTTCTTAAAAGTAGCAAACACATCAGATTTCTGTCTAATGCAATAAACCCAAGTTTTCCTAGTTGCATCATCAATAAATGTAACATAATAATGAGAGCCACCAAGAGATTGTACCTGAGCCGGTCCCCATACATATGTATGCACTAGCTCTAACTTTTCATTCTTCTTCTATTTCCCAACCCTGAGAAATCTAACTCTCTTCTGTTTTCCATAAACACAATTTCCACAGAATTCCAAACTTACCTACTTCAAATCTGGCAGCAACTTCCTTGAGTGGAGAATCTGCATCCCCTTCTCACTCATGTGGCTAAGCCTATGATGCCACAATACTGTATCTATTCCTGTGGAAGCTAAAGAGATAGAATGGTCAGTATTATGAGGACATAAATACAACATACCTATCCTGTCTCCTTTTGCTATCACCATTGATCCTTTAGTGATCTTCCACCACTTTTCTCCAAATGTAGATAAACAGCCGCCATCTCCCAACTACCCTATTGAGATCAGATTTATTTTCATGGTAGGAATATGCCTAACATCTTTCAACAGTCAGTCAGTTCCATTCTTAACTTTTATCCATACCTTACCCATTCCAACAATTTTACATCGCTCATCATCACCCAATAAAACATGTCCAAAATCGCCAGGAACATACTCATGAAAGTATTTCCTATGGGATGTAGCATGACATGAAGCTCCTGAATCTACTACCCAATAATCACTAGTATTATCTAATGCAAGAATCAAAGCATCTTGTAACACATCACCTACTACATTTGCTTCCTGGGTAGTTTCCTTCTGTGCATCTCCTTTCTTCTTTAGAGATCTGCATTCTTTCTTCAGATGTCCTTTCTTTCCACAGTTCCAACACTCTATTTTTCCTAGTCTAGACTTGGATCTGCCCGTTTTAGACTTGCCACGATTATCTTGGCTCTTTGCTCTCTCCTTTTGTATTCCCTTACTCTCCATGGTCAATGCATTACCTGATGTCTCATTTGTGCTTTTTCTTCGCATTTCCTCGCTAAGAATAACACCAATAACATCATCAAATTTCAAGGTGTTTGAACTAGAGACAGAGTTACTTACAACCATGACCAAGCTATTCCAGCTTTTTGGCAATGAACACAAGATTAGAAGAGCCCTAACCTCATCATCAAAGTTCACACTTACAGATATTAGCTGATTTGTAACCGTATTAAACTCATTTAAATGATCAGTAACAGATCCACCTTCATACATCTTCATATTAAATAAACGCTTCATTAGAAATACCGTGTTGGAGGCTGAGGGTTTCTCATACAGCTTACCCCGTGCGCTCATCAAACCCTCCGTTGTCATTTCTTTTGAGATATTGAAATCCACTGACGAAGCCAGGCTCAGCCGTATTGTTCCCAGATCCTTTTTGTCAAGAACTTCCCATTCTTCGTCCTTCATGCCCGTCGACTACTTTGCTCTTCCTCCCAACGGTAGGAATAGATCCTTCTAGTACAGATAGTCCTCCATTTGCATCTTCCATAATTGGAAGTTTTGGCTGTTAAACTTCTCCACCTTAAACTTTCGTTCTTCCACCATTTCTCCCACTCGAACCAGAAACCCTAGCTTCCTGCGGGTTTATCTGCCAAATAGACCTTTGGCTCTGATAACAATTGTTAGAAAAACAGGATCGCAGAGCAATAACAATAAACAGAAATGCAAATATAATCACACACACATTACAAGAGAGAAACAAATATATTGTGGTTCACCCCAACTTGGGCTACGTCCACACTGAAGTTTCCAGTCCTTATTATTATTCCGTCCAGCATAGTGAAGGGATACAACCTACAGCACAACTGTCACACTTCCTCTTCACTGTCTCACAATCTCTCTTCACAGATCTCAGAGATCTTTACAATGCATAAAACCTAATACATCATTAACCCTAGCCATGTTACAATGTCTTTCTTTTATAAGGGAAATACAATGGGAAAATACCACGGGTTACCCAAAACCATGGGTCGGGATCATAACCAAACCTGGGGTATGGACACGGCTAAATCATCTGTTAGAAAATTAATCCATACTTAGTACCATAGTCCATAACCATAGTCAATTTTTATTGCTCATGTGCTTCATTACACCATAGTTTGGACTAGGTGACTTTAGTTGGTCAAATACCCACATTTGAGAGTGTTCACACCCACTTCCAAGCAAACCAGTTCACCCAACCTCTTGTTTTTTCCACAAGTGTGCCCTCATTAAATGCTGGAGCACTCTATCTCCTTGATTTGGGGAATTACTGTTGACTAGGAGTGCTAGGGTGGATTTTGCCCAATTTTGGATAGATTTGGAGCATTTATTGCTCCCTTGGTCCTCCCAAACACCTCTATTTGCTCACCCACACCTGACTTGGCCTCATTTATGACCCATCATGCTTTAGCCACCTTCACACCTGAATTTGTGACTATTTGGGATGATTAGGACTAAGTTGGACCCACTTAGGGGGATTGACGCCAATTTGGCAATTTTGACTTGTACACTCATCTTGAGCTATCTAATGCTCTCGAATTTCTCATGGATGTAATAAAAACTTGTTCTTAACATTTTCACATGTTAGATAGTCAGTTAATGAAAAGATTAAGTTCACATTGTGTGTAAAATTGTCTCCTTTTTAAAGCTTTTTCACTAGTTTTGCAAATAATTCGATTTTGTGAGGTTCTCCATAGCTCCTAGATCTTACTGTGATCAAAATACTCACGTGGTATCAGAGCCATTGTAGAGTTAGTGAGTTACAGGTCAATATTGAGCATTGAACTGCATTCTAGAGAGGATTTACAGATAAAAATTGAGTGTTTTTTGCAGGTGTTTCAATAGTTTTCTCACCATTAACGCAGCAGTAATGGAAGCAAACCAAATGTTGCTCACACCCTTCAATTTCTTCAATTGGAAGGCTGAGATGGTTATCAAACTAAGATCTAAGGGTCTCTATAGAGTAACCATGGGCACAGAAGTGGAGCCAAACTCTGCTGTGGAGAAAGCAAAGTACTACAATCGACTTGATGAAGCTTATGGATTGCTATGCCTGAGCATTTCGAGGGAACTCTTGTTTCATACAGGCAGTTTGACAACCCCCAATGAAGTATGGGTGAAGCTAGAATCACTCTTTGGGAAAATTGATGAATTG
This sequence comes from Larix kaempferi, assembly GCA_027924585.1. Classification (NCBI taxonomy): domain Eukaryota; kingdom Viridiplantae; phylum Streptophyta; class Pinopsida; order Pinales; family Pinaceae; genus Larix; species Larix kaempferi. The sequence continues at coordinate 8,619,332 of BSBM01000577.1, forward strand.
AGAGGCCACCAGCTTGAAAACGAGCTCATTAGCTTGAGCCTAGAGCATTTTGAAACCATCCAGGAGTTGTTCACTAAGTTCAAGTCACTAGAGCTTCAACTGCAACAATGTGAAATTGTTAAGAAGGAGGAACAACTGATTCTGTCCATCCTTTCGAAGCTAGGCCCAAAATTTTCTGTATTTGTTAGCACATTTCACTCAGCCAAGATGACCCTTCGAAATTGGAAAATGCCATCACTAGCTACCTTTATGGAGTGTCTCACTCAGAAGCAGGACAAACTAGTTTAGATGGGCACCATAAAATCAAAGGACCAAGCACTGGCAATAGGTGTTTCAAATTCCAACAAAGGCAAGTAGAAAGCCAAGAATTCGAGGTAGCAAGAGAAGAGGAAGTTTGACAAGACCAAGTCTGCAGATGGAGGTTCGAATCTGTCAAAGGAGAAGGACAAGAAGGGAAAGGAAAATGCCAAATTCACCTATTTTCATAAGGGATGGCATCCAGAGAGCTCATGCATGAAGAAAACCATTGACTCAATGGCGCAGCTGCTGGAGAAGAACAACATCCCAGTCCCTGAGGGCGCAAGGAAGAAAGAGAGCATCTCAAATCCTGACAATAAGGAAAAATGTCATGCTTTGGTAGCAGGTACTTCAAATCCCTCATCCTTTATCATTGATTCAGGAGCTTCCATACATATGGTTTCATCCAGAGAGGTCTTCTCTTCTATGCATTCGAATGGTGGCCCAACAGTTCGAATGGGAGATGATTCAGAAATCCAGACCAAGGGGATTGGTAGGATTGAAATATTTGTCCACATGAACTACAAATATCTCCAGACATTGCACAAGGACAAGATGGTGGAAGGGCTTCCAGAAATCAAATCTTCAAATGGTGCATCCATTGGTTGTGTAGTTGGAAAGCATCCTGAGCACAGCTGTGAGAAGGGAATGGCAAGGAGAGCCACTCAACCACTTGGATTGGTACATTCAGACCTCATTGGTACTCTTCCCACTCCATCATATGGTGGATCAAGGCATGTACTCACATTCATAGATGACTACTCTCGATTCTGTTGGGTTTACTTCCTTAAATTGAAATCAGAAGTGTTTGAGAAATTGAAGATTTGGAAGGCCTTAGTGGAGAATCATAGTGGTCATAAGATAAAGATCCTTAGGACTAATAATGGAAAAGAGTATGTGAACAATAACATTCAGCATCTTTGTGAGGAATGTGGCATCCAAATGCAACATTCAATCCCCTACACACCTCAGCAAAATGGTGTGGCAGAGAGGAAAAATAGATCTCTCAAAGAGATGGCCACTTGCATGATTGAAGCTAGGGATCTAAGCCCTAAGCTATGGGCTGAAGACATCAATTGTGCTGCTCATATTCCAATAGAGCCTTTCACAAATCAGTCAAAGGAAAAACCCCCTATGAGGCATGGTTTGGCCAAAAACCAAATGTGTCAAATTTCAGAATTTTTGGGTCTAGAGCATGGGCTCGAATTCCATCAGAAAAGAGGAAGGCTTTGGAGCCACAGAGTAGAGAATGTATCATGGTTGGATATGGTGAAGACACAAAGGGCTACAATCTCTTTGACACATCCACACTCAAAACTTTCATTGAGAGAAGTGTGCAATTCGAAGAAGAACCAATTCCTAACTTTGAGCTTGCACCGGGGGAAAGCTCTTCTCCTCCACACCTAAATGAAATTAGTGATGATTCCACTTCTGATTTTTCTGATATTTATCAAGATGACATGGCTGAAGATGACATTTCTATACATGAGTCACCATCAAGGCCCAAGTGGGCTGAAAAAATCATACACGCTGTAGGTGAATTGGTAGGCAATCCCCAAGAGCCTAGGAAGACTAGATCTCAAACAATCAATGCTTCCTTTGCAAATTAAAGTGAACTTGCTGATCATTGTTATATGATTATTGGATCTGATCAAACATCATATCCGGAAGCTCATCATGATCCAAGGTGGAGAACAACAATGCAAGAATAATTTCAATCTCTCCAAGAGAACAAAACATGGGATTTGGTGCCTCTTCCTCGCAAAAGGAAAATTGTGCAATGTAAGTGGATTTTTCAAACTAAAACTGTTGCTGATGGTTCTGATCTAAAGTATAAGGCTATTTTAGTGGCTAAGGGATACTCATAGATCCATGGTGTGGATTATACAGAGACCTTTGCACCGGTTGCAAAGATGGACTCAATTAGACTAGCTCTAGCCATGGCAGCTAGTAAGGGTTGGGAAGTTCACCATATGGAGGTTAAAAGTGCATTCTTACATGGTGAGCTACAGGAAGAGATATATATTTAGCAACTTGAAGGATTCCAAGAGGATCCCACACTTGTTTTCAGGTTAAAGAAGTCACTCTATGGACTCAAGTAAGCCCCTAGGGCTTGGTATGCCAAAATGGATACTTTTTTGCTCTCAATTGGTTTCTGTCGATGCAAGTCTGATCCAAATGTTTATTTGCAGAAATGTGATGATAATTTGCAGGTCATTGTACTGTATGTTGATGATCTTTTAAATACAGGGATCTGCAACAAACAAATTGGCTCAATTAAAGCTTCTTTGCACAGTGAATTTGCTATGAGCAACCTAAGATTGCTAAGGCAATTTTTGGGTTTTGAAATTGAGCAATCTGAGAGAGGTATATTGCTGAGTCAACCTAAGTATGCTTCAGACCTATTATTGAAGTTTAAAATGGATGAATGTAAGGCAGCCAAGTGCCCATTCCTTTCAGGCATAAAACTAGGTGAATTTGAAGGCTCTCCATTGGTGGATTGCACACTCTACAAGCAGCTAGTTGGAAGCTTGTTGTACCTTACACATACAAGACCTGATTTGTCTTATGTTGTAAGTGCTGTAGCAAGATATATGCAATAGACACATGAGATCCATTGGAAGGCATCCAAAAGGATCCTTCAATATGTCCAAGGAACAAAGAGCTTTGGGGTACACTATGCAGCTGGTTCTTCACTACAACTAGCTGGATTTTCTAATTCCGATTGGGCTGGAGATCCCATTGATAGAAAGTACACTTTAGGTTTTGTTTTTATGTTTACTGAAGGTCCCATTTTCTGTTCAAGTAAGAAACAACATACTATTTCACTTTCATCAGCAGAGGCCGAGTACAGGGCAGCAGTCAACGCAGCCACACAGTGTGTTTGGTTGCAAGGCATTCTTCGGGAGTTTGGTGTTGCTATTGATTATCCAACCAACATTTGGGTGGATAATCAAAGTGACATCAAGATATATACTGATCCAGTACAGAGGCAAAGAAAAAAGCACATTGAAATCCATATGCACTACATTCGGGGCTTGGTGCATGACAGGGTGATTTCCTTGCAGTATTGCCCATCCATCGAGCAAACTGCAGATATTTTCACCAAGTGTTTTACTGAGAAGACCTTCACTCACTTGAGATATTTGCTCAGAGTGAGTGATGGATGGTGATTGCTGCAATTTAATTGCAGGTTCAGTCCCATCTCCATTTTAGAGGGAAGTTTTTATCCCATGTGGTTTTACTTCTTGTCCTCGATTTATATGGACAAATAAAAATTCTGTTTGTAATGAGGTGACTTGAGCCTTTGTTGCCAAGGCCTCCCACTTATTTTCATGAGTTGTACTAAGTTTTGGTTAAGGGGGGGTGTTAGAACAGTAATCCATACTTAGTACCATAGTCAATTTTTATTGCTCATGTGCTTCATTACACCATAGTTTGGACTAGGTGACTTTAGTTGGTCAAATACCCACATTTGAGAGTGTTCACACCCACTTCCAAGCAAACCAGTTCACCCAACCTCATGTTTTGTCCACAAGTGCTCCCTCATTAAATGCTGGAGTGCTCTATCTCCATGATTTGGGGAATTGTTGTTGGCTAGGAGCGCTAGGGTGGATTTTGCCCAATTTTGGCTAGATTTGGAGCATTTATTGCTCCCTTGGTCCTCCCAAACACCTCTATTTGCTCACCCACGCCTGCCTTTGCCTCATTTATGACCCAACATGCTTTAGTCACCTTCACACCTGAATTCGTGACTGTTTGGGATGATTAGGACTGAGTTGGACCCACCTAGGGGGATTGAGGCCAATTTGGCAATTTTGACTTGTACACTCATCTTGAGCTATCTAATGCTCTCAAATTTCTCATGGATGTAATAAAAACCTTTTCTTAACATTTTCACATGTTAGACAGTCAGTTAATGAAAAGATTAAGTTCACATTGTGTGTAAAATTGTCTCCTTTTTCAAGCTTTTTCATTGGTTTTGCAAATAATTCGATTTTGTGAGGTTCTCCATCGCTCCTAGATCTTACTGTGATCAAAATACTCACATCATCATCTATGAGACTAGAAGATCTATCTCCAAAACCAACACTAGTGACAGATAATAAGTACACTTGTAAAACTCAGAAATCTATTTTACTAAAAAAAAAGAACGAGGCTTGTAGAATTTGTTACTCTAAAGACTAAATTTCACATGCAAAACTTAGATATCGATATATGTATATACATTACTCCTTGAATGTTTACAAACTTGTAAGGTGCATAATTACCTGTATTAGTACTAAAGCAGCTGTATTAGTACTCAAGCAGATGATAGATCATGTTCCAAATATTTTGAGATAACAACCTCATTCATAACTTCAAGAGATTGCATGACCTGCAGTACATTGTCAAATGAATAAATTTCTCCAAGTTTCTCTTCGTACAATGGTTGCATTGTGTTGATATTTAATGACTAGTGGAGATTGAAAATCTTCCACAAGATGTCACCCATAAGCCTCACTACCAAGGACCAACTTTCACAGGTTAGTAATAATATTGATAGATACCTGCCAATCATACATTATATTTAAGGACAATTCAAACAATAATTTCATGTCTAATAAGCATGACAAGACTCACAAAATCCCAAGAAATGCCACAAAAGAAGACCAAAAAATAATTTACTCATTTGGGGTGTGCAAACGTGGACTACTAGGCTTCAAAGCATTCCAAATGTATCCCTCTATAGAAGGCCACATAAATTTTCTTATGCTCAAATACAATAATAAGCCTACCATAAGACAACTCAAATCTTCAGGAAACTCAGAAATGTGTGCAATCATCAAATTGGTAACTGCAGCTCTTAATCTTCCAAACGCGCTAAGATCTTCATCTTCATCTGATTTTTTTGAAACATATTGTTCAAGGAAACCTTTTTTTAATCATGTGCTCTTATCACTCTTCTCATTTGAAGAAACATTTTTTTGTTCAACTTTCCCTTTTTCCATTTCGTCGTTTTTGTTATATCCCTTCTTCTCATCTTGCTTCACTTTGTCTGGACCCAACCTTATATTTGCAGGCATTACTTTATCCCACAAAGGCTTAGACATTGGGGATGTTTCAAGCAAATAATGTAACATCATCAAACTTGGGATAATTGGTCGAGTGTTTATCCAGTACCAGGTTTCTAACTTTATTTGCACCTCTATGCCCAGCTGTTAATAAGGCATGCACTCGCAACAAATTCTCTACAATCAAATTTTCTGTCAGTTCTTGTCCTTCACCTTCATTTCCCAGATTTTTTGACCCCAAACTTTGAGACTGTGACTTAGACCACCTTACCAGAGGTAGCAAGATAGGTTTGAGAAGGTAAGTCTCTGAAAGCTCCAGCTCTCGACCAATCATGGTGCCAGCCAATAATAAAGAAGTATGATGAATGTTTCTGAGAAGCTGTTGAGCAGTTTCACCTTCTCCTAGCTATCCTTTTCCAAAATTTTGGTAAGGTAGAAATGGAAGAAGATGTGGGCAGACTTCCTAGTAATATTCTTCTGCAGTAGCAACATACTTTGGTACCTTGGCCAAGTGTGACACCACATTATCATATACTTGTACATCACCCTGAAATGTAGGATGCACACCATTATTGCTAAGGTCTTCAATACAAAATTATAGAGAAACTTATTAACTGATGTTTACTCAGACAAGAAAGTAGAAAATTGAAATTAATGTCCTCAAAATTCCAAAATAGGTCGGGGACTAGAAAGCAGAACAAGCATATGCATTCAGATCAAAAAGCAAGGCGGGGTGGAGGTACAAGAAGCCCCCATACAAAGGGGTTAAAAAGAAGAGTACAAAAACCAACATCAATGACATAAAACATACAAACATGTTATACCAAAAAGGTAGATCCTACACAATGAAGAAAACCCAATAAAGAAATATAGCCTCAGAATAAGGTGCAACTGTCTCCAGAGGAGGAGAGACTTTCTGAATTAGCATAACTCATCAGCTGTATCAGTTGGTAAAATGTCAACAGCAAGAGATTGCCAAATAATGTCCTCTAGTGAGTGGCCTAGATTGATCAAGCCCTAGGGGGTAATGCTAGGCAACATCAAAACACCGATGTTGGTGGTCAAAGAGGAGGATAAAAAGGAGCACTCTTAACATCCATGGGAAAATAACCCCTACTGTAGTGGTGATGCCTCTAAGTGGATGTTTTCCTCCTATGCGCTCTCAATGGCACAATGTAGAGACTATTTGGTGTAGAACAATGTTGGATAGTCCTAACGTTTTCCACATAAATAGATGCAAGGTGCTTTAGGCCCACTACCTTAAGATAGGTGAAAGGAGATCATCTATGTAGTCCAAAAAGAGCTCTAAAGTAAATTTTGTGAGAGTAAAGGCCTCTCTAACATAAAAGGAAGAGAATTTTTAGTCAAGGGATCTTAAAAAGGTCAATGAGAATTTGTCCCAACACTTGTAGAGACAATGAAACCTCCCTTTAATCTCATAATAAACTAGGCACCTAATAAAGTTCTCCACACAAAGAGAAAAGCTTGCAAATCTGTTTTTCCTTAGGGAGATTATGGTCTTCCTCTACTCTCAATTGGTGTGAGCACACCCAAAGTTGGCCAAGAGGAAAACAAGGCACGTGTAGAAAATGGAACTGAAGGTAGCTCAGCTGAAAAATAAACCTGACAAAATCTGGAGGAAATGCTCAAAGTAAAAGGCCATCTTGCAGCTCAAGAGCCTAAGCGGTGCAGTGCAAAAAAATCATATGAAGCTCTTGCATATATCTCCCATCATCATAGAATTGATATTCTCCTTTCAAGGGAGGGTGGGGTAGGACATCAATGGATATCAGGTAGGGATGGAAGCAATCAATTGAAATGCCCACTGACTCCGAGAATGACATGCCTAAAAGAAAAAACAAGGCCACCAACCTGACTAACCTTGGGATGCAAGTAACTTAAAGGAGCAGAGTTCCAAAAAGGGGTACCTATCATGCCATGAGGAATCTTCCATTTGTTGTAGTCTATGAAGGTAGATGATAATCTTAAATATAATCCTAAGATGAGTAGGATATGCACCAAAATCTACCTGCACAATACACTAAGGAACATTCTGTTTGCATCAAATCAGCCACTCAAGCATGATACTTTGGACCCTATAAATGAGAGATCACTCTATATGACCAAGGCTAGGGCCCCAACGAACATTATGTTGCATCAAATAAGCCACTAAAGCATGATAATATGGACCCTCTAAATTAGAGATCACTTTATATGACAAGGTTAGGGCTGCATCCATATAAAGCAATAAGCTTGGTGAGTACATAAAAGAGCTTCATATTAGATGGTATGTCCTAGAAATGAAGTTTGAAGAAGTGCTTCTTGAGCATGGGCTAGGAAACATGCCCATACATATTGGTCACTGGAATACATACCTCTATATTATAGCAACATTCTCTTGGATTATATTTTTCCTCGTTCACACCAACAACATATTGAGGAATATCTCCCTTTCTAGGAGCTATGATCAAAACCTTCTTTCCCCAGCTTGAAAATGCTTTCCAGCACTGTCCCTGTCAACAAACATGCTGGTACCTTATATGAAAAAATAAATCCCATAGTCCCTACAAAAAAAATTATGAAAAATTTCTTTAAGAGATGATAAACACTGGTCATCTCTATATAATAATCCTGCAAGGTTATCATCATTTTCCAGCACTACATAAATGTAACAAAAATTTTGCATATTGTGTCCTGAAATGCAATGGTTGCAGGTTATGCCCAGATTTCTCGAGGTAGGGAGGCCATAGAAATATTTCTCTAGATGCTGCTAGTGCATAATTACTTGGACCAGGTCACTTTTGGTAGCATTCTCAATGCATGTGATAGTGTAATGGACCTGGAACTAGGTAGGCAGATCAATGCCTATGTCTTTAGAACTGGATTTAAAGGAAATGCTTTCATAGGAAATTCCATCCTTGATATGTATTGTAAGTGTCTAAGCTTAGAGAATGCACGTTAGTGGTTTCATAAAATGGTCAAACGAGATAAGGTGTCATAGAATGCAATGATTTCAGGTTACACCAAGTATGGACAAGATACGAAATCTCTTGAGATGTTTTTTGAATTGCAACTGGCATGCTTGAAGCCAATGCAATTCACCTACAGTAGCATTAACAGTGTTTGTGCTAGCTTAACAGCTCTTGAGTATGGATAACAGGTTGGTGCTTGCATCAATGTTGGCCTTGAATCAAATGTATTTATAGGGAGTGCCCTTATTGACATGTATTCCAAATGTGGCAGTGCAATTTTTAAACGTCAAGTATTTGATGAAATGGATGAACAAGATGTGGTTTTGCGGAATGATATAATAGTTGGATATGCTCATTATGGTAGTAGGAAAGAACTCCTTGAACTATTTGAAAGCATGTTACAAGATGGAATGATTCCAGACTCATTGTTGTTCTTAATGGCTGCATCAATGACAACCTTGTTCATGCAGGATACCGCTATTTTAAGTCAATGGATAGAGATCATTATATCACCCCAATAGTTGAACATTATGCATGTATCATTAACCTCCTTGGTCGTGCCGGACACATGGATGAGGTAGAAAAATTCATCAATAACATGTCATTTGAACCTAATGATATTATGTGGAATTCATTGCTCAATGCCTGCATAATTCATGTTAACATAGATTTAGCAAAACGTGTAGTTGAATGCATGTTTGATTTGGAACTAGAAAATAATGACACTTATGTCATGTTGGCAGGTGTGTATAGTTATGCTAGAAGGTTGCATGAAGCAGCAGAGGGTGATAAAAATAATGATTCAGATGATGTAAAGAGGCACAAAATATTATGCCTGGTTATAGTTAAGGATGATGAACTTTCATTTGAAGTGAAAATATCACACTTACATCCAACTGAGGTACATATGTTTGAGATTCCTAGTACAGGTCCTAATGATCATCATAGCACGATGGGACAGTGATGACCTAAACTTATACAATTGCACTAAATGATAAGATTCATTATTTTAAATGGAAAGTCATGAAGGTGATTGACCGAAATGCAGGACAAGGGGAATAGAATACAGGTAAGCAATGGATTCAATTGCAGAGGAAGGAGACGTATACGGTGGTTGAGACACCAGTTATGGATGATGATCAAGTCATGATTGTATTGCATGATGTTGCAAAAACATGATTATTTCCATCTCCATGACATTAGCAAGCTAGGTGTTGATTTGAAAATATATTAGGAAAGCTGGTGTTGATTTGAAAATAAAGGTTTCAAAGATTTTCATTTTGAGCTGGGAAAGATTAGGGTTCTAACTTTCTAAGGTAACTCCCATGAAGATTAGGCATCTACAGCTACTGATGAATAAGTTACAAGTTACACTGAACAATATATAAATATTTACAATCCCCTTAAAAATGTGGCCAATGATAAAAAAATGTTGAAGTTATTGTCTTTTGGAGAGGCTTTTCTTGTACATTTTGTGTTATGAATGACTTATTTTACTTTTCTATTCTAACGTATACAAGTAGTTTCGCCTTTTTTATAACACGGTCACCAATCATTTCTTATCTGAGGAGGAATCCACTGACAAAACTTGTCCAGTGTCCAACATAGCGTCAACGAAAAGTGTTCTCTATAAAGAACCTAGCTCTCGTGAATGTATCTGCCCTAAAAAATGGGTTTCATATTTGATACCTTGCACATATAGTTACACTTTTCTTTAACAATTGCTAGTGATATAACATTTATTCGAGCGAAATTGAACCGATGTTTTATTATTTATATCATTAATTATTAATGCTAATTGGATGGCATGTTTGAAGTCTGCATTGAATTTTGGGGTTTTTTAAAGTGTTTAGAACTTAATCCATGATTAATTACATGGTGAGTAGGTGATATTCCACATGCATATATAGTTATACAAGTAACAATTTGCATGTAAGAACTACACTAGGAATTGGCTCAATGCTTTCAAGATGTAATTTGCTATAGATGTCTTCTCTTCTAAATTTATAAATGTTTTGGAAAGATCTAGCAAAGATAGAGCTAAGATGTTTTATGATGTTTTGTCCTTTGGCAAGATACTGGTTAAAATGCTCTTTTATCATTGTGATATCAAGTTTCAACCCAGTGATCACCTACAAGAACAACATTAATTGCAAGAGAAAATATCCATGCCTAAGACACATTTAATCTGTCAAATCAGGCTAATTTCTTGGCCCTTGGCTATGGAAAAGAAGAGATGGAAAATATAAATTGAGAATAATGTCTATCCTTTCTCTACAAGAAGGGAGAAGTTGAGGATGAGGTGCATGTGATGTTCCAATGTTCTGTTTACAAGCAAGGTAAAAGCACTCAATCAAGCACAAAGGTTTGAATAGTTTACATCATCGTTGTTAGACTTGACAAACTGAAATATTTTTTCTATGGAGTGGTTCTCCAAACCAGTTTTGGGCATGTTTGGACTCTAAACTGGTAGACACATTGTTAATGGGAAATATTCCCCAAGGAGATTCTACATATTTGAAGTCGTATTTCACATTTGAAGAGGACTATTGGGGTAAAGACGCATTGTTCATTCCCATGGCATGTTTCTCATATCTAGAGGCATAATTCAACTTTTAGATCCCTTGGGGTTGAGGACAAATTACTTGATGCATTTCTACATATTAGAAGGTGTGTTTCGCCTTTGAGGGATTTGGAGTAAAAACATTTTGTTCAAGGCATTTTCTACATTTTAATAGGAAATCTCTTTGCTTGAGGAGACACCATGTGGCACTTTTGGCATAGTCAAACCATCGAATGAAGAATAAATGTTCTCTTTAATAGGATATCACGAGTTAGACAACTAAGATATAACAATGTGGACCTATTCAAGGCATTTTATCCAATCATAAGGAAAATAATAAGGGAGTGCCCCTCCTTATGAGGATTCTATGGGTTTCTAAAGAAATAATATTCTATGGGAGAGTTGTTGGAGGTGAACACTATAAAAGGAGATCATTCTTATTTGTTGAATCCATGTTTGGAAGAGAGCATCATCTCAGTCATGCATCAGCTCAGACTTGGTCAACAAGATTTTGGATCAGTTTGGTTTAGTTTGGATTAGTGGCAGCAGTCTTATACAACCATTCTCCTACAAGATATTTCTTGGCATGTGTGCCCTAGAGGCAAGTTCAAACTGATGTAAAGTTTGTTCATGTACAAACTCGGTCATCTCATTTAGAGGATGGATTATTAATTGTTTTAGGGTTTTATTCCTTGAAAGGTTTCCCTGTAAAATTCTTGTGTTCCTTTGCATAATTTGTGGATGATTGTTTATTTTTTGCTACTGCTACATAACTCAGAATTCTAACTACTATTGATATACTATACAAGTCTGATAGAAGTTAAAAAAAAATAAGACTGTTACTGCTATTAAATTAAAATCCATGTTAAAATTTAACCAAACAAACCTGGTTAGGTGCCCGTTTGAACTGTGTTGTTGGAAGGAGCTCATCTCTAAGCTTAATCTCATCTCTATAACCAAAATTTTGCAAAACTGTTTAGGTGGTTTCAAGTCGTCCTTTTTCAATAAAACAACCAGGAATATCAATCGATAAAGGTGTAGTATTGTGGATATAAATTTAGTTGTTGTAATCCGTACAACAGTGTTTTGCCAATAGGAATGTAAAATAAATTTTCCACAAAATATACTTCTGATTGTTTTCCTTAACTCACCGACAAGAATTCATAGAAGTTTTACTCTTTCTATCCAAATTCCCAGCACTCATGAAAAAGATAGAAACGTGTTGCTACTCAACTGAGATTAGATATGATAAGATAATTTTATCAATGTCCAACGAATGATCATGTATGTCAAAAGGACTCTTGGGTGCAAAATGATGTCAATACAAAGTGGGGATACTAAAACCACTCCTATGGAAAGTGAGATGTAGAAACTAAGGTATGAATCTAATTAAAAATCCTGGAAAGCCAACCCCGAAGATGGAGAATTGATCCTGGCAAAGATAATGGTACAAGAATCTCATAGTCCGTTTGAACCATCTCTCTTGAGTCCTAGCATCCAAGGCCAAATGGAGGATATCAAAATAGAAGTATGCCTGGAGGATGCACTGTAAGATGAACTGGATTGTGTCGTGCTGCTTCCTAGAAACAATACTAAACCTTTCTAACAAAAAAAATGCTTTTTGTTAGAAAATAGAATAATCTCACATAATTACTAAAGACCTATCTATATGCGTTGTGGATCTTGACAAATCCTGTGTACCAATGAGGCAGATCGATAACATTACTAAAAAACTATTACAATATTGAAGCTATAAGATAAGATCGTTTTATTAATGTATGTGGGAAACTAGGTATTTTCTTTTCCTTTTCAAGTGCTTCCCACATGGTCCTCCACATGAATGTGGAGATAAAATTCCACTTCCTGTTCTTGCACATTCCCACAAAAACAATAGTAACGAATATTGTCTGGGGATGAAAGCTTCATAGACTAACAACTGGGGTATCTCCAATTGGAACCTAGAATTTTCCCATCAAACAAATCTAGAGAGGATGGAGCTCATGCCCATTTCCTTACACAGTGCAGGTGAAAAATAACATAAAAGATGCCACAAGACCATATGTTGACATGTGTGTCTATTTTGGATATATAGAAATTCGAAGATCGCCATTTGCAGCTCCCTCTTCAATTGCATTTATTTCATTAATAACAAAGCAGCATACAAAAGGAACAAATGTAATCAAGCACAAAAAAGAACCATCAAATTTGATAGCCACATACAATAACCAAAAACTGCATTCAAATGAAGAGGAGAATTAGCAAAGGTGACTTGGTGCACCCAAGATATGTTCTTTATAAATAAGGTCTTTGTGAGAGTTTGATCTAGATTGTTCTTCAATTATTATATCTTCATTAGATATTGTCGTGTCAATTTGTGACTGTATTTGACCGAAAACAAGAAGTTTTTGTAAGGATTAAAACAACAAATTTTCAGCCAAATTGGATATGTCACTCCATTACGAAACTAGATCCAGATTAAAAATGTTTTATTCCAAACTAAGATACACAAACATCCAAATGACCTATCAAGGTAATTAAAATAGAAATATGACATGTCAAACCAATTAACAAGGTGCAAATATGACAATTCATACACCTTGCTTGAAGTACTTCTAGACATCAATGGGCCTTTGTTAAATAGTTAGCTGAAATTTTAAAACAACCTACAAAATATCGGCGAGCTTTTGAGAAATCAATAAGTTGAAATCAAAATGAAAAATAAACTGGAATTAAGGGGAAAAATGGATTGTTGAAAACTCATTGTTTTTTGGAAACACTCACGAGAATATTGAGCACTTGCCAAGTTTTTATAACTTCACAAGAGGCAACATCATTTTAAAAGTGAATTTAGCCCTCATTGTCACTCTTTTACTAGTTAAATTCATCTAAAGTTGTAAGAACAACAATTTTGTAAGCAGGGAGTGGGTACAATGACAATTTATTTGGGGAAAAGACACTTTCTTGGATTCTCCATCTTTAATGCTCAGAGATTTTTTCTAAGGTTTTTAATTTGTTGCCTATTTTCCCTATTTTTTTATTTTTTGGGCCCTTGATTTTTCCAGAGCTTACTTCTAGTCTAACTTGGTTGTGGACTTTCGACAAACACTTCATATACACCCTGTTGTATCTTATTATTCATGCTAAAACCGATCTGTGTGTGAAAGTTTGACTTGGTATTTCGTCAAACACTTGGGAGTACTATTAATATTTGGCTGTAGCTTCCCTTAATAGTGTTCAGTACTAAATTTAATAGTTCCTCACCAAACATATTGATCACAAACATTAATAATTGACATTGATTCCCATGGAAATTACAACCACAGTTTTCTTGAGAGGAAAATATTTAAATGCCACTATCATAATAGAGTTTAATAGTAAAAAAAATAGGCATGAACATTCATAAATATTTTTCCTATACATATGCATAAACTATAGTACCTTCGATCAGTAGTCAGACTCCCTCAATGGTCACAGTTTGTTGTTGTGAGAGTGATGGTGAGATGTGATTTCCAAATAGAAACACCCAGTCTTGTTTTGTGTCCTCTTCAAGCAAATAAACAGTATCCAAACTTGAATTTGTTGATAATCTTCCTATAAAATGGGGTGCACCCTCTTCTTGAACAAACTAGTATTTAACTAGAGCCTATTTATCTTTGTGTAGTCCATGATTAGGATGATGAGGAATCAGTGTTATGTCCCTCTTCTCGAGAAGCTCTCACAACCCTCTCAACACTGTAGATACCCCTTTGAAGTGAAATCCCTCTCCTATGGTCAACATTAGTTCCTGAAACCCCCACGACTTCCAAATGATGAGTCATGTTTCACTGCAAATGGTAAAAAGGATGATCTTTTGGAATTATGTTCTGCATACTTCTCTAAAGCAAGCTTCTGCATATGCTCTGAAATCCTCCCTGCACCCAAACATGCCATTGCAAACTATTATTGATATGTTCAAGAGAGAATAGATTCTCAATTCTTATAGTTTATTGATAATACTATGAAATAGGAGAGTGTGTACCCTTCAGAAGGCTTTGAATAATACTTTTGATGAAGTTTAAGTTCTTGCCAATAGTTGAGGTGGGCACCAAGATAGCGATGGATCAAGATGAAAAGGTGATGGCAGTAAAAACTGTGATCTAGGTGTATCCCTTTGACTTTGTATTTCCTTCCCGTATACGATATGATTCAATACAAATAGGATGAGAGACCCCATTGCCACTTACGGAAATAGATATCATACCAAGCCGAGAGCGGCTGACCAAGCCCGTGCTATAACCAATCAACCTGCTAATAAACCCAACCAACCTTCATCATCGCAATCAATTGTGTTGCGAAACCCCTTTCCAAGGAAAGGATTTGTATCCACTTCATAATCCCATCATTTTCGTTAATCTTCCAACTCCAACCCTTCTGAGCATGGTACCTTCCAAATCCTCTTCATAGATTCGATAACTTGTGAATGCATTTTTGACCTTACCCAAGCCCGCTCTTCTACCCATAATTTCCAAATATGAACCTCAGATGTGAGTTGAATAAATTCGGTGCATAGAAACTACCCATGCGATGGATAAAATGGAATAAGCTTCTAGTGGATCCCAAACCTCTAGCTAATGCAACATTTTCTGTGAGGTTTTCATTCAAAATGCAAATCCCCTGCAACAGGAGTTCCATTCGTGGGAAACTCGAAATTTGGAAATGATGTTTCCACCAAATTACACACTGGGTGAAGACATTGGTTTCCACCAAATTTTGGAGATGGATAAATTGACTCTGGTCGGGCGAGCATATGGTCATCCCTTTGTGCTGCAATCGGTGATTAGTTGGGTCAAGAAGAATTGGATGGAGCAGCTTGGATATGCTCTGGAGTTTGTGGCCCTTTCTAGGAATTGGTTTACCTTCCATTTCACATAGGCTTACCATGCCCTTTGGTTTTTAAGTCGAAACTGGAAGCTAGATCAAGCACCTTTATTACTCAAACCCTGGGACCCCCTCTTTGATGCCAATAGGGAACGAATGGACACCATTCCTCTGTGGGTTTGCCTTATTCCCCTTATTGCCTTTGTTATTTTTGTTAGTTGTTGAAGGCCTGAGCCATTCTATTAAGGATGCCAGGAGGCGTGGTTCCCTTAGGGGAATTCAGATTGCTAATGATCTACAGATATATCATCTATTTTTTGTATACAATGTCCTCATCTTCTGCTCGGGATCGGAAAGGTATGCTCAAAAGCTGAGGGAGATACTAGACCTTTTCTCCAGGGAAACTGGGATGGAAATCAATTCTGGAAAATCCACCCTGACTACAAACTTGCTTAGTGATGAGGAGGTGGCTGCTTTTATCAGGGTTTTTCCTTATACCCACTTAACTTTGCAGGAAGGGTTGAAATACTTGGGTTTCAATTTGAAACGTAATGATTATAAAATTCGGGACTCGAAGTGGTTGATTGAGAAGTTGGAGAAGCGGCTGAAATGTTGGAGTCACAAGTGGCTCTCTAGGGCCGAGAGACTGGTTTTGGTCTAGTCAGTTTTGGAAGCAATCCCTGTGTATTGGATGTCACTGTCGTGGATTCCCAGAGGCATTTTGGATGCTGCGAGACGTTTATGCTTTCATTTTATTTGGAGTGGTAAAGAGGATGCTTATGTTTCTACTTGGGTAAGATGGGAAAGGATTGTTATTCTTAAATCCTTGAGGGGTTTGGGTCTAAAGAATATTTTTTCCTTTTCGAAAGCATTGGCAGCCAAAGGTGGTTGGATATTGATTAAGACTGGAGGATTATGAGCTCAGGTGATGCTTCACAAATACATTGTACCTAAATCGATCAGAGAATGGATCAGGAGACCTGTGAAGACTCACTCTGGTGGTTCTGTGATATGGAAAGCGGTCATTTCTTCCTTCCATATTATTGAGAGAGATCTGGTTTGGAACATTGGAAATGGAAGCAAGGTCAGGATTGGCTAGGATCCTTGGGTAGGTTGTGTCATTCAACATCTGTTACTAGAAGGGATGGTGGATGCACTGCGGCAAAGAGGCTTGGTGTTTCTCAACCATCTTGTTGATCCTGTGGCGACCATTTTGGGTAATCAAGTATGGATACCGACCAACTCTTATGGTTTGAATGAGGCTAAGGAACTCAAACTCTTCCAGTATCTTAGGGTACTCAACCGTGATCATATTTTCTTTGATGATAGTGAAGATGAGCTTATTTGGGACGTTGATCCTTCGGGGGTGTATACCCCCAAAGATGTTTATTTGAGGATTACTGAAGATCTTGCACAGGGTGTTCAGGTATGGTGGTGGAAAGTGTCATGGAAACTCAAGATCCCTCCTAAGACTCGGCTTTTTATGTGGTGTGTCGTAGTAAACAAAGTCCCAACTTGGGATAATCTTCAAGTTGGTGACTCCATTTAAGTGACACAATATTTAACGCCACTCGGGTCTCTAAACCCATATATCTATAATGTTACAATTTACTAAATTTTCACACTGCAGATGGATTCAGAGACCCCTAGGGGGTCTCTGAATCCATCTGCAGTGTTAAAATTTAGTAAATTGTATGAATTCATTGTCAAATTTGTAATTTTCTGTTATCGGGGTGACACAACTTAAAATTACTAACATAAACATCTAATTTATATTCTTAGTCATTGTTAGATAGTCATATTTCCTATGACTAAATTAGTCATTCCATTAGTCATTTTTATTTTAGTCACTTGTCATTTAGTCGTAAATTTTATCTTCTGACTAAATTAGTCATTTATTTTAGTCATTTTTAGTTGGCTCACTTAAAATTGCTCAATTTTAGTCATTTATCCCTTGAAAAAACTGTGGTGACTAACGTTTTTAGTCGCCTAGTCACTTATCTCTCATTTTGACCTAGTGTCTCTCTCTCTCTCTCCCTCCTCTCTTCCTCCTAACCCTTCCTAACACCCTTTATACTTCTATCTCTCCCTTACTCCTCCACCCCCTAATCCTGACCACTTTCTCTTAGTGCAACCCCCTAAGACTCACCCTTTCTAAATCTATCACTCTCTCTACCCATAACCCCCATATCTCTCCCTAACCCACCTCTCTCTCTCTCTTATTCCTACCACCAACCAACTTCACCCCCCCTCTCTCTCTCCACTCTCCATGCATCCATCTCCTCTCTCTCTATTCATGCCCCCATTTTCTCTCTCTCTCTCTCTCTCTCTCTCAATTCCACACCCCCATGCCTCAACTATACCCCCCTTCTCTCTAACTTCTCTACTCCTCCCCAAACCCCAAAACCTCATAATATTTATCTCTTCCTGTCCCCCAACCCCACTTTTCTACCCTACACATAATCACGCCCCCCTCATATCTCTCACTCTCTCTCCCTCAACCCACGACTAATCCCCCTATCACTAACCCCCACTCTTTTTTCCTCCTCGTACTCTAAATCACCCCCCTCTCTCTGTCTCTAAGGAACACACACACACACACTCCAATACATACAACTATCATGCCTCATCACCCTCTCTCTCTCATATCCTCTCCCTAACCCTTACTATCCTATCTCTTTCCCTCTGCGTTTCCTCCCCTAATCCTTAGTACCATCTCTCTCTCTCTATCCCCTCCTCCCCCTAACCCTTTCTAAAACCCTCTGTCATTCTATCTCTCCCCTACTCCTCCACCTATCACTAACACCCATCTCTCTCTCTCTCTCTCTCTCTCTCTCTCTCTCTCTCTCCCTACTCTAGAAACCTCGACTCCTCAACTATACCCAACTTCTCTCTAACTTCCCTACTCCTCGCCAAATTCCTAAACCTCTCAATCTCTATCTATTTTTCTTTAATAAAACCCCCTACTTATCCTACCCCTATCAACCCCCCCTCATCTTTACCTTTCCCTCTCTATTTATCTCTCAACCCCCTACTAATCCACCTATCCCTAAACCCCATTGCTCTCTCTCTCCCAGTACTACCTAACACCCCCCCACTCTCTCAATCTACACACACACAAACTCACCTCCCTCCTCCAACCCTTATGATAAACACACCTTATCCCTCTTTCTATTTGGCACCTCACCCTCTAACCCTTACTAACCCACTGTCTCACTCTCTCTCCCAACTACTTGTCCACCTATCCCTAAACCCCACCCCTTTTGCCTCCTAAAACAACTTAAAACCCACCATCTCTCCCCCTCTCTATGTCTACCCTAAGCGCACTCTCTCTCTCTCTCTCTCTCTCTCTCTTACCTACTCCTAACACTAACCATCCCACAACTACCTTCATCCCTTCCTCTCTCACTCTCTCTCCTAACTACCCACTTCTACACTATACATCCCTTCTCTCTAACTTACCTAATCCTTCCCAAACAACTAAATATCCTCATCTCTAACTCTTTCTCTTTCTCAACACACCTCCCCCCTAACCCTAATCACCAATATCTCATATCCCTCTCTCTATCCCCCCCTCTCCCTCTCTCTCAACCCTCTACACCTCCACCTACCCATAACACACAACCCTCTCTCTCTCTCCCTACTCCCTATAACCATTGAATCTCTCTATCTGAAACAAACTCACCCCACTTCTCCCACCACTACAATTAATCCCTCTACTCCCTCTCCCAATCTATCTCTCTTTATCTATCTCCCCTCCTTTTCATAACAATTATTAATACCATCTATAATTCCCTCTCTTCCCTACTCCTCCACCTACCCCTAACCCCCATCCCCCTCCTCCACTCCTCAAATATATCTTGCTCCTCTCTAGCTTCCCTTATCCTCCCCAAACCCTCTCAATATTTATATTTTTCTCTCCCCCAACTCCCTCCTCTCCCTACCCCTAATAACCCTACCTAAAATCTCTCTCTCTCTCTCTCTCTCTCTCTCTCTCTCTCTCTCTCTCTCTCTCTCTCTCTCTCTCCCCTTTTCAACTCCCTACTAATCCACCTACCCATACCTCCACCATTCTATCTCTCCCCCACCCCCCTGAAACCCACTCGTTCTCTCTCTATCAATGCACACACATTCAATTCCCTACTCCAACCTTTATAACTAACCCCCCTCACCCACCTCTCTCTCTATCACACCCTTTATACTTCTATCTCTCCCTTACCTTTTCTCTCTCTCTCTCCCAATTCCACACCCCCATGCCTCAACTATACCCCCCTTCTCTCTAACTTCCCTACTCCTCCCCAAACCCCAAACACTCCTAATCTCTATCTCTTCTTATACCCCAACCCCACTTTTCCCCCCTACCCATAATCATGCCCCCTCATCGCTCTCTCTCTCTGTCTCTCTCTCTCACCCTGTGACTAATCCACCTATTCCTAACCCCCACCCCTTTCTCTATCGGTGTACTCTAAATCACTACCCCGCTCTCTGTCTATATATATATAATGCACACACACTCACTCACTCCACTACTCCCATACCTACAACTATCCCGCCATATTACCCTCTCTCTCTCCCCCTCCTCTCCCTAACACTTACTATTCTCTCTCTCTCTCTCTCTCTCTCTCCCCCACCCTCTCTCTCACAAAAAAACACACCCACCCCTCTACTCCACTCTCCTCCTCCACTTAACCTCTCTCTCTCTCTCTCTGTCTACTCCACTACCCCCACTCATCAACTATACCCAACTTCTCTCTAGATTCCCTACTCCTCCCTAAACACATAACCCTCACAATCTCTATGTATTTTTATCAACCAAACCACCTGTTATCACTTAGATTTTACCCTTTGGTTGTGGAAGGATAAACCTAAGGTAACTATTTCAAACCAACCTTTAGGAGGGAAATTAGCCTTTTCCCTACCAGAGAAGGCTCTCTCAAAAATATGTACATGACTAAAGATAATAAATGGTATTTTTCAGATAAACAACATTGGAAAGATTGTCACAAACGCAAGGTAGTTGTCACATTATAGTCAAAGCTTTTTGTAGGTGATTTAGAAAGAAACATAGACAGTCCATCAATAATGGGCACCGTTTTAGATGAATCCACTATCAACTTTAGAGAAGTAAATGGATACTCAGACCCGATAAGTCAAGGGATACATATATGAATCTCAACTTATTATAAACTTTCATCTGAGCATAGAAGATAAAACATAATGGAATATATAACGAAGGAAACTAAACATGCACATGTAAGAAGGGAAAACTACATACTACAACTCTAATCAACACATGAATCTCTGATTCTGTAAAAATATGTTTTTCACTGTATGTCTCTTTTATATCAAAAATATATCAACTCGATACAAAATTCTTATCTCTCAAAAAGTTTCCAACCTTTTCAAAAATAACTTTCATTGTCTTTTATACAAAAACTTCTCTGAAGCAAAACCTAACTACTTCTTTTAACTAGAAACTGAAATAACTTAACTAAACTTGCCAAATGTCACTCGAGTCAAATTCATATAAAAAATATTACAAATCTCTTTTGAATAAAAATATTTTAGTCTTCATTTGATGTAGCATCCAACAGATACTTTCAAACATGAAGTGTGTACTTCATTTTCCCGAATTTATCCACGCTTGTCCACAATCAGCAGTTGGAAGATCGTAGCTTGTCATCTCTTTTACCATAACTCTTATTTCAATATGATCTACAAGGGAAATCTATGGAAGTCTTTCATCAATCGAAACCAGCTTACTTAGAATTTGAAAGTCTTTTGCAATCTTTTCCATTAAAATATTCTTTGTAAGTAAGTGATTTAAATGCTGGAATTTCCCATGATCCATTCTTATATCAAACAATAATTTCTTATATTCATCTTGGGGAATCAACTCCTGATTTTCATCCTAAAATGCAGGTAAACCTTTTTCAATAAATTTCTCAAACTGTTTTTTGAATCCCGGTACTTGTTTCTTCATAGCTCCAGCTTTGGCTTCAACATTCTCGATGTGTGTATGCTTTCCTAAGATTCTCCTTGCCCATTTAATGACTGTAATTATGTTCTTAATACCCATAATCCTCATATCTTCTTCTGTTAAACTATTCAAAAAGGTAATTGCATTTTTTGTTGTCTCATTCGGCTTCCTATTTAGATTCTCTCTGATTGTAGTACAACTAGTTAAAGCATCTCTAATCACTTTTTCTTTTACCCTTATGAAATCCAAATAAGGTCTGAAATTTTCAGCTTCTTTTATGATCAAATCCCACACCATGTTCTTACATCCTTGCATAGCTGCTTGCCCTGTAACTTGGTGTGCCAATTTTTTATTCGTTTCAATCAATTCTTTGTACTTCTCTTGTAAAGGTTTTGTTTCTTCATCTTTCTTCACACCTTCTTCTTTTAACCTCTGATTTTCTTCTTTCAATTCTTTAATCTCGACATCTTTCAAACTTACTTGAGACATGGCCTGTAGAATACTCTATGCACTATTCCCATCTTCAATCTGATCGGTACCTGTTTGTTGCTGGGCTAGATTTGACAAAAAAAAATTCGAATCTTCAACTCGTTTTTTTTGTTTCCCAACTAGCTTCCTTTTCAACCAATTTTAATAATCTAGCTGTGACATCATTTACTTCTTTAGATAACTCTTCTTTTTCATGCTCCAATTTTGTCAATTCAGGTCCTTGAATAAGCTGGGTGTCCGGGATTTTCGACCTCTTTCTCAACTCTTGGATTATTTTTTCTTTCTCTTTCAACAAATTTTTCCCTGCATTTCCTTCAGTGCCACTTCCAACCAAATCCATTTGCAACTTATTGATTTGTTGTTGGCGAGATTTGTTTTCTATATTTTCTTGTTTTAATTGATTATTCAACTTATCTACAACAATCCTCAATTTTTCAACCTCCAAAGTTGCTTCCAAAAAATTAGCATATATCACCTCCCCTGTCTGCCTATGTAAAATAATTTTATCAAGCGCGGTGATTTTCTTAAAATTGAACTTCATTTATGTAACTTTATCACTTGATGATATTGCCAAATTCAATGTATATTTTCCTTTATATCCCTACTGGTAACCAAATTAATATCTGACTTAACCAAGCTTCCAACATTAGGAAATAATTGGAATGTCTGCTGAGACGAAGCCTGCTTGTCTTGGCTATACTTGCTAAACATATCCGCTCTATTTTGAAATTTATTAACATCTCCCACTTCTGTAGCCTCTTGAAATGTATACTTTTGTATTCATACTTCTGGTACTTCCTCATCTATAAGTAATAACAAATCTTGTTGTTCATCTAACTTTGATTTTTTCACTTTTTCTTGTTCTCCACTCTCTGAATCGACTGCATCTTGAAAACTTCTTTTTCCTCCAATAACTGTAGTGCTCGTTGAAGTCTCTGCTTCTCCTGTACAATCTGTCAACACCAGTTCTCCTCCTTGCAGACTTATATTTTCTTCGCTTTCATATTGTATCCAGTTTTCTTTTTCTAACATTCCTTCCACTTCTTGATGAACGAAAGCTTTAGTATGATTTAACTGTTGCGTTTTCGATATGACATGAAAAGGATCATAATCGATAGCCACTTCCTTTTTAAAATCCATTTCCTCTAGCAATTTCTCTATGTACAGGATAACATATTTATTTTTTACAGTAAACGGACCTACTGTAAATGGATACTTGATATCGGTGGCTTTCTTAAAAAATAAAAAATGATTATCTTCTACAATCAGTTTTTGTCTAACAAACTCAAGGGAAAAGACCCTTAATGTCAAAACTGCTAGTAATATGTACAATTGATGCTTGAAACCATACAGTCTAAGAACAGTGTTGTCTTTTGACAAGAACCAATCTCCCACGGCCAATTTAGTATTCAACTGCATCAATGTCTTCATTTCAGGTAACACTCTAGGTAGCCTTTCTC
Source organism: Larix kaempferi (assembly GCA_027924585.1). Classification (NCBI taxonomy): domain Eukaryota; kingdom Viridiplantae; phylum Streptophyta; class Pinopsida; order Pinales; family Pinaceae; genus Larix; species Larix kaempferi. The sequence goes on from BSBM01000577.1 coordinate 8,643,004, forward strand.
CAAAAATCATGCTACATATTTCTGATAACATGTAATTCATGTAATTGAACATATTATCCTCCACTGTATTTGTGAAAATTATCTTCGGAAAAAATATTTCTTCTTGACTAGCGAACATAACCATCTTCATGAGATGGGATTGAAACCTAAACTGCCTTAAGGTATGAAAATTTTCCATCTGTAGATGAATCCTTTCAGCCAAAAATTCTTCAAACATAAGACAGGGTATCTGATTATCTTCAGCTTCAGGTGAACTAATGTTCATTCTAAATAGCAAATTTAATTTAAGCTCAGTTACCCATGCATCTATATCAAGACCTAAAAACAAATCCAACAGGGAAAGGACGATTTGGGTATTTTCATTGAAAAGACTGACATCTAAAGGATAAGGAGTTTCAATGACTTCCAAAATTGGTTTAAGGCGGAAGGCCATGAAAATTTTCTTAGTCTCGAGAGACAACTGGTGGTACAAGTCCATAATTGACCTCTCTGTTGGTAGAATTCTTCCCTACGGATAAGTCAGAATTCTCTTAAATCAAAGCAGATTTTTAACTGACTCTAAGATAAGAACAAAACTAAACAAATGCTACCTTGAATTTCCTGAACTAATTTTCACAACAAGATTACATACATTTAGAAGAGATGAAATACATAACTCACCTTTCAATTCGATGTTTGTCCCGCTTCTAACTCTCGATCCCAAAGCTCCAATGTAGAACCTGTTGAAATCAAACAAGGAACAAGCATACAAGCTTCCAAATACCTTGAAGCAAAGATTAAATTCAAATCTAGACTAGATACATTCCATGTCAGAAACTTATACAATACACATGAAATGGAAAAAGAAGACAGGTTATTCTTATTACAAACTTGAAGAATGCTTACAAAGGTTGCTTGATGTCCAAGCCAATCCTCCAGCTACAAGTGCTTCCTCCTCTAGCTATCTCCACAAGGCTGCAAGATCATAAGTTTGATACCTCTAAGAGTCCTCCCCTTTGCTCATGGAATGCCTCCCTCTTATAGTGTCTGGTAGGGTTAACCAACAAGAGAGATGGGTGGATCTAGGGAGAGTTAAGTGGATCAGGCCTACTAATCACAGAAAGTGAGTTAGGATCGAATCAGGGACCCTAATCCTCAAAAATCTCTCGAAAATCAAAATCCCACAAGCCATGGCGAAAAGGCTAAAAAAAGTGTACCGCGCCCCCAGAACAGAGCATAACGCGGTAGTACCGCGTGCTAGGGACAGAGCATAGCGCGGTAGTATGGACTACCATGCACTCATAATGGAGCAAGGCACGGTAGTTAGGGTAAATGAAGTCTTAGCTGGGTTAATTCTTGACAGGGAGGATTTGCCTTCAAGAATTACTCATCATTTTTCTCTTCTGGGTGTTTCAAGCAGTAGGGGAAGTGTCGTCAACTGTTTTTATGGTGAAGATGCGACACTGTGGAATATGGAGGTATAACAGATGCCCCCTAAAGTGTGAGGTCAGAAGGGACTGATGGCTGAAAGACTATACAAATATTGTGCGGAGATAGCATTGAGGAGAGCAACAAGGAGCTGAAACAAAAACAAGATGTTAGATATACCACCGAGGCGGGCATCCCCATGCTCAAAAACAAATGACTCAAAGCATGGATTTCGACCAACACATTGCAGATCCATGAGTACCGAGATGATATAGACTGTGGACAGATCATGGCTACTATGAACAGGCGTAGATCCATGAGATAGTAATAACACAGCCACGACCAATACAAAAGTGGATCTGTGTGACAATACAAAGGACATCTCCATCGCAACCTGGATGCAATCAAGATACAAAGGTGTGCCCAGGCTCTTCTACTCGATCACAAATGATACGAATCTAGCCATGTGATTACAAAGTTTTGAAGTCGAACATGGTAGAAACCATTTGATTACCAGTCAATGATGTGAACCGTTAACAAATGTGAGGGAAATCGCCAATGATGACGATGATCCCCAAGGTATCTGAAGTACATCTCAACGAAATGCAAATAGATGAGTTGATGTTGAGCATGCGAGAGATTGTTCGATCAGAGGTCAGTGATGTAAACCTATTGTCGAACATGAGGAAACCTACCATTGAGGCATGCAGGTACCAAGGTACTAATGGTTGATTCCTAAGTCTAATTCCCGGATAGTGATTTTTGGTGTCGATGGGAATAGACTTGTCGAAGGTGGGCCATAATGATTCCCACATCATCGACACGAAATCGGAACGAACGATAAGATGATGCAACAATGGAGTATGTACTGACACAGCGGAGGCCTAACACAATGAACGACTCTGAACAATGCAACCCTTTGAACATATAACGGCACCTAATAGGACTTGGCAGTAGAGATTATTGATAGAAGAGGATAGAGACCGAATGAGTAGGATCGTGGCCAAGGAGACGACTCAGGATGATGACCATAACTCAGTGAAAAATAGATACCCATTATAGACAAGGGACAGACACATGCCATGTTCAAAGGTAACAACTGACAAGCTGCCAAAATAAACTTGACTTGTTCCCCATATTCCCCCGACATGATAGACGAGTACCTCTTTATTGTTTTGTGAGCTTGAAGAGGATAAAAGATGCTCGGTATAGCTCATCTCATAGACGAGTCCAATCTCACATATTTTACGAACCTGGGAAAGGAGGGGTTCGTCCCAAAGTGGGTCCTTCGATGTTAAATTTTAACGAGTCCAAGGAAGGAAAAATCGGTAGTTTTTCACATTTAGAGAGCCTGAAAAACTTAAAGGAGGTTCCAAAGTGTACTTTTTCGTAAATTTAGTCTCTCGATCCCGAAAAAGTGTAAAACAATTCCCAAGAGAACTCTCCCATCCAAAATTGACCGAGGTATACCTTTCTCGTAAATAGTCTAGACGGGCCGAAAAAGGGGTAACCTATCACTGAATAGAAGACCTTTCAAATACTTTTACAAGTGTAAAAGAGTCAAGATCACTTGGCAATCTTTTCAATTTTAGGGAGTCTGAAAAGAGCTTAACTATGGACTCCAATGGCCTTTTTCGTAATTTTTAATTATTCTGGTCCGAAAAGAGAATAAAATACAACCAGGATAATACTTTCCTCATCGTTTAACGAGCATGAGTAAAGCCGACCAGACTTGACACCATTTACTTGAGTTTGACAAGCACGAGATGGGTGTAAAAGCGCTTGGAATATTTTTAAAGTTTTAATCCAGAGCACGAAAAAGATAAAGTAGGCTCAAAATGAAGGTCAAACAATACATGAACGCCAGTGTGAATATATTGTCTTTAAAGGAGATCCTATCAATAAGTGCTCATAAAACCAGATATTAGTAATGTGAAATGAGTTTTATTTTAACTAGATAAAATAATGAGTAAAAAATGAGTGAAAAAGCTATATAAAGGATGGGTAAAAGTAGAAAGTTACCATTTCACTTGTGTATTTACCAAAAGAGGATATTTTACCCATTTGAGGAGCAAAACTTCAAGAGTTCATATCTGGAGATTCGGGGCACCATTTCAACAGCCGTCTGCGCTAGGTAAGAGCTTTTAAGCTTCTCTTTCATTTCATGTATGAACAACTCGTTTTCAGTAGGAAAAAGTAATTTTTTGGGCAAGCCCTATTAGGCAAAAATCGCCCTCCACAATACCACGTGGGGGCTATATCGGGAAGTGTGTTACTGTGTAACAGTACCGCGCTGTTAAGTTAAACAGAGGCACGGTACTGTGCAATACCGCGCAGTCAAATTTTACCCAGGCGTGATAGAGGCAAAACTTAGGATGAAAAAATCATTTTTTCCAAAATTTCTAGCTGAGATTAAGTTGTTAAATAGTTACTGAATGTTTCCCATAACTTTTTGTAGGTGTTTGAAACTTGTTTGGAGCAAAATGGTCCATTGGAAAGAAAGAGAACATGAAGCGGATGATTTGGAGGCTGAAAATGGCCAAAGGACTGTGACTGCATTGCGGGAATGTGGTTTGTTAAAAATTTTCAAGACCAAGGGTATCCGCAAGCAGGCAAAGCTTCTCACCCACATTATTCAAATGTGGGATCCCGACATTCGGGCTTTCCGAGTAGGAGAACACATCCTCGAAATTCAACTCGAGGACATTTACTTTCTCACAGGCCTCTCAAAAAGAGGAGCCCGAGTGAATTTTACTGGATACGCAGCCTCGGAGGCGAGCACAGATGCTTTGATTGCTCGTTACTGCCGTCAGGGATCGGGGAAGAAAAGCGACAAAGTGGTCATCAAAGACATTATAGAACTTCCTGTAAAAACCATTTTGTTCACCATCACACGTGCAGCAGGGAGTATAGGTCCCCATCAGGCATCCCGTACACAGATGAACCTTGCAGTGGATTGTATGGCAGGAACAGTATTTAACTGGTGTGAGGTGGTGTTGACCAATCTCAAAGAGTAGGTGAACAAGTGTAGGGTTGGAGAGAATTCCCAATTTGGTTATGGGAGCATCCTAGTCACATTCTTTTTGGTGAGGGTGCCATTGTTGCGCCCACAGATATCTATGCCCCCCCGTCCACCTACCGAGCCATGGATGGCTCGATGGAGTGATTATGCAGGACGTCTCGGGGGACCTCAGTGTTTAGCCTTTGGTGAGGATTTCTTCTCATGGCTCTAGGATCAGATAGTGATGATCAATGACTACCCCTATGTAGGGGTGGACTTCTGCGAGAACATAGACTTGGCACTGCCAGAAGATGAGGATTGGGACAACTCAGGTATGACCTTCATGGATATATTTTTCTTTTTTGAATATATGATTTTTATTGCTTTTTTAGAATGTGTAAAAGACTTTAATGTATGTACGTGTGCATGTCGCAGATCGTGGACCACAGAGACCGGCTTGGTACTCGCCATTACATCATGGTGGTGTTGATCGCCAGGCCGCTCCAGACGAGGAAAAAGACGAAGATGAAGTGGGAGGGGTCCAAGAAATAGAGAGGAACTTGCAGGGTTTAACCCATGGTATTCCTTCTATGAGGGTGGACGACATCCCCTTGCATCTTCAGTGGCATACTGTAAGTGTGCCTAGGCATATCGGCCGACTCCTTCATAGGGTGGCTCGAGCTGTAGTGTGTTATCACCAGTAGCGTGAGGAATCTGACGAGGGACATGATAGATCTCCCAGATCTCCTTAGATGGTCTTTTTGTCTTTTTGCGGCATGTATACAATATATAGTCTTTGAGAGCCAAATTTTTGTACGGGATTTGGTCCCAAATTTTGTCTTTAACACAAACTCTATGTATTTGGAAAAACATTCTTATATACAGTGATATGGACCTATTTTCATGATCTATTTATTTACAATGACTTGTGCATTTTATTTTTTGTGATGTGTTTATGTATGGGCAAGATGCCAATCCAAAATGTAATTAGCTAATGAATCAGCTATACAATTGAATTCCCTTGGTACATGCTGATATAAAATGAAATTAAAAGATGATTCCAAGAGGTGTACCCTCCGAAATAAATGAAGTAGGATAGGATCGTGAATTGTGTAAACACGGTTCAGATGAGAAACCATGAGCTGGGAGTCTAAAAAGACTGATAGGGAGTCAATTCTCAGTGAAGCAACCTCCGTCAAGAGTTCGATGACTACATGGTACTCTGCGATATTGTTGGTTGCAGGACCCAAACAATTGGCTCCTGAAGATATCAACTTGCCAGTGGGAGAATAGATTACCCATGCTGTGGAAGCGAGATTCCGGGTATGCCGGCTTGCACCGTCGGTGAATCCGAAGTAGGCAGACATCTGCGCATAAAATCACGAGTCAAAGTAAGAGTGGATACATGAGGCCCGTACGCATACCAAAAAGATGAGTAAAAACAAGCTAAGTACATTATGTACAAAAAGTAACCTGCGTAGGGAAACCTTATGCGTAGAAGCGTTTGAGGTATAGCCCATTGCGGGGCCGTGCCAATGGCGTGCCATCACAATCGACAAGTTCATAGGCTTCTTTTTCCAAGACACATTTTACAACAAAGGGGTCGTACCACATAGATTCTAGTTTTCCTTTTTCGAGTTTATCGTGCATTTGATCATATGTGAGTACGAGGTCACCTTCATTGAAAACCCGAGGTTGAACGGATTTTTCATACTGAGCTTTGACGCATTTTTTATGAGCTTCGTTGGCTAAAGCAGCATCGCGGCGTGTTTCATCTAGCTTGGCTAGGTATAGAAACCGTTCCTCTTCGGAAGTGGTGTGGGGAAGTAGCTCTATGGATATCTTAAGTGATGGAATTTCACATTCAATCGGTAAAATGGCTTCTAAGCCATACACCAGTTGGAACAGTATAAACCCAGTAGCACTTTTAACTGAGGTTCGGTATGCCCATAGTCCTGAAAATAGAGCTGAGTGCCAGTTGGATTTCTAAGTACCCACAATACGCTGAATCATTCGTTTCAGGACTTTGTTAATGGCTTCAACTTGGCCATTGGCTTGTGGGTAGTATGGGGTTGCATTTTCATGGCGAAAACCCAACTTGGTACTTAGTTCCTCGATCATATGGTTCCTGAAGTGGGAGCCATGATCGGTTACAATGGATTGGGGGACACCAAATCTAGCTATAATGTGATTGAATATGAATTGTGTTGTTGTTTTGCCGTCCTCGGCATAAGTAGGCATTGCTTCAGCCCATTTTGTGAAATAGACAACAGCTACTATGACATAGCTATGCCCCTCGGCTGAAGTGGGCTTACAGTGCATGAAATCTATGCCCCATTTGGAAAAAGGGCCGACGGCAATAACAGGATGGAGTGGAGCAGGGTGTGAGCGTGTTTTACTATGAAAGAATAGACATGGTGGACACTTCTTGACTGTTTCAATGCAGTCTTTGAAAATTGAGGGCTAGAAGTATCTTGCTCGCAGTATTTTTTGGGCCGTAACCATCCCAGAGAGATGACCACCACATGCTCCCACATGGCAGTCATTAAGAACACGTTCCACCTCATCTAGGGTCAAACAACGTCGAAGAACGGTGTCAACACCATGTCGATAAAGAGTATCATTGACTATGAGTTAGTATTTGGCGTGATGTCGGATGCGTCTACGTTCATCGCGAGTGAGGTTGGGGTGGAAGCGTTGGGTTTGGAGATATAATAGAATATCCCCGTACCACGGATCAGACATGCTAATGAGGAACAACGATTCATCAGGAAGAGAATCGATGGGCTCGGATTGCTCAGTAGCATGGGGCAAGTTACAAATCAACTCAACAAAGACCAAAGACTTCTTAGACTTGGCTTTGACAAATTCCAAGTCAAATTCTTGAAGGATAATGATCCAATGAGAATATTTTCCCCCAAGCACTTGGCGCGTGAGGATATAATACATTGGATTGAAATCAGCTATAATAGTGGTCCGGCGGAGTAGAATGTAATGACGAAATCTATGGACAGCAAAAACTGTTGCCAGAGCCAGTTTTTCAACATGTGAATAACGAGTTTCGAAGTCGAGAAGACTCTTACTAAGATAGTATACCACATGTTCTATGTCGTTTTGGTCTTCCTGGACTAGCACCATGCCGATGGTGGAAGTCGAAGCTGCGAGATAAAGAATGTAATCCCATGTGTAATCGGGGTGTTGGATCACAGGATCTTTGGTTAAGGATGCCTTTAGATTATCAAAGGAGCATTGGGCTTTGTCATCCCAGATAAAGGGAACGTTCTTCTTGAGAAGCCTCATATAGCCTTTTGTTATCTCGAAAAGATTACAGATGAAACGACGTAGAAAGTTTGCATGCCCTTGCAAACTTTGAAGTTCTGGAATATTTGTGGGGGAAGGAAGGGCTAAGATAGCTTCTACCTTCACAGGATCTAAACATATCCCGCTTTTGGAGATTATGAACCCCAAAAGTTTTCCGGCTTATACGCAAAAGATGCACTTATGCGGATTCAAACGTATATTGTAGCGACGACACCTTTCAAAAATGGCACTTAAGTGGTCAGGATGGTCTTCTCGGGTCCGAGAGTGAGCGGGAAGATCATCAAGATATGGTTCTACAATATGTTTGATGTCGTGAAATGCGTAGGACATCGCCCATTGGAAAGTTGCCCCGGCATTTTTAAGGCCAAAAGGTAACTTTCGATATGCAAAAATCCCCCAAGGGCAGATAAAGGTTGTTTTGTGCTGGTTGGCTAGGAGGATATCGATCTGATTATAGCCAGAAAAGCCATCCTTAAATGAAAAGATGACACTTCCAGCACAATTATCGATTATCTGGTCGATGAACGGAGTTGGGTAGTTGTCTTTTGGACAAGTTTTGTTCAAGTCGTGGTAATCAACATAGACTCTAATTGTTCCCTGTTTCTTGGCTACGGGAACGATGTTAGATACCCATTCTGTCAATGGGACAGGATAGATACAACCATCATGCAAAAGTTTTTCAACTTCTGCTTTAATAGCGGCTACCTTACGAGGATGGATGGGTCGAAGTTTCTGCCGAACAGGTCGGGTGCCAGGGAAGGCTGGAATTTCATGGACCACAATCGAGGGATCTATTCCTGGCATTTATTCATAACTCCAAGCAAAAACATTGCGGAAGGTTTTGAAGTAGGCACTATAGAACTCCATTTCGAGGGGAGTACATGTTTTTCCAATGTGTATGTTTTCCACGATACCAGGCTTCACTGGAATATCTATGGGAGTGGTTGCCATAAGATTATCCAAGTTTCCTTCGGAAAATACTTTGTCGAGGGAAGTGGGAAACTTGGTTTGAACCATCCCAGGTGAAGTACTGGGTTTTGTATTGGGATTAAGCGTCTGAATGGTGGGGAATGAAGATCGATGATGAAAATATCCCCATGGTGGCTCATCACCGCACATGACCTCCATAATTGATTCGTCAGTGGGAAAAATCAAATTAAGAGGATCGATAAGTGGTGGGTATGAATGAGTCTCAGACGAGAGTTGTGCCACGGTGTGATGGGTAGAACAGTCGACCCAATCGGTGGCTAATTGGATCACTTCATATGCTATGAGGTTTCTATTTAAAGGCATGGAGTTGCCTTAGTATTCAATCTAAACAGGACTCAGAATCACCCATGAATCATTGGAAAAGGTGACATTTGATGAAATCATGTTGACTGGTTGAACATGGGTCCCCAGCTCTGGAAAAACTCCAATAAGGGAAGAATCCTTCATGAGACCAACACCAATGTCTTGGAACCGGTACTGAGGTTGATCCAATAACGGGACGGTGCTGGAGGAGTTTGGATGGGAGTCTGGGATATAGTAATCAAGTTGATCAATGGTGACAATTTTCCCTTCATGAGGAAATTGCACAATCCGAATGACTGTAGATGCTATGGCGGTCATGGCGTAAAACCAGTTCCGGCCAAGTAAAAGATTGTAATCCAATGGTGCATCTATGACTTCAATGTGTACGGATACTATTTTGCCCCCCAGTTCAACACCAATTGAGGGAATGAGTCCATAAGGTTGAAAACCGTGTCCATCAAATGCCCTGAGAGTAGTGGGAGAAGTCGTGACTTTGGGTGAGCCTAAGGCTCTCCAGCAATTCAAAGACATAATCGACATGGAGGCACCTTCATCTAACACTGTGCGATGGATGATATTTCCACGGATTTTTGTATGAACCTAAAAGGCTAACTGGTGAGAAAGTCGAGGTTTGGCGTGCTCCAAGTTAAACATAATAGAGTTTGAAGTATATGGGTCCATTGCCCCCAGTGCTGAAAGTAAGGTTCTACGCTGCGTGGGGCAGTGTTGAAGAACCTCGAGAGTCGACATGGCGCAAGGTGCTTGAGCTAAATCCTCAACGATGTTGTAATTTTGGGCAGCTCGTGCATTGGGATTAAATGTCACCTTTCGTATGGTGCCCTTTGGTGGGCGTAGCACTGTGTCTGTAAGCGGTCTCTCGATATGGAGATGGCCGGTAGGGGGAGGAATAGAATTCGGATCTTCAACAAGAGATTTTCCTTTGGCTATCTTTGATTGTTTGTTTGAACTTGGAGGATTCTCATATGTCTTTGAACGAGTGGTTATATGAATCTCCTCATTGCTTGTCATCAGGATTTCACGATTTGTGGACGTCTCTCCGTAGGTAGGGTTGGTCGGGTTGCCCCCCTGTGGGGTTTCTTGGGAAACCATCTGCTGTTGATGTTGAGGGAAAGGGTCAGTTAACACTGCCGGGCGAGAGGATCCTTTAACGAATTTGTTGACCTCATCCTTGTAGGGACAGTCACGCATGTAGTGATCATCTTGACAAATTAGGCAGGGAAACTTAGCCTTTTGGCGTGGTTTCTGGTCATTGTGGGTGGTTTGTGGCTTGGGGTTCTCCTGCTAGTTCTTCTTGGATTTACCATGATTGTTTTTCTTCTTTCCTCTGGATGGTTGTGACGTAGATTGAACTACGTTCACTTCGGAGGAAATAGCAGGAGAAGTAGTAGCTTTTGAAGCAGCCTGAGGTAGAGCGGGGGAAGCAGAAGCTTGTTGTCCCGTCGAGTTGGTAGTAGGTTGGGCCTTGACTAAACCGATAATACCATCAATGGGGGGTTCAGTGGTAGGTTTCGTTAGATCAGTGGTAACGCGGGCGGCATGGGGAAGAAGTTCATGTAATGTGCCGGATTGGGTGTATACCAAATCCATGTACTAAGCAGCCGAGATGGCTTGTTCTTTTATAACCGGTCTGTGCATAGTGATATCTCTGGCTATGGGAGGCAAAAAGGATTTCATGAACCAATCAGCGAGTAGCTGATCTGGAATGGGTGGCTTAATTAGCCTCCGGCGTCGACGCCACTCATGGATGTGATCCGAAATATGTGTAGACGTGGTTTGACGCAGTGAGGTTAACAGTTCTGTTCCAATCTCGTACCGGATGGGGAGCTAGAAATGGGTCGGAAACTACATAGCCAAGGTGTTGAAATCACGGAAAGAGTGTTGTGGCAGCTCGATGTACCATTTTTCTGCCGTGCCGGTAAGCGTACGTTGGAAGAGCCGTAGTCGAATGGAATCGTCCATCAAGGAGTTGGATGAACACCAAAGATGGAAGGTCATTACATGATTCTTGGGGTATTCCCCGGGCTTAGGATTGAACTTAGGAATGTCTGATGGAAGTTTGGCTGGAATGGGTGGCCAGTGAGGTTCATGCCATATAGGATCGTTAATGAGCCTTGACAAATCAGGTAAGTCTAGCATGGCCAAAAATGGAAGTTGACGATTAGTCTACATGTATGAGTAATAACCGTGCGGTGAAGAGAAACCTGGGGGGCCCTGCATAGCGTACTGTTGCGTGTTATACCCATATGTCTTTCCCCGGGGGTACTGCTGGAAGTTCTATGGGTAGTAAGCCATCTGGTTAACCGGTTGAGTGTTGATAACCGGTTGGTGGATGTTCTGCTGAGTGGGGATGGTAGGTATGGTACCCTGGGGTTGCTGAAACCCAGGAATGGTTGTTGTTCCTGGTTGGGGAAAAGTTCCTTGGAGTTGTTGTGTTCCAGGGATCGTACCACTGTATTGAGTAAGTGGAGGGTTTCCCATAGCAGGGTTGGGGGGTGGCTGCGATGGTGGTGTCCATGGAAGGCTCGTTTCTCCTTGAGGAGCGTGTGGAAATTGAAGGGATGGGTTCCATGGAGTTGTAGTAGTTGAAGGGTAAGGGAAGCCAGAATTCAAGTTGGGGGGAATCTGAGATTTCCCCCCAGCTTGGTTCCAGTTTCCAAATAGTGAGTACCCCCCACTCTATGGTATTTGAGATTCCCAAGAAGGAAGCATACCTGACGGGGGATGTCGAGGATGAGGCCTGGTTGGAATGCCAGTATAAGGTTTCCCGCTGCCAGGTGTGTTGTACATACCATACTGAGCAGATGCTGTTGGTTCGGAGGGTTGTTGGATGGAGCCAATGGATTGTCCTCCAATAGATGGGTTGGATGGCCCTATAGGAGGAGGTTGTTGACTAGGAACGAGGTTCCCAACAAAGGGTTGTCCTCCAACTGGTTGGGTTGATGGCCCACCAGGGGGAGTTTGGTTGTTGGAGTTGGGGACCACTGCAGTCAGTTGTCCACCTCCTGAGATAGTGTAAATAGTGGTCGAAGGTGATCCTCCAGTCAAAACGTAAGATCCAGCAGTATGACTTGGTGTTCTTCCGCCGCTAGCCAAATATGATAGTGTCGATTGGCCAACGGCGCCAAAAGTGTCAATTTGTGGAGGGGGTCTTCCATATCTGACAGGCGAGGATGGAGGAAAAACTGGGTTATCCCTCATAGAATGTGCACCAAAAATGGGTGATGGAAACAAATGTGGGGAATTTAACCCAGGGGTATCGGTGTCATCCATAGCATGTTCAATGATAGGAGGACCATCGAAGACTGGGTCCGGGTTCATGTCCTGGAAACGTAACGTTTGAAGGTCCGGAGCCATCTGCTTAGCAGTGATGCAACTCTATGCTAGACGGGATGTTGGGACCCTGATAGTTAGAAGGATGAGTAACAGGGGGATATCTAGAGGCTGTCGAGAGCATTTTCTCTATGTCTCATTTAAGCTGTGCCGATGCTAATGGGGAATTTGCTAGACTAACCATACTAGACTAGATGAAAGCCATGAATTCATGTCCCGGAGGGAGGTTGGGGAGAGATATGGTACGAGGTACATTGCTGGAAGAACTGGTTTCCTGCGGATGAACGCTGGGTAGCGTAGTGATAACAGGCGGAGGCCCCGCCTGGGAAGTGATGAAGCCATAATCAGGTTCAAATGGTGTGTCAGGAAGTCGAGTATCTTCAATAATTTTGACGTACCCGCCCGGGACTGAAATGAAGCCAGGTATATCCTAGTCGGATCCTTCGGTGGTGCCAACAAATCCGTCTGTGTCATCGTGAAAAGTTTTTGGTGGAAGGGAAGTGTTGAAATCAGGTAGGAGGATGACCTCTGGTCTAGTATTTTGGGCTGTACTAGATTCAGCCACTGTAATGTTGTCCACTGTGGCAGATATATCTAGAATAACAGTGGGTGAAGTGACAGTGGGAATCTCAGATATGCTAGTGGTTACAGAAGCTGCAAGATATTCTGAGACTATGCTGTGAGTAACAGTTACAAGCGGAACTGAAGATGTAGTATGTATCAGTGGTGGAATATTCCCTCGACCAGCACCGCGGCCAGGAGGAGTAGGAATGCGTGATGCAGGTGGACCAGAGGTCTATGGCGGTGGTGGTGGTGGAGGGCTTTTGCCCTGTACTTGTCGTGATCTTCGTGGTGGTTCTGACATGATGACAGGAAAATGAAATCCAGGGGTAGTTTCGTAACAAAGAACTCAAAAACTCTAATGTAGTCGAGTGTGCAGAAGAGGAGCTAGAAAAAGCAAGGCTCGCAGGCCAAAAAAGCAAGCTCTAAAATCTATACTAAGACCGGTGTCCTAGTAAGTGAGCTGATAAAAAGAATGGCCAGAATGCCAACAAGCAGTCACTAAAAGGAAAAAATGACCCTCTATAAAGATGAGATAACAATCAAACTCCTAACTAAGAGCTGGAGACCTCAACAAGCTGTATCCTTCGCAAGGTGATGAAATCCAAGTCGAACAATACAACATGAGAGACCAATATGAGAATGATATCCCTCTACCGAAAGGGATCCTGGGTAAAAGAGCCCTAGTAGAATAGTCACTAAGCTACCTCGTTCATGACACGTTGGAAAAGGTTTTGGGCACTTCTACCTTCCGAGGGAGACAATGATCGATGTTGCCTTAGGGCTAAGTGGAGTGCGGCATTCCACAGAGTCCATCCGGTTCTCAATCTCGCGGCCGTTTAACCCTTGAAATTTAAAAACAATCAGGAGGCCCCTCCACAAACTGGATGTGACCATGTCAATAAATACTAGAGGATTTTAGTTCCCTAGAGGACAACAACTATGTCTCAGATGAAAATGACAAGGGGGAATTATTTTGATGCCTATCCCCGGTGTCCTACCTAACTACCAAATTCTTTTGATTTCCTCAAGTGAGGTTAATGTTGGTTTAGTTAGGGAGATTAATTTTAGTGGTTGTATTACTCAATCGGGTAAATGGACATGAAACTTGGTGGTGTTATGATGACCCAAACCATGCAAGTGAGAATGAATCGAAGTAAGCCTTGTATTCGATGAAAACTAGCTATGGAAGAGAGAGAGTTCTTCGATCATAAATGCATGAAAACTTCCACAAGCAATTCAAAACCAAAACAAAAGATTTTTTGTTTTCTTTTTGTAAATAGAGCCAAACTGAAATAAACACTTCTTTCCAATTCACTAATTTCACTGCTAAAATGCTTCAAAAAATGAGAATTCCTGTGGCAAATTTCAATGGTTTACTTCCTAATACACAATGATGCTACTAGACCATTTTAATCAAAATAACACAAATGTTTTCCAATGATAACTTTCAATATGGATTTTAATGAAAATAATGGAAATACTGTGACTATGAAAGCTACACAATTCAGTGACAGAGATTAGTAGTAATGGTCTGGTTGTGATGGGAAGATCAAACCGATGCACTCAAAGTGAAGGGGTGACCCTATGTGCCAATAATGCCACTAATTCACACAATAATCAAGCTCACAACAAGGAAATAAACACACCACACAGACTATATAATGGACAGGATGATAACAGGCAACAGAAAACACTAACTAAGGCAGAGAAAGATGAAAAATGACTCAGGAAACCAAGCAGGGGAGAAAAAATGACAGTAAGCAGACACTACCGCGTGTCAGAATAAGGCTCTAGCGCGGTACTGTTAAACTACTGCTCTGGTACTAACTCAGGAGACGCGGTACTACCGTGCTATCGTCAATGCAGAGGGATTTGTACTATGGAAAAGTATGGAAAAGCACAACTTTTGAAAAGGAAGATGCAATTTTCAGGGTTGCTGCAAACCCAGGGGACTCAGTGATCACACAGAGAGGAAAAATACAGAGAGGAGGGGTGAATAAAGGTCAAAAAGACCAAAATTCAATAGTGGTTTGAAGAGAAAGAAAAAGTCACAATCAAAAGATGGATGACAGTGAACTGAATCAATCAAATGAAGTTCAAACCAACGGAGTCACCATTCTTGTTGGTAGAATTCTTCCCTATGGATAAGTCAGAATTCTCTTAAATTAAAGCAGATTTTTAACTGACTCTAAGATAAGAACAAAACTAAACAAATGCTACCTTGAATTTCCTGAACTAATTTTCACAACAAGATTACATACATTCAGAAGATATGAAAGACATAACTCACCTTTCAATTCGATGTTTGTCCCGCTTCTAACTCTCGATCCCAAAGCTCCAATGTAGAAGTTGTTGAAATCAAACAAGGAACAAGCATACAAGCTTCCAAATACCTTGAAGTAAAGATTAAATTCAAATCTAGACTAGATACATTCCATGTCAGAAACTTATACAATACACATGAAATGGAAAACCAAGACAAGTTATTCTTATTACAAACTTGAAGAATGCTTACAAAGGTTGCTTGATGTCCAAGCCAATCCTCCAGCTCCAAGTGCTTCCTCCTCTAGCTATCTCCACAAGGCTGCAAGATCATAAGTTTGATACCTCTAAGAGTCCTCCCCTTTGCTCATGGAATGCCTCCCTCTTATAGTGTGTGGTAGGTTTAACCAACAAGAGAGGAGGGTGGATCTAGGGAGAGTTAAGTGGATCAGGCCTACTAATCACAGAAAGTGAGTTAGGATCGAATCAGGGACCCTAATCCTCAAAAATCTCTCGAAAATCAAAATCCCACAAGCCATGGCAAAAAGGCTAAAAAAAGTGTACCGCGCCCCCAGAACAGAGCATAATGTAGTAGTATGGACTACCGCGCACTCATAATGGAGCAAGGCGCGGTAGTTAGGGTAAATGAAGTCTCAGCTGGGTTAATTCTTGACAGGGTGGATTTGCCTTCAAGGATTACTCATCATTTTTCTCTTTTGGGTGTTTCAAGCAGTATGGGAAGTGTCGTCAACTCTTTTTGTGGTGAAGATGCGACATTGTGGAATATGGAGGTATAACACTCTCGGAAAAACTCTCTGGCTCAGGCATTTTGGACACATGGACTTCTAAGGCATCTCTCACAAGCAAGGGTTCTATTTGACAAACAATTCTACTTTTTGGGGCATTCATAATAGCTCGCTCGGCTTCAGAGTAATTTGACACACACCATGACAAAAATTTTGGGAATGAGACAATCAAGGATAATTTTGGGGGTGAAATTTAGCCCATCGGCTATTTTTCCATGTTTTCTTCCACAAAAAGAGTTGCCAATTTGCATTTTTTGAAGCCCTATTTCTCCCAATTTTGATGGGGTAAAATTTTTTCACTCTAAAAATCGCCAAATTATTATATAAACTATAGAAAATCCTTAGAAATTGAAATAATTTTAGAAAAATATCGCCAAATATTTTATAGTTGGCATTCTAAGAATTGGTAAGATTTGCCAAGGTTTATACACTTTTAAATAAGTATGGGTCCTTAAAATTATCCCTGGAGACAATTTGGTCAGGAAAAAACGAAAAAATAGGGATGACTGATTAACTCTGTGTACGTTTAGACTTCCTTCCAGCAAATTCTTCAACCGCATCTTAATTTCTGCCACTGATAACCTAAGGAAGGTATCAAAAATATCCCTATCTCTATCCTCCATAACATCTTTAACCTTATCTTCATCTACGTCATGGACTATTTCCATTCTTATTCCTTATAAACAAACTTAAAATATTATTAGTTTGAAGTTATAAGGGCCTACCTGTCGCTGACAACCATGTGCTTCATCCTGCTTTGTCCCTTTCTGTTATGCCCACTTGTCTAGAACCTTCTAGCACTGACAATGCAAAGATAAATGTCAACTTTATCGGGTTTCTTTGCTATATATAACCCACTTTCTTTATCTTCCGGGCATCTTTTCGGGCATTTATTTTTCCTAACTATTGATCTCACGTGCCATAATCTTGACCGTCAGATTTCATGTCCTTTTTCCACTTGATAACTTATTTATTCCTATCGTCCGATCACTCTCATATTTCAAATCTAGACCATTGGATCCCAGTGGTAATCTCACGAAATACAACTTCACGGTCCCGGAAGGTGGTTTCTGGAACCAGCTTTACCAAAAGCAGACTAATCCAATGCTTCCACGTGTCTAGCAGTTTTATTTTTCGCATCCAGTACCTCTTCTATCTGCCGTGCATCTTCCCGATGCGTCAATCATCTAGGACCGTTGATCCTCTCCTGCTACACATCTACAGTGGAAATTTGCAAAGTGTTTAACCTTTCAAACTTTCCCGCTGGTGGGCTCCATATCACTATCTTTCACGCACCTCTAAATTTCATCACCGTTGATTTAATTTACCTGCAATCCAAGCCTTTGATTCACTTGAGATTTGCACTACGATTAAATCTTTTATCTTGATCCATCAGATCTTCTATCATAAATTTGGACCATTGATTTTCTACAACCCTTTCATCTGCCATAGTGGTTTCATGTGCTGTCAAAATGGTTTTATATACCACTTTCCTTGCTTGCGGAGTGCTCTCTAGCTGCCACCTATCGAATGTTATTACCTTCCGCGACCACTTATACTCCCTTCTGTCCCGCGCATGTTAGCAATGCGACAACAAACGAGGACCATTGATTTCTTTCTTGGGCTCGATCAACGGTGCATCTTTGTTGGCTGCTTTTCTGGGCAGACCCGGGTTTTAATGAAGCGCAGCAACAAAACCCCTTGGCGCACTGGCCCTTTCGGCAACGAGCTGCGCAGCAGCTCGAGGTCTCACCCGAAGTGGCTATGGGGGGGTTAAGGAATCAGGTTTCCTTAACCGTGGTGACGCGGAGATTGTTCTGTATCTCTTCTTCTTCCTTTAATATCGGCGGTCGGACCTTCCCGCAGGCCGCTCAGCGCAGCTGCGTGGATTCCTTCCTTGGCAGGTCTACTGCGCAGTTTCTCCTCTCTAACGCAGCAGGCAACTATCCCTTGGATCGACGCGCTAGACACTTCCTCGCCCTTCACATCCAGCACAGTAACGCAGTCTGCCCTCGCCGCAGCGACCGTGCGTTACTACTTCTTTAGTACTTAAGACACTTATAGTTATCAAGGGATCTTTCCAACTCGCTCAAACAGTCACAAAGATAAGACAGAAGTCTTGCATACACAAATAATGAACTCTAAATAGTGATCATTCACGCAAACATAATACAAGAAGATATAAGTGAAGCTCATCTCCTCGAGGAAAACCACGTCCACGGGAGCGTTATATTAACCAGAAAATGATAGAGTTATACAATATGCTGCGCACACAGCTGCAGCCTTAGATCTTACAGGAAACTCCTCGCACACAGCTGGGAGCCCTTCTCTCAGTCAAGTCTCCTCTCTATGGAGATTACAAAGGCACAGACGTCGACTCAGACTGTCTGGCAACTCAGGGGTTAGCT
The DNA here is from genome assembly GCA_027924585.1 of Larix kaempferi. Lineage (NCBI taxonomy): Eukaryota > Viridiplantae > Streptophyta > Pinopsida > Pinales > Pinaceae > Larix > Larix kaempferi. The sequence continues at coordinate 8,661,417 of BSBM01000577.1, forward strand.
CCTCGGCTATCCGATTTCCTCTCTAGTTCTACGCACTGGGTAGAAAATACAGTGAAGGATAATCAACACATGATCTATCCTTTAGACTGGCTCTCTAACAGTCTAGTATCTAACTCTCTAATTCTCCAAAGGGAAGGAACTGAAGGAACCTCTACCCATTACAATGATTCATATATATAGGTGGCCATGACGGTCACACCTTTACAAAACTGTGGGCCTTTCCCAACAGTGATTCCCAAAAACCCTAACCACGCACATGGCTAGGTGTACTGTAGGCGCCGCTTGCAGTCACGTCGCCGCTTCCTGCAGGCTCCATGAATTCCGGCGCAGATTGTGGGTATGGGCGATCATCCTTCGCCTTCAATGCTCTGGTCCGTTGCTCCTCCTTGATCCGAGCAACCATAACTTCTGTACTAAGCCTTTAAATGAGGGTAGCTGAGCCCTCTACTCCATCGCCTTATTTATTATGGTAGCTGAGCCACCTTCATTCTTCGATGACGTGCGCGCGAGCTCCGCAATTTCCGGTCTGTGATCTGCGCTGAGATCATCCATCTGGCACCGTACTGCGCACCGTCTCCTTCTTACCCAAACTTAGTGCTTGTCCCAAAATTAGCACTTTCCTTCCATACTCGTGCTTTTTCCCAAAATTCGCAGCTTCTACTATAGCTGCGACCTTGGCCCCAACAATCTTGCATGGTGGTTAGCATTTGCAATATTTGATCTCGGACTATAGTTCTTTTGGCATCCTTTTACTTATTTTGGTCAATTTTTTTATGTTTTCTTTTGAAACTTTTTTTTTGTTCTTTTTAGCACAACTATTTACCATTTTATGCTCCATTTAACCACAAAATCATAGAACTAGAGACCTTTTCTTGGGAATTTCTCATCCAATTATAGAATTTTCAAATATTTTTCTACCATACTCCATTATTTACACTGTGAAAACTAGGTGCTAACAACTAGCTCCAATCGAGGATGATATTCTCCATGTGAGGTAGCAAAAAACCTCGTAGACCAAGTGCCTGATCCATTGGGTTGTTTTCAAATTTTCTTAAAATCCATATAACAACTTGCAATCTAAAACTTGTTTCTTATTCATCTTCTGAAAAAAAAAAAAAAACAAAAACAAAAACAAAAACTTTTTGTTTTCAAATTTTCTTAAAATCCATATAACAACTTGCAATCTAAAACTTATTTCTTATTCATCTTCTGATGAAAAAAAAAAAAAAAAAAAACTAAACCTTTTATTTTGTTTTTTATTTTATAAGATTTTAGAGTACTTTCAAAAGAAAATTAAAAAAAAAAAAAAAACTTTTTTTTTTTTTTTTTTTTTTTATAAGATTTTAGAGTACTTTCAAAAGAAAATTATATTTACATTGTATAGGAGTTTTCTCTTTTTTAATCTTTAAGAAAGATAATGCTTGAGATGTCGCCCATTCACCGGTCCTCCTGTAAGAAACTCTCCATTCTGGTCTTGAAGAATAAATGCATTCTCTCCCTGAAATCCTGCTATTATATAAGGACCTTTCCACAAATGTTCAAATTTACCATGCTTATCTTCTCTCTTGGCATCCCATTTCAAGACCAAATCATCCATCTGAAAATCCCTTTCCTTGATTTTCCTATCAAAGGTTTTCTTCATTTTTCTTGATGCACTTGAGTTCTGTTGTAGGCTTTTTCTCTCAGTTCATGCACTTCTATCATCTAGTTTATCCTCCTTTGCATATGATTTGGTTCCTCTGCAACTTCCTGCAATAATTTCATAACTGGTAACCCCAAAGAGATCGAAAATATTACTTATGTGCCATAAACCAATTGAAAAGGAGAACTACCAATATCTCTCTTTGTGCTAATTCTATCTTCCCACAAAGCATATTTGAGCTTGGTATGCCATGCTCTTTTATTCTCTTCCAACAACTTCTTTATAATCCTTACCAGACTCTTATTTGAACATTCTGCCAGCCCATTTCCCTGAGGATAGTATGCAGTTGAATGATTCAAATGAATGTGGTACTTATGGTAGAAATTTATCATCTTCTTTGACTTTAAAGCTAGAGCATTATCAGTTACTATTCTTTTAGGACAACCAAATCTTGATAAAAAATTCTCCTCCAAAAAAATCATAATAACTGTTTCATTAGCATTTCTGGTTGGAATGGCTTCGATCCATTTTGTGAAATAATCTATTGTAGTGAGGATCCACCTGTGTTGTCCTGAAGAGTTTGGATTGATTTCTCTAATGAAATCCAATCCCCATTGCTGGAATGGTGCTTCCACTGAAATTGGCTTTAAGGGTAAGGCAAAAAGTTCTCTTTTTCCATCAAATATCTTTTACTCGTGACAATTTGATATCTATTTATATACATCTGAAAAAATTGTTGGCCAACAAAAGCCTGCTCTTAGTATTTTATAATTGTTTCCTTCCAAGAATGATGTCCTCCACACATCCCCTTATGAAATTCTCCCATGATATGTTGCGCTTCATTTTCCAATAAACAATTCAACAAATCCCGCCCGGATATTTCCAATACAAATACTCATTTAATATACAAAACTTTGATGCTTTCATCTTCACTGATCTTGATCTGTTTTTATCCATTCCTGGAGGTGCTTGCAAATTTTGCAACACATATACAATATCTGCATACCATGGTGACAAGGAAAAATATTCAACTACATGGCATTCAGGGACTGTTTCTATTGACATTTCTAAAATGAAATTTATATCCAAAGAGTCACAATTGATTTCAGTTATCATCTTTGCTAATCCTTGTCCTTTTATTAACTTTGTGGGTTTAATATCCAAATCACATTCTAATAAAACAACAATCCACTTTGCTCTTTTTCCTTCTGGGTCAGGCTGAGTAAGAATGTCCTTTACAGCTGCAGAAGGAACATATGCAACAGTATGTGAATGTACTATATAAACTCTGAAATATTTCAATGTCTTTACCAATGCATAAGCTTGTTTCTCCATGATATTATATTTCACCTCTCCATCTCTCAAAATCTTACTAAAAAAGGAAATTGGTTGTTCCATACCTTCTTGATTCTTTTGCAATAAAACCCTAGCCAAAGTATGTTGTGATGCATAAGAAAATATAATAAAATCCTTTGAAAAATCAGGATTAATTAAGACCGGAGCTTCAGTTAGGGATTTCTTAATATCATTGAAAGATTGTCTGGCTTCATATGTCCATTTAATCTCATTATTTTTTTTTAACATTTCAAAGATATGTCTTAATATTTCTGCAAAACTTGGAACAAATCTTCTCAAAAAATTCACCCTACTAATAAAAAATTGTACCTCTTTTTTACTTCCAGGTATCCCAATCTTCTGTATTGCCGATACTCTTTCTAGGTCAATCTTGATGCCATCTTTTGATATGATATTTCCCATCAATTTCCCTTCTTCCATAGCAAAATGAGATTTCTTGGGGTTCAAGGAAATGCCAAACTTTCTACATTTTAGGAAAACCTTCTCTAAGTGTTTTAGATGATCTGCAATAAATTTGGAGTATATGGTTATGTCATCCATGTACACTACCACAAACTTATCCTTTTCTTTCGCAAAGGCAATGTCCATATCCCTTTGAAATGTAGTTCCTACATTCATTATCCTAAATGGCATTTTAGCATACATAAATGTTCCCCATGGAGTGGTAAACGTTGTCTTCTCCCGGTCTTCTGGATGTACTTTAATTTGATTGTAATGTGAAAATCCATCCAACATGGAAATTCTCTCCACTCCAACAACTTTCTGTAAAATATGATCCATTTTGGGAAGTGGATAACTATCTTTCAAATATACTTTATTCAAATTTCTGAAATCCACGCACAACCTTATCTCTCCATTTTTCTTCCTTACAGAAACCAAATTTGCCATCCATTTGAAAAATCTCAATGACACAATAATTTTGGCATCAAACAACTTTTTGACTTGTTTTTCAATTACTAGAAGCAACTTGGGATTTATTCTTCTCAATTTATGTTTGAAAGGTTTTTCATTTGGCTTGATTGGAATTGTATGCTGAATTATGGAAGTATCATACTCCTTTAAATCTTCATAACTCCACACGAAAACATCTCTAAATTATTTCATCAATTAAACATATTTCTTTTCTTCTTCTTCTGGAAGTCTATTTGAAATCTTAACTATCTTGGGATTCTCTTTAGTTCCAATGTTACAATCTTTGACATCTTCCCCTTTGGGTTCTACCTTCGGATTTTTAGCTACATAATTGCTGTCAAATAACTTCGCTAATGGAACAAGGCCTATAGGAATAACATTAATTTTCAAATAAATTATATCCTTACCTCCAATCTTATCTTTAAACCTTTCTGGTTCCTCAAAAAATTCATTTACATCGGGAAAATATTCAACATCTTCAGTGTCAATAGATCTATAAGTAAACTCATCTGTCATTTCTAAGAACCTCTTAATCTGCTGATCATCTTCAAAAACTTGCCAATGTCTTATATTATCGGGGATGGAAGGTCTACTCACAACTTCAATATCATACTTCTTCTTAGAAAAACTAGGAACCCTGAAAGTTGCAGCAGTAGTAGCCAAAGAATATGCTATTGAATTATCAACCCTTGATATTGTAACCACATCATGTTCATCAAAGAAATTTTCTAACAAATCCCAAACTTCATTTCTGTAAGATCTCAACCTTGGATTCCTTGCTTGATAAATTGCTTTTACCTAATTTATCACCATTTTTGAATCTCCAAATACTTCAATCTCTTTTTCTTTCATATCTTTCAATAAATTCAACCCCAAAATAATGCCTCATATTCTGCAACATTATTTGTGCATTCAAAAGCCAACTTAAAGGAATACATAAAAAAATCTCTATCTGGTGTAATTATCCAAACACTTGCACCAGCACCTTCTTTACTCATGGATCCATCAAAATGCATAATCCACGTACCTTATTTTCTCACTTTTTCTTTCAACAGCTTTTCTTCTTCACTTGGAAAATTATCTTCTTTTGGCTTAATCAAATCTATTTTTTCTTCAAATTGATCATCATTGTAAAAAAATTGAAGATCCCAAATCTATATCTACTGCATATATAGAATGAGTTCTAAGTTCATCTCTATCACTTACCACATAATCAAGCCTTTTTTTCAGAATACAAACTCTTGTGCTCTCTGAGAACTGGAATAGTAGCAAACGACATATCCATCTGCAATGTTCCTTTAATCTTTGATGCTCATGATCTGGATAACAACATGCCAAACTTTGGTGGAATATCAGCAACAACCACATCCATAACAACTCCTTTGACTGGCAATTTAGTAAGATTCACCACCAAATCTTTGATTAATCCCAAGCATTTTACTTTCTTTGAATCAAAAGAAAATAATTCTTTATATGGTCTTGTTATCTCTAAACCCAAACTTTCTAATACAACTTTAGGCATCAAATTATGTGAGGCACCAGAATCAAGCATACAATTATGCAAAATCTTACCATGAATATTCAGGTTTATATAAAAAGGTGGTATAGCATCCACACTATTATCTTCCATCTTTGAACCCATATGAAGAACTGGAGTATCATCATTCAATTATAATGTGTCTGGTTCCATTTGTATTTGACCTCCAACCATTTTAGAAATCTGTTCTTTATATTCAGTATTTTTCAAATTTTCATTAAAAGGTATAGAGATTTTGATTTTAACTATCTCATTCTACAAACTCAAAGGAACGAGATTCTTGTCACTTTCTTTAGTCAATTCTTTTTTGTTCTCTGGGACCTTTTTCATTACATCTTCATTTTCTTTGTTCTTTTTGTTCTGACTAGCAGAGGGTTTATCTATTTGACCTTTTCCTTTATCCACCATTACATTCCTATTTCTGAGACTTATCTTCCTTTGAAGATCATCTATTGCATTTTGATATCCAATCTAATACTATTCATTTTCTGACTCCAAAATGTTGCATTCTCCATCTGTGGAAAACATATCATTCTCTATTTTGGTTAAAAATATCTCTGAATCCAAATCTCCAAAATGATGTATTTCACTTTCCACTAACTCTGTTTCATCCATTTCATCTACATAATTCTCAGGGAATGGGGGTCTCACTGGATTATCTTCTGCATTTCTTGGATTCCTCTGATCTCTTTGGTCTCTTTGTCTAATTTGTGGGGGAATTTGTTAGGATATTCCTATACTCCATCCTAGTCCCACCAGTATTTTGATCATTTACATTTTCAGTCATGCATACACCTTTAGGGTTTGCGTGCATTCTAGGGTTTGCATGCATCCCATTCATCAGTCCAGCACCTAGCCCTCAGTTAGACAGCCCCCAAGAGCTTCTCACTATTCAGTTTTAGCCCTCCAGTTGCATAATGCACCCTTCTTCCTTGATTTTAGGAAGCAACTCGCCCTTCTTCACCTACCAGTCCAGTTGTCACTCAGTTACACCTACTAGACTCAGTTTGACTGATAGTTGACAGTTACTTGAGAATTGATGTCTCCACTGATGATGATGAAGACTTTCAGTTGTGCTCCGATGATCATGAGGACACCTAGTTGTGCTCCGATGACACTCTATTGATCTTATGATCACTCTGAGAGGCTAATTCGAATTGCCACCTTGGGAATTCGAATCCTCTCTACCATTGTACTATTTATTTGTCCATATTGTGATTAATTAACTAATGTGTGTGAAGTATTATTGCTTCTATCTGAGTTCTACTGTACCATATTATTCTGTTGCTCATTATACTGTATTGTTCACTCTTCTTCTATTTTCCTGCTTAATCATAATTACTCCTGTGAGGTATAGATCATCTCTTAGATTTGTTGTGAGGATTTTCACATGGTATCAAAGCATGTTGAGAGTATTGTTTATCTCCATTCTTGAGAGTTTTTTGCATGTTATTACCACGATTTCGAGTGCAACAGTTTCTGCATCTTGCAGCAGGAGCAATTGCAAATATTCTATATTGTTTTTGCAGGTCTTCTACAGCTTCTATGTATTCATCAGGAATTACTCCTCTTGATCCACTCAAATATGATGAATGGAATCCAAGAATGATAGCAACCTTGAAGATCCATGATCTTTTTTATTGTTATTTTGAAAGAGAGTTCGAATCCCCTGAAGAGAAGATTGACTAGTTAAATAGAGGTGACATGCACTTTGAAGCAATAATGTTTTCTTTGTTTGCACGGCAGAGATTCCAATTCAAATACTGTAATGGTGTTGAAACTCCAAAGGAGTTATGGACTCCAAGAGAGATATGGGCTCACTTGGATGGAAAATTTGGCAGAGAGAATGAAGGACTTGGTCCCAACCCATTCGAAAGAAAACAAAGTGATGCATTCGCTCCTCTTGATGGTCTCTTAGATCATGCACCAGTATCATCTCATATTGAAGTTGTTGACAAAGAACTTGTAGATTCTACACTCATGCTCAACCTTTCTTCTCTTTCTGTGCCAGCTCACACTCTAGATATTGCAGAAGGTCCTTTTGCACCAAAGTCTAATGGTTTGCATCATGATCACATGATTATTTTAGAGGTAAAATCAGATATTGGAGGTAATGCATTCACTCCTCTCAAGAAATCATCTCTTTTATACTACTATATGATCTTTAATTCATGCTTTCAGAAGGTTATTGAAGAATATGTCCATTGCCACCCACTTGAGATAATTTCTCATGCATCCATTGGTTTTGATCTCACCTCTTATGGTTCAAAGGAGATCTCAAGAAACCATTGCCATTCGCTTGGGATAATTTCTCATGCATATGATAGTTTTGATCTCACCCCTACTGGTTCAAAGGAGATCTAAGGAAACTATTCTTCAAGTCTTAAATCTGATTTGGATTTCAAGCAATTATTATTTGATGGTTCTTTTTGTCATAATCTCACCCATGATGGTTCGAAGGAGAAGACAAAATACTATCTACATATTCATGATTTTGATCCTACCTCAGTTGATTCAAATCACAGGTTCAAGGATCATCCTCATACTTTTGGATTTGTTCTCATCACATTCGATCTAAAGAGCAAGTACAAGCACATGTTTTTTGAGCATGATCCACTTCTTCCCAAGAAGAAGATACCTCCAGACTTATGACCAAGCATCACACATGCTTGAGTTTGGAGCATTTATTTTTGTGTGTGCCTTACAGTCTGTTTTTTGAGGAGGGGGTATGTTTCCCATGAAATTTTCCCACTTCCTTGGTTTATTGATTGTTATTATTCATTGTATTTGGTGGCCTTTGGTCTTAGTTACAAGGGCCCACGATGGATTAAGGGGGGGTGCTAGGATATTCCTATACTCCATCCTAGTCCCACCAGTATTTTGATCATTTACATTTTCAGTCATGCATGCAACTTTAGGGTTTGCATGCATTCTAGGGTTTGCATGCATCCTAGTCATCAGTCCAGCACCTAGCCCTCAATTAGACAGCCCCCAAGAGATTCTCACTATTCATTTTTAGCCCTCTAGTTGCTTAATGCACCCTTCTTCCTTGATTTTAGGAAGCAACTCGCCCTTCTTCACCTACCTATCCAGTTGTCACTTAGTTACACTCAGTTACACTCAGTTACACTCAGTTACAGTCAGTTACACCTACCATACTCAGTTTGGCTGATGGTTGATAGTTACTTGAGAATTGATGACTCCACTGATGATGATGAAGATTTCCAGTTGTGCTCCGATTATCATGAGGACACCTAGTTGTGCTCCGATGACACTCTATTGATCTTATGATCACTCTGAGAGGCTAATTCGAATTGCCACCTTGGGCATTCGAATCCTCTCTACCATTGTACTATTTATTTGTCCATATTGTGATTAATTAACCAGTGTGTGTGAAGTATTATTTCTTCTATCTAAGTTCTAATGTACCATATTATTTTGTTGCTCCTTATACTGTATTATTCTCTCTTCTTCTATTTTCCTACTTAATCATAATTACTCTTGTGAGGTATACATCATCTCTTAGATCTGCTGTGAGGATTTTCACAGAATTGTTCTTCTAAAGTTTGGGTTTCTTATGGAAGCTTCTTGTTGTTCTCTATTTTGAGTTCTATTGTCCAATGTCAATCTATCTATTAATATTTCCATAGTTCTCATCATAACTTCAAATTTTGCATCAGTAGAAGAAGAGGTTGAAGGTTGATTATCTTCTTTAATCTTTTTCCTATCCATGTCAATTTTTTGTTTTATCTTTCCAGAAGCCATCAAATTTGCTTCTACTTCCACTGCATCTCTCATCATATCTGACAAAGTGGCTGACCTCCTCTCCCTCAATGTACAAGACAAATCACCTTCAAATGCATCTGCATAATGTAACTTGGTAGCTCCTACTAAAGGTTTAAAATCGGTAGGAATTGAATTATAAACCCTCATGAATCTTGCAGAAAAATATTAGACTATTTCAAAACCCCCCTTCTTCAGATTATTATACTGTGTTAATATTTGCGAGGGATTCTTTTTGTCTTCCCACTGCTCAATAAAAAGTGTTACAAAATCATTATACGTAGCAATTGATCCTGCACCTAAAGTTTTGAACCATTTTTTGACCTCTCCTGAAAGACTCTGGGCTAACAGTCGCATTTTTGCATCATCATGGTCAACTTCTTCAAGATCTATAAAATCACTGAATTTATCAATATGCTTTTGTGTTGTAATATCTCCCTTCCCATCAAACTGTATAATTCTCTGTGCATAATTCTGGGGAAGGTTGTGTAAAGCAGCTAGTAAGACAAGGGGATCAAACCTAGCAGTCATTACCACTGGTAGAACTAATGGAGGATTTTGAGTATTTTAAAGATTTTGAACAACGTTCTGATTCCTTAAGGGTACTCTCTGAGCCTTCAGTTTTTTGGATTATTCCCTTTCAAACCTTTGTAAACCCTCCCAAACTGACTGTAAAGAATACTTCCAGAAACTATCTTGATCAACCTCAGTTTCTTTTAAGTCTGATTCTGATTTAGTTCTAAACAAAGGTCTTTCACTTATATCAACAATTTCATCATCTAATAATTTTTCTTGAAAAGTACGAAAAGAATTTATTGTTTGAGAAGTACCTTCTTTATCTTTTCCTTTGTTTTTCTTCAAGAGCCTTTCTGTACTTTCTACACCAGAGAACAACTATGAACTTGGATTTCCCCTCGTAGGGATTCTTCTGGAAGCCACAATGTCTTTTCTTGGAGTCACCTTTTTATAACTGAAAAATATGAACTTGAAGTCGCCAGGGCAAGATACAACCAACTAAAAATATCAAACTTCTTTTCCCACTGAAATTTGATTGCAATGTTGTTCTTCCCAGGGAAAATGAAACCTTCGTTCCCCAGCAACGGTGCCAAAATGTTATCACTCAGATTTTACCCTTTGGTTGTGGAAGGATAAACCTAAGGTAACTATTTCAAACCAACCTTTAGGAGGAAAATTATCCTTTTCCCTACCAGAGAGGGCTCTATCAAAAATATGTAAATGACTAAAGATAATAAATGAGATTTTTCAAAATAAGTATGTGGTTGAAATTCACAAAAGAATCACTGGGCATGGAGTCAAAAATTAAGAAGTCCTTATACTAGGAGATAAACAACATTAAAGATTGTCACAAAGGCAAGGTAGTTGTCACATTACAGTCAAAGCTTTTTGCAGGTGATTTAGAAAGAAACATAGGCAGTCCATCAATAATGGGCACCGTTTTAGATGAGTCCACTATCAACTTTAGAGAAGTAAATGGATACTCATACCCGATAAGTCAAGGCATACATATTTGAATCTCAACTTATTATAAACTTTCATTCGAGCATAGAAGATAAAACATAATGGAAGATATAACGAAGGAAAGTAAACATGCACATGTAAGAAGGGAAAAATACAGACTGCAACTCTGATCAACACATGAATCTCTTATTCTGTAAAAATATGTTATTCACTGTATGGCTCTTTTATATCAAAAATATATCAACTTGTTACAAATTTCTTGTCTCTGAAAAAGTTTCAACCTTTTCAAAATAACTTTCATTATTTTTATACAAAAACTTCTCTGAAGCAAAACCTAACTGCTGCTTTTAACTAAAAACTGAAATAACTTAACTAAACTTGCCAAATGTCACTCGAGTCAAAGTCATATAAAAAATATTACAAATTTCTTTCGAATAAAAATATTTTAAAGTCTTCATTTGATGTAGCATCCAACGGATACTTTTAAGCATGAAGTGTGTACTTCATTTTCCCGAATTTCTCCATGCTTTTCCACTAATCAGTAGTTGGAAGATCGTTGCTTGTCATCTCTTCTACCATAACTCTTATTTCAATATGATCTGCAAGGGAAATCTATGGAAGTCTTTCACCAATCGAAACCATCTTATTTATAATTTCAAAGTCTTCTGCAATCTTTTCCATTAAAATCTTCCATGTAAGTAAGTGATTTAAATGCTGGAATTTCCCATGATCCATTCTTATATCAAACAATAATTTCTTATATTCATCTTGGGGAATCAAATCCTGATTTTCATCCCACAATGCAGGTAAACCTTTTTCAATCAATTTCTCAAACTATTTTTTGAATCCCGCTACTCGTTTCTTCATAGCTCCAGCTTTGGCTTCAACATTCTCGATGTGTGTATGCTTTCCTAAGATTCTCCTTTCCCATGTAATGATTGCAATCCTATTCTTAATACCCATAATCCTCATATATTCTTCTGTTAAACTATTCAAAAAGGTAATTGCATTTTGTGTTGGCTCCTTGGGCTTCCTATTTAGATTCTCTCTGATTGCATTACAACTTGTTAAAGCATCTCTAATCACTTTTTCTTTTACCCTTATGAAATCCAAATAAGGTCTGAAATTTTCAGCTTCTTTTACGATCAAACCCCACACCATGTTATTACATCCTTGCATAGCTGCTTGCCCTATCACTTGGTGTTCCAATTTTTTATTCGTTTCAATCAATTCTTTGTACTTCTCTTGTAAAGATTTTGTTTCTTCATCTTTCTTCTCACCTTCTTCTTTTAACCTCTGAGTTTCTTCTTTCAATTCTTTAATCTCGACATCTTTCAAACTTACTTGAGACATGCCTGTAGAATACTATCTGCACTATTCCCATCTTCAATCTGATCGGTACCTATTTGTTGCTGGGCTAGATTTGACAAAAGAAATTTCAAATCTTCAACTTGACTTTTCAAGCTTGCTTTTTAGTTTTCCCAACTAGCTTCCTTTTCAACTAATTTTAATAATCTAGAAGTGACATCATTTACTTATTTAGATAACTCTTCTTTTTCATGCTCCAATTTTGTCAATTCAGGTCCTTGAATAAGCTGGGTGTCCGAGATTTTCAACTTCTTTCTCAACTCTTGGATTAATTTTTCTTTCTCTTTCAACAAATTTTTCCCTGCATTTCCTTCAGTGCCACTTCCAAACAAATCCATTTTCAACTTATTGATTTGGTGTTGGAGGGATTTGTTTTCTATATTTTCTTGGTTTAATTGAATATTCAACTTATCTACAACAATCCTCAATTTTTCAACCTCCAAAGTTGCTTCCAAAAAATCAGCATATATCACGACACATGTCTGCCTGTGTAGAAGAATTTTCTCAGGCGCAGTGATTTTCTTCAAATTGAACTTCATTTCTGTAACTTTATCACTTGATGATATTTCCAAATTCAATGTATTTTCTTTTATATCTCTACTAGTAACCAAATTAATATCTGACTTAACCAAACTTCTAACTTTAGGAAATAATTGGAATGTCTATTGAGACGAAGCCTGCTTGTCTTGGCTATACTTTCTAAACATATCCGCTCTATTTTGAAATTTACTACCACCTCCCGCTTTTTTAGCCTCTTGAAATGTATACTCTTATATTCGGACTTCTGGTACTTCATCATCTATAAGTAATAACAAATCTTGTTGTTCATCTAACTTTGATTTTTTTGCTTTTTCATGTTCTCCACTCTCTGAATCGACTGCATCTTGAAAACTTCTTTTTCCTCCAATAATTGTAGTTCTCGTTGAAGTATCTGCTTCTCCTGTACAATCTGTCAACACCAGTTCTCCTCCTTGTAGACTTATATTTTCATTGCTTTCATATTGTAGCCAGTTTTCTTTTTCCGACATTCCTTCCACTCCTTGATGAATGAAAGCTTTAGTATGATTTAACTGTCGTCTTTTCGATATGACATGAAAAGGATCATAATCGATAGCCACTTCCTTTTTAAAATTCATTTCCTATAGAAATTTCTCTATGTACAGGATAGCATATTTATTTTTTACAGTAAATAGACCTACTGTAAAAGGATACTTGATATCAGTGGCTTTCTTAAAAAATAAAAAATGATTATCTTCTACAATCAATTTTTGTCTAAAAAACTCAAGGGCAAAGACCCTTAATGTCAAAAATGATGATAATATGTACAGTTGATGCTTGAAACCATACAGTCTAAGAACAGTGTTGTCTTTCGACAAGAACCAATCTCCCACGGCCAATTCAGTATTCAACTACATCAATGTCTTTATTGTAGGTAACACTCTGGGTAGCCTTTCTCCAAAAATCATGCTATATATTTCTGATAACATGTAATTCATATAATTGAACATATTATCTTCCACTGGATATGTGAAAATTATCTTCAGAAAAAAAGTATTTCTTCTCGACTGGCGAACATAACCATCTTCATGAGATGGGATTGAAACCTAAACTACCTTAGGGTATGAAAATTTCCCATCTGTAAATGAATCCTTTCAGCTAAAAATTCTTCAAACTTAAGATGGGGTATCTGATTATCTTTAGCTTTAGGTGAACTGATGTTCATTCTAAATAGAAAAATTAATTGAAGCTCAGTTACCCATGCATCTGTATCAAGACCTAAAAACAAAGCCAATAGGGAAAGGACGAGTGGGGTATTTTCATTGAAAAGACTGACATCTAAAGGATAAGGAGTTTCACTAATTTCCAAATATGGTTTAAGGGATGAGGCCATGAAAATTTTCTTAGTCTCAGGAGACGACTGGTGGTACAAGTCAATAATTGACCTCTTGGAAAAACTCTCTGGCTCAGGCATTTCAGACATGGGGACTTCTAAGGCCTCTCTCACGAGCAAGGGTTATATTCAACAAACAATTCTACTTTTGGGGGCATTCATAACAGCTTGCTCAGCTTTGGAGTAATTTGACGTACACCATGACACAAAATCTGGGAATGAGACAATTTGGTCAGGGAAAAACGAAGATAGGGATGAGTGATTAACTCAGTGTATGTCCAGACCTCCTTCTAGAAAATTCTTCAACCTCATCTTAATTTCCGCCATTGATAAACTAAGGGAGGTATCAAAAATATCCCTATCTCTATCCTCCACTGAATCTTTAACCTTAGCTTCATCAACTTCATGGACTATTTCCATTCTTACTCCTTATAAACAAACATAAAATATTATTACTTTGAAGTTATAAGGGCCTACCTATCGCTGGATATCATGTGCTTCGTCCTACTCTGTCCCTTTTTGTTGATCCACTTCTCTAGAACCTTCTAGCGCTGACAATGCAAAGACAAATGTCAACTGTCTCAGGTTTCTTTGCTATATATAACCCAATTTCTTTATCTTCCGAGCATCGTTTCAAGCATTTATTTTTCCCAACCGTTGATCTCACGTGCCATAATCTTGACCGTCAGATTTCATGTCCTTTTTCCACTTGATAACTTCTTTATTCCTGTCGTCCGATCGTTCTCATATTTCAAATATAGACTATTGGATCCCAATGGTAATCACATGAAATACAACTTCGCGACCCCGGAAGGTGGTTTCTAGAACTAGCTTTACCAAAAGCGGACTAATCTTATGCTTCCACGTGTCTAGCAATTTTTTTTTTGCATCCACTACCCCTTCTATCTGTTGTGCATCTTCTTGATGCGTAAATCATCTAGGACCATCGATCCTCTCCTGCTATGCATCTACGGTGGAAATTTTCAAAGTGTTTAACCTTTCCTGCTTGTGGGCTCCATAACAGTATCTTTCACGCACCTCTAATTTCATCACCGTTGATTTAATTTACCTGCAATCCAAGCCATTGATTCACTTGAGATTTGCACTACGATTAAATCTTTTATCCTGAGCCATCGGATCTTCTATCATAAATATGGACCATTGATTTTCTACAAGCCTTTCATCCGCCATATTGGTTTCGCATGCTATCAAAATGGTTTTATATACCTCTTTCCTTGATTGCGAAGTGCTCTCTAGCTGCCACCTATCCAATGGTATTACCTTTTGCGACCGCTTATACTCCCTTCTGTCTCGCGCATGTTTACAACGTGACAACAAACAACCATTGATTTCTTTCTCAGGATCGATCAACGATGGATCTTGCATGGTGGTTAGCGTTTACAATATTTGATCTCAAACTATAGTTCTTTTGGCATCCTTTTACTTATTTTGGTCAATTTTTGTATGCTTTCTTTTGAAACTTCTTTTGATGTTCTTTTTAGCACCACTATTTACCATTTTATGCTCCATTTAACCACAAAATCGTAGAACTAGATACCTTTTCTTTGGAATTTTTTATCCAATTAGAGAATTTTCAAATATTTTTCTACCATACTCCAGTATCTACACTCTGAAAACTAGGTGCTAAAACCTCCTTCTTATCCTACCCCTAATAAACCCCCCTCAGCTCTCTCTTTCCATCTTTCTCGGTCTCTCAACCCCCTACTAACACAACCAACCCTAACCCCTATTGTTCTATATTTCTTACCCTACTACCTAACACCCCCCCACTCTCTCAATATACACACACAAACTAAGCTCCCTCCTCCCACCCCTATAATAAACCCCCCTCCTCCCTCTCTCTATCTAGTACCTCATCCACGAACATTTAATAACCCCCTATCGCACCCTCTCTCCCCAATACTTGTCCATCTACCCCTAATCCCCATCCCCTTTTCCTCCCAAAACAACTTAAAACCAACCCTATCTCCCCCTTTCTTTGTCTACCCTAATCCCAACCTCTCCCACACATTCTCTCTCTCCTTCTCTCTCTCTCTCTATCTATCTATCTCCCACAATCCTAACACTAACTATCCACCTCTTGCTCCCTCCCTCCCTCCCTCCTGTCTCTCTCTCTCTTTCTCTCTCTCTCCCCTAACCACCCACTCCTACACTATACATCCCTTCAAACATGCTCCACCCCAAACCACTAAAGCTCCTAATATCTAACTCTTTATAACCCTTATCTACTTTAATCCCCATCAGACATAACCCTTCTAAACCTTAGCAAACTTAGCGATTATATCATCTAACTGGATGATAACCTGTAACCACTAACTTTTAGAACATAACATTTATAAATCCTACTAATTTTAACATTTATAATTCCTAAACCCTTGAAATTTAAACCTTTGTAATTTCTTATGGCCCTTAATATTAAACCTTAACACATGTAACACCTAAATTTGATAGCCCCACTCCTAGTCATTATAACTATTATGAACCTTAAGACCAAAATCCTATAACTCTTAACTATACCCCAACTGCTCAATTATACACCCATTCTCTCTAATTTCCCTACTCTCCAAACCCCTAACCCTCATTATCTCTATCTCTTTCTCTCACCTAATCCCCCTCCATCCTCCCTACGCCTAATCACCCCAACTACAACTAACCACCACCCCCCCTCTCTCTCTCCTCCTAATCCCTAACACCACCTCCTCTCTTGTTAAATTTTCAGAATTTACTTCAATCTGATCTAGGATCTTAATTGAGAGAACAACATGTACAACAAATCTACAGCATATCAACCATGGACACAATAATGCAAGCACACAAGAGACACAGAGTTTACTTGGGGAAAACCATAAAGGTGAAAAACCCCAATAACTTCCTCAGAGATAGATAGAGCAATGATACAACCAGAATACAAGAGATAGTCTTCTCCTAGCAGCAGAGCCTCCTCCTCCACAAGTGCGCCACTCTCCCAAGTGTGAGTGAGAGAATAGAATGTGTAAAATGAGAGAGACACACTCTCTATTCATACACTAACTTGACTTGACCTTTACTCAATTAGGTCGGCCTCAACTTAACCACTTAACATAATGCTGACTGAGCCGACCCCCACTAGGGTCGTCTAATAACACTTTGAACCACATGGATGAACCCCAATAGGGTGGTCTAATAACCCTTTGACCCACATGACTTATACAGGGCCGACCCCAACAAGGTGGTCTAATAACCCATCAAGTATAAGTTACGACACTTACAATATAAATGACAACACTTCCGTATAGAGGAATAATAACATCTCTATAGGAACACAATATACATATATGTGAAATACATTCCGAAGTTACATATACATCAACACTCCCTCTTAACTAGGAAGGTATTTCTTGACACAGGTCTTCTAGCACAAGTCTTCCTCTCTGGATCATCGTCACTGGATAACCGTCATCGAGTCATCATCATCGTCACTGCTGCTACTATCTCAATCAATCTCTAAATCTACTCATCATAGGAAGTTCTACAGAGCAAGTCCTTTTTCATACTGGATGTAGGCCCACCACCTGTAGGTCTTCATCATCTGTGCGAACGGTCTGATAGAGGTGGCCTCTCAGGACTAATTTTATGTGCGGATGCAATACCAGAAAGAGTATCCCAGAAACATTTATGTGCCTAAGAACGACTGACAAGATCGCCCAGGACTGATTACATGCATCTCCTCCACAATACCTTTAAAGAGAAACCCAGGAACATTTATGTGCCGTAGCACGACCGGCAAGATCTCTAAAGAGCATCCCAGGACTTATTACGAGCACATAGCTCAACCTCTCAGATCTCCAGGACTGATTACATGTGGATAGACAAAACCTTTAAAGAGCATCCCAGGAACATTTATGTGCCGCAGCACGACCAGCAAGATCTCTAAAGAGCATCCCAGGACTAATTACGAGCACACAGCTCAACCTCTCGGATCTCCAGGACTGATTACATGTCTCTGTAGTAATACCTCATCCCAGGACTGATTACGAGCACACAACTCAACCTATCGAATATCTGAGGATTGATTACATACTACATAGCAATACTGGAAAGAGTATCCCAGGAACATTTATGTGTCATAGCATGACCAGCAAGATCTCCTAGGACTGATTACATGCTATTTGCACAACCTGCCACATATCATCTCTAACCTCCAAGTATCAACCTGATACTCATGATCCAACGGATCATCCAACGGATCATCATCACACAAAGCATCATCCTGATGCTCATGATCACACTGATCATTATCATTGTACCATCCTAATACATATCATCTGGAGCAACATCCTGAAGCTCATCATCATGATCATCCTGATCATACAATGCATCCACTTGTTGCATACCAAGTATCTACTTGATACATATCATCATACATGATCCACCTAATCATACCTGATACATATCAACATACATGATCTACCTGATCATACAATGTATCCACCTGATACATATACATATACATGGTCCAAGCATCCAACATGATGCATATACAAAATACATACAAATGATCCAACTGATCATATTTAGCATCCAACATGATGCGTACATATAAATATACAACAGTAACTGGAGCATTGTCCTGATGCTCATCATCCATGATCCTCCTGATCATCGTAGCATCGTCTTCTTCAGATCATCTCATCATCCATGAAGCACAGCCCAGATGCACATCATCCAGTACTTACACCACCGACATGGGAGAACACATCTACCACCATTCGGGGAAGGCTCCAGCCCTTACTTTTTCACCATGGGAGAACACCTCTACCACCATGTGAAAAATGCATTCATCCCTTACATCTACACCATGGGAGAACACATCAACCATGTTAGAAAAGCTCATGTGCATCTGCATCTTCTAGACTCATCACTTCCTTTTGGAAGGAACCTCGATCTGAAGTACACCAAGCCTCTTTCTGAAGTACTCAAACTGCACTCTGGCCAATAGCTTGGTCAATACATCTGCATCATGCTCATCCATCGCAACGTACTCTGCTTCGGCTCTATTTCGTGCTACACAGGACTTCTTCCTGCTAAACCAAGAGATCACACCTGATCCCATACTAAAGCAGCACCCAGGAGTGCTCTTCTTATCTGCATCACTGCCTGCCCAGTCCAAATCAACATAACCCTATGGGTTAAACTTTTGATTCATGTCATACTAGAGCCCATATTCAACGGTACCCTTTAGGTACCTCAGAATATGATTTACAGCAACCAGGTGAACACTCCTCGGATCTGTCAGGAACTGGCTCAATGTGTTCACCACAAAGAAAATATCTGGTCTCATTTTAGTCAGGTACATCAAGCACCCAATCATTTGATGATACACAATGACATCAACCGGATCAAATGAAGCATCACATAGAAGCTTTAGGCTCGATGCCATAGGTGTGGCCATGGCCTTACAGTCCATCATCCTGAACCTCTTCAGGATCTCTACTGCATACTTCCCTTGTCCAAGGAAGATTCCATTTGCACTCTGCCACACCTTCATGCCAAAAACAAATAGTGCAACATCTCCAAGTTCTTCAACTCGAACTCAGCAGCAAGCTTCCGCTGCATGTCGGCAAATCAATCTATCCTCACCTGTTACGAACAGGTCATCCATATACAAAAGTAGTATCACTGGATTGCCTTCCTCAACCTTGTAGTAAAGGTTGGAATCCTCGTTACTCTTGGTAAAGCCCAAACTGGATAGAAAGCTGTCTACCATACCAAGTTCTGCACATATATGACTCCTTGTCATGTGTCTCTGAACCAAGTGGCTTCTCCACATACATTTCTTCTTCAACTACACCATTCAAGAAGGCTGTCTTGAAATCCATTTGGTGTATCTTCCACTTCATCACTGCAGCCCGAGCAAGTACGGATCTAATAGAAGTGTATCTTGCGACAGGATCAAAAGTCTCTATGCTAACACCTGCAACATGCTTGATCTTGTGGATCCTCTTGGAAGTCACTACAGAATACCCTTTGGGACTACATCCCAAACGACTTCATTATCGAATGATACTCCTCAATCATGGCATTCTTCCCAGATCCTGGGAACTTCAATATCTTCAATATTTTCAACAGATAACTTTGTTGCTGAACAAATGTTGTAGTCCTTCTTTTGTAGGTGATGGTATACGATCTTTCCTACACAACAAGTTAAATTGCATGATTAGAAAACATCTCATAGTTTTCAGAACAAATTCTAACACATAAAGAAATATGTCATACAGTCATGCAATTATCTTAGCCAATGCTTCAATACAACATTTATCCATATTCCGTAACTTTCTAGATGCCTTCCAAACTCTACCAGAACATTGTTAAGAGTGTGCACAACTCCTAATATGTCAGCAAAAGGTTTTCATTCTAGATAAGTAGCAATGGAATGTTGTACAGTGCCATAGGCCACTTACCCATGTATATTAGTAGTATACTGTTCATTAATGCAATCATTCTAATATGCACAATACATATCCTAAGTCTAGAAACATGAGCACATACATCATTGAACAATTTTATTTAAACAAACAAATATGCAAGAAACGATAATTAAAATACTTATCTTTGTTTCGTTGCTGGGTGGACTCCCTCTGAATCTTTGCAACTCCATTCTGATGTGGATTGTGAGAAGTGGTCAAATCCCTCTGAATATCTGCATCCTTGCAGAAACTACTGAAGTGTGCTCCTTTGCTTTCTTGCAGGAACAACTGGAGTGTGCTCCCTCTTGAACTTTGCTTCCTGGATTACCTGTCCTTGAACTTACATCCATCCTTAATCACTATGCATGCTTATTAGTATCATCATTGTGTTATCCTTGAGGTCTCATACATAACCACACAATTATTAGTATAATCTTAATACTATCAAAACACAATAATCTCAAGCATGTATCGTCAGGATCATTTCAAACACAGATAATAAACATTAGTATTCAAGGTTTCAGGGAAGTCTTCTTTTACTCATACATATTCTTATTTGATCATAGGACTCTTCTAGTTAGTTGAATCATCAATCAAGATAAGAGATATAATATGCATAAAACCTGTGATTATTCAAACCTATACCTTCATGATTCTTCTGGTTAGTCATATCATCAATTATGGTAAGAAACATAATATGCATACAACCATGATTATTCAAACCTATGACTTCATGAATAATCATTATCAACAACACAACAGTATAAGATTCTAACACAAGGTAGGATTCTAGCTTAATAAAGGAAAAACATACCTGGATTAGCATGCTAGCTAGTTATGTCTAACATACCCGTATAATGTCTTCTAGTTCTCTTCAGTGACTTGTGCTAGTAACCTGCATGTCTCATAGGTTAACCATTGTAGGACCAAGTTATACATACCTCGAAAGTAGATCTTCTATGTGATCTATGACAATGAATGAATCTTTGTCTTCATGTCACCATGATCATATGTTCTTGAAGTAGAACATGATTTGTCTTTCTTGGTGTACCTTTTATGTTAGCAAACAACATAAACCTCATACAACATTACAATGCATTAGTACATTCATAAGTGTCAAAACCTTAATCAATGAATATCTTCTATTAAGGTGATATGACAAGTCTAGTAATTAATCAAGATTGTACTGTAATGATATGAAGACAAACATATGATAAAATTAACCATGAAACATACCTGTAAGCCATACCTGTCAAGATTGCTTGTAATCTTCTTATGGAAGGCCTTAGCCTCATCTCCCTCTGAGACAGGAACTTCTTCACTTATACAGGTGACCAATCCATCTTCTTCTGGGATTAACCCAATCCACTTGATTTGCAAGAAGTGGACCTGGAGATGGATTAGGGTTTGTCAATGAAACCCAAAAAATTCAAACTTTGAATTTCAAACTTCTGAAAGGATAGAAATATGCACCTTGATGAGCTAATCAAGCTGGTATATTCAGAATTTGAAAACTGCAAAGTTTCACACCTCAATTTTTCCTTTGAAATTTCCGGCTTCACTGGACATGACCTTGAACTGTGGTTTGATGAAGCCCACTCTTATGCCCAATAAAAAGGTTTGATCCAAAGCTCTAAGCTTCTATTTTTATGAGGAGCTTCCATCCGTGGTCACAGATTTCAAAACTTCCCATTTTTGCAAAAGCCCTAATTTTCCACTTTTCTGATCAAAGTCCCAAACTAGGGTCTGATCAAGCCCGGCCTTCTGCCCAACCAAAACTTCTTATCTTGGTCTCTAAATTTCAATTTTTATGAGTAGCATTCAGCCGTGGTCTCCGATTACAAAAACTCCAACTTTCTCCTAAGCCCTAAATTCCGGAAGCCATGAATGAAGGTGCTCAAAAATAATTCTGATTTTACAGAAATATGTACCTGATTTTTTCTGGTGTAACTCCGAACTTTTCGAACCACAGGGTCTAAAAACGTTTTCCGAGATAGGCTGACCTGTTATCTTTCCATCCCGATAGTTCTGACCTCAATTGGATTCTCTGAGAGAGATTTATTCAAAGTGTCTCAACGTGACCTGTTTATGGGATAATACAGGAGAGATAACTTATACGGTGTGCCACGTGTCACTAGTTCAACATCGGCCTCTGAAAAATTGTCTTGAGATAGTACAGTCTGTGTACTACCTGTCACATTTTACGAAATTTCATTTGGAGCTTCCTAGCCCAAGTTATGACCTTTTTCCCAAGGTCACCTGATTTTGACTCAGATCTGGAAGAGGCAGAAACCCTATATTGTACAGATCATAAATCAAAAAGTACAACGAATTAGAGGTTTTCCTTTGGACACAAGGTACATGGGGATCTTATCTTCGACCCATAAAAGTTTCAGATCCGAAAACTTCACCAAAACGGATTTATAGCGAAAGTGCTACAATGACTATTTTTTTCTATATTAAGCCCTAGCATCGTAAGTGCAACAAGTGTCATACATGCCATATCATGCCTTCTTTCAGGCTAGCTCTGATACCATGTTAAATTTTCAGAATTTAATTCAATCTGATATAGGAACAACATGTACAACAAATCTACAGCATATCAACCATGGACACAATAATGCAAGCACACAAGAGACACAGAGTTTACTTGGGGAAAACCATAAAGGTGAAAAACCCCAATAAATTCCTTAGAGATAGATAGAGAAATGATACAACCATAATACAAGAGATAGTCTTCTCCTAGAAGCAGAGCCTCCTCCTCCACATTTGCGCCACTCTCCCAAGTGTGAGTGAGAGAATAGAATGTGTAAAATGAGAGAGACACACTCTCTATTTATACACTAACTTGACTTTAACTTTACTCAATTAGGTCAGCCTCAACTTAACCACTTAACATAATGTTGACTGAGATGACCCCCACTAGGGTGGTCTAATAACCCTTTGACCCACATGGCCGACCCCCAATAGGGTGGTCTAATAACCCTTTGACCCACATGACTTATACAGGGCCGATCCCAACAAGGTGGTCTAATAACCCATCAAGTATAAGTTACGACACTTACAATATAAATGATGACACTTCCGTATAGAGGAATAATAACATCTCTATAGGAATACAATATACATATATGTGAAATACATTCTGAAGTTACATATACATCAACATCTCTCTCTCTCTCTCTCACACACACATACACACACACACAAAACTAGCCCCCTCCTGCCTCTCTCTCTTCCTCCCCTCCTCCCCCAACCCTTACTAAAACCCTCTCTCACTCTCTATCTCCCATAATCCTCCAACTAAACACCCTCTCTCTATCTATCCATCTCTCTCTCTCCCCTACTCTCCCTAACCCTTATCCCCCTTTTCTCTATCTCTTATAATCACCATCCCC
Source organism: Larix kaempferi (assembly GCA_027924585.1). Lineage (NCBI taxonomy): Eukaryota > Viridiplantae > Streptophyta > Pinopsida > Pinales > Pinaceae > Larix > Larix kaempferi. The sequence goes on from BSBM01000577.1 coordinate 8,685,250, forward strand.
CTACCACTAAACACCCTCCCATATCTCTCTCTCTCTATATATATATGTGTGTGTGTGTGTATTCCACACCTAACCATTCCTCAAGTACACACACCCCCTCTCCCTAACTTCCCTACTCCTCCCAAAACCTTTAACCCTCCTGATCTCTATCTCTTGCTATCCCTGAACCCCTTCCTCCCCATTACCCCTAATCACCCCCCTTCTCTCTCTCTCTCTCTCTCTCTCTCTCTCTCTCAATCAATCAACCCCCTACTCCTCCACCTACCCCTCATTCCCACACCTCTCTCTCGCCCTCTACTCAACAAAACCCTCTCTCCCTCTCTCAAAAAAACCCTTACTCCTCTTCTTATCCCTAGCCCCCACCCCTCTCTCTCTCTCCCTCTACTCCCTACCACCACCTCTCTCTCTCTCTCTCTCTCTCTCTCTCTCTCTCACACACACACACACACACACACACACACAACCCTACTCCCACCCACACCACTAACTTCCATTCTCCCTCTTTCTTGATCTCCCCTCCCTAACTCCTACTAATTCTCTCTCTCTCTCTCTCTCTCTCTCTCCCCCTTACTCCTCCACCTATCCCTATACCCCACCCCTTTTTATCTCACCCAACCCCATAAAAATATCCCTCTCTCCCTCTTTCTCTCTTTACCCCCATCATCTCTCTCTCTCTCTCTCTCTCTCTCTCTCTCTCTCTCCCTCCCTCTCTCCCCTTAACCATAATCCCCCTACTCTCTTTATTTTTCTCCTAACCCCCCTCCCCCTACCAATAGCCAACTCCCCACCATCTCTCTCTTTCTATATGTCTATCTATCTATCTACCACTACCTCCTTTCGCACCCCTCTTTCTCTCTCCCCCTATACTCCCCCCTTCTCTTTAACTTCCATCCTCATTCCCAAACCTATAATCCTCTCTCTCTCTCTCTCTCTCTACCCCAACACCCCACTATGCATCCCCATATCCTTACCCCTCTCTCTCTCCCTACACCTAACTCCCCAGTTCTCACCCACCTACCCCTACCACCCATCTCTCTCTCTCTCTCTCTCTCTCTCTCTCTGTCTCTCTCTCTCTCGACTCATAACCCACCTCTTTCTCCATAACCCCCCTCCTTCTCCACCTAACCCTAACCCCCCATCTCTCCTAATCCCCCTACCACCTCTCTCTCTCACTCTCCCGCAACTACAAACCACCCCACTCCTCAACCATAAACCCCTTATCTATAAACCTCCATATCCAAATCCCTAACCCTCATGATATTTATCTCTTTCTCTCTCCCAACCTCCCTCCTCCGCCCCCCCCACCCCTAATCATCCCCCATATATCTCTCTCTCTGTTGTAGAGATTTCTTCCTACGGGTAAGAAGAAGCCCTCTTAGAATAAAGTAAGATAGATTGACTCTATACTAAGACAAAAATAAAACAAATGTGATCTTGAATTGTAGATCAAACAAGTATTTCAGAGTTTTTGTATTGAGGAGAATAAGAGAAAGTAACTTACTTTTCACCCTTGATGTTTGTCCCGCTTGTTGTTCAGATCCCGAAGTCCTCACGATGAACCTGTTGAGATGAAACAATGCACAAGCATATACAATTCTGCAAGATCTCTGAATCACAAGTTAGTATCCATATCTATATAGATGCAAATCATGAAATCGAAACACAATCAACACACATGAATTGAGAAACAAGACAAGTTACTTTATTACAACTTGAAGATGCTTACAAAGGTTGCTTGATGTCCAAGCCAACTCTCAGCTCCAAGTATTTCCTCTAGCTATCTTTGCAAAAGTCTCAAGATCATAGGTTGGATGCCCCAAAAGTCCCCCTTTGGCCCATGGAATGCCTCTCTTTTATAGTGTTTGGAAGGGTTAACCAAAAGGAAAGTAAAATGGATCTAATGAGTTTTTAGTGGATCAGGCCTACTAAATAGAGAGAGGGGGTTGGGATCGAATCAAGGCTGGTAATCCCAAGAAAATCTCTCGAAAGGTGAGATCCAAGATCCATGGAAAAAAGGCTAAAAGAGGATTATCAAGCCCCTAGGTCTAAGCATAACACGGCATTATCGCTCCCTAGGGTCTGAGCATAGCAGAGTAACCCTAACTATCACGCCCCAATAGATGTGCAAAGCACAATAATTTATGTAGATGGGGTCAGAATGGATGACATGTGGCAATTAAGATGTTGTCTTCAGTATTTAGGCAATAGACTTTACTCCTTGGTGTCCAGATGAGACCAAGGAGGGTACCTGATCATTAGGGGGAAGTGTTGTCTTAGGTCACTTGGTGTAAGGATGTGACACTAGGAATCAGTGTGTAATATTGAGGTATAACATATGCCCCCTAAAGTGTGAGGTCATAAGAGACTGATGGCTGAAAGACTTTATAAATACTTTGTAGAGATAGCATCGAGGGGAGCAACGAGGAGCTGAAGTAGAAACAAAATCTCAAATATACCACCGAGGCGGGCATTCCCATGCTCGAAAACAATTGACTCAAAGCATGGCTTCCGACCAATACATTGCAGATCCATGAGTACTAAGATGATATAAACTGTAGACAAATCATGGCTGCTGTGAACAATCGTAGATCCATGAGACAATAATGACACAGCCATGACCAATACATAAGTGGATCTGTGTGACAAAACAAGAGTGAGATCTTCCACATAATGATTCGGTGGAAACTGTTCGGATATCCACATCATCATTTTTAAGACCTTGCATGTAATTAGGGTTTGCATGCATTTTGCATGCATCCCAGTCACCAGGTTGATGCCTTCAGCACCTTACCCACCTTATTCTAGCACCCGAGAGCTTCTTACATCAGTTCTTTATCCCTCCTAGTCATGAAGGTGCCCACTTCTCACCTACTGCCATAGAAGGGTGCACTTCTTCACCTACCACTACAGTTCCACTTTAGTTACACTCAGTTAGCTCTGATTCTCCTTGATTTGAGGCTAGTTTCACTCTCGACTGACTGTTTCACTCCGTTGGACCTCTAGATTGACTAGATGACTTGTTCTGACTTCAGTTAAGCCTCCCATGCCCCCTCCACTGAGTCTCCTTCCCTATATCAGTGCTACACACTTCAGTTACACTTGTTACACTCAGTTAGACTCAGATTGACACCTGGATGACTGGTTCTTGTGCATTGATGACCACCACTGATTGATGATGAGGACTCCTAGTTGGAGTCAAGCTACACAATTCAGTAATTCGAATGACCTTCTTACTCAATTCGAATTGCTCAGTCATTGATGCTGTATTGTATTGTAATTATTCACCCTCATTGGGATATTGAGCACTAATGCATGCTTTGCACAGTTTTACACCATTTTTCTGAGTTTCATCTATTGTGATTGATTTACTTGTTCATTAGATCTGCTGTGACTAATTTTACATGGTATCAGAACCATTGTAGGGACAAGATCTCTTTTATACAGGTGTTCTACAAGGATATTTGAGTGAATTTAATCAAAAGTACAAAAAGTTTGGCATGAAAGATCTCAAGGGCATTCACTCCTGTGCATGCAAAGCTTAAAAATAATTCCAATACCACTCCAGAAGCTTTAGTTTCCACACAAATCCTGGATCTGATACATTGGACCCATTCAACATTGCTTGATCTCCAATCCCAGGTGTGATGTAACTCTAAAAAGGGTGGATTGTTCGACCTTACTGTTCTTGGTTTTATTGTGATTTGTAGGTTATTGTCTCCATCAATTGCATTCGCTACCTTACTTTTGCAAGCCTTTCTACATCAAAGTGCACTCGCTCCTAGCAATGGAATACTCTTCTTCAAAGCCTATCCTCACCCCTTTCAATTATTTTGATTGGAAAGAAGATATGGAGATCATGTTACGTTCAAAAGGATACTATTGAGTCACTATTGGTCTTGAATTGGAGCCAAGCACATTGTCAGAAAGAACCAAACACTACAACAAGCTTGATGAAGTTTATGGTATTCTTTGTCTCTCCATCTCCAAAGATCTTCACTTCCATCTCAGTGGATTGAAGACTCCAAAAGCTATATGGGAGCAACTTGAAACATTATTTGGCAAGTAGGACGAGCTTAGGGCTTTTCAATTAGAGAATGAATTGATTGCTCTTAGTCCTGAGAATTTCGAGACCATCAATGAGTTTTTCACAAAATTCAAGCACTTGACATTGCAGTTGAAGAATAGTGGATTTATCAAAGACGATAAGCAATTGATCCTCTTTATTCTCACCAATATTGGTAAATACTATTCGGTATCTGTCTCCACTTTCAATTCCAGTCGGCTAACTACCCCGAATTGGAATATGCCTACCTTGAATGCCTTCATTGAGTCCATCACAAAAGAGCATGATAAGTTGATTCAAATGGGGTCCATAAACTCCAAAGATTCAGCCCTATTTTTTCAAGGACCCAAGAATTCGAATGGTAAAGGAAAGCAAAAGAAAGAGAAGCCCAAATTCGAAACTCACAAGCAAAGAGAGAAAGGCAAGCAAACGGATGCACCATCCAGTTCAAAGTTCAAGCAAAAGGGTAAAGAGGGTAAGGAAAAATCTAAATGTATTTATTGAAACCGTGGATTTCATCCTGAAAGTTCATGCATGAAAAATACTATAGATCAAATGGCCCTCCTTTTGGAAAAGAATAACATAACTCTTCCTGACAGTGCAAGGAAGAAGGATAGGAATGATGATCATGAAAGAGGACAAGCACTCATGGCAACTGTTTCGAAGCCCACTACTCTTTTGATAGATTCGGGTGCCTTGAATCATATGGATGCAAATATTGATTATTTTTCTTCATTCAATCCAAGCAGCTCCATCCCCATCCATTTGGGATATGACTCAAAAATTTCTTCAAAGGGAAAAGGTACAATCCATGTTGATCATGGAAGCTTTCAGAATGTTCTCTATGTGCCTTCCTTGGCTTCAAATATTCTTTCTGTGTATCAAATGACACACACTGGTGAACTGAAGAAAGTTACATTCAGCCCTAATACAGTTGAAATTTCTTATATCAAAAGTGGAAGACTTATTGTAGTTGGAAAGGCGAACCACACTGCGAAATGCTATGAGTTTTCACACTTTATTCCGCTTGCAAAGCCCACTGCTCTTCGCACACATGGTAATGAGGTTAGTAGGATTTGGCATGAAATATTTGGACATCTTAATTATAAGTATTTGCTGCTGTTATCAAACAAATCCATGGTAGATGGTATTCCACAACTCCGTTCCTCGAAGGGAATATGCACCAATTGCATTATTGGGAAGCACCTCGAGCACAGGTTTGACCGCAGCAAAGCTAGCAGAGCTTCTATAGTTTTGGGGCTAATAAATTTTGATATCAGTGGTCCACTACCCAATATGTCATTAAATGGATCAAGGTATGTTTTGACATTTATTGATGATTTTTCCCGCTTTACATGGGTATTTTTTCTCAAAAACAAGTCAGAAGTGCTTGGAAAATTCAAGGATTTTAAGGCTTCTGTTGAGACCACCACTGAGAGAAAGATCAAAGCTATTAGATTTGATAATGGTGGAGAATATATCAAGGTTGAGTTGCTGCAACTTTGTGCATAAAGTGGAATTTAGATCCAACATACAGTTCCCTACACACCCCAGTAGAACGGTGTAGCGGAAAGGAAAAATCGGTCACTAAAAGAGATGGCTACTTGCATGATTGAATCAAAAGGTTTGGCTGCAAATATTTGGGCTGAAGCAATCAATGTTGCTGCATACATTCAGAACTGAGTTCCACATTCATCCATGAAAGGTATGACTCCTTTCGAAGCATTCTTTGGTCACAAACTGGATGTGTCAAATTTGAGAGTTTTTGGCTCTACTGCATGGGCTAGAATTCCTTCCAAGAAGAGACAAGATTTGGATCCACAAAAGATTGAGTGCATACTGATAGGATATGGGGAAGAATCAAAATCATATAAACTCATGGATATCAAATCCAAAAATATATTCATAGAGCGCAGCGTGCAATTTCAAGAACCGCTTCAAGATTTGCAACTAGTCGAGGAAGAAACTGTCGTTTCACCGCCTTCACCAGAAGAAGATCCGTGCAGCGATAATGAAGGTATGAGTTATGATATTTTTGATATTTTAGTAGCACATGATGATCATGACATATCAGGTTTAGAATCTGACCATTATGATCCTCCTCAGTTACCAAAGTGGGCCCAAAGCACTCTTCAATCTGCTGGTTCGAACCTTGGAAATCCTGTTGATCCAAGACGAATAAGAGCAGACTTTCAAAGAGAAGGTATGGATCTTTCTATTTCTGATCCATTACTTCCTGAGATTTGTTGTTTGATGACTATTTCAGATCCCACAACATACTATCATGCCCACCGAGATCTGAGATGGCAAAGTGCCATGGATGAAGAGTACAACTCTCTTCAAAAGAACAATACATGGGAGCTAGTTTCTCTTCCACCTGGAAGAAAATTAGTCAAATGTAAATGGGTCTACAACATGAAAGTTGCTGCTGATGGCTCTATTAGAAAATAAAAAGCAAGGTTGGAGGCAAAAGGTTTCTCCCAAGTCCAAGGAGCGGACTACACTGAGACCTTTGCACCTGTTGCAAAGATGGATTCCATCCGCCTTGTTTTGGCAATTTCCGCATTCAAGCACTGGGAAGTGCACCACATGGATGTGAAGAGTGCTTTTATACATGGATATCTTGATGAAGAGGTATATATGCAGTAGCCATAAGGCTACACATCAGATCCATCATTGGTTTGCAGATTGAAGAAATCTTTGTATGGGTTAAAACAGGCCCCAAGAGCTTGGTATGCAAAGATGGACTCCTTCCTTCTTTCTCAGAATTTCAAAAGATGCAAATATGATCCGAATGTGTATATTCATAAATTTAAACGTAATTTGTTGGTTATTGTACTTTATGTTGATGATCTTCTCATTACTGGTAGCACTCTTACTTCAATAAACAAGCTAAAAACTGCCTTAAATCTAGCTTTTGACATGAGCGATTTGGGCTTGCTGAGTCACTTTTTGGGATTGGAGATAGCTCAAAATTTTGATGGGATCACTATATCTCAGAAAAAATATGCTTCCAACTTGTTATTGAAGTTTAATATGGCTGAATGTAAGGCAGCCCCATTCCCATTCCTCTCAAGAATCAGTCTTGAGGAGGGAAATTCTACACCACTTGCAGATTGCAGTATGTATCGACAGTTGATTGGTTCACTACTTTACTTGACACACTCAACACCTGATATTTCATATGCCATGAGTGCCATGTCAAGGTATATGTAGCAGCCCCATGAGCTTCATTGGTGGGTATCCAAGCGGATCTTGCAGTATGTGCAAGGTACGAAACATTTTGGCATACATTATGTTGCAGATTCTGAGCTTGATTTCATTGGTCTTACTGATTCAGATTGGGCAGGTGATAGCATAGATCGGAAGTCCACTTCCAGTTATGTTTTCATGATTGGACATGGGCCTATTTGATGGTCAAGCAAAAAGTAGGCAGCCATTGCACTTTCTTCAGCAGAGGCAGAGTATCGAGGGGCAGTCAATGCCTGCATTCAAGCAGTTTGGTTGCAGGGTATTCTTTCTGAGTTTGGTTTTGGTGGCACTACTTTGACTATCCTCTTTTGTGAAAATCAAAGTGCTATCAAGATCTTAATAGATCCAGTTCAGCGGCAGAGGACCAAACACATTGAGATTCATATGCACTACATTCGACAGTTGGTGCATGATCGCACCATCATTCTGCAATATTTCCCTATTGATGAGCAAATTGCAGACATCTTCACCAAGAGCTTCACTGAGAAGAAGTTCTCTTACCTCCGTTCACTATTGGGGGTGAGTTCCATCATGGTGGAGACAGATTGATCCATTATTATGTTCTTATCTTGAGGGGGGGCTTTCTTCCCACTGGGTTTTTCCTCTTTCCTCACTTAGCTTATTTTCAGCATTTTTTGGATTATTGTTTTGGGGTGACCTTTGGTCTTAGTTACCAGGGCCCTACATTATTTTTTGCACATCATAGTCTAGCTTAAGGGGGGGTGTTCGGATATTCACATCACCATTTTCAGGACCTTGCATGTAATTAGGGTTTGCATGCAAACTCTAGGGTTTGCATGCATCCCAGTCACCAGGTTGATGCGTCCAACACCTTACCCACCTTATTCTATCACCCGGGAGATTCTTACATCAGTTATTTATCCCTCTTAGTCATGAAGGTGCCCACTTCTCACCTACTTCCAGAGAAGGGCGCACTTCTTCACCTACCACTGCAGTTCCACTTCAGTTACACTCATTTAGCTCCAATTCTCCTTGATTTGAGGCTAGTTTCACTCTCGGCTGACTGTTTCACTCCGTTGGACCTCCAGATTGAATAGATGACTTGTTCTGATTTCAGTTAAGCCTCCCATGTGCCCTCCACTGATTCTCCTTCCCTATATCAGTGCTACACACTTCAGTTACACTTGTTACACTCAATTAGACTCAGATTGACACCTGGATGACTGGTTCTTGTGCATTGATGACCACCACTGATTGATGATGAGGACTCCTAGTTGAAGTCAAGCTACACCATTCAGTAATTCGAATGACCTTCTTAGTCAATTTGAATTGCTTAGTCATTGTTACTGTATTGTATTGTAATTATTCACCCTCATTGGGATATTAAGCACTGATGCATGCTTTGCACAATTTTACACCATTTTTCTGAGTTTCATCTATTGTGATATATTTACTTGTTCATTAGATCTGCTGTGACTAATTTTATAGAAACCTGATAAACAAATCGCCATCACAACCTAGACATAATCAATATATAAAAAGGTGTCCAAGGTCTTCTACCCGATCCCAAACTAAACGAATCTAGCCATGTGATTACAAGGTGTTGAAGTCGAACATGGTAGAAACCATTAAAAAATGCAAGGGAAATCACCAATGATAACAATGATCCCGAAGGTATCTGTAGTACATCTCAACGAAATGCGAATAGATGAGTTGATGTCGAGAACTTGTGAGATTATTCGATCAGAGGTCAATGATGGAAACCTACTATCGAATACGAGGAAACTTGCCATTGAGGCATGCAGGTACCAAGGTACTAGTGGTTGACTCCTAAGCCTAATTCCTGGATAGTGATTTGGCATCGACAGGAATAGACTCAACAAAGGTGGGAAATAATGATTCCCACATCATCGACATGAAATCGGAATGAGAGATAGTATGTAACAATGGAACAAGAGAACATGTACTGACACAGCGAAAGATTTGACATAGTGGACGACTTAGATAAATGCAAACCCTTTGAACATATAATGGTGTGAAGCAGAACCTGGCAGCAGGGATTATAGATAGCAGAGAACAAACACATGAAAAGTAGGATGATGGCCAAAGAGACGACTCGAGATGATGACCATAACTCAGCAGGAAAAGATATATACCCAAAAGTAGACAAGGGACAGACGCATGCCATGTTCAAAGGTGACGACTAACAAGCTACCAACAAGATAAACTTGACTCATTTCCCATTTTCCCCCGACATGATGGACGAGTACCTCTTTGTTGTTTTACGAGCTTGAAGAGGATAACAAATGCTCGATATATCTCATCTCATAGATGAGTCTTATCTCACATGTTGTTCATCCCAACGTGGGCCCTTCGATGTTGAATTTTAATGAGTCCAAGGAAGGAAAACTCGGTAGTTTTTCACATTTAGAGAGCCTGAAAAACTTAAAGAAGGATCCAGAATGTACTTTTTCATAAATTTAGTCCCTTAGTCCCGAAAAAGTGTAAAACAATTCCTGAGAGAACTCTCCCAGCCAAAAGTTGACTAAGGTATACCTTTCTCGTAAATAGTCTAGATGGGCCAAAAAAGAGGTAACCTATCACCAAATAGATGACCTTTCAAACACTTTTACAAGTGTGAAAGAGGCAAGTGTACTTAGCAATCTTTTCGAAACGAGGGATCCTAAAAAGAGCTTAAAGAGAACTCCGATGGTCTTTTTCGTAATTTTTTAATCAATTTGGTCCGAAAAAAGAATAAAATAATACCAAAATGATACTTTCCTCATCATTTTACGAGCACAAGTAAAGTCGACTAAGCTCGACACCATTTACTTGATTTTAACAAGCACGACACGTGTGTGAAAAAGCGCTTGGAACCTTTTTTGGGTTTTAATCCAGAGCGTGAAAAAGATAAAGTCAGCTCAAATGGAGGTCAAAACAGTGATATATTGCCAGTGTGAACAAAGTGTAGAGATCCTGTCAGAAATGGTTTATGAAACCATGGAAAAATATATTAGTAATGTGAAAAATTTGACCTAAAAAGATATTTTAAATAAAATAATGAGCAAAAATATAGTTATGAAACTTATATAAACAAGAGGTAAAAATAGAAAGTTACCATTTTAACTTGGCTATTTTTGCTCATAGAGGGATTTTACCTATTGAAGGGAAAAACTTCAAGTGACCATATCTGGAGATCTAAGGCACCATTCTGACAATCGTCTACACCAGGTAAGAGCTCTTAAGCTCCTCTTTCAATTCATGTCCTTATTTTTTTATTTCTTATCAGTTCGGTAATTTTTTGAGGAATCCCCAGGGAGCTTTTTTCGCACCTAGAATTATCGGGGCCTCCCTCTGTCGTGAAATGCGATAATCTCCCAATTATCGCTCTGTATCTTTATGCGGCGGCGCGGTAATTTCCAATTTCAGCGTAGCCAAAAAATGCCCAAGCGTGATAATCGCAGAAAAAAAGAAAAAAAAAAACTTGGTGTTTCCTCATGTTTGGCATGAGATCAGTCTTCCAGCTTGCTCATGAATGTTTTATTTGGATTTTTATAGGATTTTACATCTCATTTGAGGAAAAATGGTTGATTGGAAGCAAAGGGAACATGAAGCTAATGATCAGTTGGTTGCAGATGACCAAATGACACTAAATGCACTGCGGGCATGTGGATTATTGAAGTTCTTTAAGACCAAGGGTATCCGAAAACAGGGCAAACTTCTAACTCACCTAATACAATTGTGGGAAAGTGACATTCAGGCTTTCCGAATCAAAGAGCATACTCTCAAGATTGAACTCGAGGATATCTACTTTCACACTGGCATCTCTAAGAGAGGGGCGCGGGTGAACTTGATGGGGCATAGGGCCTCAGAAGAGAGTACAAGTGACTTGATTGTTCATTACTGTCAACAGGGTTCTTCAAAGAAAAGTGGGAAAGTGGCCATCAAGGATGTGATAGAGCTCCCATTGAGAACTGTATTTTTCACCATAACACGAGCGGCGGGTAGTGTGAGCCCTCATCAGGCATCCTGAGCACAAATGAATCTAGCCGTAGAGTGCATGGCACCAACTTTGTTCAACTGGTGTGAGGGGGTGTTATCCAACCTCAAGGAACAGGATTAGTGTGACTAGCAGAGTAGGCTTCCTTCCTTCTGAAAAAGTTCATCAAGAGCACAATACATAGATAAACTTTCATTCGAGCATAGTTCCGGACTCATGGGTTGTGAGATTTCTTTGAGAGACCTATCTTGATGAGAAACTCAACCACAGGGGATTTCAGAAAGCAAACTCGGTGTAAAGGTTCAAATGACAAGAAAAGAAACAAAATGGCTGAAAATAATGAAAACAAAAGGCTAAAGCAACATAAAAGAAAAAGTTATTTATGTATAGAACGTCTCAATGAGACTATGCAAAGTATTGTTTCAGGGCGAGGCCATTGAGAGGAAGGGTTACTTCTTCTCCCTTGAGGTCTGTTAACTTATAAGTGGATGGGCCTATCTTTGCCGAAATTTGGTAAGGGCCTATCCATAAATGTTGAAATTTCGTGTGCATCCCTTTTCCTTCATGATTATGATCCCATTTTAGAACTAAATCCCCAACTTCAAAACTTCTTTTACCGGATTTCCTCTTATCGAACCATCTCTTAACTATGTCTTGGTGTTGATGGAACCGGTCTTTAGCTTTCTGTCGGACTTCTTCAAGTTGAAGCAGGGTATTGATCCTGGATTGTAAGACTTGGCTACCAGACCCCGAGAGGCTTGGGACAAATGTAAGGATGGGAGCAAGATTTTGGGGGGAAGGATGGCTTCCTTGCCATAGAGAAGAGTGAAAGGGGAAACCCCTAATGCGTTATTTGGAGTCACCCTATCTGCCCATAAGGCGTTTGGGAGAGCTATATGCCAACTTCGCTGGTTTTCTATCACAGTTTTCTTGAGAATTCGAATAATGTTTTTGTTTGAAGATTCAGCTAATCCGTTCCCTTGAGGGTAATAATTGGCTGAATAATGCAGCTTAATTCCCCATTCATAAACAAATCCATTTATCTTGAAAGACGAAAAATAGGGAGCATTATCGAAAACAAGGGAAATTGGAACCCCAAACCTGGTTATGATGTTCTCCTTCAAGAAGTTGATGACTGTATCTTCATTGATCTTGCGCAATGGGATAGCTTCCGTCCATCTAGTGAAGTAGTCGGTAACCGTCAGGATGTATCGATGTTGCAAAGAGGAATTTGGATTTATCTCTCCGATAACATCTATACCCCACTGCTCAAAAGGCTCAGAGATAATAACCGGCTGCAAGGGTCCTGCTGCCTTAGGTAATTTCCCTGCACTTTTCTGGCATACATCACAGTTTCGTGCATACGTATGGGCATCTCGGAACAGAGTGGGCCAATAATATCTAGCTCTAAGTATCTTGTGTGCTGTTGTCTCCCCTGAATAATGTCCACCTGCGGGGCCATCGTGTAGTTCTTTAACAACTTTACTTGCATCTTCCTTTTCTAGACATCTGAGGCAAACTCCATCATAATTCTTTCTGAATAATATCCCATCAATGATTTGATAAGGTGTTGATTTCAAATGGAGTTCCCTTCTTTGTTTAGAGTTCCAGTGCTCAGGTAGGTGCCCTTGCTGCAAATAATGCACCAAATCTCGATACCATGACTGAGGTGTTGTGAAGATAGGACATACCTCAACTAGGTTTATCTCAGCCTCATTCTTCGAATGTTGTTCTTCATCAATCAAGTTTCCTGTAAGAAATTTGCACAAGCCTTCTCCTTTGATGATAGTGTCCGGTTTAAATTCTAAGTCATATTCTTGAAGAGCTGTAACCCAGTTCCCCCTCCTTTCTCCTAGTTCCTTTTGAACGAAGAGAGATCTAACAGCTAGGTGGGGAACTATAACTTTAGTTCTGTTCTTAAGAATATATGGCCTGAACTGTTTGACTACTTTGAAGACAGCATATGCATGCTTGTCAACCATGGGATAGTTCAGCTCAGCCCCTTGCAGACCAGTGCTCATAAACGAGATTGGGTATTCATCTCCTAGCTCCACCTTTTGCATGAGTACAGCTGCGAGGGAGTCATCTGAAGCAAAGGTATACAGGATAAAATCCTTATCAAAATCTGGGCTTCTTAAGGAAGGAGCTTTAGCTATAGCTGCCTTAATATCTCTAAATGCGTCTTTTTCCAAATCTGTCCACTTGAACTGTATGCTTTGTTTAACCATTTGTTGCAATGGTTTAACAATTTGTGCGAAATCTGGAACAAATCTTCGGACGAAATTGATAGTACCCATAAAGGACTACATAGATTTTTTGTTATAAGGAATTGGAATTTTATTGATAGCTTTTACTCTTTCCTGATCTATTGAGACTCCTCCTTTGGAAATGATATGACCCAAGAGTTTACCTTTGGGAACAGCGAACACACTCTTCTTGGGATTCAATGAAATACCATATTTCCGACAACGATAAAAAATATGCTTCAAATGGACAACATGATCTTCCCTTTTCTTTGAAAAAACTGTTACATAATCTAGGTAGACAACAACACACTGCCCACCCAATCCTCGGAAGGCGATATCCATTGCTCGTTGGAAAGTAGCTCCTACGTTTATCAGGCCAAATGGCATCCTTGTATATGTGAAAGTTCCCCACTTAGTGTGGAAAGTAGTCTTAAGACGATCTTCTTCGGCTACTAATACCTGATTGTAGCCAAAGAAACCATCGAGAAGAGAAAATAGCTCAGATCCCGACACCATTTGAAGGATTTGTTCCATTGAAGGGACGAGGTAGTTGTCTTTATCTGAAGCTCTGTTTAAATTTCTGAAGTCTACACATAGTCTTATCTCTCTTGACTTCTTTCTTACGAGAACTAAGTTAGCAACCCACTCAGAATGCCGGACCTTAAAGATTATATTAGCGTCCAAGAGTTTCTTTAATTCCTTTTGAATCAGGGGTTCCAAAGTAGGATGCATCCTTCTTAATTGCTACTGAAATGGTTTGACACCCGCTTTCATCGGTATAACATGTTGAATAATGCGGACGTCATACGTTTTCAGATCCTCATAAGTCCATGCAAAAACATCCTTATATTGCTTAAATAGTTTGATGAACCTATCTCTTTCTCCCGGTGAACAACATTTGCCAAGGTTGACAAATTTTGGTTCTGCCTCGGTACCTAAATTAACTAACTCATGTTGCATTGATGAACTGTTATTTTTGGTATTAGCTGGCCTTTTGAACTTATTTTGAAGATCGAACAGCATTTCGAGTGACCTTACCCCTTTGGGGATGAAATTTCCTTTATCTGCATCCTTCTTTAGCAAATCAGAATCATGTTCTTCTTCATCTATCACAGCTCCTTGGAAGCTATCTTCATTCGTTAGAAAACTGATAATCTGTTCGTCATCATCCAAAACTCTGAATTTTGTGATGTTGTCAGGAACAGAGGGCTTGAAAAATAATTCAATTGAGCATTTGTTATTAGATGGCACCAATCTAGAAGCAGATGTTGCTAACAAATCAGCTGCAGAATTTTGCAATCTAAGAATAGAATTTATATTGAAAGCGTCAAAATGCATAATTAAATCCCATACCTCAGCCCGATAACCCTTCAAATGAGGTGAGATACAATGAATGGTGTCCCTTACCTGTCTTACAACTATTTCTGAGTCACCAAAAACCTTCAGGTATTTAACATTTAAACCAATGGCCTTCTTCAATCCATGTACCAAATCTTCATATTCAGCCGTTTTGTTAGTACAATCAAATTCTAATCTACAGGACAAAAAAACTTGTTTCTTCTTGGATCCATCAGAACACAACTGGCTCCGGATCCTTCTAGAGTTTTAGAACCATCAAAGTATAATGTCCAAAAAATATCTTTTGATTCAGCTAAGTTAGTATCTCTATGGTCTAAGTCAGTGACTAAGCTAACTATATTACAGTCAATATCATCATTCCGTGAGAAATGAAGGAGATCGAATTGTTCATCTGATTCATGGTTGATGGTTTCAGACTGATAATTACCCAGATCAATTTTTAAGAAATAATTCCCCAGAACCGAGGATGAGAAGGTCACAGCCTCATTGTTTCCCTCTAGTTGAGTTACGTTTTGCTTCATGTGCGGTTCTCTTAGGACTTTGATCTGATTCTGCCTATTTTGATAAGGCAACCATAGATGAGACCAATCAGTTGCAAAGTAACCATTGAGCTTTATGGACCAGTCCCTACTTAAGATCAAACCATAGGCCTCAGGAATATCAACTACCATTATGTCAATAAACTGACAGACCCTAGGGTCGGCTGATAATCTAATTAGGACATCCTTCATTTCCCCAATAACCTTAACAACAGTTCTATCTAACTGAATAATTTGGGCCGGAGATGGAACAGGTTGCCCGTTAATTTTTTTACAAATTGACAGTGGCATGACATTTGAAGATGCTCCAGAATCTACCAAACAATTGTGAACATTATGATTGAATATTTCGAAGGTCAACAGGAAAGGCAATGTTTAAGATTTAGATTTCCCGCCGATACTAGCCTCATTAATTTCAGGATCTTCTTGAGAGTCTGTTAATGGAGTGCTGGGCTGGGGTTGCAGAACATGCAGCAGCTTGTCTCGTTGGTGAGGAAAACTGCACATGTCGAATATTGACACATTTGCTTTGAATTTCTTTATATCCTCAATAATTTCATATCCTATATTAGACTCGTTCCCAATTCGGGCTGGATGATCTGCTTTACTCATCGTGACCTTAGGTTGCTGAAGTATGGTGTCAATGTTTGGCTGTTTGGCCGCTGTTTGGTTAGCTGTAGGCTGCGGTCGAATGATTGTTATATGCCTTCTAGGTAGTTCTTTTGAAACTTTAGGCTTGGGAGGAGTCGAGTTTGGCATAGGATCCATAATAGGGCCTTTACTGCGAGTATTAATATTCACAGCAGAGAGAGAGCTTTCTATGGGATCTTCTTCTGCTGATTCAGTTATAGGTACCGAATCCCATAGCACCATAGTGGTATCCGGAGTTGGTTCTTCTAATTGAGGGCTCAATTCCTCTAGAGGATCACCTTGGTCTGGAATCTGTGAATCCAGCATTTGGTTCATGACTAAACTCATAGAGTTAATCCATTGTGGGCAGCTCTTCTCTGAATGCGGCTCTTGATGAAAGGTGCAGAAGTTCTCCATTCCGATTTTATTGATGTTTAAAACAGGGGAAGTATTCATGGGTGGATGAGGTTGATCGTCGTCTTCCCTTTTTTTGTAAAATGGCTTGAAAGGTTTCCTCGATGTACTAGCAGCCTTATCTTTCTCGAGATCTACAATTTTATTGGACAACTTCTGCATCATCTTAACTACATTTTCCATGTCTGTTGATGACTCTTCTTTACCTCTAGTGAGCAGTAAGGGTTTTTTACTGACTGCTGGTTTTGTTTCTGCATCTAAGGCATGTTTAGCAATGCTATCTACTTCTTCTTCTACCTTTCTAGCTTCTTCAAAGTTCTTTATCAGGGTGGTTTTCTTAGATCTTTTAACGAACATTGCTATGGGTCCTTCAAGAGCTGTTGTATAATATTCAACCAGAGATTCCTCTGCTAGTTTATTCGCTTCACTGAAATTATTTAAGAGTGTTGTGAACCTTTGATTAAAGTCTTGAACCTTTTCCTTCTTTTCCATTCTCATGGACAAGAGTTCTTTCATAAGCGTAGCTACAGTTTTTTGGTTTCCATATTTCTTTAAGAAACAACTTTCAAATTCATCCCAACTTGAGATCGAGCTAGGTTGTAGGCTAAAATACCAGGATGATACTTTCGGCTCTAATGTATATGGAAAAATCCTGCAGACTACATCTTCATGTTGCATGTTCAAAAGATTCAGAGCTAAGTAAAAACTCTGAAGATGATCTTCGGCTGAAATGGCTTTCCCTGGGTCGAATTTAGGCAAGACCTTCTTTGGATTTTTTGGAAGATTGTGGAATGGCCCAGCTAGATTCAACGCTCCCCTTGCTCTCCAAGTAGGTACAGCCATGTCTCTACGTGGAGAATCTGGTGGGGAATTGTAAGGTGAGTTCAATGGAGTGTTCTTTGGAGTAATAAGTTCTCCAAGACTTTCTTGATCTGAAACATTTTCTGGGTTTTCAAGACCGACCTTGTTCAGGGGTTCTACAATTTCTTCTAAAGTTAAATTCACAAGCTCTTCAAAATTTTGCACAAGAATCGAATCACGGATATACTGTGGCTCTTTTCTAGGATAATTTCTTCTAGGGACGAAATTTACTTCGTTTAGACCACCTAGCTGTCTAACATAAGATCATGTATGCCTCCTTAAATCTTCTATTTTTGTAAAAGGAACAGCATACAATGTTTCTTGAGGTTCAGAATCAGAGACAAGGTTTTCTTGGTTTGCTACTTCAAGATTTGAGCTGTCTGAAATTCCTTTTTTAAGTGGGTTTTCAATAACATTTTTGATAGTGGGAGATTTTCCTTTATCATCCATGCACTTCCATTCCCTCCTTCTAGCACCAAAAACTATTGATGCCCCGAAGATCAAAGCATCAATCAGAAAGGGATTCTCCTCGGTAGACTATCCCAATTAGATTGTCCACCGTTTGGTATGGGGAATCCGTCCGGTTAGCGGTTCCGGCAACCGTGGGTTTGGAGATTTGATCCAATTATACCGGTTATGGCCCGATCCACCGTTCTTTTTTATTTTTATGGTTTAGAATGATATGCAAGTGCCTAGACTAACTTAATCTAAATGCAGAACTAGAAAACAAATCTGTGTCTAAAACCGAAATAAATCTAAACTATCCCTGCAAGGAGCAAATTGTAAGTATGAGTAATGTGCTGGAAGAGTTTTCTAAAATTCAACAGACAGCCATTAAATCTTAAAGATAGATCCACAGCAAAAGCAAGAGATATTAGAAGATAGCTTCTAATTCAGATATAACATATTCCATTACTCATGAAAGAGAGAATTCACTTGCACAGAGAGAAGTAAGATCATTCAATGCAAAGAAATAATTCAAGACAGTAAAGAAAGATCTCATAGTAGAGTATAGAAGTCACAGAAATAATCCAACATGCATCCAAAATCCATTTCCATGCAAAAGACGTCCTCTCCAGGCTCTTATTAGGTAGATTTTATTTTCATGAAACAAGTGCAAGATAGCTCGTACAAGTTCAGAAAATTATTTCCCTGCCAAAAGTGTTTTACACTGCTTCCTAAACTTCTATTTATATTATTACAAAATGCCCTTTGGGCTGCCACCTGGCTCTTTACACTTGTCTCCTTCAGACTTTTCCCCTTTAATAAACAAAATTGTGACCCTTTTCTTAAAACATAAAATTCCCTAAAAAGAAAAGGACAGCTGTCCAATGGCTCTATGCTTTAGACATATGAAGGCCAAAATACAAAAAATAGGAATCAACGCCTTAGGATCAGCGTGTTCACTCTTGGGAAGGTGCTCCAGCTGGGAGAGAAGCACTCGAGCTAGCTGTCACTGCTGCTGCTGCTGGGAGAGAAGCACTTAGACTGGCTGTTACTACTGCTGCTGCTGCTGCTTTCTTTTCCTCTTATGCAATGTAACTGAACCAGATACCAGTGTCTCTGATAACTACATTTGCTGAGGAAGGGAGCAAGATTTTCTGGGAAATCACATCTTTACCAAGCTCTACTCCTATACCCTGAATTTCTGCAACTGCTGCTTGGTGGATTTCTTTAAGCAAATGATTTTGTATTGATGACAGCCCAATATAATGATGGAGATCATCAATGGCTAAGACATCAATCTTCTTTACATATTCTGTTTGGATGCCCAGTTCTTCCTTCAAGTCAGATAAACATTGCTCTTTGCTCGGGAACTCATCAAGGGACTAAGGAAAACTCAACTTGCACTTATCATGCACTTCATGGATTTTTTGATAAAGACTGTTACTTTTATCCATTGTCCCTTGGATTTTAGCGATTAGCTTAAGGCCACAGTTCCTGCAGAATTCCATAAGGGCTATGTCTTCATTAAAACCATCTACAGATGTGAATGGGAGATTCTTGGGGAAATCAACCTTCCCTTCTCTCCATTCCATCTGGCTCAGGATGTTTGCTTTAACCCGAGTATATTTACCCTTAAGCCTATTGGCCTCTGCATTAACTTCTTTTAATCTAACCATCATGGCTTTGAGCTTGCACACTTCCTAAGTAATCAGGTCTTGAGTGTCATGCATTTGTTTCAGGATGCCACAGGACAGCTCATGGAAGGGAGACATATCTATGGCTCTGCTCTCTGCCTGCTCTAACTGTTCAACCAATGCCTACTTATCTGCTTGTAGCTGAGACACCCTAGCTTCCAAATTGTTCTTTTCTGCCTCTAAAACCATCATCTGGACTACCAGGTGCTCCTTTTCTTCTTCTAAATGGTTATACTTGTCTGACAATTCCTTATGCTCAACGGACAGGCGATTATACTTATTCACTACGAGATCCCTATAAGCCTTCTCATTAGCCACAGTGTGTTGTAACATGCAAGCTCTCCTCTTTGTCGACTCAACTTCTCTAACTATATCGACCACATTGTCCTGTGTTGCTTTTGTTGCCTCTACAGCGATGGATGCCATAGCTATGGGAGCCTTATTTGTATTTTGCATTATTGTGGTCTCCCGTCGGGTAACAATATCTTCTTGGAAGAGTCTCTTTATCCTCTCTTCTGATTTTAGGACCACTTCTTTTCTCTTCTTATCATATACAAATTCATCCCATCGAGACACCGTATACTCTTCTGATGGAGTCTAAGGGACGATTGGGAGGTCTATTATATTTATTTCTGCATCTACGGGTGGGGTCTGGACTACTTGAGCTGAATCTGTTCCCACATTTTGGGTACCAAGACACCTGCTTGTGCTGTGTTTGCCTCCACATTTTGGGTGCTGGGAACACCTGCTTCAGATATGTCTATTTCCATATCTTGGGTGCCGGAGCCACCTTCCTGAGCATCTTCAGCTGCATTAAGCTCTCCCTCCACCTTTTGTTCCTTTTTAGCTTGTTGCCTTCTTTCTTCTTCTTCAGCTTGCTGCTGATTTTCATTCTCTTCCAATTGGTTTGCATCTTCTGCTTCTTTCTGCTGCTGGGCTTCCTCAGCTTCTTTCTGCAATCTTGCATCCTCAGCTTCTTTCTGCAGTCTCACATCTTCTTTCAATATTTGTTCTTCTTGGGCTCGGGCATCAGCTGCTTCTCTTTCTTTCTGTAGGCTAGCTTTTCAGGCTGGAGTAGAGCTAGAGCTTGCTCCACTACCCTGACAACAAATATGCAATTCAGTCATGTTGTTGATACCTCTAAATGCCTCTTCCTCGGCATCATAATAATGAGCATATTCAAAATGAGCATAAATTTCTTTGCAATGCTCGGCAACTTTCCCCCGCCTATCATTTATATGGAAAATTATTTCACTGAAGTGGAAAGATTTCAGTTCTTGAACAAACTCCTCAACTGGTGCAACCCCTGCAAATTTGTAGGCGCTTATGTAGAAGGGTAAAGGAGGGAAAGAAGCCTTATGCTGCTTGTTAAGCACCGCTCCGAATTCATCAAGGAAAATTTGTCTCACTGCTTCTTTCAGGACTACATAGTCAATAGCATACTTTGGCAAAATGTATGGCACTTTGGTCCCTCCAAACATCCTGATGTAGGTGCCCTACTCTGAGAAATAAAAATCTCCATAGTTTTTCAGGATCTCCATGGAATTTTCTAATAGACAGTTGGGCTCTTCCTTGAATATCTTCTCATATAGAGGCATGATGAACTCCTCGCAGATGAGCTTATAGCTTGTTCTCTAATTCTGAGCCCACATCATTTTATAAGCAGTGTAGACTGGGGTGTTGGCTTTATCCCATGTGCAACCTAAGCCGGGGAAACATAGCTTGGCCAAAATACAGTCAATGAGATAGGAAGACATGTAAAATTCTGACTTTTTTAAGGCCAGACCTTCTCTTGCAGCAGCCACGGTGGATGCCAAACTGTCCAAAAGGATAGTAGCCCAGTTAAAAACAGTCCCTTTGAATGGTATGAAGTGGATGATGGGAGCCCACTGTATCCTGTATACCATGCCATCGGGCATGCCGAAAATTCTGCATAGCATCAGGGCGATTAACCTGAAAGGAGGTCTTAGGTTCTGAACATCGTATTCATCATTACCTCTCTTTCTTAAGTGCTTGCCTGTGACCAATAATTTTTTGGCCATCTCAATATTGTTCATCTGGCCCAACCATTCCTCACTTAGAGCTTGCTGGGGATGCGAGAATTTGTAAGCTGCATCAATATATGCTGGATGAAATGAAGCGAAAGCTTCTCCCCTGCTATCATGTAATACTCTTGTCTCTGAATCAGCATGTTCCAGTATCCACCCGATCACTTCAGAACATGGGAACAATTCAGGGTGGGTAGAAGCCCTAGCTATGCCTGAAGTTCTGATGTTGAGGTAGATATGTTCTTCTTCCAATAATGCACCTGGGATAGCCTGGTCCCTGATCATCCTGTAAACATCTCCCCAATGGACCTCGGGAGGAATGCTGGTGGTACATTTAGTATCTTGGAACATAGTTTCAGTTCTTAGTGGTACTGGCTCTAGTTCCATCACTTTAGCTTTCTTTCTACCACCTTTTGGCATCCTGGCTTATCCCTGCTAGCAACCAAATGCAAATCATTATAAAAAATTGCAGCATGTTATGAGAGTGTAACAAAGAGAAGGACCAATTCAACATGCTAATGAAAAAATAGACAAATTATGAAGCTGCATGCTGGGGAAGCAAAACAAATCACTCCAAAAAGAAATATGGCTCTGAGACTTGATTATCCTAGGGAGACAAATTCTAGTCAGGAGCTTTTGGAATGCTTCCAAAAAGGTAAGCATATGACGTGAAAACAACCTGCTTCTCGCCTAGCCCTTGGAGAGAGGGTATCCTTCATCATTGCACTTCTAATGGTCAATGGAGGGTGAGCCTGGAGTGAAACAATCTTATGATGAAACAAGAGACTGCTTTCCACATTCATCAAAAGGTGAGGGGTTCAGTCGACCACTACTGTTATTAATAACATTTATGAGACATTGTGTGGCTGGTACGAAGTTTGAATGAGGGTGACGATGCCTGGAATGTGGTCGGTGAAAAACTCGGGTGGTCGCAGCTATGGCTTTTAGCTGGTAGGAACGAGGAACCTACGGGGACACGACGGCCTTAAAACAAAAAATAACGACATATGCAACCAATGTCTATCGGCCATGTTATGGACGGGAAAACCCCAAAAATAACTTGACGTGGAGATGAGACAAAAAGAGCGGTTAAAAAAAAAAACCTACCTGGCGACGAGATAGTGGCTGAGTGAGTTGGACGCGGTCATGGATGTGCTGAGCTAGAGTGGTCCTGGCGCGGTCTTCCCAACAGCGTTTTTTTGAACAAAAACTAACAATGTGACCAACCAAAACCCCCACCATGCGGCATTAAATTGGGGTTTTAATGCCGCGTACGGCGCGGTCATTTCAAGCCGCCTTGGCATTTGCACGTGACCATCGCTTGCGAGGCAGATTTGCAAGTTTCATCCGCAATTGTGGAATGTTATGGTGAACTACCTCAGCATTTCGGAAGAGATTGGCGTATCCTTCCGCAATACAACCTTTTGGAAACTTATCGCGGGTGGTCTCACCGAGTCGTCCCATAGTTTCGGGAGAGCTTTGACTTTCTTTCCGCAATCTCGAGAGATATGCCAAGTGCTTCTGCAGTTGCGAAACAATTTCGTGAATGCTCCCGCCGTTTCGGGAGACTTTCTTGAATTGTTCCTGGGAAAAAAACTCGATAGCTTCCACAGTTTCAGAAGACAAACCTAAATGGTTCCGTCGTTTTGGAAAGGTTTCGCGAATGGCTCCCGTATGGTTGAGAGAGATACTTAAGTTTTTTTTTTTTTTTTTCAAAAGCGTTCCGCGGTTTCAGGAGGTAAACGTGAATTGCTCCGCAGTTTCGGGAGGGATAGGCAAATAGTTTCCACAGTTTCGGAAGGGAAACGTGAATGCTTCCGCAGTTTCGGGAGGCTTTCACAAATAGCTTCCGCAACTTCAATAAAAACTAAGTCTTTCCACGGGGTTTCCGGGAGGGAAATGTGAATGCTTCCGTCGTTTTGGAAGAGATTTCTGAATGCTTCTGCCGTTTCGGAAGAGATCTCTGAATGGCTCCCGCAATTTCGAGAGGGATAAACTTAAGATTTTTCAGAGACACTAAGTCTTTCGATGGCTTCGAGAGAGAAATGCGAATGAATCCCGCAGTTTCGGAAGGGAAACCTGAATGGTTCCGCAGTTTCGGAAGGAAAACCTAATGGCTCCCGCAATTTTGAGAGGAAAACTTTCCGCGGTTTCGAGAGACAAACTTGAATACTTCCACAGTTTCGGGAGAATTTCATGAATTTTAACCTTAGAAGAAAAACTTGAAATTTTCAAAGCAGAATCTTCAGTTGAAAACAAAACTAAGTAAAAAGGAGAATTAACCTCTTTAGGCAGTCTTTCTAGATAAAATAAAAGGAGGGGCCCCAATATGTACAAAATGTTTTTTGGGGGGGGATGTTGCTGCAACAACAAGTACTTAGCATGATGTCGGATGCGTCGTCGTTCATCGCGGTTGAGTTCGGGCTGAAAACATTGGGTTTGGAGATAGAGTATGATATCTCCATACCATGGATCATATGTGCCAATGAGGAAAAACAATTCATCAGGGAGAGAATCGATGGGATCTGGTTTCTCAGTGACACAGGTCAAAGTACAAATCAGCTCTGCAAAGACCAAGAATTCTTGGATTTTGCTTTGGTAAATTCCAAGTCAAATTCCTGAAGGACCACAATCCAACGAGAGTATTTTCCCCCAATCACTTGATGTGTGAGGATGTAGTAAATTGGATTGAAATCAGCTATGACAGTGGTCTGGCAAAGCAGAATGTAATGGCGGAACCTCTGGAAAGCAAAAAATGTAGCCAGAGCTAGCTTTTCAACATGCGAGTAGCGGGTTTCAGAGTTGAGAAG
The DNA here is from genome assembly GCA_027924585.1 of Larix kaempferi. NCBI lineage: Eukaryota > Viridiplantae > Streptophyta > Pinopsida > Pinales > Pinaceae > Larix > Larix kaempferi. Next base: position 8,709,574 of record BSBM01000577.1, read on the forward strand.
AGTCTTACTAAGATAATAAACTACATGTTCTATGTCGTTGGCGTCTTCCTAGACTAACACCATGCCAATGGTGGAAGTGGAAGATGCGAGATATAAGATGTAATCCTATGTGTAATTGGGGGGTTGAATTATGGGATCCTTAGTGAGGGATTCCTTTAGATTATCAAAATATCGTTGGGCTTCGTCATCCCAAAAAAAGGGGATGTTCTTTTTCAAAAGCCTCATGTAGCCTTTGGTGATCTTGGCAAAATTGCACACAAAACAGAGTAGAAAGTTTGCATGCCCCTGCAAGCTTTGAAGTGCTGGTGTGTCCGTAGGTGAAGGCAGAGCTAGAATGGATTCTACCTTCACTGGGCCTAAACATATACCATCCTCGGAGATTATGAATCCCAATAGTTTTCTGGCTTCAACACAAAAGATGCACTTGTGTGGATTTAAACGAATATTGTAGTGGTGGCACCTAGAAAAGATGGCGCTTAAATGATCTTGGTGATCATCTCGAGCCTGAGAATGGGTGGGGAGGTCATCAAGATATGGTTCTACAATATGTTTAATGTTGTGAAATGCATAGGACATCGCCCGTTCAAAAGTTGCCCTGACATTCTTGAGGCCAAGGGTAGCTTTCAGTACGCAAATGTCCCCCATGGGAAAATGAAGGTTGTATTATGCTGGTCGACAGGAAGTATCTCTATCTGATTATAGCCAGAGAAGCCATCCATGAATGAAAAGAGGACACTCCTGGCACAGTTATCGATAATCTGGTCAATAAATGGAGTTGGATAGTTGTCTTTTGGACAAGCTTTGTTCAAATCTCGATAATCAACACAGACTCTAATCATACCCTATTTCTTTGCCATGAGAATGATATTAGACACCCATTCTGTCAATGGGACAAGGTAAATAAAACCAGCATGCAGAAGTTTTTCAATTTCTGCTTTAATAGCCGCTGCCTTGTGGGGATTAACAGGCCGGAGTTTCTGTCGAACTGGTCCAACACTAGGAAAAGTTTGGATCTCATGGACCACGATGGAAGGGTCTGCTCTTGGAATTTCTTCATAACTCCAAGAAACAACATCGTGGAATTATTTGAATAAGGTAGTGTAGAGCTCCACCTCAGTGGGAGTACATGTCTTGCCTATGTGAATATTTTCCACGACACCAGGTTTCACTGAAATGTTAATAGGAGTAGTTTCCATGATGTTAGCCAATTTTCCTTCGGAGAATATATTGTCGAATGAAGTGGGAAACTTGGGTTTAACAATTTCAAGTGAACTGTTGGATTAGGTGTCTTGCTCGATTGCCTGGATAGTAGGGAAAGAAGACCGATGATGGTAATCTTCCCAAGGCGGTTCATCGACGCACATAACCTCCATAATCGACTCGTCGGAAGGAAACATCAGTGTGAGAGGATCGATAAGTGGTGGCGATGAGCTAGCCTCAGATGAGAGCTATGCCATAGTGTGATGCATAGTAGGATCAACCCAATCTGTGGCTGATTGGATCGCCTGATAAGTTGCGAGGTTCTTGTTTAAAGGCATGGAATTGCCATAGGTTTCAAAGTCTGTAGGACTTGGTATCACCCAAGAATCGGCAGATCCACTAGATGGGGTGATACTTGATGATATCATGTTGATGGCATGTATAGGGTATCTGAGCTCCGAGAATACTCTGATGAGGGAGGAATCCTTCATAAGACCAATGCCAACATCTTGGAAACTGTACTGGGACTGACCCAAGAACGGGACATTGTGGGCGGAGTTCGAATGAATGTCTGGTGTATAGAAGTCTAACTGATCTATAGTGACAATCTTCCCTTGATGAGGGAATTATACTAGTCGAAAGACGGAAGATGCAACGACGATCATGGCGTAAAACCAATTCCAACCGAGTAGAAGATTATAATCCAATGGTGCATCTATGACTTCGATGTGTATAGATACTATCTTTCCCCCTAGTTCAACGCCAATCGTAGGAGTGAGTCTGTATGGTTGAAAACCATGTCTGTCAAATGCTTTGAGAGTAGTGGGAGAAGGTGTAACTTCAAGTGAGCCTATGGCTCTCCAACAAGTCAAGGACATGATCGATGTGGAATAACCTTCATCTAAGACAGTGTCATGAATGTTGTTTCCATGGATCTTTGTTTGGATCTGGAAGGCTAATTGGTGAGAAAGCCTAGGTTTAAAATATTCCAAGTTAAACATAATCGTGTTCGAAGTATCTGGTTCTACTACCCCCAGTGCTGAAAGTAAGGTCCTGCGCTGCGTGGGGCAGTGCTGGAGAACCTTGAGAGTCGACATCGCACATGGTGCTTGAGCTAGGCCCTCAACAATATTGTAATTTTGGGCTGCTCGTGCATTAGGATTGAATGTCACCTTTTGGATGGTGCCTTTGGGTGGGCATAGAACTGTGTCTGTGATAGGTCTCTCAATGTGGAGATGACCATTGGGGGGAGGGATGATAGAAGGATCTTCAGAAGGGGACTTGCCATTGGATGCCTCTGGTTTGTTTAAATTTGGAGGGGTATTGTATGTCCTTGCTCGAGTGGATATATGAATCTCTTCATTACTCATCATCAAAACTTCACGGTTTGCAAACGTTTCTCCACGGGGTGGGTGGTTTGGATTTCCCCCTTCTGGGGGATCATGAGTAACCATCTGTTGCTACTGATGGGGGAAAGGATTGGTTAATACTGCCGAGCGGGAGGATCCTTTAACAAATTTGTGGACTTCGTCCTTGTAAGGACAGCCTCGTGTGTAGTGATCTTCCTAGAAAATCAGGCAGGGAAACTTTGCTTTCCGATGTGGTTTGGAATCATTGTTGGTTGGTTGAGGCTTTGGGTTCTCCTGTTGGTTAGAATTTTTCTTGGATTTTTTGCGATTATTCTTCTTCTTTCCCTCGGATTGTTGTGACATGGATTGAACTGCGTTCACCTCGGAGGAAGGAGCAGGAGAGGTAGAAGCTTTGGGAGCATCCTGGGATGGAGAGCGGGTAACAGTAGCTTGCTGCCCACTCGGGTTGGGTGCAGGATGAGCCTTAACTGAACCGACGATACCGTCAATGGGGGGTTCAGTGGTGGCCTTGGTTGGATTAGTAGTGGTGCGGGAGGCATGGGGAATAAGCTCGTATAAATTTATGAATTGGGTATATACCAAATCCATATACTAAGCACAAGAAATCACTTGTTCCTCCGTGACAAGTCCGCCCATGGCAATATCCCTGTAGATGGGAGGCAGAAATGACTTCGTGAACCAATCAGTGAGTAACTAATCCAAAATGGGTGCCTTGATTAACCTACGGCAACGATGCCACTCATGAATATGATCCGAGATATGTGTAGAATTGGTTTGACGTAATGAGGTCAATAGGTATGTTCCATTCGCGTGTCGGATGGGGAGCTAGAAATGTGTTAGAAACTGCATGGCCAAGGTATTGAAATCGTGAAAGTAGTGTTGTGGCAGCTCGATATACCATTTTGCTGCCGTACCGGTGAGCGTATGCTGGAAGAGCCATAATTGAATGGATTCGTCCATCAATGAGTTTGAAGAACACCAAAGATGGAAGGTCATTACGTGGTTCTTGGGGTCTTCCCCAGGTTTAGCATCGAACTTGGGAATGTCCGATGGTAGTTTGGTCAGGATGGGTGGCCAATGTGGTTGCTGCCGTATGGGATCATTAATAAGTCTCAACAAATCGGGCAAGTCTAACGTAGCCAAGAAGGGAAGTTGACGATTGGGTTGCGGGTATGAGTAGTAACTATATGGTGTGGGGATGCCCGTAGGGCCTTGCACAACATAATGCTATGTGTTGTACCCATACATGTTTCCCACATGATACTGTTGGACGTTCTGGAGATAGTAGACCATCTAGTGAATCGGTTGCGTGTTCAAAATCATGGGATTTACCGTCTGATTTGGAATCACAGTAGTAGTCGGTTGTTGAACGTCCTGCTGAGTAGGGATGACTGGTATAATAGCATGGGGTTGTTGTGTCCCAGGAATGTTTCATGTTCCTTGTTGGGGTATAGTACCCTGGGATTGTTGTGTCCTGGGAATATTTCCAACACCTTGATTGGGTGGAGGGTTTCCTATACCAAGGTTAGGGGATGCCTGAAAGAATGGTGTCCATGGAATATTGGTTCCACCCTGATGAAGAGGTGGAGGCTGAAGAGGTGGGTTCCATGGATTATTCGCGGCTGAAGGATAAGGAATGTTGGAGTTCAAGTTGGGGGGAGTAAAAGGTTGATTAGGTTTCCCCCCAGCTTGATTCCAGCTTTCGAACAAAGAGTATCCCCCACTCTGTGGGATTTGGGATCCCCAAGAAGGAAGAGTTCCTAATGAGGGATGTTGAAAATGGGGTCCATTTGGGATACTAGCACGAGGTTGTCCGCTTCCAGGTGAATTATAGTTTCCCATCTGAGCAGATGGTGTTGATTGAGAGGGTTGTTGGATGGTACCAGTGGGGGCGTTAACAAGTTGTGTTCCTCCAAATGATGTAAGTTGTGGGCCTTGTTGGGCCATTAGAAAGAATGGAGGTGTTTTTTGAGTAGCCCCTCTTTGGATGGTACCAAGGGGTTTCCCTCCAGCAGATCGATTGGATGGTCCTGTTGGAGGAGGTTGGTTACGAGGGCCAATGTTCCCAAAAGATGGTTGTCCTCCTGCAGGTGGGTTTGATGGTCTGCCTTGAAGGGGTTGGTTATTAGGATCAATGGTTCTAGTAGACGGTTGTCCTCTAGAAATGATGTATATGGTGGCCGAAGATGAACCTCCAGTCAACCTAGATGATCCAGTAGTATGACTGGATGTTCTTCTAATACTAGAAAGGTGGCGTAGTGTCGATTGGCCCATAGCACCAAAGGTGTCGATTTGTGGGGGGGGTCTTCCATACTTTTCAAGTGGGGACGATGAGAACATTTGGTTATCCCTCATAAGGGGTGTGTCCCCATAAGGTACGCCGAACATATTGTGTGACAGTAAGTGTGGGGAATATAACTGACGGGTATCAAGCATCACGTCCATGGGGTCTTGAAAAATAGGAAGATCATCGAGTGTTGGGCCCAGATTTGTATCCTGTACGGTGGAGGTGGGGTTAAAAATGCAAGCTGGTCAATCGGGGTCTGGGATGAGGTCTGGTATAGTGAAATATGAGGGTCTGGATCCGTCATCATAGGATTGATGAAATTATGTGCTAGACGGAATATAAGGAGCTCAGTAATCAGGAGGACGAGTGGCATGGGGGTATCGGGAAGCCGATGAGAGCATTTTCTCCGTATCACGTTTGAATTGTTCCGATGCTAAAGGAGAATTAGCCAAGCTAACCATACTGGATTGAATGGAAGCCATAATCTATTATCCTGAGAGGAGATCAGGGAGGGACACGGTGAATGGTATATTACTGGAAGAACACATTTCATGAGTGTGAACATCTAATGGTGTCATGGTGGCAAGCAGAGGTTCCGCCTGGGAGGTAATATAGTCAAACTCAGGTTGAAACGGTGTGGTAGGTAGTTCAATTTTTTCAATGATTTCAATGTATCCGTCCGGGACTCGAATCGACTCGGATGTGTCTTCGTCGGATCCTTCAAAAGTTCCAACAGATCCCTCAGGAACATCGTAGAAAGTGTTTTTTGGCGGGGTGGTGCTAGCCTCCATGAGGGTGATGACCTCTGGTATAACATCATGTGTAGTACTAACTTCAGCAGCTAATGTGTTGTCTAATGTGGGAGGAATTTTTGGAATAACAGTGGGTTGTGGGACAGCCAAAATCTCAGGTATGTTACTCATTTCAGGAACTGTAAGAGGGTCTGAGACAATGTTGTGAGTTACAAGTACAGGAGGAACTGAAGATGTAGTACAAATAGGTGGTGGAACATTCCCTCGACCAGCCCTGCAGCTGGCACGGGTAGGAATACGTGATGCAGGTGGACCAAAAGACTGTGGTGGTGGTGGTGGTGGTGGGATTCGTCCCTATATCCTCCGTGATCTTCGTTGATCATCCATAATGATGGGAATATAGGTTTCGGGGACAATCTCATAGAAAAGAACTCAAAAACCCTAAAGCAGTCGAGTGTGCAAAAGGGGAGCTAGAAAAATGCAAGGCTCACAAGCAAAAAAGCAAGATCAAAAAACTATACTGAGACCGGTGTCACAGTAAGCGAGATGGAACAAAGGTGGCTAGAATGCCAACAAGCAACACTAAAAAGAAAAATTACCCTCTAAGAAGATGAAATAGCAAGCAAAACCTCCTAACTAAGAGTTGGAGACCTCAACAAGTTGTATCCTTCACAAGGTGATGAAATCCAAGTTGAACAATACAAAATGAGAGACCAATAATGGAAGGACATCCCTCTACCTAAAGGGATTCTGGGTAAAGAGCCCTAGAAGAAGAGTCACTATGCTACCTCGTTCATGACACGTCAGAGAAGTATACTGGCACTTCTACCTTATCACCCTTGTATCACCTATACGGTAGAGTACAAGGAAGACAATGGATCGATATTCCTTAGGCGCTAAGTGGAGTGCGGCATTCCACAAAGTCCATCCGGAACCAATCCTCGCGGCTTACCCCCGAAACGATGGGAGGCCCTCTCCACAAACTAGTCGATGACCGTGTCAATAAATACTAGAGGATTTTAGCACCCTAGAGGACAACAACTATGTCTCAAATGAAAATGACAAGGGGGAATTATTTGGATGCCTATCCTCGGTGTCCTACATAACTAACAAATTCTTTTTCTCCTCAAGTGAGGTTATAGTGTGTTGAGTTAGGGAGTGTAAATTTTAGTGGTTGTATTACTCAATCGGGTAATGGAAGTGAAACTTGTGGTGTTATGACGACTCAAACCATGCAAATGAAGATGAATCGAAATGAGCCTTTCTGTTCGATGAAATCTAGATAAAGTAAAGGGAGATTTCTTTGACCACAATGCATGCACTTTTTCAAAAGAAATGAAAAAACCACTCCAAAAACAAACTTTTTGTTTTCTTTTTTAAATAATGCCAAACTAACGAAACTACCTTCAAAATGCAACTGATCTACAACTAATGGTGCTTCAAAATGAGAAAAATTATGTGACAAGCAATGATAAGTGATTCACTTCCTAATATGAAAAATTATAAACTTGATCTTTTCAACAAAAGCAAGACAATGTTCCAAAAGAAATCCTCCAATGTTGAGTTTGATAACAAGAATGGAAAGTTATTGCTATAAGAACAATGTAGTCTTGAAAACCATATAATCAAGGAAAGACAAACAGTAGTAAAACTTGATTATCATGAAAGGACCAAGCCAATGCAAGGATGGTAAGGAGGTGATCAGGATGGGTATGGTGTCACTAACTCAAAAAAAATCCAAGCTCGAAATGAATAAAATCAAACCACAACAGACTTGCAAGTTATGAAAAGTGACAAGGTATGTAGACAAGAGGTAATAGGTAATGAGTAAGTAGGTATGGTAATAACAATGACCATGAACCCAAGGATGTCCAAGGTGTCTACAAAACTTCCAAAAATGAAATGCAAGAATTGTACTGAAGCTGGGCAGGTTACAAAGGTCTGGTAAATATTAGAGCAACAACCAAAAGCAGAGAAGTCAAAAATTGACCAAAAGTAACCAAGCAAACTGAGAAAAAAATCCTTTTTGCAAAGATTATCGCGTGGCAGTAATCAGCCCAGGCATGATAATGATGAATTATCGCATTCTCTCAAGAGTATAGGTAGTGATAAACTGGAAATTATCTCTCTGTAAGCAATGGTAGGGGTGCGATAATTCTCAGAAAGAGGAAAAGGGTGAAAGTTTGAGAAAAGTTGTTGACTTTTCAAGGGTTTGCCAACCCAGAAGACTCACTAATCATTGACAGAGGTCTGATGCAGAGGGGAGGAGAGCGAATGAAGTTCAAAGAGAACAACTTTGTAATTGGTTTGAAAGAAGATTAAATTCACAATCAAAATGAATGAGAGTAAAAGAACTCAAAACAAAAGGGGTTCAAACCAGCGGAGTCACCAGTTTTTGTTGTAGAGATTTCTTCCTACGGGTAAGAAGAAGCCCTCTTAGAATAAAGTAAGATAGACTGACTCTACACTAAGACAAAAATAAAACAAATGTGATCTTGAATCCTAGATCAAACAAGTATTTCAGAGTTTTTGTATTGAGGAGAATAAGAGAAAGTAACTTACTTTTCACCCTTGATGTTTGTCCCACTTTTTGTTCAGATCCCGAAGTCCTCGCGATGAACCTGTTGAGATCAAACAATGCACAAGCATATACAATTCTCCAATATCTTTGAATCACAAGTTAGTATCCAGATCTGTATAGATGCAAATCATGAAATTGAAACATAATCAACACACATGACTTGGGAAACAAGACAAGTTACTTTCTTACAACTTGAAGATGCTTACAAAGGTTGCTTGATGTCCAAGCCAACTCTCAGCTCCAAGTCTTTCCTCTAGCTATCTCTGCAAAAGTCTCAAGATCATAGGTTGGATGCCCCAAAAGTCCCCCTTTGGCCCATGGAAGGCCTCTCTTTTATAGTGTTTGGAAGGGTTAACCAAAAGGAGAGTAAAATGGATCTAATGAGTGTTTAGTGGATCAGGCCTACTAAACAGAGAGAGGGGGTTGGGATCGAATCAAGGCTGGTAATCCCAAGAAAATCTCTCAAAAGGTGAGATCCAAGATGCATGGAAAAAAGGCTAAAAGAGTATTATTGTGCCCCTGGGTCTAAGCATAGCACAGTATTATCGCACCCCAACAGATGTGCAAAGCGCGATAATTTATGCATATGGGGTCATAATGGATGACACATGGCAAGTAAGATGTTGTATTCGGTATTCAGGCAATAGAATTTTCTCCTGGGTGTCCAAATGAGACCAAGGAGGGTACCTAATCATTAGGGGGAAGTGTCATCTTAGGTCACTTGGTGTAAGGATTCGACACTAGGAATCAGTGTGTAATATGGAGGTATAACTCTCTCTCTCTCTCTCTCTCTCTCTCTACACACACACACACAACCCCCTAAACATCCACCTTCCCATAACCCACACCCCTCTCTATGTCCCCCTACTCCTTAATAGCATGCCCCCACCCTCTCTCTCTCACCTATACTCCTACCCCTACCACTAACCCCCCTTTCTTTCTCTATCCCCTCCTCCCCCTAACTCTAAACCCCACTTATTTCTCTCTCCTATAGCCCCCTAACACCCACCTCTCTCTCACTCTCACTCACCCCCTTTTCTCAAATTGTCATGCTCCTCCCAAAACCCCTAACCCTCATGATATCTATATATTTCTCTACCCCAACCTCCCTCTCCCCCATACAACTAATGACCCCCCCCCCGATATCTCTCTCTCTCTCTTAAACCCTTACTCATCCACTTAGCCATAACCCCCACCCCTCTCATGCATGTCACCTGTAATCATTTAGTGTTATCCCAACAGTGTTCTCTTTAGATTTATTTTAATTTAATTTAGCTTTAATGAATTTGCATGGTGCCTCCCTCCCCCTCCTGCTTATGTTATTCTTTGCTTAGCTTTATTTTAATTTAAGTTAGCTTTATTGAATTTGCAGGGCGCCTCCCTCCCCCTCCTGCTTACGTTAGTAGGGTGAGGTTTTTATTTAATAACATTATGTGTAGGGTTGTCTTTTAATTTCATGTGATGCTCTCAAGATTTTCAATTTTCTAGTCATATTGTTTGCATGCAACAATGTCTCATAACATCGCATTAGTGAAATCTTGGTTCTCATTGTGGCTCCAATGCCACTATAATGGCAAACCCACTTTACCAACACAAGCTTTAAGTTGAGCCTACTGCACATGAAAATCTATTAAGTTTAACAACCATATAGAGTCATTCACTTACAGTGATGTTTTGCGTAATCCTTTTGGTTTAGCGATCCTCTTGCCATTGATTAGCTTGGTTCTTGAACGCGAAGCCCTTACTTTGTGCGATCAATTCCTCGCACACATCAGCCAAATAGTGACATTAGCTAAAACCTCACGGAGGTCAAGTGTCAATCAGACCAACATAATCATAATATTTTTGTATCACATAACACTTTACTTAATCATAGTTCCTTGCAAAAAAAAAAAATTTCGCTTAGAGCCCAAAAGGCCCAAGTGCTGGAACATCAGTTCTGATACCATATGTAACATAACCAATATCCTCATTACGTTCTAGAGGAAATGGGGTGAAATTTTTATTTTTATTTCTTGTCGAAAAAGCAAATTTGTGCTACACTAAAACATACTTGGTAAGTATATCATTTGAATAAGTATCAATCAATATAAGGAACCAGCTATATTGAACCAAACACTTCATTTAGGATTGTAAAACTGCCACTATAAAATGGATGGTTAGATAATGCAGATCTTCCACTAATATTTATATAAAACATTCCTTACCAACTTAGGTACATGGCCCATACTTCTTACTCCAAAATGATCCATCACCAACAATACAACCTACTTCCTTTTTACATTCCTCCAGAATGATAAGAGGTTAACATTCTTTAGCTAGACATATGCAACAATGGTAAGTCATAGAAGAGAACTTCTTCTACAAAATAAGTTGGGTCCACACCTCGATGGCATATCCTCTTAACATAATTTTCTTCATGAAATTCAACTAAACATCGGAATCATACAGATGTACCAATAATCTTACCACGGGTCAAAAGTAGACAAAGATATATACTTATCTATTAGTAAGATGACATGTCATGGTTTTTCTTTTACACCCATTATACATTCTACCAACAACAAATTATATCGGAGACTGATACTAGAGATAGTGCAAATATAGATTAAGATAATTTACATATGCTACATCAACGGTCCTCCTTTACATCATTCACAAAGAAAATACAACCATGAATATTCAACATGCCCTTTTTCACACCTTCTTTTACATATATCAACATTAATGCATACTTATTGTAACAGACCTTGCTATATGACCATTGTAACAGTCCTTGCTAGTATTTAATTCTTTAAACTCGGGATAGTGTCTTACTTTTTATCCACATAAGATTTAAACATTAATTATAGAGAACATGCAAGTGCACCTTGTTACTTTAAACAGAAGTTCATTCCTTCTTCTATTGCACTCATAACCATGGAAATCATATTCTCAAACATTAGACATAATTTCTAATACATCCTAAATTCAATATACCATATAGGTAACGAAATAGTGAAACCATAAAGCATAGGTATGCTTCGTACGATACTATTCATCTATAAAGTGTCGAGCACCCTATATGCAGATAAATTATTCCAACATACAGAGCAGACGAGATTTATTGTCAACCCGAGAAAGTCTTTTATTTCAAAGGATAGATGCACAGTCTATGCTTAAACACCAAATCACTATAATTGTATACTATTATCCTCTAACAACTATGTTCATCCCAAAGAGCTGTGTAATCCCAGTTGTTGTCTAAATACTATAATTTCAATTCCTTTCCACCGTGCATCAACAAGAAATAAAATAAGATTCAAAGACAATTGCAGATAAAAAGAAATCCTATTCACATCCTAGAACAAGTAACTCACTTCTTCAATCTGATCACTCTTGAAAACCATAAGCAGAAACTGAATATTAATCTAGAAATTCAATTGCAAAGGATGGAGTTCAGCTGCTCTAAGAGATTGAATTACAGGAATGAAAATCAACAGTCATAACAGTAAAGATAAATTGCAGAGGCTCATGGGATCACAACTTAAATGTGAGATGAACAAGGCTGTGTACAATTGTCACACGAATTGCATAAAGTTTCTACTCAATCGACTGTCACTCTGTATTACTTGCCAATTTCAAAGAAACATAATCTTAATTATATTGGAAATCCACACCAAAATTACTACTGTTGCATACAAAAGAAATATCATGAAGAAAACATCACACAACAATAAAAAGTCCTATTTTAACTCAACAATCTCTGTGGAAGACTGGCCCAGCCTTCACACAGAGATGCTGGCTGAACAACGTATTCCTTTAACTCAGAGGTAACTCCTTATATTAACAGAAGAATGATTACACAGTTGCTTTTACTGCTAATACAATGAATAGATTCTGCGTTGTTCAACCCCCTGGGTCAAGGCAACTCCCCATATTTATACATACAAATCATAACATCCAATCCTAATAACGGGCAGCCATGAAGATCTCTGATCTTCAGGCGCCCTAAATAACTTAGCTGTTACAATACGTGGCAAAGTAGAGACATAAAAAATATGAGAAAGCTATTGATTGGCCCAAGAGTGGCGATCTTTCCAGATCACAACTATACTCGAGCAGCGACATACTGAAGATCTCCAATTATAGCGCATTTTGTTACAGCTTCCCTGTTACAGCTTCCCTGTCACAGCTCCACCTAGGATGGTATATTGGAACCATGTGCCTTAATTGATGATTGAAACTTCGAGGATCCTTTTAAGTAGCGAACATCCCTCCTTTCAAGACTTGTTCAGCCCCACCTTCCTACAGTCCACTTATCTCAAACTACCTTCATAAATCATAACATGTTAGCACAATTGAGAGATACACAGCCTTAATTATCACAATCATAAGCATTAATAAGATAAAGCAATGATCAGTCATACCTTGGCAGCTTGGGGAAATAAAGTGAGGACAACAGGTCTGATTATCATCCTAAATGGTGTAGGACAGGGGAAGAAAAGGTGATCAAGGATGATTAAAAGGGGCCAATTCTGGGATCAACATCTCCCCCCAACTACCCTGTTGCATGTCCTCATGCAACAACCTACATCATTCAGAAACTGAGTCCTGTACTGAGCTCTATCCATGAAGAGAGGAAAAATTGTAGGGAAACTCAGGCACCTCATCAGTCTTTAAAAAGCCTCTGTGAGTAACCCAATACCTTCCAGCATCACTGTTCCCCTTCCAATGCTACCTGTTAATGTATGGAAATGCAGTTGGTGCAAGTGAAAATCACTTCTTCCTGCAGTCTCATTATATGCTGTGCTTGGGGAGGACTTGAAAGGAAATCTTAATCTGAGTCCAAATCAATGACATATCTAGGAGGTAGAAGCACTGATTCTTGTGGCGTAGTGTCTTCCAGCACATCTAAATCTAATAAGAGAGTTGCTGGTTCTTGTGTAACAACAACATCCTTTAGACTCTCTTCAGCAGCTACCTTCATTGCTTTTAGAGACACTGGTTCTTGTGTAATAGTGTCTTCTTTGTCCTTCTGCTGCTGAGATTGGATATCCTTCTCATTGTGTAGCTCCTCCTCCAAGATTTTGGTGTCACCTGAGCATGGTGTCTGTACCTGTTCATCTTCACTCCACTGTGTATCGGGAATGATATCCATTCCAGGGTTATCTTCCAAGTGAAATTCAGGAATTCCTGCTGCAACCTCCAAGGATGTTGGTTCTTGTGTAGCAACATCCTGGCTTGTCTCTTCATCCTCCTATTGTTGTAACTCTTCTCCTATGAGCTCTGTGTCATGGAAATCCTCTGGTGTTACAACCTAGAGTTCATCATTAAATTCCAGAGTGTCCTCTATTCCAGGTTCTTCTCCCATCTGCTTGGCCGATTGGACAAGTATACTCAGGTTTGCTGGTTCTTGTGTTACAGCACCCTATTCAATTTTATCAATGTCCTGCCCTTGTGGCTCATCTTCTAAACTTTCTGTGTCATGGGAGCATTCTGGGGTTACAGTATAAAATTCTTCATTAGGCTCCAGAGTGTCCTCCATCCCATGTTCTTCTCCTATATGTTCTATAATCTCTGTGTCGTGGGAGCATTCTGGGGTTATAGTGTATTCTTTATCCCCATCATCATACATGATTTCATCCCTTAGCTCCTCTGTCACATGATTGGTGGCAGCTTCAGCAAGGATGTTTAAAGATGCTGGTTCTTGTGTGGCGGCATCTTCTTTTTCTGTAGCTTCCTCTATTATGGCTGCAGGCTGTTCTGCTGAGCAGGTACGAAGTATAATCTTGTGGCCTGCCTCCTTGAAGATTTCTCCATAGGTGGGACAGAGTACTGGTTCATCCTCCTTACCAAGCTTAGTAGAATTTGATCCCTCCAGTTGGTCTGCAGCCTCTACCAATGTATACAGTTTCCTTCCAGGTTTCCAATTCCCTTCGAAGCACTTGGAGGTCCTCTTTTAACAGTGTGTTCTTAACCAGAAGTCCTTCAATTCCAGATCCTTCCTCAACTGGCCTTTATGGAGCATCCATTGGTCTTCATACAAGGATCAGGGGTTCAACCTGTGCCTCTAAGGTTTCCCATCTTTTCCTGGCTGCCTCTGCTACTGTAGCTGATCTAGTTCTTTTCTTTCTGATTGGTGGGGTTATGTTAAATTCATTGATTGCTCTCTTTCTTTTTCATTGTGGTGTTTTCTTTTGTGGAGCTGGTACATAGGGATTCACAGCTGAGGTCGAAGGAATGTTTTCTTGCTCCTCATGCTGTTCTTCTTCAATTAAAGCTCCTCCTACCCACTCAAGTGAGGATTCAATAGTTACCAGCTCAATATTTTCTTCTATTGCCCTGGCTCTGTCACCTTTAGGTTCACTTGTCGCAACATTTAGTGCTGCTCCAATTTCACCTTCTGGTGTCAGAGCTACCCTATTATCTAGATTTTCCACAGGGTTTTTATCTACATCCTCCCCCAATGGCTCTGCTTGTGCCCCCAATTGTTCTTCTTCTGCTGGAGTTTCATTCCCCCTGACTGGCTCTGCTTGTGCCCCCAGTTTTTCTTCTTCTAATGGAGTTTCATCCCCCCCAACTGGCTCTACTTGTGCCCCCAGCTGCTCTTCTTCTAATGGAGCTTCATCCCCCCCAACTGGCTCTGCTTGTGCCCCCAGCTACTCTTCTTCTAATACAGTTTCATCCCCCCCCCCAACTTCATTGGAGGGACTCCGGTCCTCCTGTTGTGGGTGTATCTGTTGTATTGGGACAATCTGTAAGGGAACGGGTTCCTGAGCTCGAGCTGTGAATTGTTCCCAGGTTATATGATGCTGGGAAAGGGTTCTTAAAATTATTAATTTGATAAGACCGTGGTGGGTGAGGGAGGAAAGTGGGTGCTTAGCAAACTGGACAAATGCTGCCATATGATGCAAGTCATGCAGTAGATAATATGGAATGTTCAATAAAATGCCATGATGGAGATGAGAAAGTAAAGGGAGTTCAGAATTATACACAGTTTGGTATCTACCTTCGCAAGTAATGTACTTCTTGAGAAAGACAGCAACCTGGTCCCATGGCCGCGGCAATCACTGCAGTTTGATTCCTCTCCTTAATGATTGAACTTGCTCCCCCTCTAGTAAAAATGCATCCCGTGCAGTCGTCATGGGGACTCGTCAGTTAAACCATGGCTTTCCCACCAGCGAAATGGCAGTAACCTCGGATATAATGGCCTCGGAGACTTCTATGCGCAGCCCCCACACCATAGAGTGAGTTTTGGTGATATTTAAAGCGAATTGCAAGGCTGCTTCCCAATTGAATCCATCTAGTCGCTCAAAAAATTCGAGCCAGCCGGCGGCTTGAAAGATGGCAAGAACTTGAAGGTTTTTCTTGAGTTCCTGTGTATTCAGAGGTTCATGACGAACTGGAATCCCCATGGTTCTCGCTGCAAGTTGAATTTGCTATCCCATAGATGACAGAATCCGAGAATAGAAGTTGTAGCACAGAGGATGCACGAATCGCTGAGCGGAGATGTTGAAGAGATGGACAAATTTGGAAAGTTGAGCACAGAAAAACGTTCAAAATTTCCATTCCGAATTGGGGAAGGTGGCAGTTATTAATGTTTACGTCGTACGAGGGAAAGGTATAATTAGGCATAATGGTAATATGAGTAAAGGTACAACTGATATTGTTAAATGATATCAACACTTAATCACATGATAAATCAAAGCCATACCTCATGAGACTGTGTGTCGGATATCCTTCGGAGAATGGTGGAGCGTGCAATTGGTGACATTGCAGAGCCAAACTCGTGCACAGTCATAAATAATGCAATAATTCCTTCCACCAGTGAAACACGAACCATCGCGTCCTTCGGGTCGGAATGATGAGTTCACTAGCACGACTAGGATGAATCAGAGCCATAGCTTAGCAGGGTTGGAGCAATTCTTCCGTTAACACAGGAGTTACCAATGCAAGTTGCCAGAAATGATATCACGGCCGACGAAAAAGATGTTGCAGTCGGCAAAAAAGATTCACGGCCACCGAGAAAAGGATTTACGGGATCAGGAAAAATTACGGCTGTCAGGGAAATATGTTGCAGCCGCCAGAAAATATGTCGCAACCACCGGAAAACGGTTCACGGCAACCAGGAAAAAGGTTTTACGGCTATCGGAATAAAAAAAAGTCACGGCTGCAAGGGAAAAGTTTTTACGGCGCTGGGAGATATGTCGCAGTCGCTAGGAAATAAGTTGCAGCCACCGAAAAATATGTTGCGGCCACCGGAAAACAGTTCACGGCAGCCAGGAAAAGAATTTACAGGATCGGGAAAAATTACGGCTGTCAAGGAAAAGTTTTATGGCGGCGGGAGATATGTCGCAGTCGCCAGGAAATAAGTTGCAGCCGTCGGAAGATATGTTGCAGCTATCGGAAAATGGTTCACGGCAGCCGGGAAAGAGGTTTTACGACTGTCAGGAAAATGATATTGTAGCCACTGGGAAATGGTTCACGGCTGCCGGAAAAAGATGTTGCAACCGTTGGGAAAGATGTTGCAGCTGCCGGGAAATGGTTCACAGCTGCCCGGAAAAAGGGTTTACGGCCGCCGGGAAAATGATTTTACGGTTGACGGGAAACGATATTGCAGCCACTGGGAAATGATGTTACAGCCGCTGGGACATGATGTTGCATCCACTGGGACATGGTTCACGGCTGCTGGGAAAGAGGATTTGCGGCCGTCGAGAAAACAATATCGCAGCTGCTGGGAATTGATGTTGCAGTCGCTAGGAATGGTTCACGGCTGCCGGGAAAATTTGTTGCAGCCGCTGGGAAAGTTGTTCACGGCTGCTAGGAAAAAGGATTTTACGTCTACCGGGAAATATATCGTAGTTTTCGGAAAAGATATTGAAGCTGCCGGAAAATATATCGCAGCTGCCGGAAAATATGTTGCAACTGCCGGGAAAGATGTTGTAGCTGCCGGAATTTTTTTTTTTTTTTTTAAGGAAAGGGAAAATGCAGCACAGGAAGGCATGTTTGACAGGCCCAATCTAGTCATTCCCCTGGCGCTTCCCTGGAAATTTTTGGAAAACAACAGCAAATGCGAAGATCAAATGCAAAGAGAAAAAAACAATTATATGCTACAGTAGAAAGTTATTTATGTACAGTAATTTAAAATGCGATTTTCAGTTTAAGGGTTGGCAAAGGCCGAGAGAAATTCCTGCTCTGGTGCCAGCTGATAATCTGGATCAGCGGCAATTTGCGAAATGAATGCATCTTTTGAAATAGGCTTACGATATAGTCACAGTCTGTGACCATTAGCCAGTAATGGTATACAGTTTTTATCAATGGTCACCAAACGGATAGTGCTGTTGTCAAATACCCTGTCGACCAAATATGGACCCAGCCACCTTGTACGTAATTTACCTTTAAAATCGCTTTTGAACCTGGAGTCATATAATAGCGCCTAGTCTCCCTCACGGAAGATTTTATTTTTAATAAATCGGTCATGCCAGTTGGATCTCTATTGCTGAAGCAACACAGTCTGGTCTACTGCAGCTAACTGTTTCTCATCCAATTCATTTAGTTGATTCAATCTTCTCTTTTGGGCTTCTGTTACATCCAGATTCATTTCGGTGGTTGTTTTCAGGGTTTTGATCTCAAACTCAATTGGAAAGATGGCACTCTTCCCATACACTAGATCATAGGGAGAGAACCCTGTGGTGTTACGCCAAGTTGTGAGATATTCCCACAGTGCTTCTGGAAGCCTATTAGCCCAATCCTTTCGATGGATCTTAACTGTTTTAGTAAGGATTGCTTCAATAACTTTATTAGTACTCTTCACCTGACCATTGGCCTGCGGGTGGTAAGGTGAAGCCACCCTATGCTGCACATGATACTTCCAGAGCAAGGATTCAAATTGGTGTGAGATGAATTGTGGTCCCCCATCAGTAATTACTTCCTTCGGTACCCCAAAGTGGGTAAAGATTTCACTGTACAGAAAATCAATCACCTCCTGGTCATTGGCCTTAGCCAAAGCTACAGCCTCTACCCACTTGGTTATATAATCAGTACAAACCATAATGTAAACTTTCTGTCTGGAAGGAGGGCTGACAGGGCCAACAAAATCCAGTGCCCATCTATCAAATGGTTCAACTACTACTTGAGGTTGTAGAGGCATCTGATCTGTTTTATTAGGCTGGCCCATCCTTTAGTAGCTGTCACAGGACTGAACATACCTTTTAGCGTCCCTGAACAGAGTTGGCTAATAGTAGCCCATCCGCAACACCTTATGCCCTGTTCTTTTGTCTGCAAAGTGTCCCCCACAAGGTCCATCATGATAGGCCTTCAGTATGTGAAAGATCTCATCTTCCCTTACACATCTCCTAATCTCAAGATCGGGTCTTGTGTAGAAGAGATGACCATTGAGCCAACAATACCTGGCACTTTGCTGGATAATTTTTCTCTTTTCTCGTTTAGACATATGTGGTGGGATCTTTCCTACAACCAAATAATTAGCGACATCTGCATAGCAGGGGGAATGAGATGAAAGTGCGAATAGATGTTCATCTGGAAAAGAGTCCTCAACAGGCAAATTGTCATCACTGTTAGTAAAACGAGATAAAAAATCAGCAACAACATTTTCTTTTTTAGGTTTATCTATAATGGTAATATCAAATTCCTACAATAACAAGAGCCACTTGGTCACTCTGGCATTGGTGACAGGTTTGTTCATTAAATATTTAATGGCAGAGTGGTCAGTGTGCACAAACGTAGGATACCCAGTAATGTAATGCCGAAATTTATTAATAGAGTAAACAATAGCAAGGAATTCTTTTTCAGTAACAGTATAATTAAGTTTAGCAGGGGCTAAGTTTTTACTAACATAATAGATGGCATAAGGTACTTGACCATCCTGCTGTCCTAATACTGCTCCAATGGCGGCATCAGAAGCATCTGAAGAAATGTGGAAGGGTAGGGTCCAATTAGGTCCCCTTAGGATAGGAGCTGTGGACAACTTCTCCTTAAGCTTATCAAACGCTATCTAGCATGCTTCACTCCACACAAACTGTGCATCCTTCATTAACAAAGAAAACAAAGGAGAAGCATGTTTGGAGAAGTTTTCTATAAACCTCCGGTAATACCCAGCATGTCGCAGAAAACTCCGCACCTCTTTCTGAGTTGAAGGAGTAGGTATATTTTTTATCACCTTAATTTTTGAAGGATCCACCTGAATGCCATCGGTAGAGATGAAATGTCCTAATACCACCCCCTCACTCATCATCATATGGTACTTTTCAGTGCTTAATGAGAGGTGAGTCTGTTCACAGCGAATTAAAACCTTCTTTAAATTTTCCAGTGCTTCCTCAAAATCCTTGCCATAGGGAGTAAAATCGTCCATAAAGACTTCCATGCTATCATTAACTAATTCAGAGAATATTTCAATTACAGCTCTTTGGAACGTTGCTGGTGCATTACATAAACCAAAGGGAAGCACCCTGTAGGCAAACGTTCCCCAGGGGCAAGTGAAGGTGGTCTTATCCTAGTCCTCAGGAGCAATCTGAATTTGGTTGTACCCGCTGAACCCATCTAGGAAGGAGAAGAACTTCTTCCCTGATAGGGTATCAAGTACTTGGTCAATAAAGGGTAAAGGGAAATGATCCTTGTGCGTAGCTTTGTTCAGTTCCCTATAATCAACACAGACTTTCCATTTACCATTTTTCTTGGGCACAATTACGAGTGGGGAAACCCACTGACTCTCTGAAATAGGATATATAAACCCTGCCTCCAAAAGTTTTTGGATTTCCTCCTTCACTATACCCCTCAGATTGGGGTTCATGCGTCATTGAGGTTGACACACAGGTCGAGAGTCACTTTTAATATAAATATGGTGGGTGCACAGATTAGAGGGAATACCCCTCATGTCCATATACTCCCAGGCGAATGCCCCCTTATGTTCTTTCAAGAGACTGATTAGGCACTTCTGTTATTCCAAGGAGAGACCAGGGTTGATATTCAAAGTCCTTCCAGGTTCTACCTCAATAGGAATACTTTTTTAATTTTTCAAAACTGGGATTATGTTTGTGTCACCAACTAATGCTTCCTCTGTGAGATTTTCTTGTTCATCCTTACCAAGGGTAATGTTCAGGATTTGATAGACCTCCTTATCCACTGAAGCGGGTTCACTAGTAAAATTACTAATAGCATCGTCTTCTGTTTCATTTTTAAAAGTCAAGGCCTTCCCTGTAGTTAATAGTGGTTGAGCATCCTCCTCCTCCTCCCGCTCTATCTAAAGGGAAGTTTCAGCTTCTAGGCTCAGCCGAGTTGGAGGATACAGGGTGAGGTTTTTAGTCTCCGTTCCATCAGATATAGTCATGGACCTCGATCGACAGCTGATGCAGGCATCAGCTGTGGCCAGCCAAGGCCTCCCCAGGATCAATAGGTGTCCCCCCAGCTGTGATTTTGGTTGTAATATCAAAAATTCAGCAGGGTACTCCCATGAATCTACTGAGATAACAAGGTCATCCAGAATCCCTTCGAGTCTAATGGTTGATCTGTCTGCCAATTTTAAAATGGTAGGGGTCGGTCTAAAATTAGTGATCCCAAGCTTCTTGACAGTCTCAATTGTTATGACATTTATCGCTGCTCCTAAGTCGACTAGAACGTTGGGTATCTGCGTTTGTCCTACATGTACAGTGACAGTAGGATTGCCAGGGTCGTCATACTTGGTCACAGGGGTTTTTCCTATTATCAAAGCGGATAAATTCCCTATGACATGAAAAGTGGGAGGATCTCTAGGTTTCCTCCCTGGTTTCTTAGTGCACAGGTCTCGAACGATTTTAGCATAAATAGGCACGTCTTGAAGAGCTTGCAGAAGGGGGATTTTGACGTAAAGATTCTTTAACTCTCCTACGAGGTTAAACTAAGGTTACCCCCCTATTTTTGGTAGCATTAGTCTCTCGAGGTATGGTGGTTTCCTTATTAGCTAGGTAGGCTGCATATTGTCCAATTTATTGTTTGATGTTTCAGTCGTCCCATCCAAGGGATGCTCAGCACCTTCAGTGATAGGAACTGTATCGGATGGATGCTGTGAACTCTCTCCTTATTCATGCACAGAAGGTAGAGCATCTTCTGTGATTACGAGTTCTACTATTTTCCCAGATCGTAGACGAATATCATTACAAGGTACAGGGGAAAGAGAGTAGGCCAGCATATTGACAGTTTCCAATTGATGGACTGTTTTATTATTAGGGTTAGGATTAGGTTGGGTAGGCAGCTGAGGCCGTATTGGTATATTAGGGACATAATTATTCTGTAGCTGCAGCTATGACTGCTGAGGTGGGTATTGAGGATATTGAGTAAATTGAGGGTATGGAGGAGAATATGGTGACTGTTGAGGTGGAGGTGGTTGAGGAAACTGGTTCCCAGGATGGAAGTTCCTCCATCCAGGAGACCATGATGTAGGTTGATGTGGTGGTTGTGTCCAGGGACTCCATGAGTTATAATTTTGCATTGCAAGTTGGGAAGGATTCCACTGAGCATAATTTGAAGGGAATTGTGTATTCACATTTTGCATGTTATTGTTCCAATTGCTCATATTATTCAAAAATGGAAACGAGTCCAGAGGCATACCTTGATTTTGAGGCTGCCAAGGTTTCTTCTGTGCAATGAAATAGGCTGATTCCACTTCTGGAGTTGATGCCTACAGAACAACCTTTGCTTGGGGAAGTGAGGGACATTCTTTCATGTCATGGCTCCGCTCACACAACTGACATACTACTACTTTTTCAAGAGGGCATTCCTTCAGCGGATGATTCTTTCTACATCAGGGACAGAACACTCCTAGTGTGAGATCCTCCACTGCCTGTTTTTGTTTTGCCTTCAAGACATCAATCTCCGAAGAGATGAAGCGCAACATTTATGTTTTAAAATTTTCAAGAAGATTGCATATCTCTGCACGGGTAGCTCCTCCATCGGACAACTTCTGAGTTCTGTCAAAGACATCATGTTCTAGCTTATCCCGTTTGTCCCGCTTATTGCTCCTGGAAGATCCCCTGGAGTATCTCTTACATAGTTCCACAATCTTCCCAAAAGGTTCTTTGGAGATGTCTCCCTTTCCTAGCAGATTTAACATGTCTAAACAATCATCCCTGATCCCATGAAGCAAGATTATCTTGAGCACATCCAGCCCCATGTTCGTCTGCCTGGCTCTTTGCACATTGTACAACAGCCTTTTTACAAAATCCTCCAGACTTTCATCCTCCTCCTGCACCATTTTGAATAATTCCTCTCTTTTGTCCTTGGTGTTGCAATATTCCTGATATTTCTTCAGGAACACCTGTTTCATCTTATCCCAATTAGCAATAGTTCCTCCCCCAAGGCTCATGAACCAGCGTAATGCATTGTCCTTCAGGGTGGCAAGGAAAAGTTTTAGCTTTTGGGCATCAGTGATATAATCATAGCTGCGACAGAGGATATCGAATTCAAAAAGGAATTCGTCTGGATCTTCTGCCGCCCTTCCATGGAAGCGAATCAACATCGATGGTGAGATGTTCTTCATAGGGGCTGTCCCTTCTGGCTGTTGAATCGAAAATTGCAATGTAGCCATCATTCCTTCTAGCAGGGAGTAATTTTCATGATGATAGTTTTCCACCATTGCCTCTTCCTCGTCGGTCTCATGTCTGTTACTCATCTTCTCTTATGTTTTCTCTTCTTCGTTCGTTCCTACATTCTTCTCCTCATTTTTTCCTTCATCTTTGTTTTGTTCCTGATCAGCAAACTTCTGGTGGAACTGCATCCACTCTTCTTCAATTACGGCCTTCCCGTAAATGTAGCAGATAAGACGCCTGCAAGCAGATCTAGTTGTAACAGCTGTGTCTTCCTCAGTCGTAACAGCAGGTTCAGTTGTAACAGTTGTGTATTCCTCATTTGTAACAGCAGGTTCAGTTGTAATGGCTGCGTCAGCTGTGCCTTCCTCAGCAGGGATATATGAAGGAGTCATGGCTGCTCCTGTATTCTCCATCGTGGATCCTGACGCTGGCACCCCAGGATCAGCAGGGCTTCTTCTGATAGGAGTTTCTTGATGACAATCCCTGGTGGATGAATCAGTTCTATCAACAAGATCGTCGATGAATGTCCTTCTGCCCAATGGTGGTCCTCGACTGCGGCCCGAGCCACCTGCACTGTTAGTAATTTGTGGGGTTTTGGGAGTTGGGAGGTGATCATGTTTTACCCTCCTCGTATTCATGCGAACCGAATCATTTCAGCAAAGAAAAGACTGACTAGAAATAATTACCAAATGCAACTAATGATTAGTGTTTAATTTTTATCCTTTCCCAGCAACGGCACCAAAATGTCGAGCACCCTTAATGCAGATAAATTATTCCAACATACAGAGCAGATGAGATTTATTGTCAACCCGAGAAAGTCTTTTATTTCAAAGGATAGTTGCACAGTCTATGCTTAAACACCAAATCACTATAATTGAATACTGTTATCCTCTAACAACTATGTTCATGCCAAAGAGCTGTGTAATCCCAGTTGCTGTCTAAATACTATAATTTCAATTCCTTTCTACCGTGCATCAACAAGAAATAAAATAAGATTCAAAGATAATTGCAGATAAAAAGAAATCATATTCACATTCTAGAACAAGTAACTCACTTCTTCAATCTTATCACTCTTGAAAACCATAAGCAGAAACTGAATATTAATCTAGAAATTCAATTGCAAAGGATTGAGTTCAGCTGCTCTAGGAGATTGAATTACAGGAATGAAAATCAACAGTCATAACAAGAAAGATAAATTGCAGAGTCTCATGGGATCACAACTTAACTGTGAGATGAATAAGGCTGTGTACAATTGTCACACGAATTGCATAAAGTTTCTACTCAGTCGACTGTCACTCTGTATTACTTGCCAATTTCAAAGAAACATAATCTTAATTATACTGGAAATCCACACCAAAATTACTACTGTTGCGTACAAAAGAAATATCATGAACAAAACATCACACAACAATAAAAGGTCCTATTTTAACTCAGCAATCTCTATGGAATACGGGCCCAGCCTTCACACAGAGATGCTGGTTGAACAACGTATTCCTTTACTCAGAGGTAACTCCTTATATTAACAGAAGAATGATTACACAGTTGCTTTTACTGCTAATACAATGAATAGATTTTGCATTGTTCAACCCCCTGGGTCGAGGCAGCTCCCCATATTTATACATACAAATCATAACATCCAATCCTAATAACAGGCAGCCATGAAGATCTCTGATCTTTAGGCGCTCTAAATAACTTAGTTGTTACAATACGTGGAAAAGTAGAGACATAAAAAATACGAGAAAGCTGTTGATTGGCCCAGGAGTGGCGATCTTTCCAGATCACAACTATACTCGAGCAGCGACATACTGAAGATCTCCAATTATAGCACATTCTATTACAGCTTCCATGTCACAGCTCCACCTAGGATGGTATATTGGAACCATGTGCCTTAATTGATGATTGAAACTTCGAGGATCCTTTTAAGCAGCGAACATCCCTCCTTTCAAGACTTGTTCGGCCCCACCTTCCTGCAGTCCACTTATCTCAAACTAATTTCATATATCATAACATGTTAGCACAATTGAGAGATACACAGCCTTAATTATCACAATCATAAGCATTAATAAGATAAATCAATGATCAGTCATACCTTGGCAGCTTGGGGAAATAAAGTGAGGACAACAGGTCTGATTATCATGCTAAATGGTGTAGGACAAGGGAAGAAAAGGTGATCAAGGATGATTAAAAGGGGCCAATTCTGGGCTCAACATAAAGTCAGTTCCATATCGAATTCTTTTCTCCAAATTTCATACAAACTATGTGGAAGAGTTTATTTCCATTGACTATCTACCAATCCGTTGTGCATAGATACATGGAAAAGTAAACATAAGAAAAGACTCTTCAATTACATTACTAGAACTTCAAGGGACGGGCTGGAAACTCTGCCAATGTAGATGTTTTAAGTCATCTACACTTGAGTCATCTTGTCACTGCTTCTTTGCTAGCAATAGGGTACAAGATATATCAAAGATTATAATAGCTATACAGAGCATACTTTTCTTACTAGTTTGGTAGAGCTGAAAGAGAGTTTCTCTTATTGTTAGAGATAAAATATACCATACGGGATATGCAATAAAAGGAATATATATAACTGGATGATGCCAAATGCATAAAGGCAGAAGATTCCATGCGATCATGCAATTATGCAAAAGAGTATATGTATATCAATCAATAGAATCATACACTGTAATCAACGTAGAGCCAACGCTTAGATTACACGCAGAAGGAGATAAAGGTTTTGGGATAGGGATTTCTCATCTGTCTCATCCCTAATGCAGATCATAAACAATTTATAAATACTAACACAACAAAAATGCAGATGGAGGAAGGGATTTGGGACTAGGCTCTCTCAGTCATGCTATCCCCATCGTTGGTCATATACCAATAGTAAATATTGACACAACAAATATGCAGAAAGAGATCAGACTCCTCCATATCTATCTCTTTGAAAATGTTAAAGCAATTCCCCCGATCCATTCTCTACATAAAAACAGTTTGTGAAAACAATGAAAACGTTAAAGCAATAAAATGTTTTCTCTACCACACAAAAGCAGCAATCAAAACCGTTTTTCTCTACCACATAGAAGCAATAATCAAAAACGTTTTTCTCTACCAAACAGAATCAACAATCAAAATCTTTTTTCTCTACCACATAGAAGCAGCAATCAAAAACGTTTTTCTCTACCACACAGAAGCAGCAATCAAAAACGTTTTTCTCTACCACCCAGAAGCAGCAATCAAAAACGTTTTTCTCTACCACCCAGAAGCAGCAATCAAAAACGTTTTTCTCTACGACACAGAAGTAGCAATCAAAAACGTTTTTCTCTACCACCAAAAATGAAACATCTTTCTTTAGGTTAACCAATGAATACTCACCTAGCATCGTAGCCCTAGCTTCCATCTATCTAACTAAAGCGTTAACCCCAACCACAACATAACGCTCTGACCTAAGAATACAAGGGTTTTCATGCGTTGGATACCCACGTGGTTCCCCAAATAGAACCACGTCAAAAGAATAGCAGAGACACTAACTGATTTAATTAAATACCTGCCCATTACACCTACGTGAGGGAATTTAGAAGGGGCACCATAATTAAATCAAAATATATATATAATAAACAATAAGCATATATATATATATATATATATATATATATATATATATTATCTCATATAAAACATATATATATATATACTTGAGGTAATACATATACATATGTATTTAGATAGCAATAGTTATGAGGCTTTAATTAAAATCCAACTAAAAAAGATACTCCCTTACAATATAGTTATATCTATATATAGATAGATAGATAGATAGATAGATATCATAGATAAATTAACCTATAATCCAAAGCCTTATCAACTTCAAAACTCTCCCCCTTGTGGTTGATTGTGCCCCTTTTCCACTCTAGGTTGCAATGCCTGCTCTTGTCTAGGTTTTAGGTTATGTGATTATGAAAATAGACAAATTTGAGTAAATAAGAATTTTACCAAAGAAGGGGATGTTACAGGCCTTCACCAGTAACCATCTCTATGATAGAAACTTGGGCAAATCCACCTATGAAAATGAAATGATGACTATCCTTCATGTAGTTGAGACATGGTGCCCCTATCTAATCGATCGACATTTGCAAATGAAGATAGATTATCACTATCTTGAGTATTTCCTGGAACAACATCTTTCCTTTCCAAAGCAACAAAATGGGTCACTAAGATGTTGGGTTATGATTATGAAATCATATATAAGAAGGGCCATGACAATGTGGTGGTTGATGCCTTGTCTTGGCAATTTGAAGAGGAGGGTTCATTCTTTGCCTTATCCTTTCCCATCCTAGGAAGGCTAGATGAAGTGTGACAAGAATCGTTGGCCCAGGACACAGTTTGCCACCTTATCAAAAGGATTCAAGAAGACCTGAATCCCCCACCCGAGTCATTAGAGAAAATTTTAGGACTAAAATGGGCCTCCTAAGGAAAATAATAAAATAATAGTTAAAATAATAAAATAATATTTATGAATTTTGGAGGAAAAGAGAAAAACTACCTTTTTCTTTGTATTTTCAACATATATCCTTGTCATTTTACTCATATTTTGAGTGGGAGAACTCGTTGGATGTGTAATTAAATTCCAAATCCAACGAATACCCACACTGCATACTTTTGAGGTACCTTGCCCCATGAAAAATGAGAAATACATCAAAAAAACATGTTACTTTAAAAGTAACACGTTTTTTTATGTATTTTCTGTTTTGCGTGGGGCATGTTACTTTGAAAGTAACACATTTTTTTGATGTATTTCTAATTTTTGGGGGGTAGGGTACCTCAAACATATGCATGGTGGGTACTCGTTGGATGTGGAATTTAATTCCGCATCCAACGAGTGCTCCTATTGGCTCATAAATTGTTCTTTAGCTTTTCAATATAGACCCAGGTTCTGCGTGGTTCAGGGAACCAACAAAACCCCTTTTCACTGGCCCTTTCGGAAATAGTCTATGAGCAAAATGAGGTCTCACCTGAGGTGAAGTTATGGGAAGGTTGCGGAATCAGGTTTCCACAACCTGGTGATGCGCGCTTCAACGGAATGGGGGAATAAGATACTTTGCAGTTGTTACTTATACAATAGCGCATCCAAGGACTGCGTGATATGGGATGGCTATTCGAAAACAAGACACGCAACTTAGGACTGTGCTTCCTCTTTAACACTCACACATCTTCGACATTCCTTACTTAGTGCATATTTACACATTCAACAAGTATCTTAGACTGCGTATTCCATGAACTTATGCAATATGATGAACTATGATACAACTACGCACTTCTGGTGGTGCGCTTCAGGGAACCACACTACACGAACTTCATTGACTTAAGTGTTACCCGTCTAACTTATGCATTCATCATGTTCAAAAATACTTCTGCATTCAACATTCATTCATATGCATTCAACACTCAGCCTATTATTCCTATCATTCATTCTTTTGGGGAATACATATGAAAGAAAAGATACATTTACTTATAAATAGGAACTTAACCATTCAACGGAAGCAAATACACATTCAATCACACAACAAAGCAATTTAACGTGGCTCACCCCCAGGATGGGAGCTACGTCCACAGGAAATATTTTTTATTATCAATGGGAAGGGTTCAACAGTTCCAGTCTGCGCACTCAGCTGCAAACTCTTTTCTCTCTTCAGCAGGTCTCTCTGCACACAGCTGCAGAGCCTCTTTACAATCATCTCTCAACAGAGATCAATATTCAACAATACTCAAAATGAATATTAACCCTTTCCCTTACAAAATATTCCCTTTTATAGATCGTGCCCACAAGTCACATCTGTTACAATCCATGTGGGCCAAAACCCTAAGGTTACCCAAAACTAGTGCGGTTTCCCCACTAACCAAAATATGTTAGGCTCTGATAATGACTTCAGCATCATGGCCACCCTTCTACGCTATCTCTGTATTCTAACATCTCTGACTACGTGTGGTCACGTCACTTTCAGCCCCTCTGTTGAGCGCATGTCGATGGGTGGCTTTCATCCGTCGTTCCTTCTCTAACGATTTTTTGCACTCGATTCACATAGTGTTGCCTTTCCTCGTGCGACCAGTCGCTTTCCTTCCTTGCCACTCCTTACCCACCTCCTGGGAATCTTAGAGTATCTTTCCCAAAATAGATCATCGACTGATCTTACTGGAACTTATGTTGTTTTCTGTCATATTTTCCATGCCATATCTTCGCGGAACTGGCACTTCGCAACGTTGTATCTCCGCAGCGCTGTAACTTTGCAGTGCTGGTTCTTCTACTTTGTCGATGTTGCGCTGCATTGTAACTTCGCAACTCCCAAAAATGACTTGTCCAAAATTTTCTTAACTTGGGCCATGCCCAACAGGCCCCTAATACTCACATGCATCTCATCCCCGAGCCACTCTTAGTAGGTTCAGTGGTATTGTCCTCTCCTTGTTGAGCTATCTTCGCAACAAATTCTTCATAAGTTGCACTTAGCTTCGCAACTGTGTCCTTAGATTCTTTCTCAACTGCTTTGACAGTTTCCAACACTTATGGCGACAAGTCTTCCTTAGCTTGTTCTTGGGTTGTCATCTTTGATTCGCAGAGTTCTTGCAATTTCACTTCAATATCTTGCGAGATGGAAAGAGCTTCTTCCTGGAGGGGCTGTGACGTTGCCTAAGTTTCAGCCTCCCTTTCTCTTAAAACTAGAGGTTCCTTCTTTAGTTCCTTGACTTCTGCAAACCTTCGGAGTCTCTCTATGGCTGGCAGGGTCTTCATCTGCATGTTTAGAGAATCTAACTCTGCTTGTCTTTGATGTACGTTGTTCTGAACATGCAATAGCTGAGGGTCCTCTTATAGAGTAGTCCATACTCTAGTTTCTTCATCCAGCAAGCTCTGACACTTAGCTATTTTGCTAGATATGTTTTATGCGGCAGCTTTCACTTCTGTTGCTCTAATTTCTATCTGATCCGATGGTGTCTTTGGGAGATTTTTTGCTTCCAAGGTGGAAAGCTTTTCTTTGTAATCTGTCTCCATGTCTTGACTACCGAGCCGATCTTAAGGATGGTACTTATGAGCTCTCATTGCTCGTCGCACTCTGGTATCTCTGCGCAGACCGAAGCAACAGTCTGCTCTATTCTTCTTTATTGCTCATGCTCACTTTCAAGCTCCTTAGCCTTTTGCGCACTCTCTTCCTGCAACTGCTTATAGTTTGCTTCGAGATCCTGGTGTTGGCTCAAACTAACCATATCTCTGTCATGGATTTCCTCCACAACCTGCAAGTGCAGATTATGTAGGCCTTCTAGTGGTAACATGGCAATATCAATATCCACATGCGGCAATGTCTTCGTGCTGTCACTTAATTCGTTGCTTGGCAGAATTACACTGAGTGGGTCTATGCGGATGATGCACAGTCACAGTTCCATAGTCAAAGCCAAGGGAATTTTCTTCTGCTGAGATGTGGCACCGGATCTTCCTTCTGAATCAGGATCCTGAACCAAGTATTTCTGGACTTGTTCGATCTTCATCGCTGTGCTCTGCAAGGTGGTCAGATTTTCTTTTAATCTCACTTGAATCTCCTAATTTTTGTTGTCTTTTAGGGCAAGTTCGTTTTCCATATATGCGTTGACCCTACCCGCGATGATCTCATAATCATCATCATGCAATATTGCTTCCGAGGGGAGCTTTATGTCTTTTTGCTTCTTTTTTGGCCCTTTCTCTGGTACCGAACTTTCTGGCTCCTTTCTCTTTTCTCCTAGTGTACTCTAAACTTCGTCGGTTCCTTTGTCTTGCTCTTCACCGGTTTCTTCAATGACCTTTGTTGGGGTCTAAACACTTTCATTGGAATCACTTTTGATGACCATTGGCCCTTCGAACTTCCATTCTTCTAACCATTCCTTCATGATCAGGTCAATACCCACTTCGTCCAGGTGATAGTTCCCTACAAACCATTCTGGATTCTTTTTCTGCACCTTTGGTGAAATATAAATGAAATTCATGTCAGCTTTAAAATTTAAAGTGCGGATATACTTTGTTGTTAACTCCTTTGAAATGCATGGTGTGCGAACGCTGGCATCACACAGATGCTCGTAGTATATGAGGAATAATTCATTTGAGGCATGTTGTTGTTCTGTCTTCAGATTTGCCAAGAGATTTGCATATCTAGGTCCTCGACAACCCTGGATGAGAGAGGAAAGACCGGCGTAGTGCTTTGGTTCTTTCTAGCCTATAAAGGCGATCAACACAATCAACCAACTATAATGAAAGGTTGTTCCATTGATCTGAGTGTCACGGACATCATCCAAGAATTTGTTTAGCAGATACTAACACCAGTTAAACCTTACTCCCTGCGTTGTCTTCACAGTGAGGTGAATTTGTCCTGCTGGCACTTCTATTGGTATTGCCTTTCGTAAGACTTTTCCTCCAAGCAGTTGTACTACAAACCGCGTAGCATCATCTTTTAGGTCTTCAGTGATAAAACCTCATTTTCCTTTGGGAATATGATATTCTTCCTTCATATGCACAGTGATCTCTTTATCTCTGGTTTTTCCTGCAAAGAACTTCTTAGGGTCATCACCTCGCTTACTTAGCCTCGTGATCCTATCGATCAAGTCTATGGTGAGATCAACATTCTTGTCCATCTACAGGTATCCTCGGTGTGTGCGCTATATTAGCGTGCGCACAAACGCGTTGAGTTCAGGACTCCTGTCGAAGTGTTGGATGCGCAGCAGGTTCAGAAGTCCTAATTCCATGACTTTGGAAAGCCAACTCTGTGCTACCAACAATGGATTATTCTTCACGTCCATCTTTCAGCACATGTATCGGTCCGGTTGAAACTGAGGGTACTTCGGCTCATCAGGCTCCTTGAGCTATTGCAGTAAATCATAGTCCTCAAACTTGTAATCTGGTAGCTTCCCTAACAAATTTTATATTGGTTTGACATGGCTGGACATCGGTGGAAGCGGTATCTCATACTTGGCGTTTCTGGTAAGTTTCACTGTTGGTGCACCTTGTGCTCGCAGAGAGATATAAGTTGGTCTTAAGTATATCGGTAGCTCTGTGTCTATTGGTGGGGCATTTGGTTTCTTAGGCCCTATTATCTTCAGCTTTGATGTGTCAACTACAGGTTCTTTCCCCTTGTGCTGCATTGCTGTAGGGTGGCGTGCTGAACGGTGTGAACCATGGCCTTTTTCTGTAATAGGTTTCCTTGCAGGGGTTCTCATCAACCCTTCAACTCCAGTTCATTTAAAGACGTGTACCACTTCATCTAGAGTACACTCTTCAAACATTCACTTACAGTATGAGTATGAGCTCAAGAAAATCAATGAATTCTCTGTAGTACATAGCTTGAAAATTGTGGTAACCAAATCACTGTGCAAACTGCGGTATTTATAGGCACTGGAATCCTTACCCGCACCCAAAAATGACTAGATAAGCATTAAATGGCATGACCCTTGGCCGAATCCGGCGAGGATATTGGTCATTTTTCTTCCTTGAATTGATCAGAATAGCTAATTTTGCATTAAATGCTCAAGCGAACATTAGCAAATTCACTGTATAACGACTAGTTTTCAGCTCTAATGGCTATTTTGAGGTGTTGCGTCGAACTGCACAGACAGGTGTCACTACTCCCAGCACGGTGAACTGCGCGGTGTCATCTTAGAACTTTTCATTCTTCGCATTTCCTTTGATCTGCGCAATTGCATTCCGAACTTCGCAATCGCACGCTTCTACTTTTTTCTTTTCTTTTTTTTCTTTTTTTTCCATATCTACGCAACTTCACTTCTCTACTAGTGCTGCATGGTAGATGCATCCTTTCCATTGAAATTCATGTATCGGACCAAAACTGTGTACAGACTCTATTCAATTTCTAGTGCCCAATTTCAACTATACTTGACACTTAGAAATTTCCTTCTCTTCTGATTGCTAAGAGTTCTGCGAAGTAGGACTATCCCTGTAGGGGTTTCATCTACTTCCATTAACCAGAACTAGTAAGTTGTCTCCGGCTAACGTGGCTAACTGAGCTGCGCCACTGTTAGTAACATGCATAACAATATATGGCCCAAGCCAATGCATTTTAAATTTGCCAGGAAATTTCATGAACTTAATGTCATACAGGAGGACAAGGTCTCCTACCTAGAAGAATTTGTGCTTGATATGGCAATCATGCCATGCTTTTTCTCTGTCCTTTTGCACTTGCTGGTGAAATCCTGCGATGAATCGATCTTCCTCCAATCCAAACAAGTGTAGAACCCTTTCTTGAAATGTCTCTTCATGTGCCATGTCTGTGAATGCTACAATTCTTAAGCTTGGTACGATGTACTCCATCGACATCACAACTTCCTGTCCATAGGCCAATCTGAAAGTTGTATGGCCTGTCAATTTCTTACAAGTTGTTAAATATTCCCATAGTACAGCTAGTATGCACGGATCCCAATCGTCTCTATTTGTGTTACATACTTTGGTCAGTGCATTTTCCATCACTTTGTTAAATGCTTCGACAGTTCCATTGGCTTGTGGATGGTACAGTGTACTCCTCTGATGATGTATCTGAAATTCTTCAATTAGTGCTTAAATGGTTTTGTTCAGGAAGTGAGTTCCTTGGTCACTCATTAAGATTTTTGGGCATCCAAATCTGGTAAGGATATTCTCAAAGATGAACTGCACTATAGTCCTTCACTGGTTTAGCTTCTGCCCATCTGGTGAGATAATCAGTCGTGGTGATAATATATCTCTCACCAGTCCTCTTTCTCGGTGGGTTAATAAGTCCCACGAAATAAATGGCGCACTTGTCAAATGCTTGTGTCAAATGCGGTCTTAACGGAATTTCATCTCCGTGCGATGGCTTTCCAGTCCTTTGGCACACATCGCAACTTTGGAAATGTTCCTTTGGGTCTTTGTGGAGATTAGGCCACCATAGCCCTGCTCTTAATATCTTTTGCGCAGTAGCTCTACCTACGTAGTGACCTCCAGACACAACTGAATGTGCCTCAGCCAATATAAATGACTTCTCATGCTCTAAAACACAATAGCGCAGCACTTCATCTGGTCCTAGCTTGTATAGTTGTCCTACGATGAACAATTTGTTGGCTCATAAATTGTTCTTTAGCTTTTCAAGATAGACCCGAGTTCTGCGCGGTTCAGGGAACCAACAAAACCCATTTTCACTAGCCCTTTCGGCAACAGTCTGCGAGAAGACTAAGGTCTCACCCGAGGTGAAGTTATGGGGAGGTTGCGGAATCAAGTTTACACAATCGAGTGATGTGTGATTCAACAAAATGGGGGACTGCGCGAAGTTCACCTACTTCACGGTTGTTACTTATACAATAGCGCATCCAAGGACTACGTGATATGGGATGGCTATTCGATAATAGGATAGCACAACTGAGGAATGCACTTCCTCTTTAACACTCACACATCTTCAACATTCCTTACTTAGTGTATATTTACACATTCAACAAGTATCTTAGCCTACGTATTCCACAAACTTATGCAATATGATGAACTACGATACAACTGCGAACTTCTAGTGTTGCGCTTCAGGGAATCGCACTACACAGACTTTGCTGACTTAAGTGTTACCCATCTAACTTATGCATTCATCATGTTCAAAAATACTTCTGCATTCAACATTCATTCATATGCATTCAACACTTAGCCTATTATTCCTATGATTCATTCTTCTGGAGAATACATATGAAAGCAAAGATACATTTACTTATAAACAGTAACTTAACCATTCAATGGAAGCAAATACACATTCAATCACACAACACAGCAATTTAACATGGTTCACCCTTGGGATGGGAGCTACATCCACAGGAACTGTTGTTTTATTGTCAATGGGAAGGGTTCAACAGTTCCATTTTGTGCACTCAGCTGCAGATTCTTTTCTCTCTTCAGCAGGTCTCTGCGCACACAGCTACAAAGCCTCTTTACAATCGTCTCTCAATAGAGATCAATATTCAACAATACTCAAAATCAATATTAACCCCTTCCCTTACAAAATATTCCCTTTTATAGGTCATGCCCACAGGTCACATCTATTACAATCCATATGGGCTAAAACACTAAGGTCACCCAAAACTAGTGCGGTTACCCCGCTAACCAAAACCTGTTAGGCTATGATAGTGACTTCACTGTCATGGCCACCCTTCTGCGCTGTCTTTGGATTCTGACATCTCTGACTACGTGTGGTCATGTTGCTTTCAACCCCTATGTCGAGCGCATGATAACGGGTCGCTTTCATCCGACGTTCCTTCTCCAACGGTTTCATGCGCTCGATTCACGTAGTGCTGCCTTTACTCATGCGACCGATTGCTTTCCTTCCTCTCCAATCCTTACCCACCTCCTAGGAATCTCAAAGTATCTTTCCCAAAATAGATCGTCGACCGATCTTACCAGAACTTATGTTGTTTTCCATCCAAAACCTTGCCATGTCGGATCTTCGTGGAATTGGCACTTCATAGCGTTGTATCTCCGCGGCGCTGTAACTTCATAGCACTAGTTCTTCTACTTTGCCGATGCTGCATTGCGTTGTAACTTTGCAGGTCCCAAAAATGACTTGTCCAAAATTGTCTTAACTTGGGCCACACCCAATAGTGCCCGCTCAAAATTTGAGTAAAATGACATTGAGATATGTTGAAAATACAAATTAAAAAAAAAAATGTTTTTCTAATGTCAAATATGCCATGTCAACCGTTATGGTTGACTCTTTTCTTGAAATTCTATTGGTTCTTGAATTCAATGGCTCTTTTTATTATGAGGTGGATCGTTTTCTTATGAGGTGGTTCATATATTTATGAGGCCCATTTTAGACCCCAAATTTTCTCTAATATGATAACTGGAACCAAAATATGTTAAGGTATAAGGTGCGCATGTTTCTCACATCATATTCTACATTGAAACCAAGAATCTTGGTGGAATTACATTCATCACCCATAGTAGTTCACTTAGAATTTCATAAACTTATGAATGAATTAAGTGATATTTCTTCTGGGAAGCCATGAAGAAAGGTATCCATAACTTCATTGCTACCTACAACATTTGTCGATGACATAAGGGTGAAATAGTGAAGTCACAAGGGGCTTCATAGCCACTCCCCATTCCTAATCATATATGGATGAACATCTATGTGGATTTCATTGTGGGGATTCCTAAGGTAGGAAATGATACAATCACTATGGTGGTCATATATCACCTGACCAAATATTCCCATTTTTGTGCCTTACCATCCACTTTTACACCCTCTTAGGTGGCCCAAGCTTTTTTGGATCAAATTTTCGAACTCCATGGCATGCCCACTTCTATTGAGACCCCACTTTTACCAGCAAGTTTTGGAAAGGGATATTCAAATTTCAAGGCACTTAGTTGAATCTCAACATGGAATACCACCCCAAAATAGATGGTCAAACTGAAGTGGTCAATAAGTGCCTAGAAAACTACTTGCGCTACTTTGCATCATATAAGCCACACCAATGGGCACATTTGCTCCCTCTGGCCAAATTCTGGTATAATACCACTTATCGTGGTTGCACAAGGATGACCCCATATGAATTTGTGTATGGCTAAAAAGACTTATCATTGTTTTCCTATATACTAGGTACCTCACAATTTTAGGCAGTGGATGATGCACTCCACACGAGGGATAACATTCTCTGCATCCTTAAAGATAAAATAATTCCTTCCCAAAACAGAAAGAAGCAACAGGTCGATTAGCATCACTCTAAGCACTCCTTTGAACTTGGAGATTAGTTGTTTCTTCAAATATAGATGTATAAACGGGCATGTCTCAAGGCCCATATCCATCAAAATATCACTCTAAATATCTCTCGACCCTACACCTTTCTACAACACATTAGCCAAGTCACCTATAAGCTTGTTTTTCCATACCACTCCAAGATTCACCATGTCTTCCATGTGTCTTGCCTAAAAAAAGTGTTGGGATCAAATTGAAAAGTACATACCTGTTTACCAGTACTAGATGAGGAAATATCCATTTAGCTTCAAGCGGGTGTAGTATTGGCTTCCAGAAAATGACAATTGTGAGGGCACGCCATCAAGGAAGTTCAAGACATGCTGCTAAAAGATGCCACTTGGGAACCATCCAACATTTGACAGCAATTTTGACATCTTTATCATTGAGGTAAATGTTTCTTTTGAAGGGAGTGGGCACATTAGGGTCCTACCCTAACCACCATACTCTAAGAATTAATCATACATAGTATAAGGACATAACTTTGTAATAAGGCCCAATAAATTATTGTTCACTAGTCAATGTAAAAGGGTCTCTTTATTAATTAAGTCCCATTAGGAAGTTGTATTTTGACCATGTCAAGTAGTTAGTGTTTTGGACATTTGAAGCTTATTTAAAGAAGCTTCAAGGCTATGAATTGTTTTGTGAAGAATATTGTAGCCAAGTTCTGTTCAAGTGAATGGTCTCCCTACCATAAGAGACCCGTGAACATTGTTTCCATTATAAAAAAGCTCTTTTTCTACCATATTTTTTATTATTTTCTCATTTTTTTGTGTTATTTATTTATGGTTACTTGCATGCTAATATTCTTATATACTATGTGATTCTCAAGTTACAGCGGTAAGGAATACCACATTCTTTATAAATCATTGAAAGAGGGGACATCATGATCTAGTTGGATGCTGGCAATGAAAGGAAGTTTTGTGATGTACAACATGTACCATATCTACGGAATCATTTTCTCTCAATCAAGATGATGGATAAACTGGGGTATTCAACTACATTCATTGATAATCATTGCAAGATTACCAAAGGATCCCTAATGGTAGCAAAAGGAAAATCATGATGGAACCCTATATTGTTTGATCAATGATACAATGAAAAACCATGCAACAGCAACAAACTCGGGGAATGTTCTATATGTAGTGATGTTGTGGCATCAATGAATTGGATATGTGAGTGAAAAAGGTTTTTTAATTCAGCATGACCAAGGTTTACTTTATGAGATCAAGTCTTGTAATTTAGAGTTGTGTGAGCATTGTATTTTTGGTAAACAAAAGAGAGTTCTATTTAATGCAAGTACTAGTAAAAGTTCTTATTTTTTCAACTTATTCATTCTAATATATTAGGAGCAATCACCACTCAATATATAAATGGTGACAGGTATTTTCTAACCTTTAGGGATGATTATTCTAGAAGAGTGTGTGTGTTTTTTGAAAAATAAGTCAGAAGCCTTTAAGAAATTTAAGGAGTTCAAGGCATGAGTATAGAAATTTTTGGACAATTCTATTTTATGTATCAAATCATATAATGGAGGAGAGTATTTCTCCAAGGACTTTGATCAATTGTGTACACATGAAGGAATTAAGCACTAGAAGACTACTCCATACACTTCATAGAAAAATGGTGTGGCTAAGCAGATGAATCGAACAATCATGGAACATGCAAGAAACATGCTTAATATGCATGTGTTGGATAATGGATTCTAGGCGAAGGTTGTTAATACAGATACGTATCTTATAAACGCATCAACTACATCTATTTTGGATGGACAAATTCTAGAGGAGGTTTGGTTTTGTAAGCCAGTTGATTACTCTCATTTGTATACCTTTGGTTGTGATGCATTGGCCCATGCGACTAAAGAAGAAAGGCCCAAAATTGACCCAAAGTCAAGGAAATGTTTGTTTCTCATCTATGATAATATAGTAAAGGGGTATAGACATGGTATAGACAGTGGGATCCTACTGACCACAATGTAATTGTTAGACAGGATCTTATTTTTAATAAAAAAACTCCATGCAAAGGAAGGAGTTATAGAAGACACATGAGATTGTACATATTGAAGTAGAAATTAGTGAAGATGAAGATGAAAATGAAGCTTCTAATAAACATGAGAACAAATTTAGTGACCACGACTTAGAAGATCTACATGTCCTAAGAGGCATCGAGAAAGGTATTGTCTTGATTTTTAGTCTTCTTTTTCTTTGTTAATTGGTGACAGTGAACCCAGTTCATTTCAAGAAGCTAGAGAGTATAAGAATGAAGATAAATAGAGGAAATCCATGTATGAAGAAATGAAAGCACTAAACAAAAATGAAATGTGGGAACTTGTGGATCTCCCACTAGGAAGAAAGATTGTTGGAAACAAGTGGGTGTATAAAATAAAGAAGAACAATAATGGATTGTTGAAACGTTATAAAGCTCACTTGACTGCAAAAGGTTGTGTGTATAAGTAAATTATATATTTTAGTGAAATATCGTCTATGGTTGTGAAGTTGTCTATTGTAAGAGTTTTATTTGCACTTGTAGTAGCAAAAGATTTAGAATTGGAGAAACTGGATGTAAAAAATGCTTTCATGCATGGTGGTCTTGAGGAAGAAATTTGCATGGATCAATTTGAGAGCTACAAAGAAAGAAGCAAAGACTATTTGATTTTCAAACTCAATAAATATCTGTATGGATTGAAACAAGCGCCAAGGTTGTGCTACAGAAAAATTGACATCTTCATGAAGATCCAAGGTTTGAATATAAGTGAAGTTGGACATATGTGTATTATAAGAGGTTTGATGACCAAATTTTTATTATATTG
Organism: Larix kaempferi; assembly: GCA_027924585.1. Classification (NCBI taxonomy): domain Eukaryota; kingdom Viridiplantae; phylum Streptophyta; class Pinopsida; order Pinales; family Pinaceae; genus Larix; species Larix kaempferi. Next base: position 8,748,894 of record BSBM01000577.1, read on the forward strand.
TTGTTGTATGTATATTATATGTTGCCTCGAGGACCTAGCATGAAGAAAAGTATTGATCTTAAGGCTTAGTTGGCTAGGACATTTGAAAAGAAGGATTTAGGTGTAGAAAATAAAATTCTAGGGATGAAGATACATAGGGACATAATAGATAGGAATATATAGTTAAGTCAAAATTTATATATAGAAAAGATTGTGTAGCTCTTTAATATGCAGAATGAAAAATCATTTAGCACCCCGCTTCCTACACACTTCAAGTTGTCTTTCGAATAGTATCCTAGTATAGAAGCAGAGAATACAAGCATGTCATGTATACCATATTCATTAGTAGTAGGGAGCCTCACGTTCATCATGGTGAGCACCAGACCAGATATGGTGAATCCCGGTAAGAAGCATTGGAATGCTATGAAGTGGATACTAAGATATTTAATGTGCACTTCAGATGTTGTTATTTGATATAGATCATGAAATTTACAAATTAAAGGGTTTTTCATATTTTGATTTTGGTGGAGACAGATATAAATGAAAGTCTACTATAGGATATACTTTCACTCTTGCTGGTGGAGCTATAAGTTGGACATCTAAGCTGTAGACAATGTTGGCCTTATCGGACACTGAAACAAAATATTTAGCAGCAACTGAAACCAATAAAGAGGCAATATGGCTAGAGTGACTGATGGATGACTTCAAGATAATGCAGGGGAAGATTACTTTGCATTGTGATGGTCAAAATGCTATTCACTTAGTGAAGAATCCATATTTTCATGGTTTCATAAAACATATTAATATTAAGTACCATTTCATAAGGAAAGTGGTAGAAGGTAATATCATGTTGGAGAAAACTGATATTAATGAGAAGACTACAAATATGCTTACAAATCTGATCAAAATAGAGAATTTTGAATGGTGCAAAACTTATCTTGCCTTGATGAAAATGTAATGAATTCAACATTGGGCAATGGCATGTGGGTGCAAAACAAAGGCAAGGAACTTCTTGTATATCAAATTCAAGTGGGATAATATTAGGAGATGAAGTCAATAAACATATCTCTGATATTATTCTTATAGAGTACATGACTAGGCCCACATGTAATTTGTATATGTTGGTTGTGCTAGGGGGTGTGAGGGTGGAGCGCCCAAGGAAAAAATTTATGGAACCTTCTAGTGTTTGTTGGTTCCTTCCATAACCCTCTTGTGTACTATATAAAAGGTGTTGAAATATTGTAACTTCAAAGAATATTATATTTGTATATTATTTATTCTGGAGATGTTCCATACCTCCGATGTGATTATACTATAAATCCGTAGATGTTTATTCCTCCGAGTTGGGTGTGGTAACTAGGGTTATTAGACCCACCATGTGGGGGTCAGCCCAGTCAGTTATAATGGGGTATTTAACCTAATGGTTAAATACGAGCCTACATGTACTTGTGTAAAATACATATCAGAGTAGTGTATAAATAGAGGAGTTGTGTTCCTCATTTGATACACTCACACACTTGAGGATAGCGCACTTGTGGAGGAGAGGTCTGCTATTGTGGAGGAGGAGATCATGTCTCAGGGTTTCATCTTTGTATATTGCTGGTCATCTATATTGAGGAAGCTTTGCTGGGTTTTCTACCCCATGAGGGTTTCCCAGGATAAATCTCTGTCTCTTGTGTTTATGCCGTGCTTGTTGTTTCTTCAGTGATCCTGTATATGCTATTATTGTGAAATGGAATGTAATGCTGCTATTTTCTGTCTTAGCATATTGAATTTTAACATGGTATCAGAGCTAACCTGAAGGAAGACAAGGTATGGCACTAAAGACACTTGCTTTACTTACGACAATTTGAAGGTTAGGGTTTTACATAGCTAAAACCAGTCATCGTAGCACTTTCGCTATAAATCCATTTTGGCAAAGTTTTCGGATCTGAAATTGCTACAGAACGAAGCTAAAATCTCCAGGTACCTTGTGTCCAAAGGACAACCTCTAATTCGTTGTACTTTGTGATTTATGATCTGTACAATATAGGGTTTCTGCCTCTTCCAGATCTGAGTCAAAATCAGGTGACCTTGGGAAAAAGGTCATAACTTGGTATAGGAAGCTCCAAATGAAATTTCGTGAAAAGTGACAGGTAGTACATAGACTTTAATATCTCAGAAAACGTTTTCAGAGGCCGAAGTTGAACCAGTGACACGTGGCACGCCGTACAAGTTCGCTCTCCTGTATTATCCCATAAACAGGTCACGTTGCGACACTTGGCATAACTCTCTCTCAGAACATCCAATTGAGGTCAGACCTGTCAGGATGGAAAGCTAACAGGTCAGGATATCTCAGAAAACTTTTTCAGACCCTGTGGATCAAACATTTCAGAGTTACACTAGAAACAATCAGGTACATATTTCTGTCAAAACAGAATTATTTTTTGGTACCTTCATTCATGGCTTCCGGAATTTAGGGCTCTGAAGAAAGTTGGAATTTTTGTAATCGGAGACCACGGCTGGATGCTACTCATCAAAATAGAAATTTAGAGACCAAGATCAGAATTTTTGGTTGGGCAGAAGGCCGGGCTTGATCAAACCCTAGTTCGGGACTTTGATCAGAAAAGTGGAAAATTAGGGCTTCTGTAAAAATGGGAATTTTTGAAATCTATGACCATGGCTGGAAGCTCCTCAGAAAAATAGAAGCTTAGAGCTTTGGATCAAACATTTTGATTGGGAAGAAGAGTGGGATTCACCAAACCCCAGTTCAGGGTCACGTCCAGTGAATCCAGAAGTTTCAAAGGCAAAATTGAGGAGTGAAACTTTGCAGTTTTCAAATTCTGAATATATCAGTTTGATCAGCTCATCAAGGCGCATATTTCTATCCTTTCGGAAGTTTGAAATTCAAAGTTTGAATTTTTGGGTTTTTTCTGACAAACCCATATCCAGCTCTAGGTCCAGTTCTTGCAAATCAAGTGGATAGGGTTAATCCTAGAAGAAGATGGATTGGTCACCTGCATAAGTGAAGGAGTTACTGTTTCAGAGGGAGATGAGGCTAAGTCTTTACATAAGGAGATTACAAGCGATCTCGACAGGTATGACTCATCGAGGTATGTTTTGAGATTTGTTCATGATTAAGCTTATGGTATGTTTGTCTTCATGTTATTACGGTTAGTACAATCTTGATTTTAGATTTGTTGTATCACCTTAACAAAATTATGAATGCATGATAGAAGATATTCATTGGTTAGGGTGTTGACACTTATGATTGTACTAATGCATTATGATGTTGTGTGAGGTTGATGTTGTCTACTAACAAGATACATGTACATCACAAAAGACAAATCAGGCTCCATGACCATGAAAACATGAAGACAAAGACTCATCCATAATCTTTGTTCTACTTACGAGGTATGTATGACTTTGTTATATTATGCTTAACCTATGAGACATGCAGGTTCTAGCTCAGGATCTCTAAATCATTGAAGAGATTGTTTAGATCATGAGGATGACTCTTGAGCATGCACAGTGGTACAGAATGAATAGAAGTTCAAAAGACATACAGAAGATCAAGCGGGAGGCAGCCACACAAACATAAAAGATAAGTATTTGAGTTGTTATTTGAAATAGTAATGATATTGCCTGTAATAGGTTGTATGCATATTTGTATTCCTATAATATATCATGCTGAGTGTAAATATTCATAGAACATTGAACAGTATACTACTAATATGCATATGATTGGTAAGTTGGACAAACATTCCATTGTTGCTTGTCTAGAATGAAACCTCTTTGCTGACATGCTGAGAGTTGTGCACACTCTCGATAGTATGTTCTGGTAGAGATGGAAGGAATCTAGATAGCCACTGTATGCATACAGGATATGGGAAAGTGTTGTGCCAAAGTATTGGTCAAAATAGTTGCATCACTATGTAAATGATATCTTTATGCATAATAGGTTATCATGTCAATATGATTTGATGATTATGAAGTATTACTAATCATGTACTTAATTTTGATTTGTAGGAAAGGTCATGAAGAATGATGGACACCGTACAAGTGGTGGATGTTCAAACAAGAAGATTTACAAATCAAACAAAATATAGAAGGCTCATGGCTAGAAGATTCTCTTAGAAAGGGGAAGAGAATCACGACAAGATGTTTTCTCCAAGTATGGTGTAATTAAAGAAGAAGTGTGAATCAGGTTCTGTATAGGTACCTAGGATCGATAATAAATTGATAAGCTTAATGATCACCATGGGTGATGTGGATCTCAACCTTTGCTACAAGGTTGAATATGATTTCTATACACAAATGACATGGATGCAAGAAGGAACTCACCACAGAGTTCGAATGATATTAAGGCTCATATTAGTAGACCCATCTAACAAGAGATGGCACAGATAGATATGCAGAAGATCATTCAATGCAGAAATGAAAATGAAAGATCTCAAATTGACGCTTTACTTCCTAGGTCTGGAAGTATGGCAAGGCTCAGAAGGAATATTTCTCAACCAGGGAAAGTATGATGAGAAATATGACTTGAGGTGTTGGAATGGCCACTCTTATGGACTCCAACTTGAAGCTATTAGGGGATAACTCATCAGAGTTAGTGGATATAACTCTGTATAGTCAAATTATTGGTTCATTGATGTATCTAACATATACTAGATTAGATATATGCTTTGTTGTGAATACCTTGAGTCAGTATCTAGTGGAAACTAGATGTTTTCACCTGATAGTTGCAAAGCATGTGATGAGGCACCTAAAGGATACGATAGACTTTGATCTGTGCTATCTTGGAGATCATGACTTCAGATGGCTACTCAGATGCTGATTGGGCAGAAAGTGTATCAGACAAGAAGAACACATCAAGAGGATGTTATTGTCTAGGATTAGCCATGATCTCGTGGTTTAGCTGGAAGCAGTCTAGTGTGGATCTCAGCACAAGCAGAATATATGGCTGTTTGCTCTGCTAGTTGTGAAGAAGTTTGGCTTCAGGATTGTTTGACTTAGAGATAGAACCAACTGTGATCCTATGTGACAAATAGAGTTGTATCAAGATGACATAGAATCCAGTGTTCCATGATAAGTCAAAAATCATAGGGGTCTAACAAGATATGACATAGAAAGGAACTATAAAGTTTGAATTCGTAACAGGTTACCGATGTACTAACCAAACCTCTACCTCGAGTGAAGAAGTTACCAACATACTAACCAAGCCTCTGTCTCGAGCGAAATTTGAATACTTTCGAGACAAGCTTGGTGTAGCTCAAAAGGACCCTCCTCGAAAGGGGGAGTAGTATAGTCACTGATGATGAGATTGTCTCATCGAACAACAAGGTCGATGATGAGGTAACCTGTTCTCTACACCTAGATACTTAGAAATATTTAGATTTAGGACTCGTATACTTAGAATACTTAGTTTTACTTATACATGCTTTTGATGTTATATGTATTAGTAAGAATACATGCTTTTGATGATAGATGTATTGATGAGAATACATGTGGGGATTGTATCATCCTTGAACGCATGTTCTAAAGTGAGCCATAGACGTATGGTCTCCGAAAATGAAGTCCTTAGTGGACAGTTGAGGGGATTGGATCATCCCTGGACTTTCAGTCCTAAAGAGAGACGTAGACGTGAGGTCTCCGAGAATGAAGTCCTTAGTGGACAGTTGAGGGGATTGGATCATCCCTGGACTTTCAGTCCTAAAGAGAGCCATAGACGTGAGGTATCCGAGAATGAAGTCCTTAGTGGACAGTTGAGGGGATTGGTTCATCCCTGGACTTTCAGTCCTAAAGAGAGTCGTAGACATGAGGTCTCCGAGAATGAAGTCCTTAGTGGACAGTTGAGGGGATTGGATCATCCCTGGACTTTCAGTCCTAAAGAGAGCCGTAGACGTGAGGTCTCCGAGAATGAAGTCCTTAGTGGACAGTTGGGGGGATTGGATCATCCCTGGACTTTTAGTCCTAAAGAGAGCCGTAGACGTGAGGTCTCTGAGAATGAAGTCCTTAGCGAACAGTTGAGGGGATTGGATCATCCCTGGACTTTCAGTCCTAAAGATAGCCGTAGACGTGAGGTCTCCGAGAATGAAGCCCTTAGCAGACAGTTGAGGGGATTGGATCATCCCTGGACTTTCAGTCCTAAAGAGAGCCGTAGACGTGAGGTCTCCGAGAATGAAGTCCTTAGTGGACAGTTGAGGGGATTGGATCATCCCTGGACTTTCAGTCCTAAAGAGAGTCGTAGACATGAGGTCTCCGAGAATGAAGTCCTTAGTGGACAGTTGAGGGGATTGGATCATCCCTGGACTTTCAGTCCTAAAGAGAGCCATAGACGTGAGGTCTCCGAGAAGTGGGGATTGTATCATCCCCGGACTTAGGTCCCTGAATTGATCCGTAGATGTATGGTCTCCGAGAAGTGGGGATTGTATCATCCCCGGACTTAGGTCCCTGAATTGATCCGTAGACGTGAGGTCTCCGAGAAGTGGGGATTGTATCATCCCCGGACTGCGGTCCCTGAATTGATCCGTAGACGTGAGGTCTCCAAGAAGTGGGGATTGTATCATCCCCGGACTGCGGTCCCTGAATTGATCCGTAGACGTGAGGTCTCCGAGAAGTGGGGATTGTATCATCCCCGGACTTAGGTCCCTGAATTGATCCGTAGACATGAGGTCTCCGAGAAGTGGGGATTGTATCATCCCCGGACTGCGGTCCCTGAATTGATCCGTAGACGTGAGGTCTCCGAGAAGTGGGGATTGTATCATCCCCGGACTTAGGTCCCTGAATTGATCCGTAGACGTGAGGTCTCCGAGAAGTGGGGATTGTATCATCCTCGGACTGCGGTCCCTGAATTGATCCGTAGACGTATGGTCTCCGAGAAGTGGGGATTGTATCATCCCCGGACTTCGGTCCCTGAATTGATCCGTAGACGTATGGTCTCCGAGAAAGTGATTTTTTGATGTGGTTACTTGTATCGGTAGGATACTTGTATTGATGATGTGGTTACTTGTATCGGTAGGATACTTGTATTGATGATGTGGTTACTTGTATCGGTAGGATACTTGTATTGATGATGTGGTTACTTGTATCGGTAGGATACTTGTATTGATGATGTGGTTACTTTTATCGGTAGGATACTTTTATTGATGATATGGTTACTTGTATCAGTGTGGATACTTGTATTGATGATATGTACACTTGTATTGGCATGAATACGTGTACTAATGATGTGGATACTTGTATTGTTGTGGATACCTGTATCGATGACGATGCTGATGATCGTGTGATGACGATGCTGATGATCGTGAGATGACGATGCTGATGATCGTGTGATGATGATGCTGATGATCGTGTGATGACGATGCTGATGATCGTGTGATGACGATGCTGATGATCGTGAGATGACGATGCTGATGATCGTGTGATGACGATGCTGATGATCGTGAGATGACGATGCTGATGATCGTGTGATGACGATGCTGATGATCGTGTGATGACGATGCTGATGATCGTGTGATGACGATGCTGATGATCGTGAGATGACGATACTGATGATCGTGAGGATCCAGATGTTGATGTTGTTGTAGCTGTTCGAGTGCTACAGAAGATAAAGACTCAGTACTGAAGATGTTGATGTTCCAGTATTGAAGATGTTCCAGTAACTGCTTGAGTTACTGATGATGTTGAGAAAGCTTCCAATGATTTATAGATGTATCATGTATGATGTTGATGACTCCTTGCTCGTGCAGATACTGTTATATTATCCTTCTCGTTAAGGGGGAGTGTTGAAATATTGTAACTTCAAAGAATATTATATTTGTATATTATTTATTCTGGAGATGTTCCATACCTCCGATGTGATTATACTATAAATCCGGAGATGTTTATTCCTCCGAGTTGGGTGTGGTAACTAGGGTTATTAGACCCACCATGTGGGGGTCGGCCCAGTTAGTTATAATGGGGTATTTAACCTAATGGTTAAATACGAGCCTACATGTACTTGTGTAAAATACATATCAGAGTAGTGTATAAATAGAGGAGTTGTGTTCCTCATTTGATACACTCACACACTTGAGGATAGCGCACTTGTGGAGGAGAGGTCTGCTATTGTGGAGGAGGAGATCATGTCTCAGGGTTTCATCTTTGTATATTGCTGGTCATCTATATTGAGGAAGCTTTGCTGGGTTTTCTACCCCATGAGGGTTTCCCAGGATAAATCTCTGTCTCTTGTGTTTATGCTGTGCTTGTTGTTTCTTCAGTGATCCTGTATATGCTATTATTGTGAAATGGAATGTAATGCTGCTATTTTTTTTCTTAGCATATTGAATTTTAACAAAAGGGAAATGACCACTAGCATTTTTGTACAAGAAAGCATTGTATTTTTTCCTAATAATTAAAAAAAAATTGAAGTTGTCATTGCCCCATTGTTTTACCTATGAACATCAAGGTTTCCACATACATCTCATTTTATATTGTTATTGTTGTTTGCTTCTATTTTTATATTTTTTTAAACAGAAATCAACACCATCGAATGAAAACTTTTGGTCCCATTTCTAGATGTAATGCCCTATTTTCCTTAATGTTGTCATAATATAGTATTTATTATTATTCGAATGCATCTGAATTCCAAGGATGAACCATTTGATTGACAAATAAATTTAATTTGATAAATCCATATGCTTTGATCATTGAGTTTGAATATAATTGAGGCATTTTATATGGTTCATATTTGTCATTAGATGATGACGTAGATAAATGCATCTTGATAATTACATATTTATACACAATATGTGTTTTGTATCATGTTATGATTTTATAGTGTTACTAATTATTTAACCAATATGACAAGAAAAGATGCATAAGCACATGGATGTTGAACTGCGCCAAATTGCATAGACTTCATAGTGAGTCCAGATATAATGATTTGTTATATATGTGTATTGATATGTTGGTTATTTTATTAGGTTATTTTACATGTTGGTATCAGTGTGTGTTGAGATAGGAAACAAGCTTTCTAATCAATATTTACAAGGGTGACGAGGTTTCCTATGAGATGTACAGGAGTACAATAGGGAGAGGAAAGTATTGTTCCTGCTTTTTCCTACTAGCACGCCATTCCTTGTATTGAGTTGAAAAGTGTGAATTACTTTTACTAAGAGGTTGTACATTTTCATTGGGGTAGAAAGTGGATTCGATAGCTCATGAGAAATATTAAAGGGCACACAAAAAGGTATTATAATTATTCCTCAATGACCATTAGTCACTCAACTATGAAATATCTTCCCCCACTAAGGAAAACAAATAATTGAAGGGTGTGAAGAAACATGGCACCCTTGGTATTAAACATGATTACTGAGAATATTTGAAAGAAATAAGTAAAAAATGATATAGGCATATACATATTGTTTAGCATGAGCAAAAGTTAAGAGAAATAATATGCATGGTTTATTATTCTTGAATTGATACATGATTTGTGTTTAAGGAGAGTAGTTTATATGTACATAAATATATATATGTGTGTATTAAAAAAATGACCTAGAAATTATGCATGAAATAAGAAGAAAATATTATTTAAACACAAATAAATATTTAACCCAAGTGCATCGACATTATAAGGAGAAGAAAAGGAAACCTAGGAAACATCTAGGAGCGAAAATAAGAAAAAAAATTAGTAGTAGGTGAGTAAAATAGAAGATTTTTTTTTTATATAAATATAAATTAATGAATTCATGTGCATGCATTATAAAATGAAATGATAAAATATCAAAGGAACATTTAGAAGTAAAAATAGGGAAGGTAGTTGTAGATGATAATAATCCATATTTTGAAATTAGAAGAAAAATCATGTGTGCATGTAGTGACACATGGGCGAGTGAGTAATAGACATTAAGTAATTAGTAAATTAGTATTTTTTATGTATTAGACAAGTGTACTGAGTCAAAAAACATATACATCAAGTGCTTGTGATCTAAAATTGATAAATATATAAGTTGTCACCTACTTGGAGCTTTTGGGGTTGAAAGATTGGATGAATTTGCTTGTAGGATTCATTTTATGGGCAGGACACATATTGCATATTTGGGGTATGGAACCTTATGGGGCCTATTTGAGAGTTTAAATAGAATATTTTGTGGTAAAAAAACCCATCATGATGCAAGGCGGGTCTACGACCTTCTTGCTTAACTATGACACACAAAGCAAACACACAAAGGGCTCACACAAATAATATGTGAACTGGAAATGCCGTGAAGTCGGATTTTTATATTAAACTGAATGGAATGTTACAATGTGCAAATACAAAGTAAACTATCAAACAAGTCATCCTTATCCTATTACAATATACAGAATGAACTATCTACAGTGTGTTTCTTCTCACTTTGTGTGATCCTCTCCTCCTCTCAAAATTCTGCAGAATGCATGGACGAATGAGATATGAGCGACAAGCGATCCCCTCCTCTATGCCTTCGCACTGCTCTTCTACCCTATTGTTGTTGCGCATCCCGATGTCCACTCCAACACCCGAGACAGTCTTCCTCTATGTCTGCCAATCTTGCAGACCTACAACTCTGTGGCTGTCAATGCCCTCAGGCCATGTTGCACAACCTTCCCTTGTGGCTACATATGGCATGTCTTCAACCACCCTCATAACTGCCTTAAATTCCTTAACAACCATGAATAGTTGTTAAGTACTTTGCTTGAATTTTGCACATTCTCTGACTCTGTGACAATTATCGGCCCCATGCCTCGACCATACTGCACTTCGTCATCTCAACCTTTCATGTTGGCTTGCTCCTCAGTTTCTTATGTTATTCGTGATTCCTCCCCTTCCTCCATGATTGGCTTCCACCGCAAACCTGTCGATGTCGATGTTTCGACAACATGTCGACACTCGACCTCTACCCTGTTGACCTCCTATCGACAACTTCTTCACAACCACCTCTGTCGGTATCCCCTTTCGACTAGAGTGCTCATTTCACTTCACTCATCCGTCGAAATTCTCGTCGATCGGACTGAACTCTATGTCACCCACAGCAATCCTCAGCTTCTGCCTCGACTCCTTTCATCTTTCAATATTCCATTTGACTGTACTAAACTCTGAGTCATTTTGCACCCGTATTTTCTCTTCTTCCTGTCGATCCACTTCAACAATTTCCTGCTCGACTTATTGACTTTGACAGCCAATCTTCCTTTGCACCAGTTGTCATCGAAAATCCCCCTAGTTGGCCTCCTTCATTTCGATCATCCTCAACTTGTCCTCTTATGATCAGTCGGCACTTCATCGACTCAACCATACTCTGACTTGTTGGCTTGCACTCATCCCATCATGTCGATCTTCAGTTCGACCTTCTTCTGCGACCCCATCTTCCATTGCCTTCATTCTTCAGTTGGTGTCCCTTCCACATGCTAACAACTTCTCTTCTTGGTTTCGCAACTCTGGAATTTTGCGAAAACAATATTCGCACTTCGACTGGCCATCCTGACTCTGGTCGATGTGGCTTCCCTTGACAGTTTCTCTTTTGCCTCGAATCATCTTAGTGACTTAACCATTGGTCCTCAGATCCCTCTTGCTCTTCGTTGTCTTCATCCTTAGACCACTTTGATGTAGTCGGCACTCTTCATGTCGACATCACCACCGACTCGTCTATTCCTCCGACTAGCCTCAGCTTTACTGCGACTTGGCCCTTCGACCGAAATCTACTCTTGGTCATTTCCTGACCATCTGGACTAATTATCCCTTTCTTCAACAGAAGGAAATCACCCTCTGTATGTGACTCTTGCGGTCACTCTCCCTGGCCTCTAACGCAACCAATCCTTATCGACCATCTGTTGTCGACTTCCCTTCTTGGTCTTCTAATCGTCTCCATCGATGTTAGCTCCCAAGTGCTTTCTTCGCTTGGTCGATATCACCTTCGACCATTTCATCACTCTGTCTAAGTTGTCGGCCATCAACCCCAGTGGTCGAAAACCCCACAACTCACTACACTGTCTACTATCATCCTTTTTCCTAGAGGTCGTCGATGGTCCTCTGGGCATCTTCTGTCAGTCATGCCCGACTAATTCTCTTGGGCTTGGATGCCCCTGCATCAAACTTTCGGGGTACGAAAAGAACTACTTCCTCGGTTCTGATCTTCCCTTTTCGCTTGCATCGATGCCATACGTGGTACCAAATACCCCTTGTCCCACTCACTTCTCTTTTTGGAATCTCCTTCATGGCCTTGACCATGGTATCATTCCTACTCCAGAATTGGCGGTATCCACTCCTTTCGCCAATCTTGATGAAGCGTACTACTTCATTCTGATAGTTGTTCCATCCAACTGTCTTCTTTTTCTTGAACCCATCTCTAGTTCCACTCTCACAGATGGCCTTCAACTCGACGTTCATCCCATGTCTTCTCTCCCTTGTCGAACTCATGCTCGACCTTTCCAGAACTTGTCGGTCTTGACTCTTCCTTGCCATCGACCTTGTCTGGTCCAACAGCTTGTTCCGCAGACCCATTTCTAGAGTCAACTTGTTCGGTACATCGCTTCCTCTCAACAACCCTGTTGAAATCTCCTCGACTATCCCAATCTTCTCTTGGGATTTTCTTCCCACTTCACCTATTGTCTTGGACTCGGAGGCTTGCTTCTTGACTGCAAGTTTCTTTTGAAACTGTAGTAGACTCACTATGGCCTTCGTGGAATCACCTTCCACCGCAAGTTTATCTTCAACTTGCTTTGTCTCTCCCGACCATGGATGTCGACTCTTGTCGTCCATTTTGGTTGCTTCCTTGTCCATGCATAGGGACTCTTCCGACTTGTCATTTGAAGCCCTTTCCTCTACGCAGCTCGCTAGCATACTTTTCATTGTACCTTTCTCCACAGCGGCTGCTCCACTGTCTTCATCGAAGTCGGCAGCAACACTTATGCCGCTTCCTACCTCAGTCATGTTGGGATTCTCTTCAACAGTTTTGTAGCCAATTTCAACATCCGCTTCATATCCACCTATGTGAAGGTCATCCTCCTTCACCTCTTCGATCATTTTCTTGACTGGAATCCACACTTGTTCAGCAGTCCTTTTACCTAGTTGCGCTTCCATCATGTTAGTGCTATGATCCTCCGACAGCTCGTCCTCCATCCCCGTAGGTGATAGCTCTTGGGAGTTCTCAATCGTCTCCCTTTATGCGTCATTCCCCTCGCACATATCGGTTTGCATGTGACTGCTTTTTCACTTCCATGATTGCTTGCACCTTTAGCTCAACTAGTGCATTTACAACTCTCACCTCCTTGACTATGAGGTGGGTTTTCTTCAGGATCTTCATCAGAGGTATGTTCTGGTGAAGGGGTTCTGCACACCCTTGGACCAACTCCATGGTTCCAACTTCCTCAACCAGTTCCCTCAGGTTCTTCACAACTTCTTCAAGAAATAACCTTTCCTGATATATCCTTGTCGGCTCATCTCCGACCATTCTACTCAGCTTCCTAGAGAACCTCATTTTGTCTGATCACGTCATCTGCAACTCTACCCACAACCTTTATTATGGAGCTACAGCTTGTTAATCTATGAATTCTCCTCTGGAATCTCATGTTGGTGATAGAAAAATCTAATCCACCTCCAACATGGGAGCTATCTCTTCACTTATTTCACAAACCTTCAGCTCTACCCACCCATAGTTGGAGTTGTTCTCCTTCGCCCAATCGCAACTGGAATTTTATAGGTCGTGCACAACTCTACCCAACCGCAGCTGGAGTTGTTAACACACTCGACTGGATTCTCTACTAGCTCTGATATAGCTATCCTTTTGTTCTCATGATACTAAGACCTTCCCAATGGTCCAAATATTTCCTCAATCGTAGTCTATATGCAAAATTTATGCCTCCCGCAAGTTGAACTATCCAAGTGAAATGGTACCCAATCAAGAAGATAACTCATTCCAACATCTTCTAGTGAAAATTGGATCTATATCACTTTCAATAATCTCTCGGGTTTCCATGTAAATTTTGAACTATTTCCGTAAAGGTTGCATCTACTGTACTTGCATTAAAAGGGTGAGAAATATCTATGTAATATGAGCCATACTTCTTGTGTACCATTACCACTGGTGTAGAGTAAGAACTTCAGCTAGGCCTAATTATGCTAGCCTCTAACATTTATTCAACCATATGCTCAATTTCAGTCTTCTGGTCATAGGGGTATCTGTAAGGGCTTATGTTAGGAGGAACACTTCTTGGAATTAAGTAAATAGCATGGTCCAGATCTCGAATAGGTGGAATACCTTTTGGAACATCTACAAATACCTTGGAATGCCATTTAAGGAACCTTTGGATATTTGGAGACATAGGATCCTTATATGTTTGAACATCTAGTGAGCATAACTGTACAATTACACCTCATTGTTCATTTTTTAACAATTTTATCATATGATTAGAGATGATCACCTTGCTTGGTTTCCCTGTGATACCCTTTAACTCAATTTATTTTCTTTCCCGGGAAAATTTCATGAAAATCTTCTGAAAATTAAAAGCCATTGTTCCCAATGATTGTAACCATTGAACCCCTAATACAACATCAACACCACCTATTGGGATAGAAATAATTGGACTATTCAATACATATTCCCCCATGGTAAGATTGATATTATGGCATTTCCCTAAAAAATTTATAGTTCCTCCATCTACAATCATTACTTGAAATCCGGGTGTTGGATATACAAAGCAATTGAGATCTTTGGCTAATTTACTATGAATGAAATTATGAGTACTACCATAATCAATCAACATTGTTACCTTTTTATTTTTGATGTATCCTTCGATCTTGAGAGTTTGAGGAGTGTTAATTCCATCCAATGCATGGCAATATATGGTGGGAGTAATCACTTTTATGTTGTTAACTTGTGATGGTTCATGTTCTTTCGGTTCTTCCTCTTCACAATATATGTAGAATAATTTATTTTCTCCACACTTATGTCCCTTACTATATTTGCTGTCACAATTGAAGCATAGACCTTTTGCTCTTCTTTCTTCTAGTTTTTGAGTTGTCAACCTTTGAGGTGGGTGAAAAGAAGGAACATCATTCTCTCTGTATGTGTTGGAAATGGTATTTATAGTATCCATCACCATATTCTTACCTTCAACCTTACTTGACACCATGAAATACTTTTCTAAGGATGTTGGTTCAAAGAGACACACCTAATGTTGAATGTTATCTTTCAAGGTTCCAATTAAGAGATCCAACAAATTATCTTTTGAAATGTTCTTCACTCTAAAACTTAGATTATGAAATTGCTTGATGTGCTTTGTAACTGGACCTTTTTTGCTTGATATTTATTAACTAGATAAAGAAGGTTTTGCTATTAATATCCCCATAATGTGCAATCAATTCTTTTGTGAATATAGACCAAGATATAATAGAGTCCTTTTTATGGTCGCAAAGCCATCGGTACCATAAAAGTTGATCAGGCTCTAAATATAATGATGCAATAGTTACCTTTTGCAAAGTTGGCACTTGGTGTAGATCAAATAATTGATCCATATGGAATATCCATGTTATTGGATCATTGCCATCAAACTTTATCATGCCAATATTGGGAATAAATTAATTCCTTGAACCTGAATTGAACCCGTGTTGATGCAGTGGATCATCATATTTTGGGGACCCAAACCTCTTATTCTCTAACTATTTTTCAATTTTCTCAATATGTGCCTCAAATAAGACCCCCTTTTCCTCCTTATCCTCTTCTTGAGTAGAAAAACGTGTCGAAAGACTATGTCTTATCTCATTCAACATTAGCTTCAAATATTTAAGATCCTCTTTAGTAGCCATCTTATTTTCCAAGTAAACTAAATCAAGCATTTTCACAGTCCCTTTAATTATATCTTCCAACTTGGACACCCTAAAAGAAATGTCCTCACTTTCATCATAATTCAAGGATGAATCCTCTAGCAGTTTGAGTGGATTGTAATATTTTCCACCATTTTGGTGGAATTTTGAACAATATAAATATATATCACACCTTGGATTCACCTCAAATAGATCCTTCTACTAAAAATTATTACAAATTTTAAAATGGTGTACCTTTTTCCAGTCCTAATTTGAAGGCTAATATGCAACTCAAGAAACCCTAAAATTTTGGCCCCTATGAGTTTGAAATATACACCTATGGTATCCTAATATTTCTTCTTTCCAATTCCATAGGTCTCGTTGAATTTGGATGTTCCAAAAAAACGTTGTGATAATTTCCCCAACAGTTGTTAATTTTAGTCTTTTCATAGGAGAGAGAGTGTACGGACTTCCACGTGTCTAATGTTTTGAATCTCATTCTCAAAATACTACCATGGATACTATGGTCCATCTTCTTTCTGATGCAACTAATCTCACTCAATTTGGATCTCGCATGCTCCATATATAATAATTTTCCCTAGAACACCTTTTTGAGACTAGATTTTGGGCTTGTCAGAAACCCTAACTTCCAGAGGGTATACCTCTGAACTTGTAATGAGTTAGGATCTACAAATTTTACCGCAGATAGTTCATCCTATTTTCAATATGGGTTCTATTTTTTTCTATATGAAACCCTGTAGAAAAAACAATATAGAAAAAACTCCAAGATGACTTGTTTTGAATAAACCAGTCCCGAGGAAAGAGCTCTGATACCAAATGTTATTGAAGAAATTTCCAACAAGAGCATGAAAAGACCATAAATAGATCAGAAAGAGTACTCCATGACTTTAATGAAGAAAATAGATGAATATAAAGCCTCTTTGAGGGGGAAACCTCCTAACACAATGCACTAAGTACACAAGACAACAAGACAAGATGCTCCAAATGAAAAGGTCTCCTTCCTATATATATGAGACTAAGAGGTACAATTCCAACTAACTGACCCAAGACGATGTAACTAATATAACCATGCTGATGATAATTATAACTAATGGACCAATTCGACATCAAAACTAATGTAAGGTGCCACACAATAAGGGGTAATGTGCCCCATATTTAGGGCTTAACAACCATGGTACCAAGTGGATTCCACGCCAGCTCTCATTTTTCACACATGTGGAGATAGTCACATGTGGACCTTCAAGAAAAATATAGAAAGACCAAAACCCTAACCCTAATCGGGAGTTAAGGCATGCAAAAACCCTAAAATTAACCCTAAATGGATATCGGGCTAAGATAAATATCGGGTTGCTAGAAGAAGAAGGGGAGCCATTATTTTGATGTATTATATTATTCCATAGTTAAGAAATAGCACAGGAATGGATGTTAGAGCGGAACAGAGGAGATAGGGTATCATGTAATAGCCATTCTGGATGCAAAGTCATAGGTAACTCCATATGTTATAAACATAAATAATAATAAATAACATTAACTAAGTATCAATAATAGGATAATTCACTAGAAAAGATTACTAAGTAAATAATTAGATTTATTTATGAATGGACACAAATTCTAATGGTCGTGTCTTTTTTAAGGGTCATCATAAGGGTTTATATATGAGATCTATTGTAAACATTTATTAATCTTATCTATTTCATTCATTCAATATATATATATATATATATATATATAAGAACTGGAATGGTTTTCTCATGACATTGGTATCAGAGCAAGGTTAATCATTTTTACCAACCCAAGAAAAAAATTACCAACCCAGTAAAAAAAATACCAACATGAGAAATTTTTTTACTAACATAGTTCATGGATCCAGTTCTTGCGAAAGTAATCACCATTTTTTAGGAATCAAAGAGAAAGACAGATGAAATTTTCAATCAAATAGAAAATTCCATTGAGAATACGATTGATAAATATTTTGAGAAAGTGATCGGAGAAAACAAACCCAAGACCATAGAAAAAACTACCAAAGACAAAGACATGTATATTGAATTCAAACTTAGTTATGAGTGTGCAGAAGAAAAATAAAAAAAGGACAATGTAAGTGAGAATAATACATCAATGAAGAAGAATCAAACTTTGACAAACATTGTGAATCAAATCAAATCAAAGTACATTTCATTGTAGAATAGGTGACATATCCTGGCAATTATTTTTCAGATAATATATGCTTAGTGTTTTGAAAACATAGACAACAATACAAGTCTCTATGACATTCCAACCTAGACATTATTCAGAAATCCAATATCACCAAGACTAAATCGATACCTGTTAATATTCAATATGCTAAGATAGATAACATTAGTACTCAATTCAATTTCACAACAATAGCATATACAGGATCACTGAAAGAATAACAAGCACATCATAAACACAAGAGACACAGATTTATCCTGGGAAACCCTCATGGGGTAGAAAACCCAGCAAAACTTCCTCAATATAGATGATCAACAAATACAAAGATGTAATCCCCAAACAAGAGCTCCTTCTCCTCCTTTTCAAAACTCTCTCTCTCCTATGCGAGTTCACAAGTGAGTGAGTGTGTTAAATGAAGAACACACCTCCTATATTTATACTTTACATTCACTTGACTTTTACACTTGATAGGTTGGCCTCAATAGTTTATTCTCTTGCTGACTGGGCTGACCCCTCTATGGGACTTAAACACCCCATTACAAATGACTCTTAGGGGATCTATTGCCCCGAATTACATGGGAGGATTTACCTCAATGAATTTACATAATAATAACATTCCGACAGAGGAATAAACATCTTTGGATATATAATAATGTCTTGACATAGGAATAAACATCTCCAGATAATAAAGTACAGATAGAATATTCTTAGAAGTTACAATATTTCAACAATACCTTTGTTATCAAAATAGATAAAGAACCTTCGACCCAAATCAAATGACCTTTAGATCTCCAATAGAACAAGAAAAGTATGTTCGGTAGTGGCTTGTAGCAAGAGTTGGTTTTAAACCAGAATTCAATTTTTTGTTTTATATTAGGAAGTTCTCAAAGGAGAGACGAGTCAGTTTTCCAAGTGGAGACATACCAAACTTTATCATGGATAAGGAGGTTGGCATTGTTGTTCATGACAAACTTGAACATCTCACCTAGTACCATCATGGGAAGAGATGGACAAGAAAGTTTTAGTATGGTGTTTAACTACCTTGGTGTAATGAGGAAGAAAAATGGGAAGTTGAAAGTTATTTTTTAAAAACAATTGAACAAATGGGTCACCAAAATATATTACAAAAAAGTGATATGTCTATCAAGTGCCACTCAAAACCTTCCAAAATCCATAGTCTATAATTTCATTGGTGTCAACCAAATGTTACTTGAAATTTACCAGAGGAAGGTCACTAAGAATGAGCAAGGTCTTAATATTCTTTCAAGAGGAGCATACTACATTAGAAAAATGTTGCTGAGTAAGGGCTATAGATAATTGTTAGATCCTTAACCACGTATAAGAATGACTTGAAAGGATTTCAAGTTGATTTCCTTGGAAACATGAAGGATTTAAAAGAAGTCCAAGAAACAACTCATAAACTAGGATTGGCTATAAATTTTAATTGGGAATTGTATTACCTAAAAAGGTGATGTATGAACATCTAGGACGAGGTGAACTTGTTGATGTTTTGATCTGTAGAGAAAAGAAGATGATATTAGCCAGTATTTATCTGTTGAAAAAGCTCCATTAAAGGGGGTGGCAACGTTACAAACATAAATAATATTAACTAAGCATAAATAATAGGATAATTCACTGACAAATATTAATAAAAGTAAATAATTATAATTAGTTATGAATGGACATGATTTCTAATGGTCATGTCTTTTTGAAGGGTCATCGTAAGGGTTCATATGCTAGATCTATTGTAAACATTTTTTCAACTTATATAAGAACCAAAAGAGTTTTTTCCTGACACCATAGAGAGTACCATTTTCTTAGTATTTGCATTTTGATATGAAGAGAAAGGCATAGTCCTCATTTGTGGTTGGTTTTTCCCCATAGTGGGTTTTCCCAGGGTATATCTTATGTTATTGTGTGGACTGTGTACTCAATTTTGCTAGTTTCTCTTTCAATTCCACTGTATTCAGTATTTTATGAAATTAAATTAACACAATGAACTAAGTTGTAAGATCCATTGTGATGAACTCATCCAGTGGAATATCCATGGCAGTTTAGGAATAATGTTTGTGCCAAAGAGGCGCATTCTACACCCCAGTAGGGGGATGTGTAACTCATTTCGTGCTCATCCTAGTGCTAACACATGTCTTTTTTATTGCACCAAAGAGCTGCATTCTACATCGCAGTAGGGGGATGTCTAACTCCTTCAGTGCTCATCCCAGAGCTGACATGTGTCCTCTAAAAAAAATTTATAAAAAATAACATGTCGGTTCAAATTAAATTTAAAACATTTTCAAAGGCATATATATAAAACTACACAAATTAGATAAATTAAAAATCTTCCTCAACATTTGCACTCTAAAAAACGGTTTTCACCTTGAGATATTTGATCCCTCTCGACGCTTGGTATATCCTCTTTTAAGATGGATCTATTTTGGTAGTGGTATCAATGTTGTTTTTATTTGGGTTTTGTGGGTGATCACAGGATCCAATAGTTGGTAAAGAAAGGTCTTCAAACCCTATCCATGGTGGACAAGTCTGTTCAAGGAGTGGCGGATGATTATGAGTAGTGATTTATATCACTGGAAATACAAGTCACCGATATCTCACACAACATGCCAATCCTCATGGAAACTCTTGACAACAAGTTTGGACATTTTGAGGATTTTGGAGTTTCTAGCTTAGATTTCGGACTTGAGAGGAAATAGGAAGATAAAAATGTCCCAAAAAATGAGCCAACGAAAGAGCTCGAGAGAGAGTAGCTGAGTTCCAGTACCAATATTCCTTCCCAATCTCTCTTCAATATGGAAGCAAAATTTGACATCAAGCCATATCAAGGTGAGACCAATGCTCTAAAACTGAATCAATGGTTGTAGCAGTTGGAAGTTTATTTTAGTATCCATCAAATATCTCAGGATCAAAACATATCATTTGCTTGAATGAAGTTAGAGGGCCATGCATTAACCTGGTGGGAAAGCAACACTTAGGTTGGAGGGTGATCTTCTAGTAACTAAGTGGGAGGACTTTAAAACCCTCATCAATACCTAGTTCTACCCTATCGGGTATGTAGAGGACCAATGGATCCGTTGGATTTACTTCAAGCAAAGTTGGGGGCAGAGTGTGCAAGAGTACACCACCGAGTTCTGGAAGATGGGTATGGGTATTCTGGAAGAGTACACCACGATAGTTATTCTAATATAGTAGATGAATGATTAAGTGTTAAGTGAAGCTTTCATAGTGGTTAAGTCCATGGAGGAGGCGTACAAGTTAATTGTGTTGTCCTATTATTTGCATTCCGCCCGAACTGCACAGACCGTAGAGGCGCTGGGTGCGCAAGCATACTGCTTGTAGAAGCAGGGACCGCGACGCAGTCTATCGTCGCGCAGTCCTCAGCTCGCAGCGCAAGCCCAAGAGTGCGTTGCATAGTATTCCTATCCGAATAACTCATCACACCACTATGGAAACCTGATTCCGTAGTGCCCCCATAGCTACACCTCGGGTGAGACCTCAGCCTATTCGTAGGCTGTTGCAGAAAGGGCCGGTGAGAAGGGGTTTTGTTGGTTCCTTGAAACCGCGAAGAACCTGGGTGTACATTGAAAACCTATAGAACAGTATCTTAAGCCAACAGGTATCATGTTGGGTATCTCACCCAAGAACCCAAATGTACTCCAGAAGTAATCTCGGGAGGTTACATAATCACATATGGAGGCAAGTGATGCTTTTCAAGCCCAATTCAATTGATGAAGCATGTGTAGTACAATCACAGTACATGAAAAAATAAGGCAGAATAAAGGACAAACAAGCAGTTAAAAATAGAAAGAGAGCCAAGATGCTACCAAGGAGGGTAAGAAGAAGTGGAAGGAAAAGCAGAAAAATACTACAGCCACAGCACATCAATGCAAGGATCCAAAAAACCAATATAAGCATTGTGATATCGATGGTCACACTAAAGAAAAGTGTTGGGAGATACATCCAGAGTCGAACCCCAAGAACCATAAGAAGGATGCCAAGAAGAAGAACCTTCTAGCCACGGAGTCAAGCAAGGAGTTAGAAAAAAACTCAAATGTGGATGAAAATATTATATGTACCACATTGCAGAAGGTGGTGAATTTGAGTAGCCTTCACCCTAAGGAAGAGAAAGAGATGACTAAACACTTCCATATCAAGATACAGGTCTAGAAGACCAAGATCGATGCTCTATTTGATCCCGGTTCACAACCAAACCTCATAGCATAGGATCTAGTATGCAAGCATGGATTAGAAGTACATGATCATCCCAATGCCTACCCATTAGGATGGGTAAATAAGGATGCAGAACTAAGAGTCACAAAATAGTGAAAATTCAAGTTTGTCATAAGTGAAGAGTATTTTAATGAAGTGGAGGTAGATGTAGTACCCTTGGATGTTTGTGCTGTAGTGTTCGACATCCCCTACATGTATATAAGGTATGTGATCTTCGTGAGGAGAGACAATTAATACTGCTTGATCAAGGACGACAAATCCTTCATCATTAATGTGCACAAAAGTAAATCAAAGATCTCTCTGGTAAGTGCCAACCAAATGAAACTTTTGATCATATTAATTAAGAAGTTTTTATTGATTTTCTTAAGATGGAATCAATAAAAGTGAAGGAATCCCTGGAGGCATATATGAAAGAGAAAAAACAACAGTTAGAGATCCTTTTGCAAGCATACATAGAAGTGTTCCAGAAGCCTAAGGGGATACCTCCTAAGAGGGACATAGAGAATGAGATACATTTATTGTTGTATTCTCCACTACCAAAGATCGAACTATATAGACAGTCTATCATAGAAGTAGATGAAGTGAAGAAGTAGTTATAATAATTGTTAGAGTAGGGCATGATCTCACCAAGCACCTCACCTTGTGTGTCACCTATCATCATAGTACCTGCGAAGTATGGGAATTGGAGGATGTGCATCGACTACAAATCCTTGAACAATATCACACTTAAGAATCGATACTCTTTGCCTAGGATCAATGATCTGTTGGACCAATTTCAGCATGCCTACTTCACCATGTTGGATCTCAAATTGGGATACCACTAGGTGTGAGTGAAGAATCTTAGTAACATCATAACCATATGATTACTAGTAGCTAGCTCAATATAAAAGAAACAAAATTATCATGAATGGAAAACCTTCATACACATAAGCAAATAAGAACTAAGTAGATAAAGAATATTTAGTTGAATTAAGTTCTTTGGGCAATTGAATGTGTGTCTGCAATGTTCCACCCAATCATTGACACTCTGCACTACATACAATATCTTTGCCAAGAAGCCACCCCGAGCTGGGAAACGAATCCACTAAAGCTAAGAAATAATGGGAACTCCCCTTGCCCAGATTTCTCAACACAATCAATGTGTTTAATTCGCCACCACTCAAAAGAAATACATTTGCGACATGAATTAATAATAATTAAGATCTGCTCTTTAAATATTCAAAACAAAAGTAAAAGGAAAGAGCAATCGGTTCCTTGGCAATCTAAGTACATAGCGATATGGCATTATGTGGGTCGACTCTCAAGCAAAGCCTCTTTTCTTTAAGAAATCAACTACACGGAAATGCAATACGAAAATCGATCCCCCATAAAGAGTTCGCTCTCATGTGTAGTGGCCAAAACATAGACGAAATTAAGAAAATGTGCAAAGGGGCAGACTTGCTCTCCATCGTTGTAGCAACCATATCTCATATATAATATAAGGGGTGCGTAAATAAATTTTCAAGCATATAAATAACATAAAGAACATGCCATGGGCAGAACTCACTTCTTTCTAAGATGAAAGAATTAATATAAATAATGCAAGGGGGCATGCCCTAACGTAGCAAATAAAATCAATGCAAGAGAACGCCATAGAGGGAAATGCCCTCAATCTCCCTACCATTTACAATGTTACCATCGCATGGAATTAAAACAAACAAAACGTTACTGGTGCATGGGCCGGATCTCTCCAATATCGCCTAGTTCTTCTGCACATTAACCAATATACAATAGCTAACAAAAAAAATGTTAATCCCCAAAGATATGCACCGACAATCGCCCCATCTTCCAAACTCTTTTTTAAGACCCCATCTAATAGCGATTTCCCCCTTTATCAACTCAATTTTGTTTTTTGTTAAAAACCCTAAAAAAAAACCATCATTTTTCTTTTTCTAGAATATGTATTCATATTTCTGTTATAAATAATAGCTATTTGCCTTATGTCCATTTTAATATATGTATTCATATTTATGGTATAAATAATAGCTATTTGCCTTATGTCTACTTTAATATATATATATATATATATATATATATATATATATATATAATGGTGATTTTTCTTCTCAATATATTGATGCATTAGTACTATATATATTCATATTATAAAGTCTGCCTTTATGTTCAAGGCAATTCCTTTCCTTTTAGAGGTCTCTCATATTCCCCTTTTCCTCTTAAGAAAAACGATTTCAAATAACAATATATAACACATATCCAAAAAGATTAATAAAATTGTTACACTTCGGAGACTTTGTCTTCTCTACTTTAGCTCTAGGTGCATATTAGTATGTCTCTCCATTTCATATATATATATATATATATATATATACATATACATACTTTTCTCTCTATTTCAAAACACTCTTAGATGTATTAGTGCTAAATCACGATGATAGACTTAGGTTGTACCCTAGTTTCATAATGATAGGAACAACTTACTCTAAGCTGATAAGCACATAATCTACTCGCTTTATCATGCGAGTAGGGTGTTGTCTCATAGTCACCCAAGATTAGTAATGAGCTCATATTCATAGTTATGAGTTCTATGGTAATAAGTGAGCAGTAGCAACTCGCTTTTCCTTCAGCATCCAACGGCACCATGATGACACCTAGTCTCTCTTGATTGGATTCCTAAGGCTTCACTCATTGTCACCCTCTCCCCCTAGTGGATTTTGTTTCCCTTTTTATTTTCATTGCCGTGCACATTCAACCCCTCGGTATATCTCATCATTTTTCATTTACATTATAGATGTGACATTGACATGCTTTAACTAGTGCATGGATTGTCTAAGAAATCAAAGTGGTACAAGGTTCACTAGCAGATCCTTAGCCTTGAGCTCCACACCAAGAACTATTACATCAACGCACTTATATTTTATATTTGATTACAAAGACAGGGGTGAGGGATATTACATCCTCTCCCCCTTAAGAAGACATCATCCTCGGTGTTCCCATCCTTTCAAACCTTGCTTTTAGCTTCCTACACCCTAGCAACAACTTTATTTTCAATTTTCGGTCACCTCTAATGGCCTTCCAAGACAGCTACATGATCATCACCTTCTTGAAATATATTTAAGAACTTTTTTAATCTTGCAATACATGTGCACTACAACAACAAGTACAAGCTTTCTCTTACCCAAATGTAACATGTACATAGGTACATCTACTTTACATTAATGAAACAAGCATTATAAAAATAATTACTTGCTCTATTAGAATCGACACTTGAATATCACAATATTCAGTTTCATGACTTACTGAGGTTGGACCTACAATTAACTCATCAGCAAGTAATTATATCAAAATATATATACATTTGTAAATACTCAAAACACATATACCTACTATTATGCACTATTCCTAAGTACTTTTGTAGGTGTCCTCTGTTTCTCTTGGAAGCTTTGTACCAACAAGCACAGCAAGTGCTAATAGTACATTAAGTACTGATAGTGCACCAAGTACTGATCCAAGCCAGCCAACATGAGGATGGTACCCTTCATCAGTTGTTCATAGCCTTCAGGTGTATCTCCTACCTGTGTTATTCAGGGTGCTTCACCAAGCTCAAGTGCTTCCTTTCAAAGACACCATAATACATAGAGGTCATTCTCTTCACATAGCCCCCAATCTCGTGCAAGTCCTCTTATGACATTAATATGGGTGGAAATAAATCTAACCATGGGTCTTACAACCGAGTGTCCCCATAGTATGCCCGCACTGGCACCTTGAATACTAGGTAAGGTCTATACAAATGGTTAGTAATGTCATTTGGTTTATGCAATCTAGCTACATTTATGCATTTGATGAATGATGATTATGCCCTTTCTTAGATTTGTTTCTTATGGTATATCTAGATGACATACTGGTTTATAGTGCTACCTAGGAAGAGCACATCTTACATCTCAAGTAGGTGTTTGAGACTCTGAAAAAGAACCACCTGCTAGCTAATTTGAAGATATGTGAGTTCGCCCAACA
Organism: Larix kaempferi; assembly: GCA_027924585.1. NCBI lineage: Eukaryota > Viridiplantae > Streptophyta > Pinopsida > Pinales > Pinaceae > Larix > Larix kaempferi. The sequence continues at coordinate 8,775,118 of BSBM01000577.1, forward strand.
TTCCTTGGTGTATTTGGGGTATGTGATTGGAAGAGGAGAACTCAATAGTGATCCTGCAAAGATGGAGGCCATCACTAAGTGGCCTACTCCTACAAATGTCATTGAAGTTAGGAGCTTTTGGGGGGGAGCACAATACCTTTGGAAGTTCATAGCTTCCTTTTCAACTGTGGTTGCACCCCTCCATGCCATAACAACCAACAGCAAGGGGTTCTAGTGGGGGAAGAATCAACATAAAGCCTTTGAAGAGCTCAAGCGAAAGATCAGTCAAGCACTAGTTGTTGCATTGACTAATTTGCAGAAGCCTTTCGAATTGGAGACAAATGCAAGTGGGTATGACATGGGAGCAGTTCTGATGCAAGAAGGAAGGTCGATATGTTATCATTATGTTGGCGGGAAAATATGATCTACTCGTCAACATAAGGGAAAACAATCTAATCCAAGGGTTTCAGAAAACCCTACTCAAGAGTCTTCCTAATCCTCAGTTGTTTGGTATGATTGCACCCGATGGATATCAAGGCTCCGTTGGCCACAAAATAGATTGATCCTCAAAGAGGAGACTTTGGTGGAAGCTTCTGTAAGTCCTAATTACTGAAACAATCTATAATCCTCTCCAATCTAAGTTAAATGTAACAGAAATGTCTGCTACTGATTTATTAATGCTTATAAAGCTAAAGTTAATAATCGAATAATAGAAAGCTATGACAATTTATTAGAGATGAAAATATGTCTATAAACAACCTTGAAAATATCCAAGTTTAATTAAAACACATGTAATTGTAGAATCAAATTGAACTAACAAAATATTGTTGGTAAAACCGAATCTATTTGAAAACTGTTAGTCCAACAGAAACAATGACATTTCTCATTCTGAAAAACGTTCCAAAGTGTATAACTAATAATTAAACTGATAAATCCGTCTACATTGATTAACGAGTAAGAAAAAATAAAATATTTAATGAACAGAGATTAGGAAAACATCGAAATCCTACTCATCGCAAATCAAAATAGAGTCAGTACTGTAATTAATTGTAGTTTTTGTAGTCTAAACATAGCCAACAAACTATGAACATAAGATAACAATCTACATGTTCTGGAGATGAATTGCAGAATGTTGGGCCCTGGAAATGTCCCTTTTTAACCATACCTATTTCATCATTTTGCCAAATTTTACTTTACTTTCATAAACCATATACATGCCTTTTCCAAATCAATCAGCAATCCTGACAAGGTATAAATCATTATTGTTTCATTTAATTATGCCTAAAATTGTTATGGTTACGAATTCTGACCCTTGGTTTATGCTAACATTTGTGAGTTCATTTAGTCAAAATCTGAAGCCGTTACTCTTCCAGGTCTGATTAATCATACTCCAAGGAACAGCGCATCTTCCACGTGAGTTGTAACAGATCCTCATTGTAATAGATTCCACTGAAACAAAGCCTAGCTACGACAGACAGGTTGCATTCCAGTTGCTGAGTCTGTTGATCCATTAATTATTAGAGCAACAACATCCTTCACAATTAACAACCTTGTTTAATATGGCTGTATCAATTAGCTATAATTCCGCAGCATGAAGATCATAGATCTTCATTGCTGCACGAATATAGTGGATATAAAAACTGTATTTTCCTTTTATAAATTCCATAAGGCTCTCGTAGCCTGGGGTTGGACAATTACCATTTTACATAAGCTGTAACAGAGCACTGATACGGATGATTTTCCATCATTAATATGAGAGCATAGTTCTTCATTTCTGTGTCTTAATTTGTTGTGACTCTCAGCATCTCTGTTAGAAGCCCAGGGCCCGCCTTCTCACAGAGATAGCTGATTTAAGTAGGTAGAGTGGTTTAGTTTTACTTCTGTTGTGTGGTGTGGAATTATTGCAGATGTTATTGGTAGCTACAACAGAGAATTAGCTTTCCTTTTGGTAATTTATAATTGCATCTCGAATAGCTATAGCAGATTGGTGTGATAGTTTACTATGTAGGATAATTTATTCAATTGCATGTGTGTTTTAATCAGCTGTGATAGCCAACCTCAATTCCAATATCTTTCAGTTGTTTATGCTTTCTAGGACTTCTAGTAATTATCAGTTTAGAGTTCAAGCTTGTATTTTAATTATGGTTGTTGTTGTATCTTCAATTGCATTCATAGATTAGACAGATAATGGTAGAGTTATAGTAGCCACTGGATAGATCATTTTGGTAAAGATTGAATACTGTAGTTTGATGATTATAGGATTTAAATTCTTGCAAAAGTAATCTAGTTCCATTTCATTATTAGATCATTAACTTGCTGGGTTGATTTATGTAGGAAGGTTGTTGCACTTTGGATCCTTAGATGTATGAATTAGATTAGTTTCCTTATGGAATGAGTTGGTTGAGCATATAGGTAGGGTCATTATCTACATTTAGTAAATCAACTACTTGGTATGTTTATGCATAGATTGTGCTTATTGCCTTTGAAATAAAAGACGTTCCTACGTTTGACAATTTATATTGACCATCCTATGTGGTAACTTTAATTAATTGACATATAGGGTGACCAACATTTTGGCGCCGTTGCTGGGGATGGTAATAGATAGACAAAGTTAGTAGTTGGTTTCATTTGATTTTACTTTAGTTCAATTATTTACAGCATGCATGAATACAAGAAAAAACAAATCGGGAATCCCCTTTGAATACTAACATTGCAGGTGGAAGAGGTCGAGGTCATAATGCAAGTCAGGGAAGACACACATACATTGATGAGATAATTGCTAGAGCTGATTCTTCCACTAGACCACCACGAAACTCTGCAGGTAGGGGAAATTCTATTCCTCCCAATCTTGAACATTTAGATAGGGATTAAAAGTTTAGAGTTTTGGGTAATATCTTGGAAGTTTGAGAGAAGTGACTATATTTGAGGAGCGTGAGGTTTAGAGAGAGAGAGAGAAAGGGTATGGGGAAATGTTTTACAAGAGAGAGGGGGGATTAGGTGTATGGGTTGTAAGAGGCGGGTTAGGGAAGGTGAGAGTGAGGATATGAGTAGAGAGAGTAAGATATTTTAGATGTAGAGAGACATAGAGTGGTTAGAGGTAGAGAGAGATAGATAAATTAGGGGTATGGATAGGATCTAAGAACTAGGGGGTTGGGGTTAGCGATAATGGGATGAGGAGGCCATGGATTGTAGGGAGAGAGAAAGAGAAGACAGGTTATGGGTTTGAGGAGGATGAGATAAATTAAAGAGAAGAGGGATTATATAGGGAGAGAGAGATATATGTTGGTAGGAAGGTGGGGTGGATAGAGAGAGATATAGTCGAAGGGTTGTTATTGGTAGGGGGTAGGGGGATTAGGTGAAACATAAATATAGGGGGGATTATGGAGAGAGAGAGAGAGAGAGAGAGAGAGAGAGAGAGAGAATGGGGGTGTTTAGTGTTACGATAGAAAGAGAGAGAGGACAGAATGTAAGGGGGAAGGAATTGAGGGAGGGGGTTAGTAATGGTTACAAGAAGGAAGGGCGAGAGAGTGAGAGGGCAGATGGGGGCTAGTTTTATGGGTGGTATTAGGGGGATGAATCTGTGTGTGTGTTAGAGATGAAGAGAGCATATGGGTGTTAGGGAGTAGGAGGAGAGAGGGAGGGTTGGGCATTAGGGGTAGGTGGATTAGTAGGAGACACAAAGAGAGATAAAGCGAAAGAGAGAAAGAGAGATACAATGGAAAGAGAGAAAGAGAGATACAAGGGGTTGATATTAGGTGTAGGCGTTAGAAGGGGGATTGTGGACATAAGAAGAAACATAAAGAGAGGTGGGGATTATGAAAAACAAAGGAGAGATATAGAGAGAGATAGAGGGGGTGTTGGTTAGTTGTAGTATGGAAGAGGGGGGGGGGGGTAGCATGGTTCACGGGAGGAAAAAGAGAGGGGAAGAGAGAGAGGGGGGGTGATAATGGTTATGTGGATTAGGAGGGAAGAGAGAGATAGTAGGAGGATGGAATTTGTAAGGGTGGGAGTAGGGGGTGAGTGTGTGTGTGTGTGTGTTTGTGTTAGAGAAGGAGAGCATGGGGGTGTTAGGGAGTAGGTAGAGAGAGAAAATGGTTAGAGGTTAGGGATAGGTAGATTAGTAGAAGGTTGAGAGAGACAGAGACAAGGGGGGTGATTAGGGATAGGGGGAGGAGTGGGGTTGATGGAGAGAAAAAGATAGATATCAAAAGGGTTAGGGTTTTGTGGAGTAGGGTAGTTAGAGAGAAGGGGGGTATAGTGGAGGAGTCTCGTGTGTAGAGTTGGGAAAGACAAGGAGAGGGTGGGGTACAAAGAGAGAGAGAGAGCATGAGAGATGGTGGGTTTAGTTTGTGGTTCGAGTAAGAGATAGAGAAATGGGGTGGTAGGGAGAGAGATAGGGAGTTATTGTTAGAGAGAGAGAGAGAGGGTGGGTGTTCATGGTTTTGGGTGGAGAGAAACCAATGGTGGTTAGGGTTAGGTTGAGGAGTAGGGGAGAGAGGGAATGAGAGAGGATATTGTTAAGGGTTAGAGATATAAATAGATGTTAGAGGTAGAGAGAGATAGAGAGGTTAGAGGTAGTGAAATAGAGAGGGGGTTTATGAGTAGAGATAGAAAGAAATGTTATATGCGGAAAGAGAAAGAGAGGTTAGGGGTACAAAGAGAGAGATATTAGGGGTAGAGAGAGAGAGATAAATTGGGGGTACGTCTTGGATGTGAGGATTAGGAGGTTGGGGCTAGTGATAGTGGGATGAGGAGTTGGTGGATTGCAGGGAGACAGAAAGAGAGAAAGGGAATTATGGGTTTGGGGAGGATGAGATCAATTAAAGAGAAGGGGAAGTATAGAGAGAGAGAGAGAGAGAGAGAGAGAGAGAGAGAGAGAGAGAGAGAGGTAGGGAGATGGGGGTAGATAGGGAGAGAGATAGTTAAGGGATTGTTAGTTTTAGAAGGTAGGGGGACTATGTGAAACATAATTAGAGGGTGGATTATGGAGAGAAAGAGAGGGAGAGAGAGAGAGATGGTGGTGTTTTTTTGTGGTGGGAGAGTAAGAGATAAAAAGAGGGGGGGAGGGGGGGAACGAAATTGGAGAGGATATTAGTAATGGTTATGATAACTATGGAGGAGAGAGTGAGAGGGAGGAGGGGGTTTAGTTGTATGGGTGGGAGTAGGGGGCTGTGTGTGTGTGTAGGGGTGGCCATCAAGGGTAGGTGTTATGGAGAAGGGGTAGAGATAAAGGGGTCGGCAACAAGGGTAGATGGATTAGTAGCAAAGAGAAATAGAAATAGAGACAAATATATATAGAGAGAGAGAGATGGCCCTGGGGTTGATATTAGGTGTAGGTGTTAGAAGTGGCATTGGAGAGATAAGGATAAACATAGAGAGAGGTGCGACTTATGCATAATGGGCAATAGATATAGAGAGATATAAAGGGGGTTTAGTTATTGGTTATAGGGGATAAAGAGAGAGGGGGGGAATAGTAATGTTTAAGTGAGGACAAAGAGAGTGAAAGAGAGAGAGAGCGGGGGGTAGTAACTATTAGGTGGAGGAGGAGGGGGTAGTTCTAAGGGTGGGAGTAGGGTCTTTGTGTGTGGGTGTTAGGGAGAGATATCATTGGGGTGTTAAGGAGTAGGGGGAGAGAGAAAGGGGTAGGGGTTAGGGACAGGTGAATTAGTAGGGGGTTGAGAGAGAGAGGGAGTTAGAGAGAGATATAGGAGGGGAGTGATTAGGGGTAGGGGGAGGAGTAGTATTGGAGGAGAGAAAGAGATAGATATTAGGAGGGTTAGGGTTTTGGGGAGGATTAGGGTAGTTAGAAAGAAGGGGGGAGCTAGTGGAGAAGGGAGAGACAGAGAGAGGGAGAAAGAGTGGGCGTTAGGGAGAGAGAAAGGATTATGTGTAGATGGGGATGGGGTGGGAATTAGTGGGTTGAGGGAAAGAGAAAGTAGTAGGGGTTAGGTGTAGGTAGAGGAGCAGGGGAGAGATAGAGTGGAAGAGGGTGTTAGTAAGGATTAGGGGGAGGAGGGAAGAGAGAGAGGGAGGTGGATAGAGTTAGAGAGAGAGGGGGGGTTATTGGTAGGGGTAAGAGTAGGGGAGTGAGTTTGTGATATATATAAGGAGAGGCAATGGGTTTTAGGGTGTTTGGGGAGTGAGGAAGTAATGGGGGTTAGGCATAGGAGGAGGAGTAGGGGAAAGAGAGAGAGAACGAGAGAGACTTTTAGTAAAAGTTAGGGCTAGGAGGGGATTAGATAGATAATGGTTAATTATAGGGTTTATAATAGTGCCTAGGAGAGAGAGAGAGAGTTGGGGGGCTATCAGGGACTAGGAGGAGACAAAGAGGGGTGGGGGTTATGGGAAAGTTGACAAATAGGGTTTTGAGAGAGAGAGAGAGCTAGGGGGTGATTAGGTGTAGGGGGGAGTGAGGTTTGGGTAGAGAAAAAGATAGACATTAGGAGGATTAGGGGTTTTGGGAGCTACATGGCAATTTAAGAGAAGGGGGTGACATATAGAGAGAGCTAGAGAGAGAGGGGGGTTGGTGTTAGGTGGTTGGAGGAGAGAGAAAAAAGTGGGGTGTAGGAGTACATGGAGGATTAAGGGAGATAGAGAAAGTGAGAGGGTTGTAATAAAGGTTAGGGGGAGGAGGAGGGAGAGATAGAGAATGGGGGGTGTATTAGGGAGTATGGGGACTGAGGTTTATGGGTAGGTGGATGTTTAGGGAGTTGAGAGAGAGAGAGAGAGAGAGAGAGATAGTTTTGGGGGTTGATTAGTAGTAGAGGGAGGGAGGTTGGGGGAGAGAAAGAGATAGAGATCATGAGGCTTAGGTGTTTGGGGAGGAGAATGGTCGTTTGAGAGAATGGGGTAGCTGGGAGTAGAGAGAGAGAGAGAGAGAGAGAGAGAAGTGGTAGGGGGTGGGGGGATTTGGAGAGAGAGAGAGAGAGAGAGAGAGAGAGGAGGAGTTTAAGGTTAGTGGGAGGATGGAAATTTGGGGAGAGAAATAGGTAGGGATTAGGAGTTTAGAGTTTTGGGGAATATCATGGAAGTTTGAGAGAAGTGGGTATAGTTGAAGAGTGGGGGGTTTAGCGATAGAGAGAGGAGGGGTATGTGGATGTGTTTTACAAGAGAGATGGGGGTTAGGTGTAAGGGGTGTAAGAGGGGGGTTAGGGAAGGACATAGGGGTGTTATGAGTAGGAGTAAGATATTTTTGAGGTAGAGAGAGATAGAGAGGCTAGGGGTAGAGAGAGAGAGATAAATTAGGGGTAGAAATAGGATGTGAGAACAAGGGGGTTGGGGTTAGGGATAATGGGATGAGGAGTGCGTGGATTGTAGGGAGAGAGAAAGTTAAGGCAGGTTATGGGTTTGGAGAGGATCAGAGAAATTAAAGAGAAGGGGGAGTATATATGGAGAGAGAGATATATGTTGGTAGGGAGGTGGGGGTAGATAGTGAGAGAGATAGCTGAGGGGTCATTATTTGTTGGGGGTTGGGGATTAGGTGAAACTTAAATAGAGGGGGCATTGTAGAGAGAGAGAGAGAGAGAGAGAGAGAGAGAGAGAGAGAGAGCATCAGGGTGTTTAGTGGTAGGAGAGAAAGAGAGAGAGGGTGGGAGGGAAGGGGGAAGGAAGTGAGAGAGGGGGTAAGTAATGGTTACGAGGAGGGACAAGAGAGTGAGAGGGACGATGAGTGCTAGTTGTATGGGTTGGATTAGGGGGATGAGTGTGTGTGTGTGTTAGAGATGAAGAGAGCAAGGGGCTGTTAGGGAGTAGGAGGAGAGAGGGAGGGTTGGGTGTTAGGGGTAGGTGGATTAGTAAGAGAGATAAAGAGAGATAGAGGCAAAGTGAGATATATAGATACAAAGGGGTGATATTAGGTGTATGGGTTAGGAGGGGGATTGTGGAGATAAGGAGAGACATAGAGAGAGGTGGGGATTATGTATAACAGGGGAGAGATATAGAGAGAGATAGGGGAGAATGGTTAGTGGTAGTAGGAGAGAGACAGAGGGGGGGCACGTAACATGGTTTAGGGGAGGACAAAGAGAGAGGAAGAGAGAGAGGGGGGTAGTAATGGTTAGGTGGAGAAGGAGGGAAGAGAGAGAGAGGGAAGATGCTGGAATTTGTAAGGGTGGGTGTTGACACCCAAAAAGTGCTCACTAGCTCATTTCCCTATTCACATGACCCATTTGTCCACTTTTCCACCATCTGAGCCTCTAAAACCAACAAAAGGTCACCAAAAGACCTTAGTACACCTCTTTTTCCATTAAAAAAGATTATTTTTCCTGAAAAGCATAAAAAACCCTAAAAAAGGGTCCAAATTCCCCAAAATATTAAAAAGGGAATTAAAATATTAATTTTATTCAAAAAAAGAAAAAGGAGGGAAAAGTACCTAAACCATGTTGGTCAATACCATTTGGTTTCCACAAAACCACAAATGGTATTCCCCACCACCAAAACCTATAAAAAGGTGGTAGGGGCTCCTCATTTCACATCCATCCATTATCTCATCCTTATGCTGCTGAAATCTCCCTTGGGCATTTTAGCCATTGAAGGAACCTTGGAGAAGGAGACCTCTTGGAGCTTGGAGCTACTCATCTTGGGAGTTGCTCAACATCAACCTTCACCATTGAAGGTATTATCGCAAGCACTTGCTTGCCCCCATTTTTCAATACAAATTCATTCTTTAATATTTTCTTGTTCTTGTTTTTTAAATGTTTACATTATTTGCTTAGATTCTTGCATAGATCCATGATTAGTTTTGTTTAGTTTAATTAGTTGTTTATTTCTATTTGAAACTGCTGCTACTAGTTAGCAGGTGCCCATAGCACTAAGCCTGGTTGCAAAACCGGGCCAACAGTTTTTGGCGAATCCGCTGGGTTTTGAACAATAGATCTCTAGTTTTGCTTTTAATCTTAGTTTTTTATTAGTTTTTAACCTTTAGATCCATAGATCTGCCATCTTAGACAGCAGATCCATTGCTGCTCTAAGTTTTGGCCTCATCTATTGCCATTAACAGCCCAAAATTCTTGATTTTCAGGTTCGTTTTTCGGCTTCCGTGCACGGCTTTCGCCTCGCGATTTTTAGCCTGACAGTCGTGCGGTCCATTGCGGCTTTCGGCCTTTTTTCCGCGCGGTCCATTGCGACTTTTGGCCTTTTTTCCACGCGGTTCACCGCGGCTTTGCTGCACGTTTCCGCGCTGCACATCGCGACTTCGCGGCCCTTTTCCGCGCGGTTCACCGCGGCTTCGCGGCCTATTTGCGCGCTGCACATCGCGGCTTCGCGGACTTTTTCCGCGCTGCACATCGCGACTGTGTGCCCAAATCCCGCGCGGTCCATCGCGACTCTGCAACAGAAACCCACGCGGTCCATTGCGGCTTCTCTGTCAAAACCCGCGCGGCTGCATTTTTCATTCGGCCATCCCGATTTTAAAAATTAATTTTTACTGTACTTTCTGCCCGTAGCACATTTTTTACAGTATTAAATTCTGCATATTTTACAGCCTTGAAAAAAATTTTACTATTTAAAATGCATATCTAGAAGTCTTTTTTAAAATTTTCAAGAAAGTGAAAGAAAGACTCATTTTGCATTTTTATCTAGATTCAAATTTTTTCCTGTTTACTTCTTTAAAATCTTGCCCTTAGCAATTTACTTGAAAAAAGAAATCCATTTATTTCTTTTAAAGAAGTCTATTATTTGCTTTTAGAATTAAAAAGATTCTTTGTTTTTTGAGTTGATATTTGCAAAGCAATTTAATTCCCATTTATTTGAAAAAGTCATAAATATTTGCTTTTTTATTTTCAAAAGCTCCTTTGTTTTCTGAAAATTTCCTATAAAGCATTTACCTTTTTCAAGTTCAGTTTCAATACCTCACGTGCACTCACTCGATCACTTAATTGAACTAAGCCTTAAAACGTACCCTAATTTCAACACACTTTTAACCCCAATTGGGGAACACTAAAAGAACTTTGTAGCTAGGTAGTATTGGGGGGATAGGTGTTCCAATAACACCCCTCAGTTATTACATCTGAGACATAGAAGTTGTCCAATTAGGGAGCTAAAATATCTTAGTACTTTTTGGCGCGGTCACAACCGGTTTGTGGGAAGGCCTCTCCCTTAGGAGGGTTGAAGTCGCGAGGATGGTTCCGGAAGCCTGAGTGGAATACCGAAATCCATTCAGTAACTGAAGGGCTACCATTCGCAGTTCTTGGGATATCCCTGTATTGGGATATTGCGATCAAAGAACCAAACGGCAGATTTACCTTTTCTCGACGCGTCATGAACGGAGTATCCTAGTAGCCTGTCTTTAGGATTGATTACCCGGTGTCCCTCCCGGTAGGGGGATATCTAGCCGTTGTCTCAACACTCATATTGTCTGACTTGGATTTCATCACCTTGCAGAGGATATCGTGTGTTTGAGTCACAATACTTTTAGTTAGGTGTTTGCATGATTCAACCCACCTTTGGTCTAGTTACACCTATTTTTTCTAGAAGCCGTTTGCATGTTGGTACTCTGACCATTTGTTGCATTCCTCCACTTATTGTAGCACAACTGCTAGAATAAGTGCCTTTTTTGAGGTTGATTTTTTGGCCTGAGAGCCTTCTTTTTTCATTCCCCTTCTTGCACCCTTGGTTGCATTAGGGTTTTGAGTCTTTTATATATATATCACCACCTGATACTTAAACAAATTTTTTACACAAAAACTTAATTCTCACCATTGAGAATTTTAGACGCTCTCGTCGTCTACAGGGCGAACTCCCAGAGTTTAGTCCACTTGGATCTCCACATCATGGACGCAGAGCCTTATCCCTTGATTCGACACATCGTCAGTCAACTAGACAGTCATCCGATTCTGACACACCTCAAGTCACATTTGATTTGGAGGTAGAATCCGAAAACCCCACAGAGGTACCACCAACCACCATTATGGCTGGAACACCATTTGATCCACTGTTTACCAGCACCATAGGTGAGACATCCACAGACCCTTCTGCGGCAGTGCCATCCATGGCAACAACCACCCCCCTGGGTATGCCCAACATGGGTAACACTCCACATTTAGGAATGCCCAACACAGGGCCACCACCTGTTATGGGTATACCCAACATAGGGGTCACACCCCCTCTGGTTTCCACAAACCTTATCCCAAGAATCCCCACTCCTATTCCTAACCCAAGTGTAACCCATGTTGCACTTGGAGGTGCTGGCCCATACCAGACTACACCTATTGGAGGGCACATACCCTCCATACCTAGCATACCTTTAGGCGCTACTGGACCCCTACATCATACCACAATGACTAGGCATGTCCCAGTTCCAGTCGCCACATCTGCTAGCTTACCATACATGGCGAGTCTGAACCTGCCAGACTTAGCTAGGCTCACAAATGACCCCATCAGACACGATCCTGCGTGGCCTCAAATGCCCACCAAACTCCCCTCTGATATCCCTAAGTTCGAGGGTAAGGCAGGTGAGGACCCCCAGAACCATATTATGTCCTTCCATTTATGGTGTTCCTCCAACTCCATAGTGGACGACTCTATCCGCCTCCGGATTTTACAGCGCACCTTCACTGGCTCTGCAGCTAAGTGGTATATCGAGCAGCCTCATGGGACGCATGCCACCTTTACCTCCCTTGCCTCAACCTTCCTGCAGTTTTTCCAGTTACCTGTCTGTTATGATGCGGGAGTCGAGATCCTACTGTCTTGCAGACAAACCATGGCCACCCACATCACTGACCACATTCATGAGTGGCGTCGACGCCGAAGCCTCTGCAAAATTAAGTTAGACGACCGTATCTTTTTAGATTGGTTTCTAAAATCCCTCCTCCCTCTTATTGCGAAGGATGTGGCATCTGAAAGACCCCAGCCTGAAGAAGAGGCCATCCTCAAAGCCCAACAATTTGATCTCATTTATGCCCAGTCCGATTATCTATACACAATCATACTTGATGCCCCACGAGGCGACTCTTCACGCAGTGACACGCCGGGGGCATCTCATGCCGCCGACGGCATTATTGGCCAAATCACACCCCAAGCTAAATCTTTCAGCATGGTGAGTACCATGCCTGCCCCAGACCTCTCTAGGGTTACATCCAATTCTAGAGCGACAACTTCTTACGCTCCAACAAACCAGACACATCACATTCATGGACCCTCTTGTCCACAACATTGCTATGGACAAACGCCATCAGCATATGTACCTCCTACATACTACAACCAACCTGCTACACAGAACCCCATTCAGTTCTCACCACAACCGTTGCAGTACCCACAGCAAGCTGCACCAGCTAATCAACCACCTCCAATAGCTCAGGGTTACCAACAACCCCAGCAGGTCACTAGACCACCTCCAGCCCCACAAGCTTATTATCTACCACAACCTGCTCCCGCACCTGCGGCGAACCAAAATCCTCCCACTGCTCAAGGGCAAGTGTATACACAGTACAACCAACCCCATAACCAAAGCAACCAGCGCAACCAAGGTGCGCAACAGAACCGTGGTAGAGGTCATAACCACAGTAATAACCAACAACATCAGCAAGGTCCTCCACCTCCCAATCCTCCGCAGAATAACAATGCTGCTCCTCCCAACTGCAATCCGGATCAGAATCCTAAGCAGCCTACAAATAATAACCTCAGAACAAACCACCCTTGTTCTATCTGCGGAGTCTATGGTCATTACATGCATTCTTTCCCACATTTGGAGCGATCTCGGCAACTCTGGACCGATGATGCACATCGTCAAGGGAAAGCGGCTCCTCAGCCGCCACCCAACCCTCCACCAACTCAACATCAACCCTTGGTGCTGCAAAACCCCTTTCCAAACCAGGGTGTAGTGAACACTCATCCATTAGCCCCCCCTCAGGGCAACGTGCCACCACAGCAGATCACTTATGCAGCCCCTGATCAACCCATGTTCGATTCAGGTACTCACCATTTGTTGATGATGTCAACTGCCGATGCCAACCTCCAAACCCGTCGGAACCAATATGGCTCCACGTCTGAAGCCCCTCCCACCGACAAGAACACTAACGTTAATCCCACAGATCAAACGTTACGTATACCTCCGAATCCACTTGATGGCGCTTCCAAAGCACCTCGCTTCCCACTTTGTCGCATCAACAGTAATCCCAATGCTCTCGCTGCGTCAAATTACAACATTGTCGACGACTTAGCCCAGTCTCCTGCAGCCATGTCTGCTTTAGAAGTTTTGAAAAACTGTCCTTCACAGCGCAAAACTTTGCTCTCTGCCATTGGCGCCATTGACCCCAATGATTCACAGTTGATCGCATTCGATTCAGACCAGTCTGAACCCCGCCTGCCTTCCTCTTTAGCATTCCAAGTTTCCATTTTTGTTCGGAATCTTGTCATCCATCAGTGCATTATCGATGAAGGGGCCTCCACATGAATCATGTCCACATTCGTTTGGCAAAAGTTGGGATCCCCTACTCTCCAGCAGTCCACCACTGCATTACGAGCCTACGACGGCCGTTTGGCTCAACCCCAAGGTCTTTTAGCCAATGTCCCTGTCCAGCTGGCGGGTAAAACCGTGCTCATTGACATTGAGGTCATCAATTCCCAACTAGGCTATAACCTTTTACTTAGTCGCAGCTACATGTATGCCATGCGGGCTGTTGCCTCATCCGTATTTCGGACCATGTAGTTCCCCCATGAGGGACGTGTGGTCAAGGTCAACCAGCTCACCTATTACGATCCCAAGGCCCCCGCCACACCTGAAAATGTTCTCCCCATGGTTGAACAACCTGTTTGTGGTGCAACTACCTCATTCATTTCCTCGGTAGGACCCGGACTTTACTCTGAGGTGCCGATGACCTCTACATTCCAGGCCATTCCACCACCATCACCGGAGACCCACGTCGCTAACCTCTGCACCCTTTCACAAACACCCGGTAATCAACCCTCCTTGTTACCCAAACCACCATTGGTCCCTAGTCACATTGGGGTTACACCCATCCACACAATCCCCTTTCTATTTCCTCCTTCGGGTGTAGTAAGCACCCCGGTTATGGCTACCCTTAGTCTACCCGGGTTAACATTGGGATTACCCGTGTGGTATATTTCGCCTTCAGTTCCACCGCCGACACCAAATGTCATCCTACAACCGGTGCAACCCATTGTTACTTCTACCCAACCACCTCCCGGTATCACTACTCCTTCATCATCGACGAATCCCCCTCCACTCATCAGGCCCACTGGGGGCAGAGGCCCACAACCATACACTGCGGTACCCCCACCCAAGGCAGTTAAATCTCCCCCCGTGTTCCGTGCTCCTCCAAAATGCTCGCTGTGTGATGAGTTAGGCCATCCAACCCATCAGTGTCCACAGTTACCTGCATTGCAGGAACACATGCAAATGTTGGACGACGACCCCAACATCCCAGTGGTCAAACTAGATCCAAACCCTATGCCTCGTGATAAATCACTACGTACCAACCACCCATGTGCGATATGCGGTATTTATGGCCACTACTCCCACAACTGTCCTAACATCCCAGACTACAAAGCAACACTCTACGAGATGAACAATTTGGACCTAAAGACGGCACCCCGTACTATCGAGGAGATCTACCCTCCCACATCATCCTCATCCGGAGAGATTAACGCCATCCACATGATCTCTTCGACTACCACTACCTCATCACTCGATTTGACCACTCAAAGCTCCCGCCATGATGAAGAGGTTCTCGAGACTCCTACTACCTTTGATTATCCCGGGGAAGACATGCACCATCGTCCATACTTCCTCCCGGAAGACACTTCATCCACCACCGCTACCCAATCCGCAGTTGAGTCCAAGGATTTCCTTCCTACTAAAATCGACTGGTTAACGGATCCCATGGCCGATATTTCTCCCGTCATCCACATTGACATCTCTGACCCACTTGGTGCCCTTCATACCATCACATTAGGAACCTCCCACAGTGAGCATGAGATCGGAGAATACCAACAACTGTTCCAAGAATTCACTGATGTCTTTACTTGGTCAGATACTGAAATGCCTGGCCTTGACCCCGCCATTTATACGATCTCCACTGGATACCCCTCTATCCGGTCGGCCCCTTCCATTGATCCCTTTGACACACAGGTTCAACCCTTTCAAATCGACCAAGAAACCACATGTCCACAACATGGGGGCAGGCCCAAAACCTTGCCTACTCATCATCATCGTGATCCTCATCGGAGATACTGGGGGCATCCACCCCACAAAGGGAATCCCCCATCATCATATCATCACTTCAGTATGCCACCACGACCCACAGCCTCATGGTATAACACCCCGCCAGCAGTTTCTCAATGCCCTATTGATCTCTCTTTGAGACAACATCTGCACCACATTGACACCTCTGAGTTAGGGGGCATAATAGATTACCTCGACCCCGGGATAGGGGGAATGATCAATCATTTTGAACCTTCCCCATCATCTCTATCTCAACACCTCAATGTGCCCATCGTTCAAACCAACACATATGTGATCCACAATCACAAACCCCATGCACATAGCATGGGGGCAGGTCATTAACCCTGCTCACTTTTTCATATTCGTGATCTCAACCATTTTTGAGGTCATGTGTCACTTGTATATTTCAATTGATTTGATACACCTAGTATTTTGCCCCCATGGGTCATCATTTCTCCCCACCACTGCATCCTTCGCTTGGTGGGATCACCTTTATTTGTAGCCATTTTTTAACCTAGTTCTTTCCTTTAACCATTCCGGAGTCCTTATGACCTCCGTTTTTCGCACCATTTGCACTGCCGGATTCATATTTCCATGCCCGTGATGATGCTTGAGATCATTTCTCGCTCTCACCAGGACCAATATCAACATTGTGTCCCGACACCTTGTCGCCCCAGTTTGCATACCACTTCGGCTGCTTTCCGTTTTTGATATATTTGATATCATCGGATTCATTTTTCCGAGCCCGTGATGATGCTTGAGATCATTTCTCACTCTCACGCCCAGATTTTTCGGGCATTTTTTACCATGCCCCCTCATCGCCTTGGTTTGCGTGCCACATCGGCTGTTATCCATTTTCGACGAGTTTTTATATCGTCGGATTCAGTTTTCCGCGCTCGTGACGATGCTAGAGATCATTTCTCACTCTCATGCCTAGATTTTTTGGGCTTTTTTTCCATGCCCCCCTCGTCACCTCGGTTTGCGTGCCACATCCACCGTTCTCCATTTTTGACAATCTTTATATCGTCGGATTTAGTTTTCCGCGCTCATGATGATGCTTGAAATCATTTCTCGCTCTCACCCCCATATTTTTTGGGCATTTTTTCCATGCCCCCTCGTCGCCTCGGTTTGCGTGCCACATCCACTGTTCTCCGTGGTTGACCATCTTTATATCGCTGGATTCAGTGTCCCGCGCTTGTGATGATGCTTGAGATCATTTCTCACTCTCACACCCATACTTTTCAGCCATTTTTTCAAAATGCCCTCTCATTGCCTCGGTTTGCATGCCACAACAACCACAGCCCCCTTTTGACAACCTTTATGTCACTGGATCCAGTATCCCGCACTCATGATGATGCTTGAGACCTTTTCTCGCTCTCATCAATCCCTTTTTGTTCGGTATAATTTTATCCCTTTTTCAGACCGAGCAATCTCTTTTACGAAAAAGGCACTTAGGGAGTTTCTGTTAAGCTCTTTTCTGACTCCTAAAACAATGAAAAGATCGCCGAGCAATCTTGCTTCCTTTCATGCTCGCTAAACGTATCTGAAAGGGCATCTACCTGGTATAAGTTTACCCCTTTTCCGGACCTCGTAGACTAATTACAAAAAAGGTATACTCTAGTCACATCGGCTAGAAGAGTTCTCCATCCGCATCATTTTATGCTTTTTCGGGCCTTGGAGACTAAAATATGAAAAAGAACACCAATAGAGTCCACTTACCATTTTCAGACTCTCTAAACATGAAAGCAACCATGAGCATGAGTCGTCCTGGGCTCACAAAATCCACAGGACCGTACCATTTCAGAGCACACTTTTATCCCTTCTTGGAGCTCATTAAAACTACGAAGAAGGAATCAATGGTGCCTCTTGGCGCCACGACAGATCACATCTACTCATACGGCAGCTTCCCCATTTTAGTCGCCTTTGTTCAAGAGTATTCTACAGTATGTCACCTTGATAATCCCTCGACAACACCTATCAGCTCGTCCTCCCCCCCCAAAGTCAATATATACCATTCAGTCAAAGCAATGATCCCCACACCTACAAGTCAGTTCCCTACGCTGCCAGGTCAACCAGGTCATCATGCTCTGAACAAAGGAAGTTTGAGTCTACCCATTTTTTGACCCAGTTATTTCCCATTCCCACAAGTATGTCAGTCCTACCATCAGTACTACAACACTTCAGTTTTACACCTCGTGCTCCTATCAAGGAAACATCATTGCCTTGTTAGGAAACATCATTGCCTTGTTAGTTGCTAGTCTCCCTCTGTCGACGACAACCACATTGATTCCAGAGGATAGACCTAGAGGTCCCTGTGTCTTGGACTCATCACCATTTATGATGAGTGCCTACGAATCATTTCGAAAGGAATCTTCAGTGCCTCTCCAAATGGTTGTTTCTCACATGCTCGACTTCAACACCTTGATCGCATCGTTGAGACTCGCACAGGGTATTCATCCGTTTCACTTATTAGTCGAAGACCCCGGATACCTCCTGACTCCTCCACATTTGAGAGACTTCCTATGGATAACACCGGTTACACTTTTTCTATAGATATCCGGGTTACGCATGGCGACAGTATTCAGATGTACCCCAGTTTCATACTCCCTTGAGTATACAGTTATATTATTTCTCAGAGATGACTCATAGTCTTTGAGTCCCTACAAACGTTGGACACCTTCAGTTTCAGCAGTTCCTCAGTTATTCCAGTGTATCAGTTATTGAGATCCGTTATGATCAGGAGTACATCCCAAAATAATGTTCCCCCTGGACTATTATGGTGTACCAGTAGATTCTTTATGTATTAGATCCCCCTTCTTGGGACTAATTGTTATGTATAGGTCTTGATACGAGCATGGGAATGCCCGCCTCGTCCATTATCAGTGATTATTCCTCATTCATATTGAGGCTATGTAATATTTTTTGTTTCTTGCAGCTTCCAAGGGTCGTGGCTCTAGTCTCCAATCGGTCTCTTCTCCTTCCCAAACCCCTGAAAAAGACAAAAGAACTATGATGTCTATCGGCCATACGATGAGCTCCTGCCCTCACACATCAGGGGGCAATCTGTTGACACCCAAAAAGTGCTCACTAGCTCATTTCCCTATTCACATGACCCATTTGTCCACTTTTCCACCATCTGAGCCTCTGAAACCAACAAAAGGTCACCAAAAGACCTTAGTACACCTCTTTTTCCATTAAAAAAGATTATTTTTCCTGAAAAGCATAAAAAACCCTCAAAAAGGGTCCAAATTCCCAAAAATATTAAAAAGGGAATTAAAATATTAATTTATTCAAAAAAGGAAAAAGGAGGGAAAAGTACCTAAACCATGTTGGTCAATACCATTTGGTTTCCACAAAACCACAAATGGTATTCCCCACCACCAAAACCTATAAAAAGGTGGTAGGGGCTCCTCATTTCACATCCATCCATTATCTCATCCTTATGCTGCTGAAATCTCCCTTGAGCATTTTAGCCATTGAAGCAACCTTGGAGAAGGAGACCTCTTGGAGCTTGGAGCTACTCATCTTGGGAGTTGCTCAACATCAACCTTCACCATTGAAGGTATTATCGCAAGCACTTGCTTGCCCCCATTTTTCAATACAAATTCATTCTTTAATATTTTCTTGTTCTTGCTTTTTAAATGTTTACATTATTTGCTTAGATTCTTGCATAGATCCATGATTAGTTTTGTTTAGTTTAATTAGTTGTTTATTTCTATTTGAAACTGCTGCTACTAGTTAGCAGGTGCCCATAGCACTAAGCCTGGTTGCAAAACCGGGCCAACAGTGGGAGTATGGGGTGAATGTGTGTGTGTGTGTTAGAGAGAGATATATCATGGATGTTTTAGGGAGTAGGAGTAGAGAGAAAAGGGTATGGGTTAGGGATAGGGGGAGGAACAGAGTTGGGGGAGAGAAAAAGATAGAGATCAAAAGGGTTGGGGTTTTCAGGAGTAGGTTAGTTAGAGAAAAGGGCGATATAGTGAAGGAGTCTCAGGTGAAGAGTTGGGAGAGACAAAGAGAGGGTGGGGTGCAAAGAGAGAGAGGGTGGGTTGCAAAGAGAGAGAGAGAGAGAGAGGATGATAGAGGGGGGGTTTAGTTTGTGGTGGGAGTAAGAGATAGAGAAATATGGGGGTAGGGAGAGAGATGGGGGGTTATTGTTAGAGAGAGAGGGTGGGTGTTCGGGTGTTTGTGGAGAGAGAAACCAATGTCAGTTAGGGTTAGGTTGAGGAGTAGGGGAGAGAGGGAATGATAGAGGATATTATTAAGGGTTAGAGAGATAGAGCAATGTTAGAGGTAGAGATCAATAGAGAGGTTAGAGGTAGGGAAAGAGAGAGAGGTGTTATGAGTAGAGATAGAAAGAAATGTTATATGTAGAAAGAGATAGAGAGGTTAGGCTTAGAGAGAGAGAGAGAGATAAATTGGGGGTAGGGATATAATGTGAGGATTAGGGGTTTGAGGGTAGTGATAGTTGGATGAGGAGTGGTTGGATTGTAGGGAGAGAGAAAGAAAGAAAAGGTGTTACGGGTTTAGGGAGGATGAGAGAAATTAAAGAGAAGGGGGAGTATACAGGGAGAGATAGAGATGTGGGTAGGGAGGTGGGGGTAGAAAGGGAAAGAGATAGTCAAGGGGTTATTAGTTGTAGGAGGTAGGGGGATTAGGTTAAAGATAATTAAAGGGGGGATTATGGAGAGATAGAGAGGGGGGGTTGTTTAGTGATGGGAGAGTAGAATATAAAGAGAGGGGAGGAGGGGGGGAAGGAAGTTGGAGAGGGTTTAGCAATGGTTATGATAAGTAGGGGGGAGAGTGAGAGAGAGGAGGGGGTTTAGCTTTATGGGTGGGAGTAGGGGGTTGTGTGTGTGTGTGTTAGAGATGGAGAGAGAATGGGGGTGTTAGGGAGTAGGGGTAGAGATAAAGGGGTGGGTGTCAAGGGTAGGTGGCTTAGTAGGAGAGAGAAAGAGACATAGAGACAAAGAGAGAGTTGTGGCTTATGCATAATGGGGGAGAGATATAGAGAGAGATAAAGGGGGATTTGTTAGTGGTTGCCGGGGAGAAAGAGAGAGGGGGACAGAGTAATGATTATGGGAGGATAAAGAGAGTGAAGGAGAGAGAGCGATGTGTAGTAATTATTAGTTGGAGGAGGAGGGGAGAGAGGGAGGGAGGAAGGGGGTATTTGTAAGGGTGAGAGTAGGGTGTGTGTGTGTGTGTGTGTGTGTTAGAGACAGGTATCATGGGGATGCTAGGGAGTAAGTGGTAGGGTTTAGGAATAGGTGGATTAGTAGGGGTCTGAGAGAGAGAGAGAGAAGGGGAGCGATTAGGGGTAGGGGGTGAGAAATATGTAGATATCATAAGGGCTAGGGTTTTGGGGAGTAGTAGGGTAGTTAGAAAGAAGGGGTGTATATTGGAGTATGGGGTCTATATTTAGGAGAGGTAGATAAAGGGTCAGGTACAGAGAGAGAGAGGGGGGTTGGGTTTGTGGTTCGAGTAGGAGACATAGAAAGGGGGAGTTAGCGAGAAAGATAGGGGGACAGTGTTATAGATAGATAGGGTGGGTGTTCAAGGGTTTGAGGAGATAGAAATCAGAGGAGGTTATGGGTAACTTGAGGAGTAGGGGGGAGAGGAAATGTGTGAGGATATTAGTAAGGGTTAATGGAAGAGAGGGAGATAGAGAGAGAGAGAGAGAGCGGTGGGTGGTGTAGAGGGAGGGGAAGGGAGAGGAAGACAATTAGAGGGGGGATTTGTTGTAGGGGTAGGAATAGGGTATTAAGAGATAAGGGGGGTATATTTAAGGAGTAGGAGGTGTGGATTTGGGGGAGAGAGAGAGAGAGAGAGAGTCATGAACATAGAGAGAAGGGGGTGTAGATAGAGAGACGGGGAGAGAGGGTGGGTTTATAGTGGTTGGGGATACAAAAATAGGTGGGGATTGGGGTAGGTGGAAAAGTATGGGGGAGAGAGAGTGAGAGAGGGATATAGTAAGGGTTAGGGGATAGGTGGGAGATAGAGAGAGAGAAGAGGGGGGTCAGTTATATAGTTGGGAGTAGGGAGGTGAGTGTATCTATGAGAGAGGTAGAGACAGAGAGAGAGTTTTTGGGTGATAGGGAGTTGGGGGAGAGAGAGAAGGGTGGATGTTAAGGGTAGATGTATTAGTAGGGGGTAAAGAGAAAGAGAGAGAGAGAGTTGATGGGGTGTTATTAGGGGTGGGTGGTAGGGAATTAGGTGAGATATATAGATAGATATCAAGAGGGTTAGGGGTTTGAGGAGGAGTGGAGAAGTTAGAGAGAAGTGTGGTATAGTTGAGGAGTAAGGGGTGTGTAGTAGAGAGAGAGAGAGAGAGGGTGATGTTAGTGGTAGGTGAAATATTAGGGGGGAGAGAGAGAGTGAGAAAGGGTTTTACTAAGGATTTATGCGAGGAGGGGAGAAAGAGAGATAGAAGAGGGGGGTTAGTTGGGTGGTGTTACAAAGTACAGGGGAGAGGGGGATAGGGGTTATGGGATGGTGGAATTGGGGGTTCAGAGAGAGATAGATAGAGAGAGAGAGAGAGAGAGAGGTAGGATGGGAGTAGTTGTTGGGTTGTGAGTACAAGGATGAGTGTTTGTGTGTGTGTTAGGGAGAGAGAGGTGGGGTGTTAGGCAGTAAGTAGAGAGAGAAAGGGTTGGTGTTCGGAATAGCTAGATTAGTAGGATTTTGAGAGAGAGAGAGAGAGAGAGAGAGTTGATGTTGGGGGTAATTAGGGATAGGGGGAGGAGTCCAGTTAGGGGAGAGAAAGAGATAGATATCTGGAGTGTTAGAGTATTGGGGACAAGTATGGAAGTTAAAGAGAAGGTGGGTATAGTTAAGGATTCTAGGGTGTGGAGTTGGGAGAGAGAGAGAAGGTGGCTTGGTTAGTGTTGGGAGTAGGAGAGATAGAAGGAGGGGGGGGTTAGGGAGAGAGGGTGGGTGTTAGGGAGTTTGAAGAGATAGAAATCAGTGGGGGTTAGGTGTAGAGGAGGGAGAGAATGATAGAGGGTGTTAGTAATGGTTGGGGGAAAGAGAGAGAGTAGGTGGAGGACTATAGGAGAGAGAGAGAATTAGAGAGGGTGTTAGTTAAGCTTAGGGGGCAGAGAGGAAGTGTGGGTATGGTAGTGGTAGGGGTAGGAGTATGGGAGTGAGTGTGTAATATAGATAAGGAGAGGCAGTTTGGGTGTTAGGGGGGTTATAGGAGAGAGAAAGTAGTAGGGGTTAGGCATAGTTGGAGGAGTAGGGGAGAGAGAGAATGATATACGATTTTAGTAAGGGTTAGTGTGAAGAGGGGAGAGAGATAGAGAGAGAGAGGGTTGGTTAGTTTTAGGGGCAAGATCAAGGGGTTGAGAGAGAGAGAGTGGGGAGCAAGGTTTACAGATTAGGAGGAGAGAGGGGTGGGAGTTATGGCTAAGTAGATGAGTAGGGGTTTGAGAGAGATAGAGATATGGAGAGTGATTAGTTATAGGGGGTGAGGGAGGTTGGGGTAGAGAAATATATAGATATCATGAGGATTAGGGGTTTTGGGAGGAGCATGACAATTTAAGGGAACGGGGTGAGTGAGAGAGAGAGAGGTGGGTGTTAGGGGGCTTAGGAGAGAGAAAGAAGTGGGGTTTATTGTTAGGGGGAGAAGGGGAGAGAGAGAGAGAAAGGGGTCCTCATGGTAGGGGTAGGAATAGAGATGAGAGAGAGATGGTGGGGAAATGTTATTAGGGAATAGGGGGATAGAGAGAGGGGTGGGGGTTATGGGTAGGTGGATGTTTATGGGGTTGTGTCTGTAAGAGAGAGAGGGGGAGAGAGAGAGAGAGAGATAGAGAGAGAGAGAGAGAGAGAGAGAGAGAGAGAGAGATGGGGGGTGATTAGGGGTGGGGCGAGGAGGGAGGTTGGGAGAGAGAAAGAGATAAATATAATGAGGGTTAGGGGTTTGGATATAGAGGTTAATAGATCAGGGTGTTATGGTTGAGGATTAGGGTGGTTTGTAGTGGTGGGAGAGTGAGAGAGAGACAAAGGGAGAGAGAGAAGTGGTAGGGGTTAGCGGTAAGTGGAGAAGGAGGGGGGTTATGGAGAGAGAGAGAGATGGGTGGTAGGGGTAGGTGGGTGAGAACTCAGGAGTTATGTGTAGGGAGAGAGAGAGGGTTAGGTATTTGGGGATGAAGAGTGGGGTGTTGGGGTAGAGAGAGAGAGAGGGATTATAGGTTTGGGTATGAGGATGGAAGTTAAAGAGAAGGGGGAGTATAGGGGGAGAGAGAAAGAGGGGTGCGAAAGGAGGTAGTGATAGATAGATAGATAGACATATAGAAAGAGAGAGATGGTGGGGAGTTGGCTATTGGTAGGGGGAGGGGGATTATGAGAAACATAAAGAGAGTATGGGGATTAGGGTTAAGGGGGAGAGAGAGAGAGAGAGAGAAATAAGGAGAGAGGGATATGTTTATGGGGTTTAGTGAGATAAATAGGGGTGGGGTATATGGGTAGGTGTAGGATCAAGCGGGGGGAGAGAGAGAGAGAGAGAGAGAGAAAGAGAGAGAGAGATAGAGGGGGGGCAATTAGTAAGAGTTAGGGAGGGGAGATCAAGAAAGAGGGAGAATGGAGGTTACTGGTGTGGGTGCGAGTAGGGTTGTGTATGTGTTTGTGAGTGAGAGAGAGAGATAGATAGATAGAGTAGGTTGGTGGTAGAGATTAGAGGAAGAGAGAGAGAGAGGTGTGGGGGCTAGGGATAGGAAGAGGAGTGAGGGTTTTCTTGAGAGAGGGAGAGAGGGTTTTTGTTGAGTAGAGGGCGAGAGAGAGGTATGGGGATAAGGTGTAGGTGAAGGAGTAGGGGGTTGATTGAGAGAAAGAGAGAGAGACAAGAGGGGTGATTACGAGTAAGGGGAAGAAGGAGTTCGGGGATAGAAAGAGATAGAGATTAGGAGGGTTAAATGTTTTGGGAGGAGTAGGGATGTTAGGGGGAGGGGGTGTGTACTTGAAGAATGTTTAGGTGTGGAATATATATATATATATAGAGAGAGAGAGATGGGAGGGTGTTTAGTTGTAGCAGTAGGATAGAGAGAGAGATAGGGGGATTAGGGAGATATAAGGGTGTTAGGGATAAAGAGAGGGGGGGATAGAGGGTAGCTGTCAGGGTGTTGGGGGAGAGAGAAAGGGGTGGGGATGAGGGCTAGTTGGAGGATTAGGGAAGATGGAGAGTGAGACAAGGTTTTAGAAAGGGTTAGGGGGAGGAGGGGGTCTATTTTTGTGTATGTGTGTGTGTAAGAGAGAGAGAGAGAGAGAGAGAGGCTATGTTATGGACTAGGAGGAGAGAGAGAGGGGGGGTGGTTAGTTGTAGTTGGGGTGGTTAGGGGTAGGAAGGAGGGAGGGAGATTAGTGGAGAGAAAGAGATAGATATAATGAGGTTTAGGGGTTTGGGGAGTATGGAAATTAGAGAGAATGGGTGTATAATTGAACAGTTGGGGTATAGTTAAGAGTTATATCGTTTTGGTCTTAAGGTTCATAATAGTTAGAGTGACTAGGAGTGGGGCTGTCAAATTTAGATGTTACATGTGTTAAGGTTTAATATTAAGGGCCATAAGGATTACAAAGGTTTAAATTTCAAAGGTTTAGGACTTATAAATGTTAAAATTAGTAGGATTTATAAATGTTATGTCATAAAATTTAGTGGTTACAAGTTATACCGGTTAGATGATATAATGGTTAAATTTTCTAAGCTTTAGAGGGGTTATGTCTAATAAGAATTAAAGTAGATAAGGGTTATAACATAAAAATGTTGTAATAAGGTAAAGTATATAGTATAATTACTAAGGAAAGATGTACTAACTCCTAGGTTGCATGAATAGAGTGTTAACAAAGGGTGGGAGTAAGAGACAGAGAAAGGGGGGTTAGGGAGAGAGATAGTGGGCTAGTGTTAGAGAGAGAGAGGGTGTGTGTTCGAGGGTTTGGGGAGAAGGAAATAATTGGGGGTTAGGGGTAGGTTGAGGAATAGGGGAGAGAGGGAATGAGATAGGATATTAGTAAGGGTTAGAGAGAGAGAGAGATGTTAGAGGAAGAGATATAGAGAGAGGTTAAAGGTAGGGAAAGAGAGTGGAGGTCATCAATATAGAGATAAAGATATGTTACTGGTAGCGAGAGATAGAGAGTTCGATAGACAGAGAGAGGGTCAGGTGCAGGGAGAGATAGAGAGCATGAGAGAGGGAGAGGAGGTGTTTGTTTGTGGTGGGAGTAGGAGATAGATAAATGGGGGGTTAGGGAGAGAGATAGGGGCCTTC
Source organism: Larix kaempferi (assembly GCA_027924585.1). Lineage (NCBI taxonomy): Eukaryota > Viridiplantae > Streptophyta > Pinopsida > Pinales > Pinaceae > Larix > Larix kaempferi. Next base: position 8,800,528 of record BSBM01000577.1, read on the forward strand.
TATTAGAGAGAGGGAGGGTGGGTGTTCGATGGTTTGGGGAGAGAGAAATATGGGGGTTAGAGGTAGGTTTAGGAATAGGGAAGAGATGGAATGAGATAGGATATTAGTAAGGTTAGGGGAGAGAGAGAGAGAGAGAGAGAGAGGGAGAGAGAGAGAGAGAGAAGTTAAATGTAAGGAAAGAGAGAGGGAGATTATGAGTAGAGAGAGAAAGAGATGTTATAGGTAGAGAGAGATAGAGAGTTCTGTGGAAAGAGAGAGGGTGGGGTGAAGAGAGAGAGAAAGATTATGCGTGAGGGAGAGGGGCGCGTTGGTTTGTGGTGGGAGTAGGAGATAGAGAAAGGGTGTTTTAGGGAGAGAGATAGGGGGTTCTTTTAAAGAGAGAGAGGGTGGGTGTTCGATGGTTTAGGGAAAGAGAAATAAATGGGGGGTTAGGGGTAGGTTGAGGAATAGGGGAGAGAGGGAATGAGATAGGATATTAGTAATGGTTAGGGAGAGAGAGAGAGAGAGAGAGAGAGAGAGAGAGAGAGAGAGAGATGTAGAGAAAGATAGAGAGGTTAAAAGTAGGGAAAGAGAGAGGGGGGTTATGAGTAGAGAGAGAAAGATATGTTATTGATAGATAGAGATAGAGAGGTTAGGGGTAGAGAGTGATGTTAGGGGTAGAGAGAGAGAGAGAGAGATAAATTGGCGGTGTGGATACGATGTGAGGACTAGGGATTTGGGGCTAGGGATAATGGGATGAGGAATGGGTGGACTGTAGGTAGAGAGAGAGAGAAGGGGGGTGTTGTAGCCACAACAGATCCCATGCTTAGCTAAGCACGAGAGCCCCAATTTTAATAAACGCAAAGGTGTTTGGGTGAGTCATCTTGAAAATTTTAGATTTTGATTTGACCTCTAAAATTATTCACCCATGCTTTTGGTCTGCTTGTTTGTAAGGGTTTCATTATTTCTTCCAAAGTGTTTCGGTCTGAAAAGAGCCAAAATTTTGTGTATTTTGTTGATTGTTATCATCGTCGCGAAACCCGCAACCCGACAGGTGCAGGCTATGGGACTGTTGTTGGTTTTGGTAATTCCGAAACCCACAACCCGACGTCTGCGGGTTGCGGAAGCATTCTTTCATAAGATTGAGAAATAATTACCCCGAAACCTGAACCCCGCAATGGCGGCATTTGGCTTTCAGGATTGTGTTTTCTTCGTTTATTTGGTGTGTGGTCCCGAAACCTGTAACCCATAATTTCAGGATGCGGCTTTCGGGATGGTTGTTTCGCTTCACAGTTTAACATTCCAAAGCCCGCCACCCACATAGTAGGTTTTCAACTTTCGGAAATCATTTTTTTACTTCCATTTTCGTGAACCCGTAACCTGCAAATTCGTACCTTCGGGTTTCGGCTTGCAGGATCTTTGAATAAGAACTTCATGAAAATGTTTGAACCTGATTCCGCATTCTGCCTCGGTTAATCTCAGTCGTCTATCTGTTATGATCTTGTGGTCATGTTGAATTTGGGTAATCAGTTAAGTCAGGCTTTGCCATCTTGTCTTTTGAAACCTGGTTCTGCCAAATTATCATTTTTCTGTGTAATTCATGACAATGAACACTATTACAAGTCTATCAGTTACTTCATGTTGAATGGACGCCATCTCTCCACCTTAAGTTTGCCATGTCTGGACTCGAGCTTTGACATCTTTTCATTTTTGTTCAACCTCTTAATGATCGGATTTGTTACGTGCAAAGAATCGATAGCCAATGTACTGGAACTCCTAGTCGAGACCTTTTTGCACATCAACTCTATCACCATAACCTTCGTCTCCATTATTAATCACCAGTCATAATTATTGATGGAAGATTGCATTTAACGATGTGATTGTAAAGGAAATTCAAAATCATGCGAGTAATAATTGAACTCGTACTTCACAAAAGCTTTGATCCGATTAGCACATACCTCGGCTCTTTTCATTACAATTGAAGTAATTATAATGAATTGACCGGATAAGTTTAATCATTTCAGATCTGCCCCACCCGATTATCATCGACTTGCTTGTTGGCCTTTAAATAGCAATTAACATGAAATCCCTAGTTCATCCGTTGCCTTCTCGAAGATGTAAGACTTTGTGTGGTATTTTTGCATCCTACTATCCAAGACTCATTCAGAATGAGTAATATTCATGCAGATGGTGAATTTTCTAATGTTTAGGTTGAAAATGAAGAACTCTACCCCTTGTTGTATCAATAAATGTTGTCACCACCGTTTGATGCAGGTGTTCCTGATTTTAGCAGCGGTAGCAGTGAAGAAGACTTCGAAACTTTGTCTACCTGCGTGCAAAAACCCGAAGAGCAAAGGAAGGAAATTATGGATGAATCAACTGATCTCGATACTGATGTTATACAGGACTTTATAATCAATGAAGAACCTGTCGTATCGGCTATTGTTCCCGAAGTAAATCCTCTAATGGATTTCTCTGTTTTTGACAGTTGGTTCCCTGACTCCAAATTTCCTACAACGAATGCTCTGCAAGCCACACCATCTGTCGATGATAGTGAACAATCTGTGATTGAATTTTTATGGTGCCATGAGACCTTATCTGATTAAAGAACAAGTCTTTCTTTTGTGAAAGGTGGTGGAAAATCTTTAAAGCTTAAAAATAGCAATATTTCTTGGATCGATGGTTCGATCCAATTTCGTAATCCCTATTTTGTAGAATTTCTCCTTTTGGAACTCTAATGTAAATTTAGTATATAAGGAGGAATGTTTCCCTTCATAAGAGGTTGAGAATTTTGGAATTGCAATTCAGTAGGAGATTGGATTGAAGATACTCTATTTATCAGAGTCATTGTAATTTTTGTACAAGACTTCTCTATTCAGGAAAGTTGTCTTTTAATTCACCTCCTATTGTTCTTCAAATTTCTTTGAGAATTGTTGAGTTAATGTTTCAAATTTGTCATCGGTTATGTGTTCAATATTTTGCAGGACATTCATTAATGCATAAGATCTCTCATATTGATTTCTCTGTATGTTTGGATTATGCTCAAAATTGTTCTATTAAATTTCTTTAATTGAAAGTTTTCATTTCTACAAATGATTCGATGCAAATAAATATGTATAATCAAATGTTAATTTTTCAATTAACACAATGATTACAAATCAAATATTTGAATAGCCTTAAACACTTTGAAGAATTGTCACTTAATTTTTATTAACTGATAAAACTTTAATAAACAAGTTAAGAACCTGAAGACATTTATGTTTAAGGTACTTAACTACTTGTTCATCACGCTTCAAATCTGATCTGAACAACATCAACTTTTCTTTTTAGGCTAGATCTGACTTAGAATAGGTTCTTTCCTTAGGTAGGTTAAGTTATATTTTGGTAACAAGCTTTCACACTTAGTTTTCCTTGATAGGAAAACTGATCTTTCAAGATCAAACCTTTTACTCATAGAGTGCCAGCGGAGGCCAAATATCCGTGGGTGATTACCACACCAAACAACTCGAGGATAGAATTTCCCTTGCGCATGGTCTTTTAAAGCCTTTGGCTTGGTTTTCATCCCCTATTGTGTGCCTTGGAACCCATTCCAGCACTTTTCACCTACCCTACACCCTCGAGGCATCAACAAATGGTGCTAGAAGGAGGGCCACTAGTAAAACATGCCTAAGCAGACTACTAATAAACCTCCTCCAGCAAGTACTTCAACGGTTCAAACCTGAATCCAGACTAGGGCTTCAACATCTGAACAACCAACTAGTACACAACCTACGATTCTCCCTGTCGCGTCCACACAACCTGTGGTTATACCTATCACACCTGTGATACAAGAGGAGAACAAAGGAGATACCATTTTCACATCACCTACAAGGGGACCCATCTCGCTAGAGCAGATATTGAAAACATCTGTCGATAGGGTTTTAAGAGCAGAACAACAACTTGTCGATCAAAGAAGACGTGGTCTGGCAGCTCTAAACTTGGAAGGTATCTTCTAGGCTAGCGGTAGGGAAGATTAGCAAGTTCCCACCTCACACACCACTGATCCACAGGTTCAGCATACCAACAGTTTTAACACAAAGGATCAACATACAATTGATCAACAATCTGAAAACCAAGACATAGTTAATCGACCAGATTCTCCTGAATATAACTGTGAGGCCACTCTCGTAGGAACACAAGGTCAACCAAATCTTGGAGCCAGTGGTCCACAACCGTCCCCTCCTTCATCTTCATCATCTTCCTCGGATGAAGAGAATTCCTCTAGTTCATCATCTGAAGAAGAAGAACAAGAACCTCCAATGGCTGGAGAAGGTCGAAACAGACCTTGGCTTGACCAAGGTGCAGTTTTCATATTAGGTGATCAACATAGATTACCAAAGAATCTGGAGAAATGCCTGCCTAAATACAACCCTGATGATAAGATACCCGCGTTGGATCACATAAAAACTTTCATGCAGGCAATCAGGATTAGAAGCGTTGTACATGAGGATGTAGTATGCACACTTTTTCCATACACCTTTGAGGGTAGAGAGGCCACTTGGTATTTCGCTTTACCGTCCCAATCTATAACTTCTTGGGATGAATTTGAGAAACATTTTACCCAGAAATTCGGGGATGACAAAACACTGCAAGATCTTGTCTTAGAATTGTCCTCCATGAAAATCAAAAGAAAAGAAAGGGTAAAAGACTTTAATTAAAGGTTTTCATATCTCAAAAATAGAATTCCTACCAATATTCTTCTTGTTGAAGAATTGTTGGTGGCTTATTATGAAAAGGGTTTGCCTCCCCCTATTGCAATATGGGTCAAAAGGGCACAAAAGGGTACTTTACTGGAAGCATTTGATGAAGCAATCCAAGTTGAGAAGGACATATTTTGTCTGGAAGACAGCACTGAAGCTTCAGAAGGACAACCTTCCACTTCCAGGAAGAAAATTGAGAATGTCCCTAAACCCACAGTTCAGAACAAGGATCCATTTGATATGACTGACATGAAAAAATTCCTTCAGAAGATGTAAAATGAGATGGTGGATTTAAAGAAGAACACTAATGATAATCAGAATCAGAACATAGGTTTTGTAAGGCCACCGTTTAAGAGACCTTACCAGCCTCCACAGAATCCACCACCACCAAATCCGACAGATCCACTCACAAACGATGAACTCTTTTATATTTTTAGAGTATTGGCAGTAGAATCCCAAGTCACCCCTGACACTTCCAATCATCAGACTACCCCGGATCCTCCACTACCTGAACAAGAAGCAGAAGATGATCCACAGTTCGATGCTGTCGGTTTCTTTTCAGAACCTCCTATGTGTGAAGAAGAAGAAGAACCTGAGGCGGTGTTTAACACACAACACCCTTATAATACAAGGTCAAGACCATAGCCACCTCAAGAACCTTCATCTTCTCCCTCGGTTCCCACAAGAAACAAGACTATCCCACAAAAGGATACAGTCCTCCCAGAAATGGAGTACAACCTAGTTGAAGACTTAAAAAGAGTCAAAGCAAACAACTCTCTATTTGAGATACTCAATATTCCTGTTATGAGGGATTCTTTACCTAAAAACATGATAGTCAAATAGCCTAGAGAGTCACAGAATAATAATCTAGACTTTGTCACTAAAACTGATGATCAAAAACCAGTAAGTAAGAGAACTCCTCCTTTCTTGCTTACTTTTTAGATTTTCAACCTAAATGTACACAACTGCATGATAGATTTGGGAGCATCATCAAATGTGATGCCCCTCTCTGTTTGCAGAAAATTGAATGCAACGTGGGAACCCTGTCCAACCCAGATTGTGTAACTTGACAGATCCAAAGTCAGAGTGGTTGGAAAATTTAGAAACGTTCTGCTCACGCTGTCAGCTGATCCCAGGATCCATCAGACAGTTGAAATTGTGATAGCTGACATTCCAGAAGCCTATGGGATGTGGTTAAGCAGGGATTGGTCATAGAGAATTAAAGGTTACTTTGCAACCGACTGGTCCCATTTATGGTTTCCTTACAATGGTCAATCGAATAAAATTAAGATCAGTAGAGAACCTTTTATAAAACAAACAGTTATTGATCTTAATGATACAAGTGAACCTGCTGGTTATCTCACCTCTCGTGCAGAGCAATATACATTCAATACCTTTTTTGATGAATTCCCAGCTGATGCCTCACTAGAAGAAAGCATCTGAAATGAATCGCATATCACTCAGGTCACTTCTGTACCTTTTTCTAGTGAAATTGTGCATAATGTATATAATGTGAATACGAATTTTAGATTAGACCCTGTCTCATGGACCTTATTTTTTTATGGCTCCAGGTCCAAGGAGGGAGCTAGAGCGGGTTGTGTTCTTATCAATCCTAAAGGAATGAAAATCATGATTGATTGCAGGTGAGAATTTGATTGCACTAATAATGTAGCTGAATATGAAGCTCTTGTGCAGGGGCTCAAGAAGGCCATTGATTTAGGTGTACAAGCAATAGAATGCTATGGAGACTTCGAAATTATAGTCAAGCAAGTCAAGAATAAAATAAAATGCTTACCTCCGCGTTTGGCTAATTATCAAAAGTTGGTAAGGGATATAACCAACTCATTTTCGGCATTCAATATTAAATCAATTCCCAGGTCACAAAATTTTGATGCAGACCTATTAGCAAATACAGCGTTTAGACTGATCCTGCCAGAAGGTCTGTCCCTTCAAAATTTTTCTATCGAATTGATGTATAGACCATCCATTCCGGATAATGTGACTAATTGGAAAGTGTTTGATGATGACTGATAGATACTCGACTTCCTTACTGCTTAAGATACATTTCAAGACGTGGCCATCGATGAAGAAGAACATGAAAAGTCTCTCACTGATTCCTCAAATGTCATCCCGACATCTGTGATCAATCTAGAAAAATTTTACAATTTACAGGACAAGTTCAAATCTCAAACTAATTGTAAAAATCAAAGCTCAACTTTGAACTATGAGCGGGTCAACCTAGGCACCGAACAGGAACCTCATTTCATCAATTTGGGAGTTGATTGTACCCCTCAAGACCGCAGAGCCATTATTGCATTGTGTAAACAGTATAAGGATGTTTTCACCTGGACGTATGACGAGTTGAAAACGTTTGACACTAGCGTCATGTTTCATAATATACCCATGAAACTAGAGGTTAAGCCATTTAAACAAAAGCTGCAGAAGATGCACCCCAGTTTGGAGCCTTCTGTAAAAAAGAAGCTGGAGAAGTTGCTCACTACTCGAATTATCTTTCTGGTTAGGCACACTCAATGGATCGCTAACTTAGTACCCGTCCGTAAGAAAAGTGGGGAAATTCGACTATGTGTCGATTTCAGGAACCTAAATCGAGCTTATGAGAAAGACAACTATCCTATTCCACCAATGGAGCAGATTCTTCAAAAGGTAGCCGGGTCAAAGATGTTTTCTCTCCTAGATGGTTTTTCGGGGTATAACCAGGTCATGGTTGCCCAGGATGATCAATTGAAAACAACTTTCAGGACCCCATGGGGTACTTTTTCCTACAGACGGATGCCTTTCAGGATGATCAATGCAGGAGCTACTTTTTAGAGAGCTATGGATATAGATTTATGAGCATTAATGCATAATTATGTCGTAGTTTACCTTGACAATATCACTATTTACTCTAAAAAATGACATGAACATGTGTTTGCTTTGAAACAAGTTTTTTATCGCTGCAGGAAATTCGGTATTTCTCTCAACCCGAAGAAATCTATTTTTGTAGTAACAGAAGGAAAACTTTTGGGCTTCATTATTTCAAAAGAAGGTATGATTATCAATCCTAAATGTACAGAGGCTATTTCAAAGATTGGTTTCCCAGGCTCACGCAAAGCAATGCAATCCTTCTTAGGTAAGATTAATTTTGTACGTAGATTTGTACCAAATTTTGCCCAGATTCTTAAACCACTACAACTTTTGGTCAAGAAAGATGTGCAGTTTACTTGGGCGTAGGAACAGAGAGATGCGTTTATCCGAATTCGAAAGGCCATTGCAGAAGCTCCTGCTCTCATGTCCCTAGATTTTGATAAGGATTTCATTCTTTATACGTTTTCCACTGATTTTTCTTATGCAGCCGTCTTAACTCAAAAGCATGACAATGATACTGAAATCCCAATCTCTTTTATGAGCTCAACATTCAAAGGTGCAGAGCTTAAATAGTCTCATATCGATGAGCAAGCCTATGCGGTCTATAAATCCATCAAACATTACAAACCCTACTTTATGAAGTCTCGAACCAAAGTCATTGTTCCATATTCTGCTATTAGAAATGTCCTCATCCAAAAAGAATTGGGGGAAAAGAGGGCCCATTGGATGACCACCCTACAAGATCATGATCTTGAGATCAACTCGGCTAAAATTGTCAAAGGACAAGGTCTTTGTCTTCTAACTGTGCAATCCAATTACCCTGCACAGTAACAGTCCAAATGGGATCACAAGGAAGAAATCCCCCCAGGTGTTGTTAACGTTATTGATTCCCCGACATTGGAATGGTACGATGATATCATATTTTTCCTGAACCATGGGTTTGCTTCCGAAACCCTTGATTTTAAGAAAAGAAGGGCTTTAAGACTGAAATATACTCCTTATCAATTCATTGATCAAGTTCTTTTTAGAAAAAATTATGATGGAGTATCTCTTAGATGCTTGGAAAAACATGAAATTGATACCATTTTGTTTCAATTTCATGCAGGTCCTACTGGAGGCCATTTTTTAGGAGAGACTACAACACACAAGATTCTTAGGGCCGGGTATTATTGGCCCATGTTGTTTAAAGATGCTTATGCTTATGTGAGGAAGTGTGAGCCATGCCATAAATGCACAGGGAAGTTTAGGAAACCTGCATTTCCTTTACAACCGGTTACAATTCAGTTTCCTTTTCAACAGTGGGGATTGGATTTTGTTTGGCCTATAAACCCTCCCTCATCCCTCCAACATAAGTATATCCTCACAGTCACAGACTATTTCACTATATGGGTAGAGGCAGCTCCTCTTAAACAATGTAACGCTGCCCAAGTAATCTCTTTCCTCAAAAGCCAGATCGTCACACGCTTTGGTGCTGCAGAATACTTAGTTTTCGACAATGCATCTTACTTCTCTTCAATCGATATAACTGAATATGCCTTTGAAAATGGGATTAAGCTTAAATTTTCTGCCAATTATTATCCTCAAGGTAATGGTTTGGCCGAGTAATCGAACAAAAACATGATAAACATTCTCAAGAAGACTATAGCTTCTCATCACAGAGATTGGCACACACAGTTGTATAATGCATTATGGGAAGATTGAATTACCCCAAAAGTAGCAATTGCAAACTCTTCCTATTGTTTGGTTTATGGTAAAGAATCCATCCTTCCCACTAATATTACCATTCCTTCGCTACAATTGGCCCAGTCTGTCCAAGAAGATGATTCTTCTCCCCTCCAGCAAAGAATTGACACCCTCTTGAAGCTAGAGGAGGATAGGGAAATAGCCAAGAACAAGTTGTATCATCATCAACATATTGTGAAGAGATGGTTTGACGAAAAATATTCCTCTGACAGGGAATTTTCTGTTGGGGACCTGGTTCTAAGGTGGGATAAGCAATGTAAAGATAAGAATCAGTACACCAAGTTTCAACACCTTTGGCTAGGACCTTTCATTATTACAGAAAAGATTGGTCCCATCACTGTTCGATTACAGACACTAGAGGGAGTTGTAGACACCTTCCCAGTGAATGTGTATCTTCTCAAAAAGTATTTTGTTTGAACAATTTGGTGCACTTGTACATAGGTGTGGTTTTTTTTTCAATCATTTGTTTTATTGCATTGACATTTTGATTGGTTTTCTTGTTTTGTTTTGGTTTTCATTAATAAGGATTCACACTTGTGGTAATGGCTTATGATCATTTTTCTTAGCAACAATTGCTTCTGAAGTTTTAGCATCGTTATCAATCTTACTTTCTGGATTTTGATTAGAATTTGCTCTAAAGAATAAACAGTCAAATAAGTGCAGTGCCTTTGGATACTTTTCACTTTGATCATTATCTTTCACCATGCTTTATTTTTGTAATTGAGGTATGGAGGATGGTCATCATTTCTCTATCTAGTGTTTCATGGTTGAACGACATATCATAATAACCTGACCAGTTCCAATTGCTCATGGATCCTTTTACAATCACTTTGAATATGAATTTTGTTTAAAATTATAAGTTACAAGGTGGGTGGTCTTGTTATCAAGCCAGCCCATTAGGTTCATAGGTGTTTAAAGTGGAATGACATCTTCATATCAAGCCACCACAGTTGGAAGATGAATTTTAGTTCTGCTGGAAGGTGGAAGATCCTATTACAGGTCGGTCGATTCATGATCCGCAAAGCACTGGTGAGTAACATTATCACTATATGGTCACCAAGCCATGGTAATGCCTTGTAGCTTATGCCAAAATAAATTGTTTTGTTTTTCATGGGATTTTTGTTGTATACAAGAACAGGGGGGTCTTGTCACAAGACAACCCTGCTATGATCATGGGTTTGATCTTGGATTTGATTTGTCACAATATGGTCACCAAGCCATGATAATTTCTTTTGGTCTTATAGCCAGAAGAAAAGGAGTCTCGTCATCGAGCTAGCTTGACCAGTTTCCAGATCAAGCCTGTGAATGTCACTGTTTCATTTGATCACCAAGTTAGTACAGTGGTCTCGTATCAACAAGGTTTTATGTAGAAAAAAAAAAAGAGAGAAAGAAAAGACAAAAGAAAAGATAAAGGAGTATATATATAATCCATAGAGGATCACTGAATATACATATAATTAATAAACCAAAGAGATGTGTAATTAGGATATCCATGAGCATTTCTAAGACTGTGCCCAGGTTCAACACAAGCTAGTTTTCAATGATTACATCATGGTAAAGATTTGGTATTACTCTCTAAATATCCTTATCGGATGAGTGTTATACTTAAAATGGTTATTGTTGAGATCTATCCATTTTCATGTTCATTGTTTGTTGGTTGTTATCTTTTGAGTATTTTCTTTTAATTGAGTTTCAAAAAATCGGTTGATTGGCATGTTGTCTTTAGATGGACTTGATTGTAGAGATAACTGTTTCTTCCCAGCCAGTCACCATTTGCTGTAGCCACAACAGATCCCATGCTTAGCTAAGCACAGGAGCCCCCAATTTTAATAAACGCAAAGGTATTTGGGTGAGTCATCTTGAAAATTTTAGATTTTGATTTTACCTCTAAAATTCTTCACCCATGCTTTTGGTCTGCTTGTTTGTAAGGGTTTGATTATTTCTTCCAAAGTGTTTCGGTCTGAAAAGAGCCAAAATTTTGAGTATTTTGTTGACCGTTATCATCATCCCGAAACCCGACATTTGGAGAACCCAAAACCCACAACCTGATAGGTGTGGGTTGCGGGACTGTTGTTTTTAAGTCTTGGTTTTGGTAATTCTGAAACCCACAACCCAATGGTTGTGGGTTGCGGAATCATTCTTTAATAAGATTGAGAAATAATTACCCCAAAACCCGAACCCCGTAATGGTGACATTCGACTTTCGAGATTGTGTTTTTTTTGTGTATTTGGTGTGTGGTCCCAAAACCCGCAACCCGTAATTTCGGGATGCGGCTTTCATGATGGTTGTTTCGCTTCACAGTTTAACGTTCCAAAGCTCCCCACCCACATAGTAGGATTTCTGCTTTCGGAAATCCTTTCTTTACTTCCATTTTTGTGAACCCGCAACCCGCAAATCCGTACCTTTAGGTTTTGGCTTGCAGGATATTTGAATAAGAAATTCATGAAAATGTTTGAACCCGATTCCGCATTCCACCCTGGTTAATCTCAGTCGTCTGTCTGTTATGATCTCATGGTCATGTTGATTTTGGGTAATCAGTTAAGTCAGGCTTTTCCATCTTTTCTTTTGAAACCTGGTTCTGCCAAATTATCATTTTTCTGTGTAATTCATGATAGCGGACACTATTACAAGTGTATCAGTTACTTCATGTTGAATGGACGCCATCTCTCCACCTTAAGTTTTCCATGTCTGGACTCAAGCTTTGACATCTTGTCATTTTTGTTCCACATCTTAATGATCGAATTTTTTATGTGCAAAGAATTGATAGCCCGTGTACTGGAACTCCTAGTCGAGACGTTTTTGCGCATCAACTCTATCAACATAACCTTCGTCTCCGTTATTAATCACCAGTCATAATTATTGATGGAAGATTGCATTTAATGATGTGATCGTAAAGGCAATTCAAAATCATGCGAGTATTAATTGAACTCGTACTTCGCACAAGCTTTGATCTGACTGGCACATACCTCCACTCTTTTCATTACAATTGAAGTAATTATAATGAATTGACTGGGTAAGTTTAATCATTGCAGATTTTCCCCACTCGATTATCATTAACCTGCTTGTTGGCCTTTAAATAGAAATTAACATGAAATCCCCAGTTCATCCCTTGCCTTCTGGAAGATGTAAGACTCTGTGTGATATTTTTTTCATCCTACTATCCAAGACTCATTCAGAATGAGTAATATTCATGCAGATGGTGAATTTTCTAATGTTGAGGTTGAAAATGAAGAACTCTACCCCTTGTTGTATCAAGAAATGTTGTCACCACAGTTTGATGTAGGTGTTCCTGATTTTAACAGTGGTAGCAGTGAAGAAGACTTCAAAACTTTGTCTACCTGCGTGCAAAAATCCGAAGAGCAAAGGAAGGAAATTATGGAGGAATCAACTGATCTCGATACTGGTGTTGTACAGGACTTTATAATCAATGAAGAACCTATCATACTGGCTACTATTCCTGAAGTAAATCCTATAATGGATTTCTCTGTTTTTGAGAGTTGGTTCCCCGACCCCAAATTTCCTATAGCGGATGCTCTACAAGCCACACCATCTGTTGATGATAGTGAACAATCTGTGATTGAATTTTTATGGTGCCACGAGACCTTACTTGATTAAAGAACAAGTCTTTCTTTTGTGAAAGGTGGTGAAAAATCTTTTAAGCTTAAAAATAGCAAGATTTCTTGGATCGATGGTTCGATCCGATTTTGTAATCCCTATTTTGTAGAATTTCTCCTTTTGGAACTCTTATGTAAATTTAGTATATAAGGAGGAATGTTTTCCTTACTAAGAGGTTGGGAATTTTGGAATTGCAATTCAGCAGTATATTGGACTGAAGATACTCTGTTTATCAGAGTCATTGTAATTTTTGTACAAGACTTCTCTATTCAGGAAAGTTATCTTTTAATTCACCTCCTATTGTTCTTCAAATTTCTTTGAGAATTGCTGAGTTAATGTTTCAAATTCGTCATCGGTTATGTGTTCAATCTTTTGCAGGACATTCATTAATGCATAAGATCTCTCATATTGATTTCTCTGTATGTTTGTATTATGCTCAAAATTGTTCTATTAAATTTCTTTAATTGAACATTTTCATTTCTGCAAATGATTCGATGCAAATAAATATGTATAATCAAATGTTAATTTTTCAATTAACACAATGATTACAGATCATATATTTTAATAGGCTTAAACACTTTGAAGAATTGTCACTTAATTTTTTATTAACTAATAAAACATTAATAAACAAGTGAAGAACCCGAAGACATTTCTGTTTAAGGTACTTAACTACTTGTTCATCACACTTTAAATCTGATCTGCACAACATCAACTTTTCTTTTTAGGCTAGATCTGACCTAGAATAGGTTCTTTCCTTACGAAGGTTAAGTTAGATTTTGGTAACAAGCTTTCACACTTAGTTTTCCTTGATAGGAAAACTTATCTTTCAAGATCAAATCTTTTACTCATAGAGTGCCAGTGGAGGCCAAATATCCGTGGATGATTACCACACCAAACAACTCGAGGATAGAATTGCCCTTCCGCAGGGTCTTTCGAAGCCTTTGGCTAGGTTTTCATCCCCTCTTGTGTTCCTTGGAACCCATTCCAGCTCTTTGCACTTACCCTGCACCCCCGAGGCATCAACAGGGGGTTAAGGGTTTGTGGAGTATGAGAGCAATTAGAGAGAAAGGAGAGTATACAGGGAGAGAGAGAGATGTGGGTATAGAGGTTGGGGTAGATAGGGAGAGAGATAGTTGGGGGGTTATTATTTTTAGTGGGTAGGGGGAGTAGGTGAAACATAATTAGAAGGGGATTATGTAGAGAGGGGGGGTGTTTCATGGTAGGAGAGAAAGCGAGAGGGAGGTGGAGGAAGCTATATAGACGATTAGTAATGGTTATGAGAAGTAGGGTGATATAGTGAGAGGGATCAAGGGGTTAGTTCTATGGTTGGAGTAGGTGGTTGAGTGTGTGTGTTTGTTCGAGATGAAGAGAGTAGGGGGTGTTAGGAAATAAGGGTAGAGATAGATGGGTTATTTTCAGTGGTAGGTGGATTTGTAGGAGAGAGATAGAGACAAAGAAGAGAGAGAGAGAGAGAGAGAGAGAGATGCAAGGGGGTGATATTAAGTGTAGGGATTATGAGGGGGTTATGCATAAGGGTGGGGAGATATAGAGAGAGATATAGGGAGGGTTGGTTAGTGATGGTAAGGGAGAAAGAGAGAGAGGGGGATCATAGTGAGGGTTAGGGGAGGACAAAGCGAATGAAAGAGGGAGAGAGAAAGGGTTAGTAATGGTTAGGTGGAGGAGGAGGGTAGAGAGGGAGGGAGGAGGGGAGTATTTTTAATTGTGGGAGTAGGGGGTGAGTGTTTCTATGTTTGTGTTAGGGAGTACAGGGAGAGGGAAAGGGGTAGGGGGTTGAGAGAGAGAGGGAAGGGGAGCAATTAGGGGTTTGGGGGGGTAGAGTTGTGGGAGATAAAAAGATGGAGATAAAAAAGGATAAGGTGTTGGGGAGGATTATGATTCTTAGAGAGAAGGGGTGTATAGTGGAGGAGCCTGGGGCATAGAGTTGGGAGAGACAAACAGAGGGTGTTGTGTAGAGAAAGAGAGAGGGGGGGGGGTTTAGTTTGTGGTGGGGGTAGGAGATAGAGAATGGGGAGGTTAAGGACAAATATAGGGGGTTAGTGTTAAGGGATTTGTGGATTGAGAAACTAACGAGGGTCAGGTGTAGGTTAAGGAGTAGGGGAGAGAGGGTATAAGAGTGGATATTAGTAAGTGTTAGGGGGGAGAGAGAGAGAGATAGAGTATGGGGGTAGAGGGAGGGAGAGGGAGAGGAAGAGGTAAAGAGGGAGGGGGGCTAGTTGTAGGGGTAGGAGAATGGTAGTAAGAGATTAGGGGTTTATTTTATAGGAGTAGAGGGTGTGGATTTTGGGGAGAGAGAGAGAGCCATGCATAAAGAGAGATGGGGGTGGGGAGAGAGAGAGAGAGAGAGAGAGAGAGAGGTGGGATTGTTAATTTTCAGAGTAGGGGAGATAGAGAGATATAGAGAGGGTGGGTTTATGGTAGACAGAGAGAGAGGGAGAGAGGGCGGGTTTTAAGCGGTTGGTGGAGACATGAATAGGTGGGGATTGGGGTAGGTGGACAAGTATGGGGGAGAGAGAGTGAGAGAGGGATTTTTGCACCAAGAGTTGCTCTACATCCCAGTATGAGGGAGATCTTGTAACATGTGTGGAGTGTTTGTCGAGTTTATCGAGTAACAATATAATACAAAGTAAACAAAAAAGAATAATATAAAGTAAAAAGTAATAAATATTATGTCGACCATAAACAAAAAAGAATAATACAAAGTAAAAAGTAAATATGCGATTTAAACTAGAGACTTTAGAGCTTAGGATTAGGTGATAAATATTATGTCGGTCATAAACAAAAAAGAATAATACAAAGTAAAAAGTACATATGAGATTTTAGAGTGTTTGTCGAGTAACAAAATAATAAAAAGTAAACAAAAAACAATAATACAAAGTAAAAAGTAATATTATGTCGACCATAAACAAAAAAGAATAATACAAAGTAAATATTAAATATGAGACTTAAACTAGAGACTTTAGAGCTTAGGATTAGGTGGCTCAGGTATTGCACTCAAGGAGAGGTTTGCACCTCGGGAGATTTGATCCCTCTCGAAGCTTGATAGATTTTAGGATTTGGATCTATGCTGGTGTAAGCATTAGGGATGTAGGTGGGAGATAGAGAGAAGGGGGGTTAGTTATATGGGTGGGAGTAGGGAGGTGAGTGTGTGTGAGAGAGTGAGAGACATTAGGGGTAGGTGCGAGAGTATGGGAGAGAAAGAGTGAGAGAGGATTTTAGTAAGGATTAGGGGTAGGAGGGGAGAAAGAGAGACATAGGAGGGGGTTAATGGTAGGAGTGGGAGTAGTGGGGGTGTGTGGGAGGGTGTTAGGAAGTAGGGGGAAGGAGAAGGCTAGGGGTTATGGGTTGTTGGAGTTGGAGTTGGGGATTGAGAGAGACATACATACAGAGTGATAGAGAGAGAGAGATGAGGGGGTGGTGATTAGGGGTAGGGGGTGGAATGGGGTTAGGGAGGAGGGGAGTAGTTAGAGAGAATTGATATATAATTTAGGAACAGGTGGTTGAGGGTATAGAGATAGAGAGGGAGAGAAAGAGAAAGAGAGATTAGAGGTAGGGTAGAGGAGGGGGGTTGGTGGAGGTATGGCTTATGGATAATGGGGGTATATATAAAGAGATAGATGGAGAGGGAGTGGTTAGTGATATTAGGGGAGAGAGGGAGAGATAATGGGTGTACTAATGGCTAGTGGAGGACATAGAGAGAAAGAGAGTGAGGGGGGTTACTAAGGGTTAGGGGGAGTAGGTGAGAGAGAGATAGATGTAGGAAGGGAGTGGTTTTGGGGTGGGAGTACTGGGATGAGTGTGTGTGTTAGGGATAGTGAGGTGGGTTTCTAGGGAGTAATTAGAGAGAGAAAAGGGTGGTGTTAGGGATAAGTGGATTAGTAATGGTTTGAGAGAGAGAGAGAGAGAGTGGAGGATGGGGGTGATTAGCAGTAGGTTTGAGGAATGGAGTTCAGGGAGAAAAGGAGATAGATATGAGGAGTGTTAGGGGATAGGGGACGTGTATGGAATTTAAAGAGAATGAGGGTATATTTGAGGATACTTGGGTGTGGAGTTGCGAGAGAGAGGGGGGGATGTTGCAGAGAGAGGGGGGGTGGGTTGGTTACTCTTTCGAGTAGGAGAGAGAGAAAGAGGGTGGCTTAGGGAGAGAGAGGGGGGTATGGGTAGAGAGAAAGATGACAGTTTTTATGGGGTTTGGGGAGAGAGAAATCAATGGGGATTAGGAATATGTGGAGCAGTATAGGAGAGAGGGTGTTAGTAAGGGTTAGGGCAGGGAGAGAGAGAGAGAGAGAGAGAGAGAGAGAGAGTTGGTGGAGGAGTATTGGAGAGAGAGAACTAGAGAGGGTGTTAGTAAGCATTAGGGAGAGAGAGAGAGGGGGGTAGTGGTATGGGTAGGAGTAGGAATAGGGCCATGATTATTTAAGAGAGATAAATAGAGGATGGTTGGGTATTAGGTCATTACATGAGAGAGAAAGTAGTGGGGGTTACACGTAGTTGGAGAAGTAGGGGAGAGAGTGAATGATAGAGGGTATTAGTAAGCATTATTGAGAGGAAGGGAGAGAGAGATAGAGAGAGAGAGAGAAGAGTTAGTTGTACATGTAAGAGTATGGGGGTAAGAGAGAGAAAGAGAGTGGGGCAATTTTATGAATTAGTGGGAGAGAGGGGTTGGGTTATGGGTATGTGGATGAGTAGGAGTTTTAAAGAGAGAGATTGGGGGATGATTAAGTGTAGGGGGGAGTATGAAGGTTGGGGTAGGGAAAGCTATAGAGTCCATGAGGGTTAGCAGTTTTGGGAGGAGCATGACAGTTTGAGAGAATGGGGTGAGAGAGACAGAGAGTTGGGTGTTAGGGTTCTATAGGAGAGATAAAGAAGAGAGAGAATGAGGGAGTGATTTAGCAAGGGTTTGGGGGAGGAGTGGAGAGAGAGAGATAGTGGGTTGAATGGTAGCGTTAGGAGTAGAGGTGAGAGAGAGAGAGAAGGGGGCATGTTATTAGGGAGTAGAGGGAGAGATAGTGAGAGAGTGGGGTAGTAAGGTTCAGGTGGTGAATGTTGGAAAGAGAGGGAGGGAGGAGAGGATTTATTCATAAAGGTAGGAGTAAGGAGGTGAGTATATATCTGTATAGAAATAGATAGTTGGAGGGTGTTGGGGAGTATGTAGAGAGAGAGGGCGGTGGGGGTTAGGGGTATGTGAATTAGTAAGGGGTTGAAGGAGTTAGTGAGTGAGAGAGACAAAGAGTGTGTGTGAGAGAGTGAGGGGGGGTTGGGGTAGAGAAAGAGATATATATCGAGACGGTTAGAGAGAAGTGGGGAACAATTAAGGAATGGGGATGTGAAGTAGGGAGAGAGAGAGAGAGTGGGGGGGGTTAGGATTTAGTGGTAGAGAGAGAGGGGTAGGGGTTATGGGTAAGTGGAGTACGGGATTGAGAGAGAGAGAGAGGGAGGGAGAAAGAGTGATGAGAGAGCGATGATTAGGGGTAGAAGTGTGGAGGGATGTTCAGGAACATAAAGATATATAGATCGAGAGGGTTAGTTTTCTGGAGAGGAGTAGGGCAGTAAGAGATAATTGATATATTGTTTAGGAGTGGGGAGTTGAAGTTTAAGATAGAGAGAGAGAGAGAGAGAGAGAGATGGAGATACAAAGTAGGCAGATTAGGGGATCATGTGGGAGAGATGTAGAGTGAGAGAGAGAGAGATAGAGGCAGGGTTAATATGTGTTAGAAGGGGAGAGAGGGAGAGAGAGTGACAGTAGTAAAGGTTAGTTGTGGAAAAATAGAGAGAAAGAGATTGAGTGGGCTTAGAAAGGGTTAGGGGGAGGAGGGGAGTGAGAGAGAGAGGTAGGAGTGGGAGTAGGGGCTGAGTATCTATGTGTGTTAGAGAGAAATGGATGGTGTTAGTAACTAAGAAGAGAGAGAAAGGGGTGGAGTTAGGGATAAGATTGTTAGTAGGGGTTTATGAGACAGAGAGTGAGAGAGAAGGTGGGGGGTGATTAGGGGTATGGGTAGGAGTGGATTTTGGGGAGAGAAAGTGATAGAGATTAGGAGGCTTAGTAGTTCCGGGAGGAGTAGGGTAGTTAGAAATAAGGGTGGAAATAGTTGCAGAGGGAGAGAAAAAGAGAGGGGTTGTTTGGTTAGTGTTGGGAGTAGGAGAGGGAGAAAGAGCTTATGTGTAAAGAGAGATGGGGTGAGTGGTAGGGGGTTGAGGGAGAGAGAAAGTAGTAGGGGATTAGGAATAGGTAGAGGAATAGGGGATAGATTGAATGAAAGATCGTGTTAGTAAGGATTATGGGGAGGATTGAAGAGAGAGAGGGGGGGGGTAATTTGTAGGGGTACAAGTAGGGGAGTGAGTTTGGGAGAGAGATACGTGGAGGTGATGGGTTGTAGGGTGTTTGGGGAGTGAGAAAGAAGTGGGTATTAGGCACATGAGAAGTAGAGGAGAGAGAGAGAATGAGAGAGGGTCTTAGTAAGGGTTAGGACTAGGATGGGATTAGATATATATATAGAGAGAGAGATAGTGGTTAATTGTAGGGTTTATAGTAGGGCCTAGAATAGAGTGGGGGGAGGCTATAGGGGATTAGGAGGAGACAGAGAGGGGTAGAGATTAGGGATAAGTGGATGAATAGGGGTTTGAGAGAGAGAGAGAGAGAGAGAGAGAGAGAGCTGGAGGGTGATTAGGTGTAGGGGGGAGTGAGGTTGGGTAGAGAAAAAGATACATGTTAGGAGGGTTAGAGGTTTTTGGATCTACATGGCAATTTTAGAGAAGGGGTGATAGATAGTAGAGCTAGAGAGAGGGGGTGTCAAGTGGTTGGAGGAGAGAGAAGAAAGTGGTGTTTAGGAGTACATGGAGGATTAGGGGAGATAGAGAATGTGAGAGGGTTTTAGTAAAGGTTAGGGGGAGGAGGGGGGAGATATAGAGAATGGTAGGTGTATTAGGGAGTATCGGGGATGACGATTATGGGTAGGTGGATGTTTAGGGGGCTGAGAGAGAGAGAGAGAGAGAGAGATTTAGGGGTTGATTAGCGGTATGGGGAGGAGGGAGGTTGGGGGATAGAAAGAGATAGAGATCACAAGGATTAGGTATTTAGGGAGGAGAATGGAAGTTTGAGAGAATGGGTTATAGTTCAGGAATGGGGTAGTTGGGATTATAGAGAGAGAGAGAGAGAGAGAGAGAGAGAGAGAAGTGGTAGGGGGTGGGGGGATTTGGAGAGAGAGAGAGGGGGGGTTAGGGATAGTGGGAGGAGGGACTTTGAGGGATGATTATGGGTAGTCTGAGGATGGATATTATGGGAGAGAAAGAGGTAGGGATTAGGAGTTTAGATTTTTGTGAATATCATGGAATTTTGAGAGAAGTGGGTATAGTTGAAGAGCGAGGGGTTTAGAGAGAGAGGGAGAGAAGGGGTATGGGGAAGTGTTTTATAGGAGAGAGGGGCAATTAGGTGTACAAGGTGTAAGAGGGGGGTTAGGGAAGGAAGCAGGAGGGTTATGATTAGAGAAAGTAAGATATTTTAGAGGTAGGGAGAGATAGAGTGGGGGGTAGAGAGAGATAGATAAATTAGCGGTAGGGCTAGGATGTGAGAACTAGGGGGTTGGGGTTAGGGATAATGGGATGAGGAGTACGTGGATTACAGAGAGAGAGAAAGAGAGGGGAAGTTATGGGTTTGAGGAGGATGAGAGAAATTAAAGAGAAGGGGGAGTATATAGGGGGAGAGAGAGATATGTCAGTAGGGAGGTGGGGATAGATAAGGAGGGAGATAGTTGGGAGGTTGTTATTGGTAGGGGGTAGGGGGATTAGGTGAAACATAAATATATGGGATATTATGGGGAGAGAGAGAGAGAGAGAGAGAGAGAGAGAGAAAGAGAGAGAGAGAGAGCATGCGGGTGTTTATTGGTAGGAGAGAAAGAGAGAGAGAGGGTGGGAGGGAAGGTGGAAGGAGCTGAGAGAGGGGGCTAGTAATAGTTACAAGAAGGAGGGGTGAGAGAGTGAGAGGGAGGATGGGGGTTTATTCTATGGGTGGTATTAGGGGGATGAATGTGTGTGTGTGTGTGTGTGTTAGAGATGAAGAGAGCATGGGGGTGTTAGGGAGTAGGAGGAGAGAAGGAGGGTTGGGTGTTAGGGGTAGGTGGATTAGTAGGAGAGAAAAAGAGAGAGAGAGAGAGAGATACAAGGGGGTGATATTAGGTTTAGGGGTTAGGATGGTGATTTTGGAGATAAGGAGAAACATAGAGAAAGGTGGCGAAAGAGAGGGGAAGAGAGGGAGAGAGAGAGGGGGTAGTAATGGTTAGGTGGATCAGGAGGGAAGAGAGAGAGGGAGGAGGCTGGCATTAGTAAGGGTGGGAGTTGGGGGTGAGTGTGTGTGTGTGTGTGAGTAAGAGAGAGAGAGAGCATGGGGGTGTTTGGGAGTAGGTGGGGAGCGAAAGGGGTATGGTTTAGGGATAGGTGGATTAGTAGGAGCTTGAGAGAGAGAGAGACAATGGAGGGTGATTAGGGATAGGGGGGAGCGGGGTTAAGGGTTAGAAAAAGATAGATATCAAAAGGGTTAGAGTTTGGATAGTAGTGTTGTATATTGGAGGAGCCTCAAGTGTAGAGTTAGGAGAGACAGAGAGTGGGTGGGGTACAGAGAGAGAGAGACAGAGAGAGAGCATGAGAGAGGGAGGGTTTAGTTTGTTGTTCAAGTAAGAGAAAGAGAAATGGTGGGGTAGGGAGAGAGAGAGAGGGTGGGTGTTTGGGGGTTTGGTGAGAGAGAAACCAATGGTGGTTAGGGTTAGGTTGAGGAGTAGGGGAGAGAGGGAATGATAGAGGATAATATTAAAGGTTAGAGAGATAAATAAATGTTACAGGTAGAGAGAGATAGAGAGGTTAGAGGTAGGGAAAGAGAGAGGGGGCTTATAAGTAGAGAGAGAAAGAAATGTTATAGGTAGAAAGAGAAAGAGAGGTTAGGGGTACAGAGAGAGAGATATTAGGGGTAGAGAGAGAGAGAGATAAATTAGGGGTAGGTCTTGGATTTGAGGATTATAGGAATGGGTTTAAGGATAGTGGGACGAGGAGTGGGTGGATTGTAAGGAGAGAGAAAGAGAGAAGGGGCATTGCAGGTTTGGGGAGGATGAGAGAAATTAAAGAGAAGGGGGTTTATATAGGGAGAGAGAGAGAGAGGTGTGGGTAGGGAGGTGGGGGTAGATAGGGAGAGAGACGGTCAAGGCGTTGTTATTGGTAGGAGGTAGGTGGATTAGGTGAAACATAATTAGAGGGGGGATTATGAAGAGATAGAGAGGGAGAGAGAGAGGGGGGGTTATTTCATGGTGGAGAGTAAGAGAAAAAGAGAGGGGGGAGGGGGGGGAAGGAAGTTGGAAAGGGTTTTAATAATGGTTATGATAATTAGGGGTGAGAGAGTGATAAGGAGGAGGGGGTTTGGTTGTATGGATGGGAGTAGGGTGTTGTGTGTGTGTGTTAGAGATGAAAAGAAAAGGGGGGTGTTAGGGAGTAGGGGTAGAGATAAAGGGGTGGGCATCAAGGGTAGGTGGATTAGTAAGAGAGAGAAAGAGACATAGAGACAAAGATAGAGAGAGAGAGGGCCATGGGGGTTATATTAGGTGTAGGTGTTAGAAGGGGCATTGGGGAGATAAGGAGAAACATAGAGAGAGGTACAGGTTATACATAATTGGGGAGAGATATGGAGAGATACAGAGGGGGGTTTTTTAGTGGTTGTAAGGGAGAAAGAGAGAGGGGGGGAATAGGAATGGTTAGGAGAGGACAAAGAGAGTGAAAGAGAGAGAGTGTGGGGTAGTAATTGTTAAGCAAAGGAGGGGGGGGGAGAGGGAGGGAGGAAGGGATTATTTGTAAGGGTGGGACTAGAGTGTGTGTGTGTGTGCTAGAGAGAGATTATGGGGGTGTTAAGGAGTAGGTGGAGAGAGAAAGGGGTAGGGGTTAGGGATAGGTGAATTAATAGGGGGTTTAGAGAGAGAGAGATAGTCGGATTTATTAGGGTTAGGGGGATGAGTGGAATTGGGGGAGAGAAAGAGATAGAGATTAGGAGGGTTAGGGGTTTGGGGAGGAATAGGGTAGTTAGAAAGAAGGCGGAGCTAGTTGCAGAGGGAGAGACAAAGAGAGGGGCATTTTGGTTAGTGTTGGGAGTAGGAGAGGGAGAAAGAGTGGGGAGAGAGAAAGGGTTATGTGTAGAGAGAGATGGTTTGCGAACTAGGGGGTTGAGGGAGAGAGAAAAAAGTATGAGTTAGACATAGGTAGAGGAGTAGGGGAGAGATATAATGGAAGAGGGTGTTAGTAAGGATTAGGGAGAGGAGGGAAGAGAGACACATGGTGGGATAGAGAGAGAGAGAGAGGGTATTATTGGTATGGGTGGGAGTAGGGGGGTGAGTTTGGGAGAGAGATAAGGAGAGGCGGTGGGTTGTAGGTTGTTTTGGGAGTGAGAAAGCAGTGGGGGTTAGGCGTAGGAGGAGGAGTAGTGGAGAGAGAGAGAGAGATAATGAGAGAGGCTTTTAGTAAGGGTTAGGACTAGGAGGGGAGTAGATAGAGAGAGAGAGAGATAGATCATGGTTAATTGTAGGGTTTATAATAGGGACTACGAGAGAGAGAGTGGGGGGGGGCTATCAGGGATTAGGAGTAGATAGAGAGGGGTGGGGGTTAGGGGTAACTAGACAAATAGGGGTTTGAGAGAGAGAGAGAGAGATGGAGGTGAGTAGGTGTAGGGGGAGTGAGGTTTTGGTAGAGAAAAAGATAGACATTAGGAGGGTTAGGGGTTTTGGGAGCTACATGGAAATTTGAGAGAAGGGGGTGACAGATAGAGAGAGCTAGAGAGAGAGAGGGTGGTTGGTGTTATGTGGTTGGATGAGTGAGAAAAAAATTTGGTTTAGGAGTACATGGAGGAATAGGGGAGGTAGAGAATGCAAGATGGTTTTAGTAAGGGTTAGGGGGAGGGGAGAGAGATAGAGAATGGGGGGTGTATTAGGGAGTACACGGGGTGAGGATTAAGGGTAGGTGGATGTTTAGGGGGTTGAGAGAGGGAGAGAGAGTTTTAGGGTTTTATTAGTGGTAGAGGGAGGAGGGAGGTTGGGGGGACAGAAATAGATAGAGATCATGATGGTTAGGTGTTTGGGGAGGAGAATGGAAGTTTGAGAGAATGGGGTATAGTTGAGTAATGGGGAAGTTGGGAGTAGAGAGAGAGAGAGAGAAGTGGAAGGGGTTGGGGGTATTATGAGAGAGAGGGGCGTTAAGGGTAGTGAGAGGAGTGACATTGATGGATGATTATGGGTAGAGAGAGGATGGAAATTGGGAAAGAGAAAGATGTAGGGATTTGGAGTTTAGAATTTTGGCGAATATCATGGAAGTTTGAGAGAAGTGGGTATAGTTGAAGAGCGGGGGGTTTAAAGAGAGAGAGAGAGAGAGAGAAGGGGTATGGGGAAGTGTTTTACAATACAGAGGGGGGTTAGGTGTAGGGGTTGTAAGAGGGGGGTTAGGGAAGGATAGTGGATGGTTATGAGTAGAGAGAGTAAGATATTTTATAGGTAGAGAGAGATAGAGAGGTTAGGGGTAGAGAGAGAGATAAATTAGGGGTAGGGATATGATGTGAGAACTAGGGGGTTGGGATTAGGGATAATGGGATGAGTATTGTGTGTATTGTAGGGAGAGAGAAAGAGAAGGAAGGTTATGGGTTTGGAGAGGATCGGAGAAATTAAAGAAAAGGGGGAGTATATAGGGAGAGAGAGATATATGTCGGTATGGAGGTGGGGATGGATATGGAAAGAGATAGCTGAGGTGTTGTTATTTGTAGGGGGTTGGGGATTAGGTGAAACATAAATAGAGGAGGTATTGTGGAGAGAGAGAGAGAGAGAGAGCATGGGGGTGTTTAGTGGTAGGAGAGAAAGAGAGAGAGGGTGGGAGGGAAGGGGGAAGGAAGTGAGAGAGCGGGTCAGTAATGGTTACGATAAGGAGGGGCAAGAGAGTGAGATGGAGGATGGGGGTTAGTTGTATGGGTGGGATTCTGGGGATGAGTGTGCGTGTGTGTATGTGTGTTAGAGATGAAGAGAGCATGGGGGTGTTAGGGA
Organism: Larix kaempferi; assembly: GCA_027924585.1. Taxonomy (NCBI): domain Eukaryota; kingdom Viridiplantae; phylum Streptophyta; class Pinopsida; order Pinales; family Pinaceae; genus Larix; species Larix kaempferi. The sequence continues at coordinate 8,825,537 of BSBM01000577.1, forward strand.
TTAGGAAGAGATAAAGAGAGATAGAGGCAAAGAGAGAGAGATAGATACAAGGGGGTGATATTATCTATAGGGGTTAGGAGGGGGATTGTGGAGATAAGGAGAAACATAGAGAGAGGTGGGGATTATGGATAATGGAGGAGAGATATAGAGAGAGATAGAGGGGGGATTGGTCAGTGGTAGTAGGGGAGAGACAGAGGGGGGGGCATAACATGGTTTAGGGGAGGATAAAGAGAGGGGAAGAGAGAGAGGGGGTTATTAATGGTTAGGTGGGGAAGGAGGGGAGAGAGAGAGAGGGAGGAGGCTGGAATTTGTAAGGGTGGGAGTTTGGGTGATTGTGTGTGTGTGTGTGTGTTAGAGAGAGAGAGAGCATGGGCATTTTAGGGACTAGGGGGAGAGAGAAAGGGCTAGAGGCTAGGGATAGGTGGATTAGTGGGGGGTTATGGGAGATAGAGAGAGAGAGAGAGATAAGGGGGTGATTAGGGATAGGGGGAGGGGTGGATTTGGGGGAGAGATAAAGATAGAGATCAAAAGGGTTAGGGTTTTGGGGAGTAGGGTAGTTAGAGAGAAAGGGAATATAGTGGAGGAGTCTCAGGTGTAGAGTTGGGAGAGATAGAGAGAGGGTCTTGTGCAAAGAAAGAGAGAGAGAGCATGAGAGGGGGGCAGTTAGTTTGTGGTGGGAGTAAGAGATAGAGAAATATGGGGGTAGGGAGAGAGATGGGGGGTTATTATTAGAGAGAGAGAGGTTGAGCGTTCATGGGTTTGGGGATAGAAAAACCAATGACAGTTAGGGTTAGGTTGATGAGTAGGGGAGAGAGGGGAATGCGAGAGGATATTATTAAGGGTTATAGATATAGAGAGATGTTAGAGGTAGAGAGAAATAGAGAGGTTAGAGGTAGGGAAAGAGAGAGGGGTTTTATGAGTAGAGATAGAAAGAAATGTTATATGTAGAAAGAGATAGAGAGGTTAGGGGTAGACAGAGAGAGAAATAAATTGGGGGTAGGTCTAGGATGTGAGTATTAGGGGTTTGGGGATAGGGATAATGGGATGAGGAGTGGGTGGATTGTAGGGAGAGAGAAAGAAAGATGGGGCGTTATGGGTTTGGGGAGTATGAGAGAAATTAAAGATAAGGGTTAGTATACAGGGAGAGAGAGAGAGAGATGTGGGTAGGGAGGTGGGGGTATATAGGGAGAGAGATAGTGAAGTCGCTGTTACTTCTAGCAGGTAGGGGGATTAGGTAAAACATAATTAGAGGGGGGATTCTGGAGAGATAGAGAGGGAGAGAAAGGGGGGTTGTTTAGTGATGGGACAGTAAGATATAAAGAGAGGGTTACAGGATGGGAAGGAAGTTGGAGAGGGGGTTCATAATGGTTATGATAAGTAGGGGGGAGAGAGTGATATGGAGGAGGGGGTTTAGTTGTATGGGTGGGAGTAGGGGGCTGTGTGTGTGTGTGTGTTAGAGATGAAGAGAAAAGGGGCGTGTTAGGGAGTAGAGGTAGAGAAAAAGGGTGGTGGGCGTCAAGGGTAGGTGGGTTAGTAGTAGATATAAGGAGACATAAAGACACACACACACACACACACACACACACACACAGATCCATGGGGGTGATATTAGGTGTAGGTGTTAGAAGGGGCATTGGAGAGATAAGGAGAAACATAGAGAGAGGTGCAACTTATGCATAATGGGGTAGAGATATAGGGAGAGATTGAGGGGGGTTTGTTAGTGGTTGTATGGGAGAAAGAGAGAGGGGGACATAGTAATGGTTAGGGGAGGGCAAAGAAAGTGAAAGAGATAGAGAGGGGTGTAGTAATTATTAGGTGGAGGAGGAGGGGAGAGAGGGAGGGAGGAAGGGGGTATTTGTAACGGTGGGAGTAGGGTGTGTGTGTGTGTGTGTGATAGAGAGAGAGATCATGGGAGTGTTAGGGAGTAGGGGGAGAGATAAAGGGGTAGGGTTTAGGAATAAATGGATTAGTAGGGGGTCGAGAGAGGGAGAGAGAAGGGGAGAAATTAAGGGTAGGGGGGAAAGAAAGATGTAGAGATCCCAAGGGTTAGGGATTAGGGAGAAGTAGGGTAGTTAGAAAGAATGGGTGTATATTGGAGTATGGGGTCTAGATTTGGGAGAGGTAGACAGAGGGTGTGGTGAAGAGAGAGAGAAGAAAAGGGGAGTTAGGGAGAAAGATAGTGGATAGTGTTGTAGAGAGATAGGATTGGGTGTTAAGAGGGTTTAAGGAGATAAAAATCATAGGGGGTTAGGGGTAGCTTGAGGAGTAGGGGGGAGAGGAAATGAGAGAGGATATTAGTAAGGGTTAGTGGAAGGAAGGAAGACATAGAGATAGAGAGAGAGAGAGAGAGGTTGGCGGTATAGAGGGAGGGGGAGGGGAAGACACAGAGAGGGAGGTCAGTTGTAGGGGTAGGACTAGGGTAGTAAGAGATAAGGGGGTTATATTTAAGGAGTAGGAGGTGTGGATTTGGGGGAGAGAGGGAGAGAGTCATGAACATAGAGAGAAGAGGGTGTAGAGAGAGAGAGAGGGTTTAGGGTAGACTGGGAGAGAGGGAGAGAGGGTGGTTTTTTAGTTTTTGGGGGAGATAGAAATAGGTTGGGATTGGGGTAGGTGGACAAGTATGGGGGAGAGAGAGTGAGAGAGGGGAGTTAGTAAGGGTTATGGGATAGGTGGGAGAGAGAGAGAGAGAGAAGAGGGGGTTCAGTTATATGGGTGGGAGTAGGGAGGTGAGTGTGTCTATGAGACAGAGGGAGACATAGAGACAGAGAGAGAGTTGGTGGGTGTTAGGGAGTTGGGGGAGAGAGAGGAGGGCAACTGCTAGGGGAGGATGGATTAGTAGCGGGTAGAGAGAGAGAGAGTTGATGGGGTGTTATTAGGGGTGGGTGGTAGGGAATTGAGCAAGATATATAGATAAATATCAGGAGGGTTAGGGGTTTGGGGAGGAGTGGATAGGTTAGAGAGAAGTGAGGTATAGTTTAGGAGTAAGGGGTGTGTAGTAGAGAGAGAGAGAGGGTGATGTTAGGTGTAGATGCAATAGTAGGGGAGAGAGAGAGTGAGAGAGGGTTTTACTAAGGATTTAGGGAGGAGGGGAGAAAGAGAGATAGAGGAGGGTGGTTAGTGGTATGGGTGGGAGTAGTGGGGTGTGAGTGGAGTAGTGTTACAAAGTAGGTGGAGGGAGCTGGGTAGCGATTATGGGCTGGTGGAGTTGGGGGTTGAGAGAGATATAGAGAGAGAGAAAGATGGGGGGGTGTTGATTAGGTGTAGGGGGTGGAATGGGGTTGGGGGGGAGGGGACTAGTTAGAGGGAATTGATATATAGTTTAGGAGAAGGTGGTTGGGGGTAGAGAGAGAGATAGGGAGAGGGAGATATTAGGGGCAGGGTAGAGGAGGAAAGTTTGGGAAGACAGGGCTTGTGTTTAAGGAGGGATATAAAGAGACATATAGAGGGGGAGTGGTTAGTGTTATTAGGAGAGAGAGGGAGGGAGAAGGGGGGTATTAATGGTTAGGGGAGGAAATCGAGAGAAAGAGAGAGAGGGGGGTTAGTAACGGTTAGGGGGAGGAGGTGGGAGAGAGAGAGAGAGGTAGGAGGGGAGTAGTTGTTGGGGTGTGAGTACAAGGATGAGTATCTGTGTGTAAGTTAGGGAGAAAGAAGTGTGGTTTTAGGGAGTATGTAGAGAGAGAAAGGGGTGGTGTTAGGGATAGGTGGGTTAGTAGGGGTTTGACAGAGAGAGAGAGAGGTAGGAGGGGAGTAATTGTTGGGGGTGGTGAGTACAAGAATGAGTGTCTATGTGTAAGTTAGGGAGAGAGAGGTGCAGTTTTAGGGAGTAAGTAGAGAGAGAGAGAGAGAGAGAGAGAGAGAGAGTTGAGTTTGGGGGTAATTAGGGGTAGGGGAAGGAGTAGAGTTGGGGGAGAGAAAGAGAGAGATATCAGGATTGTTAAGGGATTGGGGATCAGTATAGAGGCTAAAGTGAAGGCGGATATAGTTAAGGAGTCTAGGGTGTGGAGTTGCAAAAAAGAGAGAGGGGGTGGCTTGGTTAGTGTTGGTAGTAGGAGAGAGAGAAAGGGGGGGGGATAATGAGAGAGAGGGTGGGTGTTAGAGTGTTTGGGGAGATAGAAATCATTGGGGGTTAGGCATAGAGGAGGGAGAGAATGAGAGAGGGTGTTAGTAAGGGTTGGGGATAGAGAGAGTAGGTGGAGGAGTAGGGGAGAGAGGGAGAAAGAGAGGGTGTTAGTTAGGGTTAGGGAGGACACAGGGAGAGGGGTAGGGTAGTGGTACGGCTAGGAGTATGGGAGTGAGTGTGTGAGATAGATAAGGAGAGGATGTTTGGGTGTTAGGGGGGTTATAGGAGAGAGAAAGCAGTCCGGGGTTAGGCTTTGTTGGAGGAGTAGGGAAGAGAGAGAATGATAGAGGGTTTTAGTAAGCGTTAGTGTGAGGAGGGGAGAGAGAGAGAGAGTGAGGGGGGTTAGTCTTAGGGGTAAGGTCAAGGGGTTGAGAGAGAGTGGGTGAGGGTGGGGGGTTATGGCTAAGTCGATGAGTAGGGGTTTGAGAGAGAGAGATAGAGAGATATGGGAGGGTGATTAGTTTTAGTAGGGAGAGGGAGGTTGGGGTAGAGAAACATATAGATATTATGAGGGTTAGGGGTTTTTGGAGGAGAATGACAATTTGAGAGAAGGGAGTGAGTGAGAGAGAGAGAGAGAGGCGGGTGTTAGGGGGATATAGGAGAGAGAAAGAAGTGGGGTTTATGGTTAGAGGGAGGAGGGGGAGTGAGAGACAAAGGGGGGGTAGTGGTAGCGGTAGGAGTAGAGGTGAGAGAGAGAGAGAGGGTGGGGGCATGCTATTAGGTAGTATGGGGATAGAGAGAGGGGTGTGGGTTATGTGTAGGTGGATGTTTAGGGGGTTGTGTGTGTTTGTGTGTGTGTGTGTGAGAGAGAGAGAGAGAGAGAGAGAGATGGGGGATGATTAGGGGTGGGGGAAAGAGGAAGCTTGGGAGAGAGAAAGAGATAAATATCATGGGGGTTATGGGTTAGGATATGGAGGTTTATAGATAAGGTCCTTATGGTTAAGGAGTGGGGTGGTTTTTAGTTGCAAGAGAGTGAGAGAGAGACAAAGGGAGAGAAAGAGGGGGGCTATGAGTAGAGAGAGAGAGAGAGATGGGTTGTAGGGGTAGGTGGGTGAGAACTTGGAAGTTAGAGGTATGGAGAGAGAGGGGTAGGGATATGGAGATGCAGAGTGCGGTGTTGGGGTAGATAGAGAGAGAGAGGGAGAGAGAGAGAGAGAGAGGGATTATAGGTTTGGGGATGAGGATGGAAGTTAAAGAGAATGGGGGATTATAGAGGGAGACAAAAAGAGGGGTGCGAAAGGAGGTAGTGATAGATAGATAGATAGACATATAGAAAGAGAGATATGATGGGGAGTTGGCTATTGGTAGGGGGAGTGGAATTAAGAGAAACATAAAGAGAGCAGGGGGATTAGGGTTAAGGGGAGAGAGAGAGAGAGAGAGAGAGAGAAAGAGAGGGGATTAGTAAGAGTTAGGTAGGGGAGATCAATAAAGATGGAGAATGGAGGTTAGTGGTGCGGGTGGGAGTAGGGTTGTGTGTGGGTATTTGTGTGTGTGTGTGTGTGTGTGTGTGTGTGAGAGAGAGAGAGAGAGAGAGAGAGACATAGAGGGAGAGAGAGAGAGAGAGATAGAGGGAGAGAGAGAGAGTGGGGTGGTGGTAGGGAGTAGAGGGAGAGAGAGAGAGAGAGAAGGGTGGGGGATATGGATAGGAAGATGAGTAAGAGTTTTTTTGAGAGAGGGAGAGGGGGGTTTTGTTGAGTAGAGGCAGGGTAGAGGAAGACGGTTAGGGGAGGCAAGGCTTGTGTTTAAGGGGGGGGTATAAAGAGACCTATAGAGGGGGAGTGGTTATTGATATTATGGGAGAGATGGATGGAGAAGGGAGGTATTAATGGTTAGGGGAGCAAATTGAGAGAAAGAGAGAGAGGGGAGTTATTAAGGGTTAGGGGGAGGAGGTGGGAGAAAGAGAGAGAGAGGTAGGAGGGGAGTAGTTGTTAGGGTGTGAGTAAAAGGATGAGTGTCTGTGTGTGTGTAAGGGAGAGAGAGGTGGGGTGTTAGGGAGTAATTAGAGAGAGAAAGGGGTGGTGTTAGGGATGGATGGATTAGTAGGGGTTTGAGAGAGAGAGAGAGAGAGTGAAAGTTGAGGTTGCAGGTAATTAGGGGTAGGGGGAGGAGTTGAGTTGGGGGAGAGAAAGAGATAGATATCAGGAATGTTAGGGTATTGGGGACAAGTATGGAAGTTAAAGAGAAGGTGAATATAGTTAAGTAGTCTAGGTTGTGGAGTTGGGAGAGAGAGTGAGGGGGTGGCTTGTTTATTGTTTGGAATAGGAGAGAGAGAAAGAGGGGGATTTAGGGAGAGAGAGGGGAATAGGGGTAAAGAGAGAGAGGGTGGGTTTTAGGGAGTTTGGGGAGATAGAAATCAGTGGGGGTTAGGGATAGAGGAGGGGAGAGAATTAGAGAGGGTGTCAGTAATGGTTGGGGGAGAGAGAGAGTAGATGGACGTAAGGGAGAGAGAGATAATTAGAGAGGGTGTTATTTAGGGTTAGGTGGGAGAGAGGGAGGGGGGGTAGGGTAGTGGTAGGGGTAGGGATGGGTATGGGAGTGAGTGTGTAAGATAGATAAGGAGAGGAGGTTTAGGTGTTAGGGAGGTTATAGGAGAGAGAAACAAGTGGGGGTTAGGTGTAGTTGGAGGAGTACGAGAGAGATAGAATGATAGAGGGTTTTAGTAATGGTTAGTGTGAGGAGAGGAGAGAGATAGAGAGAGAGGAGGGGTTAGTTTTAGGGGTAATTTCATAGGGTTGAGAGAGAGAGTGGGGGGGGTGAGGTTTACGGACTAGGGGGAGAGAGGAGTGGGGGTTATGGCTAAGTGGATGAGTACGGGTTTGTGAGATAGAGAGAGAGAAAGAGAGATGGGAGGTGATTATTTATACAAGAGCGAGGGAGGTTGCGGTAGAGAAATATATAGATATCATGAGGGTTAGGGGTTTTTGGAGGAGCATGACAATTTGAGAGAAGGGGGTGAGTGAGTGAGAGACAGAGAGGTGGTTGTTATGGGGCTAGAGGAGAGAGAAGGAAGTGGGGTTTAGGGTTAGGGGGAGGAGGGGGGGGGAGAAAGAAAGAGGGCCTAGCGGTAGGGGTAGGAGTAGAGGTGAGAGAGCGAGGGTGGGGGAATTCTATTAAGTAGGGGGAGAGAGAGAGGGGTGGGGGTTATGGTTAGGTGGATTTTTAGGGGTTGTTGTGTGTGTGTGTGTGTGTGTGTGTGAGAGAGAGAGAGAGAGAGATGGGGGATGATTAGGGGTCGAGGGAGGAGGGAGGTTTGGAGAGAGAAAGAGATAAATATAATGAGGGTTAGGGGTTTGTTTATGGAGGTTAACAGACATGGCGGTTATGGTTGATGGAGTGGGGTGGTTTGTAGTGTCAAGAGAGTGAGAGAGAGACAAAGGGAGAGAGAGAAGTTGGTAGGGGGATTAAGAGAGAGGGGGGATTAGGATAGAGGGGAGGTTAGCAGTAGGTGGTGAAGGATGGGGGGTTATGGAGAGAAAGAGGGGGGTTATGAGTAGAGAGAGGGAGAGAGAGATGGGTGGTAGGGGTAGGTGCGTGATAACTAGGGATTTAGGTGTAATGGAGAGAGAGAGGGGGTAGGGATAATGGGGATGAAGAGTGGGGTGTTGGGGTAGAGAGAGAGACAGAGAAGAGAGGGATTATAGGTTTGGGTATGAGGACGGAAGTTAAAGAGAAGGGGAGGTATAGGGGGAGAGATAAAGAGGGGTGCGAAAGGAGGTAGTGATAGATAGATAGATAGATAGACATATATAAAGAGAGAGAGATGGTGGGGAGTTGGCTATTGGTAGGGGGAGGGGGATTAGGAGAAACATAAAGAGAGTAGGGGTATTAGGGTTAAGGGGGAGGAGAAAGAGAGAGAGAGAGAGAGGTAGAGATGATGGGGGTAAAGAGAGAAAGAGGGAGAGAGGGATATTTTAATGGGGTTGGGTGAGATAAAAAGTGGTGGGGGTATAGGGGTAGGTGGGAGGAGTAGGAGAGAGAGAGAGAGAGAGAGAGAGAGAGAGAGAGGAAATTATTAAGAGTTAGGGAGGGGGAAACCGAGAAAGGAGGGAGAATGGAGGTTAGTGGTGTGGGTGGGAGTAGGGTTTTTTTTCTGTGTGTGTGTGTGTGTGTGTGAGGGAGAGAGAGAGAGGGATGGTGGTAGGGAGTAGAGGGAGAGAGAGAGAGAGGGGGTGGGGATAGGGATAGGAAGAGGAGTAAGGATTTTTTGGAGAGAGGGAGAGAGGGTTTTTGTTGAGTAGAGGGAGAGAGAGAGGAGTGGGGTTAAGGGGTAGGTGGAGGATTAAGGGGTTGATTGAGAGAGAGAGAGAGAGAGAAGGGGGGTGATTAGGGGTAATGGGGGAGGAAGGGGTTCGGTGATAGAAAGAGATAGATATCATGAGGGTTAAAGGTTTTGGGAGGAGTAGAGAAGTTAGGGAGAGGGGGTGTGTACTTGAGGAATGGTTAGATGTGTAATATATATATATATAGTATATATATATACATAGAGAGAGAGAGAGACAGGGTGTTTAGTGGTAGGGGGGATGGTGATTATAAGAGATTAAGAAAAGGGGGGTAAGGTTTAGGGAGAGTAGGGGAGAGAGGATATGGATAGATAGAGAGATGGTGTCTAGTTGTAGGAAGTAGGAGAAAGAGAGATGGGAGGTGGTGTTATGGATTAGGAGGAGTGAGAGAGAGAGGGGGGTGATTAGTTGTATTTGGGAGGGTGATCAGCGGTACAGAGGACAGATGGGGATTAGGGGAGAGAAAGAGATAGAGATCATGAGGGTTAGGGGTTTTGGGAGTAGGGAAATTAGAGAGAATGGGTGTATAATTGAGAAGTTGGGTTATAGTTAAGAGTTATAGGATTTTGGTCTTAAGGTTCATAATAGTTATAGTGACTAGGAACGGGGGCTATCAAATTTAGGTGTTACATGTGTTAAAGTTTAATATTAAGGGCCATAAGGATTATAAAGGTTTAAATTGCAAGGGTTTAGGACTTATAAATGTTAAAATTAATAGGATTTATAAATGTTATGTTCTAAAAGTTAGTGGTTACAGGTTTATACAGTTAGATGATATAATGGCTAATTTTTCTAGGGTTTAGAGGGGTTATGTCTAATATGGAATTAAAGTAGATAAGGGTTTATAACATAACAATGTTATAATAAGGTATAAATATATGGTATAATTTACTAAGGAAAGATGTACTAACTCCTAGGTTGCATGAATAGAGTGTTACAAAGGGGGGTCCCTTGTTAGACCACTTTAAAAACCTTGTGTAGACATGGTCGACCCACCCAACTTGGGGCGTACTTGGAGGGATTCTTTGGGAGTTACCTCTCTCCACCTATTACTAACGTAACGGCGTCCCAGTTCCCAGTTACAACAAAGGCACATGTGTCAAGATGCCAAGTTAGGAAATTGTTTCCACGCACTTTCCCAGAATGGTCCTTTGAAAATACTCTACCCAAGACTTTCAATAGAAATCCTATGGCCAACATACCAATGTAAACACTATAATAAATATGTATACAATTTAATATCCATAAAAAACAAATATTTTCTAAAATATTATTATTGCATGAATAGAGTGTTAACAAAGAGGGGGTCCCTCGTTAGGACCACTTCAAAAACCCTGTGTATGACATGTGTCGACCACCCAACTTGGGGTGTACTGGGAGGGATTCTCTGGGAGTTACCTCCCCTCCACCCTATTACTAGTGCAAAGACGTCCAAGTTCCCAGTTACAACAAAGGCACATGTGTCAAGATGCCAAGTTAGGAAATTGTTTCCACGCAATTTCCCAAAATGGTCCTTTGAAAATACTGTACCCAAGACTTTCATTAGAAATCCTATGGCCAACATACCAAAGTAAACACTATAAAAAATATCTCTACAATTTAATATCCATAAAAAACAAATATTTTCTACAATCTTATTAATATTTTAAATACTCGAGTTAATTTTATATATAAAAGATAGATATGTTAACCATAAAAAACACATTTAAAAACAATTGAGTATCATTAAAAGAAAACATGATAACAATTGTAATCTAAGAAAATAGCATGATAACAATTATAATCCAAGAAAAGAATATAACTATTTCAATGTGGACAACAAAATAATCCATCCCCAGCCCTAGAGATAAGTTATTCGGGGCATCTTTCTCAGCTGTGTTTGTTTCGACTTACTGGCAATGAGAACTGATGCATCACATCCCTGCAAACAAACAGAAAACAAATAAAACAAAGATATACAGAATTATCAAGAGCTTGAAAGAATTTACCATATATATCCGGTAAGCTACCATGTCAGGGTTTGTCCGCTGTCCTCGAGACCCATTGCTATTTCCTCCAAACTGAGCAAATAACTGAGCAAATGAACCAAACTGCCAAATGAGTCCATACTTAGCAAGTTGGCATCACGACGACATACACAGAACCCAATCGTCGAAAGAATTACAGATAACACAGAGCGGGTGAAGTAGCCGAAAGCAATAACGTTTTGTGAAGTTCAAATGGCTAAGACGGTGGGATACTACTGACAAAATTTAAATTGTGCCGTTTGGGTTAGTGATTAGGTTTTCATCAAAAACTTAATGCAGATGTTTGGACAGTAAATTAATTTTTTGATGGTAAATTCGATTTTTCCATGATATCCGGATCCAATGGTTACATCATTGTTGTGTAAAAAATTCAAATTAAAAGTAATAGAAATGTCAGTCAAAATCGAATGGTTGATTTTGCTTTTTTTGTGTTCATCTCTTAATAACAAAACTGTCAGAGATTTTGTGTCAGGGATTTTGTTTTTATTTGTAATGATGATGCACAGATGCACCACACACATATATTCTGCACATGGATTTAGAGATGCATTAAGATAAATTATAAATCATCTTAATTTATAAATTATTTATGTATGCTATGTTAGTTATTTTGTTTTGTTTAAAATAATTTATTCATAACATTTTTGTCTATTCGGTTAATTATTTTATTTTATAAATTTTCACTAAATAGGTTTACAAATAAATAATTATAATAATATCTAAAAAATTATTTTTCTTTTAATAATATTAATAATATTTTTTTTAAACTATATTTTTAATTGTGAAATCTACATTATATATGTTTATCTTAATTGTTTTTTATGCCTAGAGACATCACACTTTTCATGTGGCCTATATGTTTGCTAGAAAGTGTCCCTTTGATGCAACTAGTTAGAGTTCATTCTTATTTTGGAAAGTTTAAATTTTCCTTTTAAAGTGAGTATAGTGTAAATATACTTTTGATATTTTAAGACAGACTTAATGGAATACTATGACTCTCTTATTCTTTATTTATTTATTGTGTGGCAATTTCTCCTTAAATTTAGTTGTGATAGTTCTTTTAATGGTACATATATTCTATAAATTTGCGGAGCCCCTCTTCCAATGATTTACCCAACAATCAACATACTCATATAAAATTTTACTAGATATAGAGTAATTCTAGGAATGCTCTTCTCTTTCATGCTAAGTATATTATGATTGTGCATAATACGTAATCAAAATAAAGTTTCATAAAAAAAGAACTCAAAATGCATTCACATATGTATTATAGATTAGTATTGTTCATTATAAGCATTGATGGCAAAACATCATTACCAAAATGTGTTATTTTATCTCCATGGAGTTTATTTATAATTGGATTATCATATTTGTAGTCATGTAATGTATTTTCATGAAGAGATCACATGAGTAATGAGATAAACATTGAGAATGGTTTTTTTCAAATGTCTATTTTTATATCTTCTTAGGATAAAATAGGTTTGAAGGGAAAAAGGTAATGGTAGAAAAAAAAGCGGGTTGATTACTCTTATGATCCACAATATGAGTCCCTAGGCTGCATTTTCCTAACCTTAGTTGAAATAGTGGGTGGGTGCATGGATGGGTTGCACGGTGTGGTTGGATAAGCATGGAGGGAGCTATATGGACAACGGTATGATAGAAGACATCAAAGGAAGAAAAATATTTAGAGGAGAAGATATCCAAATAAGAAATCAATTTAGTGCATAGATTGTACATGTGACATTAGTTGTAGAAGAGATACAAGGTGCATTGTATAGAAGCATGACATCTCAAATACACATGGATATGAGATAAACAAATCAATGTTTCAAATCATCTCTAGTATTCACATCTATAGAACAAATAAAGTTTGAATAAATCATAAATCAAGTGAAACCCTCTAACTATGCCTATGCAAGTAAAAAGAGTTGCGTAGGTACGGAAAAATTAGTAAAATAAATTAAAATCTAATCATAGAAAGAAGCAAACGATGAAACCAAGAACACAAATGATGGTGAAATAAAAAGAACATATGAATCAAACCCTGGTTCGAATATGAATTTGAAATATGGAAGAGATATGGAGGGATTCAATCCATCTAGAGGAATGAGAGGAATTGGGAGTACATATACCGTTACAAATCATGATTCTTAAACTATATTTTGATCATCCTAAAAGAAAATAAAATTTCTAGGATGATCCACATGTTGTTAAATAACTTTTTAATATAAGGCTTTTGGGCCCATTTTGCAAAATAAAGGTCTAAAAGGGTACCTCCTTAGGCATGAAAAAAAAAAACTATATATAATTCACACTCTAAAATGTTCAAGAATACTTCTCAATCCAATACTCATAGAAGCTAGATGAACAGATAGAAGATTGGGAAGACAACTCAAAGGACATGCACCTTACTCTAAACCAAACGATGAACATTAGGATAAAAAAGAGGGTAAATGTGATTACAATCATAAGAAAATATGTGAATTGAATTGGAATTAGGGATTGCACAACTACAAATTATTTATAAATGACATTTATTGGGCAATTTTTAGGTTCAAAAAATTGTAAGAAAACACTTCAAATTTGCATGAGAAAACAATGGATGTCACTATTATCATATTAACCAAAGTTTTTGTGATGTCAATGGGATTTATCTCATTTTATTTTTAAATCGAGGGATGAAAAAGATCAATTTGGTGTGGGTATATGATTATTGGAAGATAGAGATGTCAATGCTCACTATTATTAATCTAGGTGTGATCTACTCTAGGTCATAGAAAACATATCCTCTATATGGGTCAAAATCCCATGTACATGAAATTGGAACTTTGGGCAAAAGAAATCATCAAATACATGGGAAATCATATAGGAAGATATGTAACACTAGATGATAAGACAACCACATAATGTTGTAATACCCCCATTTTGACCCTTGGGATATATTGGCTTTTAATGTCAATGTTGTATACATGTGATATATTTTTTCCTAACGTGGAGCTCAAGGCCAAGGCCCCGCTAGTAGATGGTCATATTTTATTTAAAAAGGAAAGTATTTGATATTATGATATCCATGTGATATTAAGCCATGTAACATTGTAAAATGATGTACTATATTAATATTGCAATAAAATACCAAAAACTGGCTATGGAAGGAAGCAACTAATAAGAGGGGGCCATGTGTATTCCACTAGGGAGTGGTAAGGGGGTTGTGGGGTTAAACCATATGTTTCCAAATGTCATATTGAGAACCCATTTGACTTTATTTGATGACATTTCATTATGTTGTAAGGAAGTGGTTGAAGAAATCATTCCATGGCTTCAATGGAGCATGGGAATCCCAAAAATTCGTATGGCATGTATGGGCTTTGTTTTCCTTGACCCACAAGTCACTCTACCTCATGGGAATTCTCTATTCCTCATTCCCATTCCATGGTGGAACATGGGTGGGGGTATAGGGATAGGTGGACGAGTAGGGCGGGGGGAGAGAGAGAGAGAGAGAGAGAAAGAGATGGGATTAGTAAGAGTTAGGTAGGGGAGATTGATAAAGATGGAGAATGGAGGTTAGTGGTGTGGGTGGGGAATAGGGTTGTGTGTGGGTATTTGTGTGTGTGTGTGTGTGTGTGTGAGAGAGAGAGAGAGAGAGAGAGAGAGGGGAGAGAGAGAGAGTGGGGTGGTGGTAGGAGTAGAGGGAGAGAGAGAGAGAGAGGAGGGGTGGGGGATAGGGATAGGAAGATGAGTAAGGGTTTTTTGAGAGAGGGAGAGGGGGGCTTTGTTGAGTAGAGGCAGGGTAGAGGAAGATGGTTAGGGGAGGCAAGGATTGTGTTCAAGGGGGGGGATATAAAGAGACCGATAGAGGGGGAGTGGTTATTGGTATTATGGGAGAGATGGATGGAGAAGGGGTATTGATGGTTAGGGGAGGAAATTGAGAGAAAGAGAGAGAGGGGAGTTATTAAGGGTTAGGGAAGGAGGTGGGAGAAAGAGAGAGAGAGGTAGGAGGGGAGTAGTTGTTAGGGTGTGAGTAAAAGGATGAGTGTCTGTGTGTGTGTAAGGGAGAGAGATGTGGGGGTGTTAGGGAGTAAGTAGAGAGAGAAAGTAGTGGTGTTAGGGATGGGGCGGATTAGTAGGGGTTTGAGAGAGAGAGAGAGTGTGTGAAAGTTGAGGTTGCAGGTAATTAGGGGTAGGGGGAGGGGTTGAGCTGGGGGAGAGAAAGAGATAGATATCAGGAGTGTTAGGGTATTGGGGACAAGTATGGAAGTTAAAGAGAAGGTGGGTATAGTTAAGTCGTCTAGGGTGTGGAGTTGGGAGAGAGAGAGAGGGGGTGGCTTGGTTAGTGTTTGGAGTAGGAGAGAGAGAAAGAAGGGGGAGTTAGGGAGAGAGAGGGGGATAGGGGTAGAGAGAGAGAGGGTGGGTTTTAGGGAGTTTGGGGAGATAGAAATCAGTGGGGGTTAGGGATAGAGGAGGGAGAGAATTAGAGAGGGTGTTAGTAATGGTTGGGGGAGAGAGGAGAGTAGATGGAGGAGTAAGGGAGAGAGAGATAATTAGAGAGGGTGTTAGTTAGGATTAGGGGGGGAGAGAGGGAGGGGGTTAGGGTAGTGGTAGGGGGTAGGAGTATGGGAGTGAGTGTGTAAGATAGATAAGGAGAGGAGGTTTAGGTGTTAGGGAGGTTATAGGAGAGAGAAAGCAGTGGGGGTTAGGTGTAGTTGGAGGAGTAGGGGAGAGATAGAATGATAGAGGGTTTTAGTAATGGTTAGTGTGAGCAGAGGAGAGAGATAGAGAGAGAGGGGGGGTTAGTTTTAGGGGTAATTTCATAGGGTTGAGAGAGAGAGTGGGGGGGTGAGGTTTACAGACTAGTGGGAGAGAGGAGTGGGGGTTATGGCTAGGTGGATGAGTACAGGTTTGAGAGAGAGAGAGAGAGAGAGAGAGAGAGAGAGATCGGAGGTGATTATTTATACGAGGGTGAGGGAGGTTGGGGTAGAGAAATATATAGATATGATGAGGGTTAGGGGTTTTTGGAGGAGCATGACAATTTGAGAGAAGGGGGGTGAGTGAGTGAGAGACAGAGAGGTGGTTGTTATGGGGCTAGAGGTGAGAGAGCGAGGGTGGGGGAATTCTATTAAGTAGGGGGGAGAGAAAGAGGGGTGGGGGTTATGGTTAGGTGGATTTTTAGTGGGTTGTGTGTGTGTGTGTGTGTGTGTGTGAGAGAGAGAGAGAGAGAGATGGGGGGATGATTAGGGGTGTAGGGAGGAGGGAGGTTGGGAGAGAGAAAGAGATAAATATAATGAGGGTTAGGGGTTTTTTTATGGAGGTTAACAGAGATGGCGGTTATGGTTGAGGAGTGGGATGGTTTGTAATGGTGGGAGAGTGAGAGAGAGACAAAGGGAGAGAGAGAAGTGGTAGGGGGATTAAGAGAGAGGGGGATTAGGACAGAGGGGAGGTTAGCGGTAGGTGGTGAAGGATGGGGGTTATGGAGAGAAAGAGGGGGGTTATGAGTAGAGAGAGGGAGAGAGAGATGGGTGGTAGGGTTAGGTGGGTGAGAACTAGGGAGTTAGGTGTAATGGGAGAGAGAGAGGGGTAGGGATATGGGGATGAAGAGTGGGGTGTTGGGGTAGAGAGAGAGACGAAGAGAGAGGGATTATAGGTTTGGGTATGAGGACGAAAGTTAAAGAGAAGGGGGGGTATAGGGGGAGAGATAAAGAGGGGTGCAAAAGGAGGTAGTGATAGATAGATAGATAGATAGATAGACATATATAAAGAGAGAGAGAGATGGTGGGGAGTTGGCTACTGGTAGGGGGAGGGGGATTAGGAGAAACATAAAGAGAGTAGGGGTATTAGGGTTAAGGGGGAGGAGAAAGAGAGAGAGAGAGAGCGAGAGAGAGGTAGAGATGATGGGGGTAAAGAGAGAAAGAGGGAGAGAGGGATATTTTAATGGGGTTGGGTGAGATAAAAAGGGGTGGGGTATAGGGCTAGGTGGAGGAGTAGAGAGAGAGAGAGAGAGAGAGAGAGAGAGAGAGAGGGAATTATTAACAGTCAGGGAGGGGAGACCGAGAAAGAGGGAGAATGGAGGTTAGTGGTGTGGGTGGGAGTAGGGTTTTTTTTTTTTTTGTGTGTGTGTGAGAGAGAGAGAGAGAGGGGTGGTGGTAGGGAGTAGAGGGAGAGAGAGAGAGAGGGGTGGGGATAGGGATATGAAGAGGAGTAAGGGTTTTTTGGAGAGAGGGAGAGAGGGTTTTTGTTGAGTAGAGAGAGAGAGAGAGGAGTGGGGTGAAGGGGTAGGTGTAGGATTAGGGGGTTGATTGAGAGAGAGAGAGAGAGAGAGAGAGAGAGAGATAGAGAAGGGGGGTAATTAGGGGTAATGGGGAGGAAGGGGTTCGGTGATAGAAAGAGATAGAGATCGTGAGGGTTAAAGGTTTTGGGAGGAGTAGGGAAGTTAGGGAGAGGGGGTGTGTACTTGAGGAATGGTTAGATGTGTAGTATATATATATATATATATATATATATATATATATATATATAGATAGATAGATAGATAGATAGAGAGAGAGAGAGAGAGAGAGAGAGAGAGAGAGAGAGATGAGAGGTGGTGTTATGGATTAGGAGGAGAGAGAGAGAGGGGGGTGATTAGCGGTAGGGAGGACGGATGGGGATTAGGGGAGAGAAAGAGATAGAGATCATGAGGGTTAGGGGTTTGGGGAGTAGGGAAATTAGAGAGAATGGGTGTATAATTGAGAAGTTGGGTTATAGTTAAGAGTTATAGGGTTTTGGTTTTAAGGTTCATAATACTTATAGTGACTAGGAACGGGGCTATCCAATTTAGGTGTTACATGTGTTAAGGTTTAATATTAAGGGCCATAAGGATTATAAAGGTTTAAATTGCAAGGGTTTAGGACTTATAAATGTTAAAATTAATAGGATTTATAAATGTTATGTTCTAAAAGTTAGTGGTTACAGGTTATACCAGTTAGATTATATAATGGCTAAATTTTCTAGGGTTTAGAGGGGTTATGTCTAATAGGAATTAAAGTAGATAAGGGTTATAACATAAAAATGTTATAATAAGGTATAAATATATGGTATAATTACTAAGGAAAGATGTGCTAACTCCTAGGTTGCATGAATAGAGTGTTAACAAAGGGGGGGTCCCTTGTTAGACCACTTTACAAACCTTGTGTAGACATGGTCGACCACCCAACTTGGGGCGTACTTTGAGGGATTCTTTGGGATTTCCCTCTCTCCACCTATTACTAGCGTAACGAAGTCCGAGTTCCCAGTTACAACAAAGGCACATGTGTCAAGATGCCAAGTTAGGAAATTGTTTCCATGCAATTTCCCAAAATGGTCCTTTGAAAGTACTCTACCCAAGACTTTCAGTAGAAATCCTATGGCCAACATACCAATGTAAACACTATAATAAATATGTATACAATTTAATATCCATAAAAAACAAATATTTTCTACAATATTATTATTGCATGAATAGAGTGTTAACAAAGGGGGGGTCCCTAGTTAGACCACTTTAAAAACCTTGTGTAGACATGGTCGAACACCCAACTTGGGGTGTACTGGGAGGGCTTCTCTGGGAGTTACCTCCCTCCACCTATTACTAGTGCAACGACGTCCTAGTTCCCAGTTACAAGAAAGGCACATGTGTCAAGATGCCAAGTTAGGAAATTGTTTCCACGCAATTTCCCAAAATGGTCCTTTGAAAATACTCTACCCAAGACTTTCAATAGAAATCTTATGGCCAACATACCAAAGTAAACACTATAAGAAATATGTATACAATTTAATATCCATAAAAAACAAATATTTTCTACAATCTTATTAATATTTAAATACTCCAGTTAATTTTATATATAAAAGATAGATATGTTAACCATAAAAAACACATTTAAAAACACTTGAGTATCATTAAAAGAAAACATGATAACAATTGTAATCTAAGAAAATAGCATGATAACAATTATAATCCAAGAAAAGAGTAAACTATTTCAACGTGGACAACAAAATAATGAGTATCCTATCAACAAAATAATGAGTATCCTATCAAAGAATCCAATATATATAAAATCAATTTCAATGAAACAATTACTAATATTTTGCAAACTTAATGAAAAAATTCAATATACTATCATATCATAAAATATGCATAAAACCGATTTCAATCAAATTTAATCACCTATATTTTGCAAACTGAATTACTAACACTAATTTTAAACAAATTTCTTTACTAATATAAAGCAAACCCAATTAATAACCTCTTGAAAATTGGTTAAGTTATTTCTAATCATACTTTCTAATAACCAAAAACTTTACACCTCATAAAATTTTATAAACTGAAACAATATGAAAAATGAAATGGTCATTTTTAAATTGAAAGTAAAAAATTATAAAATTTTACAATATAATAGAATTACTATTTTAGGACTATTATATTATAATTAAAAGAATTTAAAAACAACTTAGAAAAATAATCATTATTTTAACGGATTCAGAGTTAGTCCCTAATTGTAATTTTGATTATTGTAATTTTGATTAGAGCGAAAATGGATTAAGGAAGAAAGGGGACATGCTTTAAAAAAATAACCGAATAACGTGTACATACCACAATATTTAAATAATAGCAGAATAACGGAATAACACTAATGAAGCATGGATACGGGGTCTACATGGAGTGAAAGAATTTGGGTTCTACAACGAGTGAATGGAAAAGGTGATTGCCAAGATCAAATGCTTGAACATTTATCCTCAGGAAGCAAAAAAAACTTTAATTATTTTCCAACTATGGCTGGTACGTCTATAGTTGCAGGCTGGTAAATAGACCCTTCCCATTAGAGTTGCAGGCTGGTAAATAAAATAAAAATATAACACGAGGAAGGCTATGAGCAACTAAATCATTACATTATCAATACATACACTAAATGTAGAAAACGATTATAGCTCAGTGGAGGCTGACCTCACATCACCAATGCAAAGAGTATATATATAATTAATACAACCGAAATCAAAACTGGCTGAGATCGCATCGCTACAGCAATCAACTGGGTTAAGATCATTGTCCTTAAATTAACGTAATCACATTAACCCAGATCATCTTCTTCACTACTAAACTAAAAGAAGATAAAAATAAACTTCTTTACTACTAAACTAAAAGAAGATAAAAATAAAATCAATTTTACTATTAAACTAAAACGAGATAAAAATAAAATCAATTTTAAGAGTGAACATTTAAAATTTGTTAGAGTGGCAAGGACTAACCTTACAGCGAAGGGTTTGGAGTTTGGACAAGACTATATAAAAACAAAATTAATTTAGGAAATTTAGTTAACTCGTAGGACTTTTTGAACACTTGACACTTCAGTAAATTGGTTTGGAGTCAATTAATATAACAACTATAAGTTAATCAATAGAGAAAATCGAAGAATACAAAATAACATGGTACTCTTTATATTGGAAGAATACAAGATATTCTTATAATATTGTAAATATTGGTTTTACCATAAACCTTTAAAACAAAAAAACACAATTATAAAATTATTTATATATCTTTTATTTAAGTCAGTTTGGTTAGACTAAACATGCTTGCTATGCCATTGTAATAATGGTCAAGTTATAATCAACTGTCATAGTGGAGTTATAACAAATGTCCATATTAAAGTGCTCAAGGAAAGCTAAGAGCAAGTAACACCAACTTAAAAGATATAAAAGAAGAATTTTGATAATCATAAACTAGATATGTACAATCTGTTCATATGACTTTAAAATTAAAATATTATTTTCTTAAATTATTTGTTAGTGTCAACATAAAAATTATGGCATTTGTGCTGGAAACAGTTTCATTTTAAGTAGATAATAATGATAGATTTTTCATAAAAATAATTTTTTTATTAATTATTACACTTATTAAATTTTATAATATGGATAGCATAGGATAATAAATGCAATCCTGATTATAGTAATTATATGTGCTTTATATTAACTTAGAAGATGTCAATTAACCAAAAGAGAAAATTTAGATTGGGAATCAAGAGGGATGTCTTAACATTAGATTTACAAGAAGGGAATTATGGATAAACTAAATTAATCATCAAATGCTAGACTACATTAAGTAAAAGTTTCAAGATGAGAAGGAAGGAAAGCTAAGAGTTATTACTGGATAGAAGAGACGAAAATTGTGAAACACTCTTTTCTGAAGTTAATTGTTTATGTCAACATAGAAATAATATTTGTGTTGGGAGCACCCTCACCATAAGTAGATATGAGACATAGAAGTTATCTAAAAAGCATATATTATTAATTGAATTTTTTTAGCACATTATTAATAGTTTTAGTTTAGGAGTTTAAAAGAAAATTAAGAAAATAAAAATGAGAGAGAAATAAATTAGTGATGAAAAGTTAAAAGGAATTGATAATAATTAATTGAAGAGTAATATAATAAATGTATTCAGTAAGAAGATGCTTTAAGTAATAATATTGAAAAAAAATTGAAATGAGTAACATTTAATGACCTGTGACAAGCTATATAATTTATGGAAGAAAATTTGCTTGTTACTTGCTACACTATTTAAATAGTTCCTAGGTAATAATTGCATAACTATAGCTTTTATTTGACTAGTTTTCTCTATGACTAACCACAACTAAAGTTTGTTGTAAACTCAAATTACCACTTCATGAAAATGGGGATATTGAAATTATGAGAGGAAATTTGGCCATCTACATCAAAGGGTTCCAATTACATATGTAAATACAAACTCAATGAATATGTTGTGAAGAAGTCCTAATCATTGTATATAAATCATTAATAAAAGTGGATGAAAGGAATTTGTTACTAATTTGACTACCAACCTGTTAGACAATCAAAAATTAATATTTTTAATAATAATATATTAAATTTAATCAAATTTTATAATTTTTATAATTGTTGTATTAACATTTTAAAATTTATAGATTAAAAAAATATACCAAATAGTAACATATTCATTAAATATAATGAATTAACTAATCATAATCAACTGTTGTATCCTACAAAGATACTCTACACGTATAACTCCATAACTAAATTTACAAATAAATCACAATCAAATGCTATATCCTACAAAAATGTTTAAGAGTTTGTGACTAGTTTTACCAAGTCCTATGTTATGAATCAATTTAGAATCGAAACTGAAGATTACTTCCGACTTGTAAATTGATCGCTTATGTTATGAATCAATTTAGAATCGAAACTGAAGATTACTTCCGACTTGTAAATTGATCGCTTAATTATGGGAGATTCTGCAATTGAGTTACCTACTAAAATTTTAATTATTATTTTCGAAATTAATTTCTTTTCTAAAACTAAGCATAAACTGGACTCACTGAGTGACCCGAGTCAGCATTGGGACTCCAGCTAAGCTCACAATACACAACTATATTCATCGATAAGAACTTATGCCATTGGTAAGAATAACCGTCATTCACATATCCTCATATAAGAATGATTATTTTTTACGTTTTTGAAACAATTTAATAATAATATATGTTTTTTTAAACATATTTTTTAATTTTAAAAATATTAAATAAGAATGAAATCAAACATCATATAAAACAATAATAATTTTTAAATATATTATATTTTATTTAATATAATTATTATTTAAAAAATATTTTCTTATACTTAAAAATCCTTATTATTATGTATAAGTATTATAAGTATGCATGATTACAACCATGACTGTGGATTTGGAAGTATTATATGAATTATATTCATTAAATTAAATATTCAAGTTGGTTAAAAGATTATTTTTTGAATTTTAAAATTTTTACAATATATTTTATTTTTTATTTTTTTATTCAAAACATTTATTTTTTAATTTTCTCCTTTCTTAATTTTAAAACTTTTTTTTTTTTAAATTCTTTTCATTAAACCTCAACTTTCTTTATTATAAGGACTTTATATATCACCATAACAGTATTATCAATAATATGATAATAGTAAAAATATAATAAAAAAAAATAAAAAAAATATAATTAAAAACAAACCATCCTAGTAAACAAATTTTATAAAAAAACATAATAATAAAAAATCATAATAAGTTTTAGTGTTGAGGTTTCATTCAATATGTGTAGTCAAAACCCTAATAGTTAATTAAACATAATAACAAGGGTCGGTGGAACCTGGCACTCATTGCTGAAGCAATATAATAAATAATATAACACTTAATATAATATATAATATAATACCTAGATGACAACTGGTAGATCAGAAAATACTGAAACCAGTGAGATGTGAAGCTTCGAGAGAGAAGGGAAGATCTAAAACCATTATCCACTGACGATAATAAATAATAGGCAAAGGTTTAAGATCTGTAAACTCATAGAATCTTGTTTTGAACAAACTATTAAACCAACCCTAACCGTTTAACAAATTTTAAAACGACATAAAAATAAAATCAATTTGATTTCAACTTACTTTACTTATGTTTTCGGACAAGCTGAGAAAAAATAAAAAACTTAATTTACTCATAAAGAAAATCCGATGAATACTTAAAAAGAAATCTCCCTAAGAGATCTCCCTAAGGTGGTTTCGCATCAGTTAACCCATAGAGAAAATCCCATGAATACTTAAAAGAAATTCTTACATACCATGCATTTGGGTGTACAGGCGATCCAGCTATGAAAGGGAAATTGTACCTGTTTGCAAGCGATCCAGCTATTATCGATTTTCTTGCTCAAATATCTCAGCTGCTGCTACTTCAGTGCCTTCATAATTGCTTTAGTTCTGTGATTAAAAATTAACACCACTGATTCAGAAGCTAGAAATCTAATTTCAATAAACGGATTTGTAGCCACAAAAAAATCAGCTCATGGTGATTCAAACTCTTTCACTAATGAAACAATTTACTGCATTCATAAGGCGAATGTGTACCGGTACAAATTCTCTTCAAAACACAGAAATTACGAACACAGATACAAATTCTCTTCAAAACACAGAAATTACGAACACAGATACAAATTCTCTTCAAAACACAGAAATTACGAACACAGAAACACCCTATATTCTAGTTCCTTTGATATAAATCACAAGCATCTGTTAATTACAGAAATAAAGAAATAATCACCAGATATTAACAGCTTAGTTCCTTTGATATAAATCACAACTTTATCATCAGCATCCACCTGGGTAACCTTTTTCTTAGTTCCTTTGATATAAATCACAAGCATCTGTTAATTTACAGAAATAAGGAAATAATCACCAGATATTAATAGCACTAGCAAGAAATAAAGAAATAATCACCAAATATTAACAGCACTAGCAAGAAATCACAAAGTGAAGGAAACGAATTTATAACAGTAGCATTTATTAGAAAGCAAGAAAGGAAGGTCCAAGTTAAATGCCCTTTCTGGCTTTCTCTTCACTGCCATCAGCTCGTGGTCCAGGTTCCTTACTCTGAAATCAGGTTCATTTTCTTCTGCATCAACTCTTTTCTATTTCCCTGCTCGAATATCTCAATCACTGCTACTTCGGCCCTCAATTGTCTAAGCCATGAACAACAAAGTGCCAACAAAAATCAAGTCAGACTGAATGCAGAAGAAAAAATTACAATAAGATCTATTTACTGCTTATAACAAAATAACCAGGCATATACTGCTTATAACAAAATTACAATCAAGAACGATCCGACCAACATGGAAATCTTAACATGGGAACTCCTGCCTGCCAAAATAACACAACTAAATCTATCCCACATTTATTTATAAAACTTGAATATGTATTCACTATAATGCTTATTCATTCATTCTATGTACAGCTTAGTAAGCCTAACAGTTAATAACCTATGTTTTATTAGTTAAGAACAGATGTTTCATTTTATGAAGTCATAAATTCATTTTCTTCTTCATTATTAAATAAACTTATACTAAATACATATTTAAGGTCACAAATAAATAAGAAAAACCACAGCAAGTTACATATTGAACACGGAACCTAAATAAACAACGCACCAGCCCAATAACAACTCTGGTAGCCAACAGACGGCCTCCATAGCCAACTTTGCCTTGGCAACGGTATCAAATCCATCCCCGGCCAGAGATAAGTTATCCGGGGCATCTTTCTCAGCTGTGTTGTTTCCACTACTGGCAATGAGAACTGATGCATCACATCCCTGCAAACAAACAGAAAACAAATAAAACAAAGATATACAGAATTATCAAGAGCTTGAAAGAATTTACCATATATATCCGGTAAGCTACCATGACAGGGTCTGTCCGCTGTCCTCGAGACCCGTCGCTATTTCGTCCAACTGAGCAAATGAACCAAACTGCCAAATGAGTCATACTTAGCAAGTTGGCATCACGACGACATACAGAGAACCCAATCGTCGAAAGAATTACAGATAACACAGAGCGGGTGAAGTAGCCGAAAGCAATAACGTTTTGTGAAGTTCAAATGGCTAAGACGGTGGATACTACTGACGAAATTTAAATTGTGCCGTTGGGTTACGATTAGGTTTTCATCAAAACTTAACGCAGATTTTGGACAGTAAATTAATTTTTTGATGGTAAATTCGATTTTTCCATGATATCCGGATCCAACGGTTACATCATTGTTGTGTAAAAATTTCAAATTAAAAGTAATAGAAATGTCAGTCAAAATCGAATGGTTGATTTTGTTTTTTTTTGTGTTCATCTCTTAATAACAAAACTGTCAGAGATTTTGTGTCAGGGATTTTGTTTTTATTTGTAATGATATGCACCGCAGCACCACACACATATATTCTGCACATGGATTCAGTTGCACATGGATTCAGAGATGCATTAAGATAAATTATAAATTATCTTAATTTATAAATTATTTATGTATGCTATGTTAGTTATTTTGTTTTCTTTTAAAATAATTTATTCATAACATTTTTGTCTATTCGGTTGATTATTTTATTTTATAAATTTTCACTAAATAGGTTTACAAATAAATAACTATAATAATATCTAAAAAATTATCTTTCTTTTAATAATATTAATTATATTTTTTTTAAACTATATTTTAATATTTTTAATTGTGAAATCTACATTATATATGTTTATCTTAATTGTTTTTTTTATGCCTAGAGACCTCACACTTTTCATGTGGCCCATATGTTTGCTAGAAAGTGTCCCTTTGATGCAACTAGTTAGAGTTCATTCTTATTTTGGTAAGTTTAAATTTTCCTTTTAAACTGAGTATAGTGTAAATATACTTTTGATATTTTAACACGGACTTAATGGAATACTATGACTCTCTTATTCTTTATTTCTTTTGATATTTTAACACGGACTTAATGGAATACTATGACTCTCTTATTCTTTATTTATTTATTGTGTGGCAATTTCTCCTTAAATTTAGTTGTGATAGTTCTTTTAATGGTACATATATTCTATAAATTTGTGGAACCCCTCTTCCAATGATTTACCCAACAATCAACATACTCATATAAAATTTTACTAGATATAGAGTAATTCTAGGAATGCTCTTCTCCTTCATGCTAAGTATCTTATGATTGTGCATAATACGTAATCAAAGTAAAGTTTCATAAAAAAAACAACTCAAAATGCATTCACATATGTATTATAGATTAGTATTGTTCATTATAAGCATTGATGGCAAAACATCATTACCAAAATGTGTTATTTTATCTCCATGGAGTTTATTTATAATTGGATTATCATATTTGTAGACATGTAATGTATTTTCATGAAGAGATCACATGAGTAATGAGATAAACATTGAGAATGGTTTTTTTCAAATGTCTATTTTTATATCTTCCTAGGATAAAATAGGTTTGAAGGGAAAAAGGTAACGGTAGAAAAAAAAGCGGGTTGATTACTCTTATGATCCACAATATGAGTCCCTAGGCTCCATTTTCCTAGCCTTAGTTGAAATAGTGGGTGCATGGATGGGTTACATGGTGTGGTTGGATAAGCAAGGAGGGAGCTATATGGACAACGGTATGATAGAAGACATCAAAGGAAGAAAAATATTTAGAGGAGAAGATATCCAAATAAGAAATCAATTTAGTGCACAGATTGCACATGTGACATTAGTTGTAGAAGAGATCCAAGGTGCATTGTATAGAACCATGACATCTCAAATACGCATGGATATGAGATAAACAAATCAATGTTTCAAATCATCTCTAGTATTCACATGTATAGAACAAATAAATTTTGAATAAATCATAAATCAAGTGAAACCCTCTAACTATGCCTATGCAAGTAAAAAGAGTTGCGTAGGTACGGAAAAATTACTAAAATAAATTAAAATCTAATCATAGAAAGAAGCAAAAGAGGAAACCAAGAACACAAATGATGGTGAAATAAGAAGAACATATGAATCAAACCCTAGTTCGAATATGAATTTGAAATATGGAAGAGATATGGAGGGATTCAATCCATCTAGAGGAATGAGAGGAATTGGGACTACATATACCATTACAGATCATGATTCTTAAACTATATTTTGATCATCCTAAAAGAAAAGAAAATTTCTAGGATGATCCACATGTTGTTAAATAATTTTTTAATATAAGGCTTTTGGGCCCATTTTGCAAAATAAAGGTCTAAAAAGATACCTCCTTAGGCATGTAAAGAAGATACTATATATAATTCACACTCTAAAATGTTCAAGAATACTTCTCAATCGAATACTCATAGAAGCTAGATGAACAAATAGAAGATTGGGAAGACAACTCAAAGGACATGCACCTTACTCTAAACCAAACGATGAACATTAGGATAACAAAGAGGGTAAATGTGATTAGAATCCTAAGAAAATATGTGAATTGAATTGGAATTAGGGATTGCACGACTACAAATTATTTATAAATGAAATTTATTGGGCAATTTTTAGGTTCAAAAAATTGTAAGAAAACACTTCAAATTTGCATGAGAAAACAATGGATGTCACTATTATCATATTAACCGAAGTTTTTGTGATGTCAATGGGATTTATCTCATTTTATTTTTAAATCGAGGGATGAAAAAGATCAATTCAGTGTGGGTATATGATTATTGGAAGATACAGATGTCAATGTTCACTATTATTAAACTAGGTGTGATCTACTCTAGGTCATAGAAAACATATCCTCTATATGGGTCAAAATCCCATGTACATGAAATTGGAACTTTGGGCAAAAGAAATCATCAAATACATGGGAAATCATATAGGAATATATGTAACACTAGATGATAAGACAACCACATAATGTTGTAATACCCCCATTTTGACCCTTGGGATATATTGGCTTTTAATGTAAATGTTGTATACACGCGATATATTTTTTCCTAATGTGGAGCTCAAGGCCAAGGCCCCACTAGTGGATGCTCATATTTTATTTAAAAAGGAAAGTATTTGATATTATGATATCCATGTGATATTAAGCCATGTAACATTGTAAAATGATGTACTATATTAATATTGCAATAAAATACCAAAAACTGGATATGGAAGGAAGCAACTAATAAGAGCGGGCCATGTGTATTCCACTAGGGAGTGGTAAGGGGGTTGTGGGGTTAAACCATATGTTTCCAAATGTCATATTGAGAACCCATTTGACTTTCTTTGATGACATTTCATTATGTTGTAAGGAAGTGGTTGAAGAAATCATTCCATGGCTTCAATGGAGCATGGGAATCCCAAAAATTCGTATGGCAGGTATGGGCTCTATTTTCCTTGACCCACAAGTCACTCTACCTCATGGGAATTCTCTATTCCTCATTCCCATTCCATGGTGGAACATCCAAGCATTAGTTTTCATCCATTACACATGCCCAGTAGTGAGAAAAACCAAACATCACAACTCTGAATTTAACCACGTTTTGAAGTGCCAAAAATGCCCATAAAATTGTGTGGACAGTGAAATCCAATGGGAGATCCATATACCTAAACCTTGGAGCAAATTTGAGAGTGTTAGATAACTTGAAATCCATAGGAAAACCCAGATTTGATAGCCCAAAAATCCAATTACGGGACATAGTCATTTGGCCATAGAATTGAGAAAATCCAAGCATGAATAACGGCGCAGAAGAAAGAACAAAGGTTGGGATTGCATGATAAACCCACTGAAGGATAGAATATCAAGTATTTAGCAGCTTGGACCTTTCTATGCCCACCCTGAAGAGCACTGGAGGGAAGGGACGCCTAAGGGACTGTGCAACAGAGAAGGGTACCTTCCTTGTGTTGGGTGTGGTAGCTATTGTGGGTGCCAAGGTTGTTTGAGTTTATCTCGAGATTCTTGTAGCTCTGTGGTTGATCTCACTGGATTAGCATCTTCCTCCCTCTCTCTTGCATGCTTGATAAACCCAACTGTGTGTTGGCTAAGCATGACTGCTTGTGTGAAACCATGGCTGTGAGTGAGCATGTTTAGTTCCTCAATGGATACACATCCCAACTTGGGGGTGGCATCTCAGCTAGAAGAATGGACAGAGACCTATGGTTGGGTGGAACATTGCTCTCACATAGCGAGTTTCTTAGACAGTTTCATCTTAAAGATAAGGATTATCTATGTGTTTTAATTCTGTAATATTTTAATTTATGATGACTGTTATGATCATATGTTGAATATATGATGCACTTGTGTGTGGTTGATGTTTATTTCCACTATGTTTATTTGAGTATGAATATGCACACACGATTTTTATTTATTATGAATTTGTTATAGATGAATGGGGATGAGTTTCCCAAATAAGCCTCAGAATGTCAGTCCTGTTCCCTTCATTGCATCAGATCGATGGGAGGGGATGTGACAAATGCACTACCACCTTTATGGATACAATGTATTGAATTGGATTGAGGGAATGAAATCCCTAAATACATAAATGTAGTGGTGGGAGGAAAGGATCATAAAAACCTTTAAATTAAAATTATGGGCCCTTGAATTGCACCAAGTGTACATATCATATATGCATAAAAAGTACATGTCTAAAAATGGGTGAAGGATACATCCTGGGTGATGCTACAATCATGTTAAATAAATCAAGGTATGGGCACAAATTCCTTAATAAGACTAAAAATACCTCTTATGGTTGTAAGGAGTAATGGATTTTGATAATATAGAATTGGATATGGGAAGTGAGGAAGACACTAATGGAAATAACCCTAGATCCTAGGAGGATTAACAATCACAAGGTAAGTGTAAAAAAACCCCCTTATACCTTGTTGTTTGAAATAAACATGGATCTTAAAAGCCTAAAGATGAGATGAAAGGAATTCTAGAAGCCTCAAGTCCATATCTCTTCCCATGTTTGGATATTTATGGGTCAGTGCAAGCTAATGAGGGTCACTTTTGGCGCGTTAGATGCAATAGAAAACTGAAAAATCAGGCATCCCTCAACTTACTTGGATTTTTTGAGATACTTACGCAAAACATCTTGCATTGAGTAAAAAAGATGAAATGTAGGAAATTGAATCACGTTTCCGAATATAAAACTTTTATGTATTGAAAATTTGCATAGCTATGTCAAGCTTCATTTTTCCTAATAGACACTTTTTATTTTTCAGGCAAATGATAAGGTATATGTTTTTGTGGGTGCAACCTTTGAGGGCCTAAATGAAGGAATCAAGCTACAAAAATAAGCATGCATGTAGAAAACATATAGCACTTGTGCACCATTATTTTTCGAAAATTTAATTTGTAATTTTATAATTTTTTTAGGAAGGGAGGGACAGAAAGTGTTGGTGGGACGCATGCAAGGAGTGGTGGCAATGGAGAGAGAGAGAGAGAGAGAGAGAGAGAGAGAGAGAGAGAGAGAGAGAGAGAGATATTGGGATAGGTTGAGGTAAAGATAACATTAGGGAGGGATAGAAGGTGAGAGAGAGAGGGAGGAAGAGAAGGTAGGGTGAGGGATGGAGGGAGCAAGGTGGAGATAGATATGGATGGAGGGGGAATGGGTTTGAAAATGGAAAGGGACATAATGTGTGTGTGTGTGTGTGTGTGTTTGAGAGATATATTGATGGTTGGGGAGAGAGAGACTAGAGGGAGGTGTGAGTGACAAAGAAAGTGGGAGGTTGTGTGTGTGTGTGTGTGTGTGTGTGATAGGGAAGGAGGAATCAGTGGGGTGGCAGGGACGAAGATGGTGAAGGGAGAGAAAGCGACATAGAGGGAGGGAGGTAAAGGGAGTGAGGGACATATCCAGGGACAGATCTAGAGAAATAGATAGGGAGGGAGGGATACAAGGTGAGATAGAGAGGGCAGGGGGGAGGGATAAAGGCACATAGGGTTAGTGATTAAGGGAGAACGAAGGGAGAGATTTCTATAAAGACTTGGATAATTGTGAACATATACATACAGTGGATACCCTCCTCGTCATCATATTCATCACCATCACCATCATCATCACGATCTTCATCATCATCACCATCATCATCATTGTCATCTCTAGGTTCCTCATCAACATCTCCATTATCATCATCATCATCTTATTCATCCTCATCATCTTCATCATAATCTTCATCACCATCACCATCATCATCAACATCTTCATTATCACCATCATCATCCCCATAAACATCTTCATCATCATTGTCATCTCTCCCTTCCTCATCAACATCTCCATCATCATCATCATCATCATCATCATCATCATTTTCATCACCATCACCATCATCATCAATGTCTTCATCATCATCACCATCATCATCATCATCATCAACATCTTCATCATCATTTTCATCTCTAGGTTCTCCATCAACATCTCCATCATCATCATCTTCTTCATCATCATTATCTTCATCATTATCATCATCTTCATCACTATCATCATCATCATCAACATCTTCATCATCACCATCATCATCATCATCTTCTTTTGAACATCATCATCATCATCATATGAACATCACCATCACCATCATCATCAACATCTTCATCATCATCACCATCACCATCATCATCAAAATATTCTTCGTCATCACCATCACCATCTTCATCACCATTGTCATCTCTAGGTTCCCCATCAACATCAACATATCCATGATCATCATCTTTTTCATCATCATCATCATCTTCATCACCATAATCATCATCATCATCTTCATCACCATCATCATCATCATTAATATCTTCATCATCGTCAGCATCATCATCATCTTCCTCATCAACTCAACATCTCCATCATTTCACCATCATCTTCTTCATCATCATGACCATCATCTGAACATCACCATCACCATCATCATCAACATCTTCATCGTCATTACCATCACCATCATCATCAACATCTTCATCATCATCACCATCATCATCGTCATCAACATCTTCATCATCATTGGCATCTCTAGGTTCCTCATTAACATCTCCATCATCATCATCTTCTTCCTCATCACCATCTTCATCACCATCAACATCTTCCTCATCATCACCATCATCATCATCATCTTCATCGTCATCATATCAACATCTCCATCATCATCATCATAAATGTTTCATCATCATCATCACCATCTTCATCAACATCAACATCTTCATCATCATTATCATCTCTAGGTTCCTCATCAACATATCCATCATCATCATCATCTTCTTCTTCATCATCATCATCATCATCATCATCATCATCAATATCATCACCATCATCATCATCATCAACATCTTTATCATCATTATATTCTTCATCATCATCATCATCATCATCATCTTCATCTTCATCATCATCATCATCATCATCACCATCACCATCACCATCACCATCACCATCATCATCAACATCTCCATCATCATCATCATCATCATCATCATCATCATCATCATCATCACCATCATCATCAAAATTATCATCATCATCCTCATCATCATCATCTCATCATCATCATCATCATCCCCATCATCATCATCATCTCCTTCATCATCATCATCATTATCATTATTATCTTCATCACCATCTCCATCACCATCATCATCAATATATTCATCATCATCACCATTATCACCATCATTAACATCTTCATCATCATTGTCATCTCCCCCTTCCTCATCAACATCTCCATCATCATCATCTTCATCGGCATCATCATCATCTTTTTCATCTCCCCCTTCTTCATCAACATCTCCATCATCATCATCTTCATCATCATCATCATCATCTTCATCACCATCACCATCATCATCAACATCTTCATCATCAGCACCATCATCATCATCCTCTCCATCTTCATCATCATTGTCATCTCTAGGTTCCTCGTCAACATCTACATCATCACCATCTTCTTCATCATCTTCTTCTTCATCATCATCATCTTCATCACCATCACCATCACCATCATCATCAACATCTTCATCATCACCATCATCATCACCATCATCATCATCATCAACATCTCCACCACCACCATCATCATCATCATATTATATCCTCCTCTTTATCATCATGGACATCTCCCCCTTCCCCATCAACATCTCCATCATCGTCATCTTCTTCATCACCATCATCATCATCCTCATCACCCTCATCATCATATTCAACATCTCCATCGCCATCACAGTCATCTTCATCAACATCATCATCTTTATCATCTTCATCTACATCATGATCATCTTCATTGTCATCACCCTCCTCCTCCTCATCATCTTGTGTACTTATGCACTTAGGGATTAATGTTTAGAAGAGGGTCTAAAGGCCTTTATGGGGGAGCGACTCTAGGAACAAGGTAAGAGAGAGAGGGTAGGGGGGAGGGATAAAGGCATAGAGGGTTAGTGATTAAGGGAGAAGAAGGGAAGAGAGTGCTATAGGGAGGTATAATGACGAAGATAAAGAGAAGGTGGAGAGATGGAGAGTGGAGTGGTAGGTACATGGCTGGAGTAAGGGAGAGAAGAAAACATGAAAGAAACATGTAGGGAGGGATGTAGAGAGAATGAGGGACATATATTTAGAAAGAGATAGGGGGTATCTGGGGATTATTAGGAGAGAGCTAGGGGGGTTATTAAACCATATAAAACATTTGTTTTGTATGTAACCATACAAAACGTTTGTTTTGTATGTAACCATACAAAAAATTTGTTTTCTTTTGATTTTATTCGTTGCCCTAGCCATGCACCTAACCTATTTATTGTTCTTAACAATATCGCGTACGCATTTTTATTCTTCATATCGCATGCGTGTTTTAGCTTTATATAATGCGTACGCATTTTGTAACTCTATAAACAGTGGAATGTCCCCGTCTGAGAGCAACTTTACTCTGTCCAAACCAAAACAGCAAATCCCATGGTTTTTTCGAACACGAGCCCGCCATTGGAAAAACTCACCATTTACACCATCTCCATCATTGTTTTTGTTATGCAAGTGTAGTATTGAGGACATCTTTCATGGTTGCTCATTGTGGTGTTGGGTTATATGGCCATATTTAAAGAAGATAATCAGCAAGCTTGAAGAATCTCCAATTGAATAACACCAAAGACAAGGTATTTGAAAGATTCATTTTGCCTATATTTGAGGAGCACACAAGATAAGAGCACCAAACAATTAATGATGGTGGATATACACAATTTTACAAGAGAAACAAAGATCCCAAACAATTTATGATTTAACTTTCATTTTCTTATTATTGAAGAGCACCAAAGGTAAATTTTCTCACTCATAATTGCTTTGATGGGAAAGATGAACATTTGAGAAAGAAGATTGAAGCACCTTGAAGGATCTATAGCTATAGAAAGCACTAAAGGTTTGAAAGCTTGTAATTGAGGAGCAACAAAAAGAAACTATATTGAATTGATCATTGTGGTGATGGGGAATCCACATAACCGAGGAAGAAAATCAGCAAGGAGGAAGAGACCTCAATAAGTCATTGAAGAAGAGAAAGAAAATAAAATAATACACATGATGAATCAGAGGCTTTCTTTGGAAACTAATCCAAATCCAATTGCAACGGATACCACGGTTCATCCTATTAATCCACAACAAGAGGGACCTTCAATTTCCACAATAGTTGTTGAACAAGCACCCCATGGAAGTAATCAAGAAGCAAAATGTAGGTGCTCATTAGGGGATGTTTCAATTCCCACTTCAAGTCAAAGTGATAAGTTACCGTCTCAAGATGAAGCTAATGAAGAAACACAAAATTTGTTATCCGGATGTGGTTATACAAGTGATGAATTTAGAGAGGCGTTGGACATCTTGCCTACTGTTGAAGAAGAAAATGTTATCCGGACCATCAATGAGGATGTTGGACTTCCACAAGAGGATGTTGGACTTCCACAGACCATCGATGAGGATGTTGGACTTCCACCATCCAACTACCAGGAAGAGAATGAACGACACCAAGCTACTACTGAAATGCTAGAGCACCTTGGTGATGCTCTACATGGAAGAACTCCGAAGCATATACAAGTTGATGAAAGTCTCCTCAATTCCATTGAAGGTATGCTATCTAAACGTAGTATTGCTTATCAAACTCACTAGATACTTGAAAAATATTTTGTTTCTAAATGTGATGGAGATAAATGTAGAATATTTTTATCATTGTTAAAATCTAGGAGCATGAATGTTGTTAGGAAAAAGTTAGGGATAAAGATGATAAAGAATTCTGAACCAAGTTCTCATATAGTTAAAATCTTAGTAGATGCATTTGGTAAAACTGGTAAGAACACACATTCAAAGAACCGCAATACGGCTCATCATGTGTTGTCACAAGAAATTGCAAATAAGAACACTAGAGTCCTTTGTATTCTCAGGCCTACATTCCAACTAGTTAATTTGAATGTAAAAACCTCCGTAGGTATTCTATTAGAAGAGAACATCTTTACATAACCGATCAGACAGATTTTTGGGCCTTTATTTGTCGGTTTCCACGTCGTGACATGAAGCTAGTTGATGCAGTAAAGGGACTAGTGCAGAGTTTTTGGCATGATCACACAAGGCCTTCATCAAACTGAAAGGATGTACTAAAATTGAGAAGGGGTTCAAAATATTGTGAACCACATACTAAGCATCTTCTTGATATAACACAAATAGAACTATACGAGAAAATTAGGAATGAACATAGACAATTGAACTTGGGCTAAAGATCTTTTGAGAAATGTAAGCCATGGTATGTTAGAATAAATACTCTTCATAACACTTGTTGTTGTAGATACCATGTAGAATATGAATATTACTATGAAACATTTTTGTACATTCATCATGTGTTGCATACTAACCATGTGTAGGATTGCTCCCTGACAATACCACTGACTTTGTGAAGAACCTGCAATAATTAATTAATGAAAACACACGAGATAGCATAAATAATAGAACTCAGAATCATTTTTATATTGATCGCAGGCCACTTCGAGGGGGGAACCTCCTTTGAGAAAGCTCAATACAAATAACTTCACGGTACCTTCATTGGTCTCAACACAAACTTATATACTAAGTCTAGGAGCCAATACCGTGTGTTAATACAAACCGTGGGCCAATACAAAATATGGATCAACAATTACTACGGGACGACTTACAAAGCATATGTGTCCAACAACAATAATACAAACTATGGATGAACAAATACTATGGGATGACTTACAAAGAATATACGTCCAACAAAAATATACTAACAAAGTAAATAGAAGGGATGACATGGGTTCCTAACATCCCCTCTCCCTTAGAAAAGATTTTTCCTCAAAGCGTTAGATGTGGAAATTGATGTAGAATTTGAAGGAGTGGTTCCCTATAGAATCCTCGGGTTGCATTCCGACCCATTGACGCCTTTTGAGTTTCAGGGAGGATTGCTTGGAAGGCTATAGATGAAGAAGGACCATATCAACTGCGTGAAAAGTGTGCTCAGAACGGTGCAGATTGGCTTGTTGTTTCAGTTGAATTCTTGCCATGTGAAGATTGTCCTACAAAATGAGAAGAATCTGATCGTGGTTTCGAAGAACCGAGTCAATTTCCTGAACGGGGGAGCTGCTGAGCATGTATGGAAGAAGAACTGGTGGTACTTGTCCATAAATTGCTTCATATGGTGTCCTTTTAGATGTGGTATTGTACCACTAGAGTGCTTCTAGGAAATCCATAGAAATAGTTGTCCACATGTGTGTAGGGATGGGAAAGGGTTCGAGCAGTCACGAAAGGAGTTTCATTTTACCCTTGTTGACCTGGCAAGTATCACAGTCAGCCACCATCTGTTGAATTGTCATTTTCAGTCCCTGCCAAAAGAAGTTACATTATTCCCTGTCATACATTTTTAGGAACCCAGAATGCCCTGCTGATGAAGAAGCATGGAGTTCATAGCCCTGTTGAACAGATTTCAACCTATTTGGAACAAGCAGAGAAATAACTGTAAAAGAAACTGGGTTA
This sequence comes from Larix kaempferi, assembly GCA_027924585.1. Taxonomy (NCBI): domain Eukaryota; kingdom Viridiplantae; phylum Streptophyta; class Pinopsida; order Pinales; family Pinaceae; genus Larix; species Larix kaempferi. Next base: position 8,862,235 of record BSBM01000577.1, read on the forward strand.
TCAAATGTGCGAGAAGGAGCATCTGCCACCATATTGTCCTTACCCTTCTTGTAAGTGATCACATAGGCATAACCCATGAGTTGGATAACCCATTTCAGGTGTGCTGGGGAGGAGACCCATTGTTCCAGAAAATTTTTCAAACTCTAGAGATCAGTCTTGATGTAGAAATAATTCCCTAATAGGTATGGCTACCACTTCTGTACTACATCCAAAATAGCCATCATTTCCTGCTGAGATGTAGATACGGGTAAATTCGTACCGGAAAGGTCTCTTGAAGGAGACAAGCCCACTGGTTCAGCAACGACACCTGCATATCTATCCAAAGAAGTAGGGGAGACTGTTGATGGGTGCATCTGAATGGAATGGAGTTGAGCGATGACACCATGTGAATTCTTCTTAAGGATCTTTTCTAGGCAATGTGAACTGATGGTGCAGAGAGACCCTTGTTGTAATCCCTTAAATTTGTGTTGTTTCCCATTGAATGAAAACTACATCCAAAGTTCAACAAAATCCCATAAGATGGGGCCAAGTGTGTGTAACCATTGAACGCCCAAAACCACATCACATCCTCCTAGGGACAAGGAAAACATGTCATAGCATAGGTTATACTCTTCTAGAGAGATACACACATTGTGACACTTCCCCTTGCAAGGTAAGGTACCCCCACTGGCAACCATGACTTCAAATTTGGAGCAAGGATGGACAAAACAATTGGCATGTTTGGCGATCCAAGGGTCAATGAAGTTATGAGTGCTACCAGAATCAATGAGTATTATAAGAGGAATATTCTTGAAGTAACCCCTAACCCACATTGTTTGGGGCGTGGTGACACCAGATAAAGCATGGAGAGATATCTCTGGTTGTTTATCCTGAGATGGGGGGTCAATAGGTGGCTCTTGAGTGTAGACCTGATCATCCATTGTATCTGGAGTTTCTTGACCAATTGTAGAGGCAGGAGAAGAATCAATATCCAAGAGATAGAGATTTTTTTGAACACATCTATGTCCCCGAGTGAATTTCTCATCACAATTATAACAAAGCCCTTTTTCTCTGCCTTCCTGCATCTCTGTTTTAGACAAATGCTTGATAGGAGTTGGTTGAGGAGCTAACGGAATGGGAGGTCGTTGAGAACCCATATTTCGGAAGGGAACAAAAGTGTGTTTGGAGTGTTGTTGAGATGCAATATCGTCTTCTGCCAACTTATCTAACCCTAGGACATCCATCATTTTGTTGGGACAAAACATTTTAACCTTTGATCAAATTTCATCCTTAAGACCACTAATAAAGCAACTCCTATAGAATTCATCAGACAATCCTTCTGTGTGATTGGTTAGTTTCTCAAATTCTATTTGATACTCTCTCATAGTGCCACTTTGATGAAGTTTAGTGAGTGCTCCAGTGAAGTCATCAAAAGCACTAGGACCAAATCGTTGCAAAAGGAGTTGGCAAAATTCTGTCCATTTTGGCTCATCATGAGCCTTGATGTAGCAATGGTACCATTGAAGGGATTCTTGTTCCAAATGAAAGGACTCAAGTGGAAATTTTTGGACATAAAAAGTATTATGCAGACTGAAATATTGTCCTGCATGATATATCCATCCAGTTGGATCAATACCATTAAAGTAAGGAAATTCAAGCTTCGAACCACAGAAATGGCTAGAAGAAGAGAACCCATTAAATGCCGAAGATTCGTGTTGTCGGTTATTGTTCATGGCTGAATGCTGAAGATGGAGTTTGAGAAATTTCTCATCTAGATCTTGAAGTTTGGTTTGGATGGCTGCAAGTGTTTCCTCCATGGTTGTTGCTCCTGCGTGGGTGACAAACATAACCAAGATTTTTTTTTTTTGGGGGGGGAATGGATAGAAAAACACAAACAAAAGCCTATTTAGTAAAGGGAAAAGCTCGGATGGGTAATTGGGTTTTGACTAGGTTTTGGAGACTTTTTGATGGATAGGGAAGCAAAAAGTCGAGATTTCAGAAGCGGGGTGAAAGAATGAGAAAAATTGGTAGAGAGGGGCAAAGAAGCAGAATTAGGAAAGGAACTCAGTGGTAAAATTTGGAGGGGATTGGGTGAAATCCGAAAATGTTATGGAAAACCCTAAAAATAGACAAATGTGGGATTTAAGACTTTGGGAAGTGGAATTTGGGATAGGGTCCTCAGGAATGAAATATGCAGAATGGGATTACTTGGGTGTCAGGGATGTTTCAAGGGAAACTGAGTGAAAACAAGGGAGATATGGCCAAAAAATAGAATTTTATACTTTACTTGATCTGAAACAGATAGATCTGCAATGGCATGGAAGTGATCGGAAATAGAGGGATGTAAAACGGCGTCGACTGGATCGAAAATGGCTAGATCTGAAATGGTTGATCTGGAACGGATTTCATAATGAATCTGAAATGGCCTGGCAGTGATCGGCAATAGTTCAGCTGAAAATAGATATGGACCCCAATTATGTGCAACTTCCTAACAATTCAGGGGTTTCATTTGGCCACCAATGCTGTCTGACAGATTGCGTATTGGAGAAGTACCCCTCACTCCATGGCTCAAGTAAAACTGATAACCGCTTTGCCACAAACGACAGCTCTTGGTTTACCTCACAGGTGGGAACTAGTCAATCAGGTAGGGGTCGTTTCCCTTTTTGTTGGTAGGTCCTCTCAATGGGACAGCTACTTTGGGGTTCCTATGGTACTCCTCACAATGAGTTTTAGGGCTTATGCCCAAGTACTTCCCACAGTTAAGTGGATAAGGATTATTCCTAGATCCGAAGCTGCAACAGATACGAAATTTTTTTTTAGCAGAAATTTCACCAAGCGAGCCCAAGAAAGTGCTCTGATACAAGATGTGAAGAACCTGCAATAATTAATTAATGAAAACCTCCTTTGAGGGGGAAACCTCCTTTGAGAAAGCTCAATACAAATAAATTCACGGTACCTTTATTGGTCTCAACACAAACTTATATACTAAGTCTAGGAGCCAATATCATGTGTCAATACAAATTGTGGGCCAATCGAAAATATGGATCAACAATTACTACTAGACGACTTACAAAGCATATGTGTCCAACAACAATAATACAAACTATGGATCAACAAATACTACGGGACGACTTACAAAGCATATGCATCCAACAACAATATACTAACAAAGTAAATAGAAGGCTTGACATGGGTTCCTAACAGACTTCATCAAGAGAATTCATTCATAGCATCATGTGCAATAGGCCTGAGGGGCAAACATACTATGCAAAATCTTGTTTAGATGGAACATGCCCTAACTGTGGTGGAATGACATTATTGAGGCAATGTATGCACAAGAGAGGAGAAAGTGAATTTGGGAAAATGGTTGTAGACATGAAAAGTTTCAAATATATCAGCTATGAAATAGTCCCAGGGAAAGAAAGCAAAAAAATACAATTGGTGACATCTCAGGTATGCATTTATATCTATAAAATTATGTTTGAACAGTTACATTTCAATCCTTGCTTACAAAAAAAACTAACATTGAGATCATTTTGTGTAACCAGGTACCAGTTAGTGACTTCGTCAAGGAATTTATTGAAAAGACACATGATTATGTTCATCATGTCCACTTGGCCATTGATGTATATGTAACTTCAGAATGTATTTCATATATGTATATTGTACTCCTATAGAGATGGTATTATTCCTCTATACGAAAGTGTTTGTATTCCTATAGAGATGTTATTATTCCTCTATACGAAAGTGTCGTCATTTATATTATAAGTGTCGTAACTTATACTTGATGGGTTATTAGACCACCTTGTTGGGGTCGGCCCTGTATAAGTCATGTGGGTCGAAGGGTTATTAGACCACCCTATTGGGTGTCGGCCCAGCCAACATTATGTTATGTGGTTAAGTTAAGGCCGACCTAGTAAAGGTTATTAGGAAAGTCAAGTCAAGTATAAATAGAGTGCGGGAGGCACTCTATTGGATCATTCTATTCTCTCACACACTCTTTGGAGAGTGGCGCATTTGTGGTAGAGGAGAGGCTGCTGCAAGGAGATGTCTATATCTTATGCTTGGTTTGTATCATTGCTCTATCTATCTCTGAGGAAGTTATTTGGGTTTTCCACCTTTATGGTTTTCCCTAAGTAAACTCTGTGTCTCTTGTGTGCTTGCATTATTGTGTCCATGATTGATATGCTGTAGATATGATGTACATGTTGTTCTCTTAGTTAAGATCCTAGATCAGATTGAAGCAAATTCTGAAAAACTAACATGGTATCAGAGCTAGCCTGAAAGAAGGCATGGTATGGCATGTATGACACTTGTTGCACTTGCGATGCTAGGGCTTGATATAGCAAAAACCAGTCATCGTATAACTTTCGCTATAAATCGATTTTGGCAAATTTTTCGGATATGAAACTTTTACAAGTCGAATATCATATCCCCATGTACCTTGTGTACAAAGGAAAACTTCTAATTCGTTGTACTTTGTGTTTTATGATCTGTACAATCTAGAGTTTTTGCCTCTTCCAGATCTGATTCATAAACAGGTGACCTAGGAAAAAAGGTCATAACTTGGGCTAGGAAGTTCCAAATGAAATTTCGTAAAAATTGACAGGTAGTGAACAAAATTAAATTTCTCAAGTAACTTTTTTAGAGGCCGAAACAAAACTAGTGACACATGGCACACCGTACTAGTTCGCTCTCCTGTTTTATCCCATAAACAAGTCACATTGCGACACGTGGAATAACTCTCTCTCAGAGAATCCAATTGAGGTCAGACCTGTGGGGTTGGAAATATGACAGTTCGGGATACCATAGGTAGAAGTTTCAGACCCTGTGGATCAAAATGTTCAGAGTTACACCAGAAACAATCAGGTACATATTTCTGTCAAAATAGAATTATTTTTTAGCTCCTTCATTCATGGCTTTGGGAATTTAGGGTTTCGGAGAAAGATGAATTTTTGTAATCAGAGACCATGGATGAATGCTACTCATCAAAATCAAAATTTAGAGACCAAGATCAGAATTTTTGGTTGGGCAGAAGGCCGGGCTTGATCAGACCCTAGTTTGGGACTTTGATCGGAAAAGTGGAAAATTAGGGCTTCTGCAAAAATGGAAATTTTTTAAATCTGTGACCACAGTGGGAAGCTCCTCAGAAAAATAGAAGATTAGAGCTTTGGATTGAACCTTTTTATTGGGAAGAAGGGTGGGATTTATCAAACCCTAGTTTGGGGTCATGTGTAGTGAATCCGAAAGTTTCAAAGGCAAATTTGAGGGGTGAAATTTTGTAGTTTTCAAATTCTGAACATACCAGCTTGATCAGCTCATCAAGGCACATCTTTCTATCCTTTCAGAAGTTTGAAATTCAAATTTTTAATTTTTAGGGTTTCTCTGACAAACCATGATCCAACTCCAGATCCAGTTCCTGCAAATCAAGTGGATTGGGTTAATCCTAAAAGAGAATGGATTGGTCTGTTAAATTTTCTGAATTTACTTCAATATGATCTAGGATATTAACTGAGAGAACAACATGTACATCATATCTACAGCATATCAATCATGGAGATAATAATGCAAGCACACAAGAGACACAAAGATTTACTTGGGGAAAACCATAAAGGTGAAAAACCCCAATAACTTCCTCAGAGATTGATAGAGCAATGATACAACCAACCATAAGAGATAGACACAACCTAGCAGCAGATCCTCCTCCTCCATAAGTGTGCCACTCCTCCTTGAGTGCATGAGTGAGAAGTGAGTGAGTAAATAGAGTGCCTCCCGTACTCTATTTATACTTGACTTGACTTGCCTTTTTACCTAACTCATGTAGGCTCGAACATAACCACATAACATAATGCTGACTGGGAAGACCCCCAATAGGGTGGTCTAATAACCCTTTGACCCACATGGCCGACCCCCAATAGGGTGGTCTAATAACCCTTCGACCCACATGACTTATACAGGGCCGACCCCAACAAGGTGGTCTAATAACCCATCAAGTATAAGTTACGACACTTACAATATAAATGACAACACTTCCGTATAGAGGAATAATACCATCTCTATAGGAGTACATACAACATATATGAAATACATTCCGAAGTTACATATACATCAACACTCCCTCTTAACTAGGAATGTATTTCTCAGCACAGTTCTTCTAGCACAAGTCATCTTCTCTGGATCATCGTCACTGGATAATCGTCATCGAGTCATCATCATCGTCACTGCTGCTGCTATCTCAATCAATCTCTGAATCTACTCGTCATAGGAAGTTCTACAGAGCGAGTCCTTTTTCATACTGGATGTAGGCCCACCACCTGCAGGTCTTTGTCATCACTGGCCATATTGTGGAATCCTCAGGACTTATTACGTGCGTCACAAAACCTCGAAAGAGCATCCCAGGATGTTACGGGTACACAACTCCGACCTGTAGGATCTCCCAGGGCGCTATTACATGTGACACCACCACAAAACCTCGAAAGAGCATCTCAGGATGTTACGGGTACACAACTCCGACCTGAAATCTCCCAGGGCACAAATTACATGTGGTCCACCACAAAACCTCGCAAGAGCATCTCAGGATGTTACGGGTACACAACTCCGACCTGAAATCTCCCAGGGCGCTATTACATGTGGTCATGGAAAAACCTCGAAAGAGCATCTCAGGATGTTACGGGTACACAACTCCGACCTGAAATCTCCCACGGCGCTATTACATGCCGTAGGACAAAACCTCGCAAGAGCATCTACCAGATATCCCAGGGCGCTATTACATGCCATAGGCAAAACCTCGAAAGACTATCTGCAGATCTCCCAGGGCACCGAATTACATGTCCTCCCAGAGCAAAACCTCGAAAGAGCATTTGCCAGATGTCCCAGGGCACCGATATTACATGCCATAGGAAAAACCTCGAAAGACCATCTGCAAATCTCCCAGGGCACCGGATTACATGCTCATCTGCACAACCTGATCCACGGCCACAGAGTATCAACCTGATACTCACCATACATCATCCTGATGTATCCATGATCATCCTGATCATCATCACTGCAACGTCCTGCTGCATGTCATCTGGAGCAACATCCTGAAGCTCGTCATCTATGATCATCCTGATCATCATTGCAACATCCTGCTACATGTCATCTGGAGCAACATCCTAAAGCTTGTCATCTATGATCATCCTGATCATCACTGCAACATCCTGCTGCATGCCAAGTATCTACCTGATACATATCATCATACATGATCCTCCTGATCATCAATGCATCTATCTGATGCATACCAAGTATCTACCTGATACATATCATCATACATGATCCTCCTGATCATCAATGTATCCACCTGATACAAATACAAATACATGATACATATCACCATACATTATCCACCTGATCATACAATGTATCCACCTGATACATATACAGATACATGGTCCAGGCATCCAACAGGATGCATATACATACATACATAAAATGATCCAACTGATCATATCCAGCATCCACATGATGCATACATACATACATAAAATGATCCAACTGATCATATCCAACAGAAACTAGAACATCATCCTGATGCTCATCATCCAGCGCTTACATCCACAGCCATGTGAAGGATCCTCCTTCCAACATGCTTGGAATGGATTAAGCAAATGTGTCCATCACTTCTTCCTCGAAGTATCCTCAATCTGAAGAACACCAAGTCTCTCTCTGAAGTACTCGAACTTCACCCTGGCTAGTGGCTTCGTCAGCACATTTGCAATCTGCTCATCCATCGCAACATACAGGAGCTTCACAGCTCCTCTCTGCACCATATCCCTGATATAGTGATAATTGATCTCTATGTGTTTCGACCTGTCATGAAACACTGGGTTCTCGGACAGCTTTACACAACTCTGGTTATCACAGAAGATACCAGTAGCCTCCAACGGGAGATCAAATAGCTCAGACAGTAGCTTCCGTAGCCATACTGCCTCACAACTAGATGAACAGGCTGCAACATACTCTACCTCAGCTGTACTCAGTGCTACGCAGGATTGCTTCCTGCTAAACCAAGAGATCACACCTTATCCCATACTAAAGCAACACCCAGATGTGTTCTCCCTATCTGTAGCACTGCCAGCCCAATCTGAATCAACATAACCCTGCAGGTTAAACTTTTGATTCACCTCATACCTGAGTCCATAATCCACTGTACCCTTCAGGTACCTCAGAACATGCTTTACAGCAACTAGGTGAACACTCCTTGGATCCGTCAGGAACTGGTTCAATGTGTTCATAGCAAAGCAAATGTCTGGTATCGTGTTCGTCAGGTACATGAAGGACCCAATCATCTGACGATACATAGAGACATCAATCGGCTCAGATGAAGCATCACATAGAAGCTTCAGATTTGATGCCATAGATGTGGCCATGGCCTTGCAATCCATCATCCCGAACCTCTTCGGGATCTCTACTGCATACTTCCCTTGTCCAAGGAAGATTGCATCTGCACTCTGCCACACCTCCATGCCAAAAACAAATAGTGCATCATCCCCAAGTTCTTCATCTCGAACTCGGCAGTAAGCTTCCGCTGCATGTCGGAAATCAATCTATCTTCACCTGTAACAAACAAGTTATCCGCATACAAAAGTAGTATCACTGGATTGCCTTCCTCAACCTTGTAGTAAAGGTTGGAATCTGCTTTACTCTTGCTAAAGCCCAAACTGGATAGAAAGCTGTCTATCCTACCATACCAAGTTCTGCACACATAAATGACTACACCATGCTGTCTTGAAATCCATCTGGTGCATCTTCTATTTCATCTCAATGCTGCCATCTGCAACATGCTTGATCTGATAGTTCCTTTTTGGAAGTCATAACAAACTTCCCTTCACGTATTGGGACTACATCCCAAACATCATTCTTCATGATCGACGGATCATGGCATTCCATTTCTTCATCCCAGATCCTGGGAACTTCAATATCTTCAATAGATATCTTTGTTGCTGGAACAAATGCTGTAGTCCTTTTGTAGGTGAAGATATACGGTCTTTCCTACAAAACAGGTTAAATTGCATGATTAGAAACATCTCATAATTTTTAGAACAAATTCTTACACATAAAGAAATATGTCATACAGTCATGCAATTATCTTAGCCAATGCTTCAATACAACATTTATCCATATCCTGTAACTTTCTAGATGTTAAAATTCAATATGCTAAGACAGAAAATAGCAGCATTACATTCCATTTCACAATAATAGCATATACAGGATCACTGAAGAAACAACAAGCATAGCATAAACACAAGAGACAGAGATTTATCCTGGGAAACCCTCATGGGGTAGAAAACCCAGCAAAGCTTCCTCAATATAGATGACCAACAATATACAAAGATGCAAACCCTGAGCATAAGCTCCTTCTCCTCCATAGCAGACCTCTCCTCCACAAATGCGCCTTTCTCAAGTGAGTGAGTGTATCAAATGAGGAACACACCTCCTCTATTTATACACTACTCTGATATGTATTTTACACAAGTACATGTAGGCTCGTATTTAACCATTAGGTTAAATACCCCATTATAACTGACTGGGCCGACCCCCACATGGTGGGTCTAATAACCCTAGTTACCACATTCAACTCGGAGGAATAAACATCTCCAGATTTATAGTATAATCACATCGGAGGTATGGAACATCTCCGGAATAAATAATATACAAATATAATATTCTTTGAAGTTACAATATTTCAACACTCCCCCTTAACGAGAAGAATATTATAACAGTATGAGCAAGGAGTCATCAACATCATACATGATACATCTATAAATCATTGGAAGCTTTCTTCAATTTGTCTTCATCAGTAACTCAAACAGTTACTGGTACATCAATGTCAACATCAATATCAGCATTACGATCATCAGCATCGTAATCACACGATCAGCAGCATCATCATCACACTATCAACAGCAGCACGATCAGCATCGTCATCATACGATCATCAGCATCGTCATCAAACGATCATCCGCATCGTCATCACACGATCATCAGCATCGTCATCACACGATCATCAGCATCGTCATCATACGATCATCAACATCATCATCACACGATCAGCAGCATCGTCATCACACGATCAGCAGCATCGTCATCACACGATCAGCAGCATCGTCATCACATGATCAGCAGCATCGTCATCACACGATCAGCAGCATCGTCATCACACAATCATATTTAAGACTATCCCTCCTGGATTTGCTGTCTAAGGATGATTACTCCAACCACAATCATATTTAAGACTATCCCTCCTGGATTTGCTGTCTAAGGATGATTAGTCCAACCACAATCATATTTAAGACTATCCCTCCTGGATTTGCTGTCTAAGGATGATTAGTCCAACAATTCATTTAGGACTATCCTTCCTTTCGGAATTACTGGATTTACTGTCCAAGGATGATTTAATCCAACAATTCATTTAGGACGATCCTTCCTTTCGGAATTACTGGATTTACTGTCCAAGGATGATTTAATCCCACAATTCATTTAGGACGATCCTTCCTTTCGGAATTACTGGATTTACTGTCCAAGGATGATTTAATCCCACAATTCATTTAGGACGATCCTTCCTTTCGGAATTACTGGATTTACTGTCCAAGGATGATTTAATCCCACAATTCATTTAGGACGATCCTTCCTTTCGGATTTACTGGATTTACTGTCCAAGGATGATTTAATCCCACAATTCATTTAGGACGATCCTTCCTTTCGGAATTACTGGATTTACTGTCCAAGGATGATTTAATCCCACAACAATTCATTTAGGACTATCCTTCCTTTCGGAATTACTGGATTTACTGTCCAAGGATGATTTAATCCAACCACAATTCATTTAGGACTATCCTTCCTTTCGGAATTACTGTATTTACTGTCCAAGGATGATTTAATCCACTCAATTCATTCTCGAAGACCTTACGTCTACGGCTCTCTTTAGGACTGACAGTCCAGGGATGATCCAATCCCCTCAAGTCCATCAAGGACTTCATTCTCGGAGACCTTGCGTCTACGGCTCTCTTTAGGACTGACAGTCCAGGGATGATCCAATCCCCTCAAGTCCATCAAGGACTTCATTCTCGGAGACCTTACGTCTACGGCTCTCTTTAGGACTGAAAGTCCAGGGATGATCCAATCCCCTCAAGTCCATCAAGGACTTCATTCTCGGAGACCTTACGTCTACGGCTCTCTTTAGGACTGATAGTCCAGGGATGATCCAATCCCCTCAAGTCCATCAAGGACTTCATTCTCGGAGACCTTACGTCTACGGCTCTCTTTAGGACTGAAAGTCCAGGGATGATCCAATCCCCTCAAGTCCATCAAGGACTTCATTCTCGGAGACCTTACGTCTACGGCTCTCTTTAGGACTGAAAGTCCAGGGATGATCCAATCCCCTCAATTCCATCAAGGACTTCATTCTCGGAGACCTTACGTCTACGGCTCTCTTTAGGACTGGCAGTCCAGGGATGATCCAATCCCCTCAAGTCCATCAAGGACTTCATTCTCGGAGACCTTACGTCTACGACTCTCTTTAGGACTGAAAGTCCAGGGATGATCCAATCCCCTCAAGTCCATCAAGGACTTCATTCTCGGAGACCTTACGTCTACGGCTCTCTTTAGGACTGAAAGTCCAGGGATGATCCAATCCCCTCAACTGTCCACTAAGGACTTCATTCTCGGAGACCTTACGTCTACGGTTCTCTTTAGGACTAAAAGTCCAGGGATGATCCAAACCCCTCAACTGTATTCTTATCCATACAGGTACAATCATGTATCACATCAAACCATGTACACATCACATCAAAACATCAAAACATGTATACGTCACTAATCAGAACATGTACACATCACATCAAAACATGTGTACATCAAAACATGTATACATCACTAATCAAAACATGTACACATCACATCAAAACATGTGTACATCAGAACATGTATACATCACTAATCAAAACATGTACACATCACATCAAAACATGCGTACATCAAAACATGTATACATCACTAATCAAAACATGTACACATCAAATCAAAACATGTGTACATATCACTAATCAAAACATGTACACATCACATCAAAACATCAAAACATGTATACATCACTAATCAGAACATGTACACATCACATCAAAACATGTGTACATCAAAACATGTATACATCACTAATCAAAACATGTATACATCACTAATCAAAACATGTACACATCACATCAAAACATGTGTACATCAAAACATGTATACATCACAACTAGCATGTATTCTTACTAATACATCTAACATCAAAAGCATGTATAAGTAAAACTAAATATTCTAAGTAAGAGAGTCCTGAATCTAAATATTTCTAAGTAACTGGGTGTAGAGAACAGGTTACCTCATCATCGACCTTGTTGTTCGATGAGACAATCTCATCAGTAGTGACTGTACTACTCCCCCTTTCGAGGAGGGTCCTTTTGAACTACACCAAGCTTGTCTCGGAAGTATTCAAACTTCACTCGAGACAGAGGTTTGGTTGATAACTTCTTCACTTGACGTAGAGGCTTGGTTAGTACAACGGTAACCTGTTATAAATTCAAACTTTTAGAGTTCCTTTCTGTGTCATATCTTGTTAGTTCCCTATGTTCTTTGACTTATCATGGAACACTAGATTCTATGTCATCTTGATACAACTCTAAAAATCACATAGGATCTCAGTTGGTTCTATCTCTAAGTCAAACAATCCTAAATCCAAACTTCTTCACAACTAGCAGAGCAAGCAGCCATATAATCCGCTTGTGCTGAGAGCCACACTAGACTGCTTCCAGCTAAACCACGAGATCATGGCTAAACCCAGACAATAACATCCTCTCGATGTGTTCTTCTTGTCTGATACACTACCTGCCCAAACAGAATCTGAATAGCCATCTGAAGTCATGATCTTCAAGATAGCATAGATCAAATTCTATCGTGTCCTTTATGTGCCTCATCACATGCTTTGCAACTATCAGGTAAACACATCTAGTTTCCACTAGATACTAACTCAAGGTGTTCATAACAAAGCATATATATATAACCTAGTATATGTTAGATATATCAAAGACCCAATAAACTGACTGTACAGAGTTATATCCACTAACTCTGAAGAGTTATCCCCTAACAACTTCAAGTTGGAATCCATAAGAGTGGCCATTCCAACATCTCAAGTCATATTTCTCATCATACTTTCCCTGGTTGAGAAATATTCCTTCTGAGCCTTGCCATACTTCCAGACCTAGGAAGTAAAGCATCAAATTGAGATCTTTCATTTTCATTTCTGCATTGAATGAACTTCTGCATATCTATCTGTGCCATCTCTCGTTAGATGGGTCTACTGATATGAGCCTCAATATCATTCAAACTCTGTGGTGAGTTCCTTCTTGCATCCATGTCATATGTGTATCATATTCAACCTTGTAGCAAAGGTTGAGATCCACATCACCCATGGTGATCATTAAGCTTATCAAATTATTATCGATCCTAGGTACCTATACAGAACCTGATTACACCATACTTGGAGCAAACATCTTGTCGTGATTCTCTTCCCCTTTCTAAGAGAATCTTCTAGCCATGAGCCTTCTATATTTTGTTTGATTTGTAAATCTTCTTGTTTGAACATCCACCACTTGTACGGTGTCCATCATTCTTCATGACCTTTCCTACAAATCAAAATTAAGTACATGATTAGTAATACTTCATAATCATCAAAAGATAACCCATTATGCATACAGATATCATTTACAAAGTGATGCAACTATTTTGACCAATACTTTGGCACAACACTTTCCCATATCCTGTATGCATACAGTGGCTATCTAGATGCCTTCCATCTCTACCAGAACATACTATCGAGAGTGTGCACAACTCTCAGCATGTCAGCAAAGAGGTTTCATTCTCAACAATGGAATGTTTGTCCAAACATATGCACATTAGTTGTATACTGTTCAATGCTCTATGAATGTTTACACTCAGCATTATATATTCTAGGAATACAAATATGCATGTAGGCAATATCATTACTATTTCAAATAGCAACTCAAATACTTATCTTTTATGTTTGTGTGGCTGCCTCCCGCTTGATCTTCTGTATGTCTTTTGAACTTCTATTCATTCTGTACCATTGTGCATGCTCAAGAGTCATCCTCATGATCTCATACACAAACATACACTCATTAGTATATTCTAAATGCTATCAAAACATTGTAGTACTAAATAATCTTGAAAACTTATAGTCATGATTATAGTTAATAAACATTAGTATTCAAGATTTCAGGGAAGTCTTCTTTTACTCATGCATATCATTGATAAAAGATATAATATGCATAATCCCTTGATTACTAACTTTATGAATAAGCATAACCAATCATTCCAAATATACTTATATAAGGGATCCTAACACAAGGTAAGATTCATGGGAAACATACCTGGATTAGTATACCTACTTGGTTATGTACAACATACCTAAACAATCTCTTCAATGATTTAGAGATCCTGAGCTAGAACCTGCATGTCTCATAGGTTAAGCATAATATAACAAAGTCATACATACCTCGTAAGTAGAACAAAGATTATGGATGAGTCTTTGTCTTCATGTTTTCATGGTCATGGAGCCTGATTTGTCTTTTGTGATGTACCTGTATCTTGTTAGCAGACAACCTCAACCTCACACAACACCATAATGCATTAGTACAATCATAAGTGTCAACACCCTAACCAATGAATATCTTCTATCATGCATTCATAATTTTGTTAAGGTGATACAACAAATCTAAAATCAAGATTGTACTAACTGTAATAACATGAAGACAAACATACCATAAACTTAATCATGAACAAATCTCAAACCATACCTCGATGAGTCATACCTATCGAGATTGCTTGTAAACTCCTTATGTAAAGCCTTAGCCTCATCTCCCTCTGAAACATGAACTCCTTCACTTATGTAGGTGACCAATCCATCTTCTTCTAGGATTAATCCTATCCACTTGATTTGCAAGAACTGGACCTGAAGCTGGATATGGGTTTGTCAGAGAAACCCCAAAAATTCAAACTTTGAATTTCAAACTTCCGAAAGGATAGAGATATGCGTCTTGATGAGCTGATCAAACTGATATATTTAGAATTTGAAAACTGCAAAGTTTTACTCCTCAATTTTGCCTTTGAATCTTTCGGATTCACTGGACGTGACCCTGAACTGGGGTTTGATGAAGCCCACTCTTTTTCCCCATCAAAAAGTTTGATCCAAAGCTCTAAGCTTCTATTATTCTGAGGAGCTTCCAGCCGTGGTCACAGATTTCAACAATTCCCATTTTTACAGAAGCCTTAATTTTCCGCTTTTCTGATCAAAGTCCCGAACTAGGGTCTAATCAAGCCCGGTCTTCTGCCCAACCAAAAATTCTGATCTTGGTCTCTAAATTTCTATTTTGATGAGAAGCATCCATCCGTGGTCTCCGATTACAAAAATTCTAACTTTCTTCAAAGCCCTAAATTCCGGAAGCCATGAATGAAGGTACCAAAAATAATTCTGTTTTGACAGAAATATGTACCTGATTGTTTCTGGTGTAACTCCGAAATTTTTGATCCACAGGGTCTGAAAACGTTTTCTGAGATAGCCTGACCTGTTAGCTTTCCATCCTGACAGGTCTGACCTCAATTGGATTCTCTGAGAGAGAGTTATGCCAAATGTCACAACGTGACCTGTTTTGGGAAAATACAGGAGAGCGAACTTGTACGGCGTGCCACGTGTCACTGTTTGACCTTCGGCCTCTGAAAAAGTTTTCTAAGATAGCTCGGCCTGTTATCTTTCCATCCTGATAGGTCTGACCTCAATTGGATTTTCTGAGAGAGAGTTATGCCAAGTGTCGCAACGTGACCTGTTTATGGGATAATACAGGAGAGCGCACTTGTACGGAGTGCCACGTGTCACTGGTTCAACTTCGGCCTCTGAAACAGTTTTCTGAGATAGTGCAGACTGTGTACTACCTGTCACTTGTTACTAAATTTCATTTGGAGCTTCCTAGCCCAAGATATGACCTTTTTCCCAAGGTCACCTGATTTTGACTCAGATCTGGAAGAGGCAGAAACCCTATATTGTACAGATCATAAATCACAAAGTACAACGAATTAGAGGTTGTCCTTTGGACACAAGGTACCTAGAGATGTTAGCTTCGTCCTGTAACAATTTCAGATCTGAAAACTTCGCCAAAACGGATTTATAGTGAAAGTGCTACGATGACTGGTTTTTGCTATGTAAAACCCTAACCTTCAAATTGTCGTAAGTAAAGCAAGTGTCTTTAGTGCCATACCTTGTCTTCCTTCAGGTTAGCTCTGATACCATGTTAAAATTCAATATGCTAAGACAGAAAATAGCAGCATTACATTCCATTTCACAATAATAGCATATACAGGATCACTGAAGAAACAACAAGCATAGCATAAACACAAGAGACAGAGATTTATCCTGGGAAACCCTCATGGGGTAGAAAACCCAGCAAAGCTTCCTCAATATAGATGACCAACAATATACAAAGATGCAAACCCTGAGCATAAGCTCCTTCTCCTCCATAGCAGACCTCTCCTCCACAAATGCGCCTTTCTCAAGTGAGTGAGTGTATCAAATGAGGAACACACCTCCTCTATTTATACACTACTCTGATATGTATTTTACACAAGTACATGTAGGCTCGTATTTAACCATTAGGTTAAATACCCCATTATAACTGACTGGGCCGACCCCCACATGGTGGGTCTAATAACCCTAGTTACCACATTCAACTCGGAGGAATAAACATCTCCAGATTTATAGTATAATCACATCGGAGGTATGGAACATCTCCGGAATAAATAATATACAAATATAATATTCTTTGAAGTTACAATATTTCAACACTAGATGCCTTCCAATCTCTACCAGAACATTGTTAAGAGTGTGCACAACTCCCAACATGTCAGCAAAGAGGTTTCATTCTAGATAAGTAGCAATGGAATGTTGTACAGTGCCATAGGCCACTTACGCATGTATATTAGTAGTATACGGTTCATCAATGCAACTATTCTAATATGCACAATACATATCCTATGTCTAGGAACATGAGCATATACATCATTGAACAATTTTACTTAAACAAACACATATGCAAGAAATGATAATTAAAATACTTATCTTTGTTTGTTCGTTGGGTGGACTCCCTCTGAGTCTTTGCTTTCTTGCAGGAGCTGCTGGAGTCCTAATATGCAGTAACTTCTTCTACACCTTTCTGTTGTGGAATGTAGAGAGATGGACAACTCCCTCTGAATATCTGCATCCTTGCAGAAACTACTGAAGTGTGCTCCTTTTCTTTCTTGCAGGAACAACTGGAGTGTGCTCCTTTGCTTTCTTGCAGGAGCAACTGGAGTGTGCTCCCTCTTGATCTTTGCTTCCTGAATTACCTGTTCTTGATCTCATATTCATCCTTGGTCCCTATGCATGCTTATTAGTATCATGATTGAGTTATCCTTGTGATCTCATATAAAATCATACATTCATTAGTATACTATTAAAACACAATAACCTCAAGCATGTATAATCATGATCATTTCAAATAGAAAATAATAAGCATTAGCATTCAAGGTTTATGTAGGATTCTTATGGTTAGTCAAATCATAAGAAACATAATATGCATACAACCATGATTATTCAAACCTATGACTTCATGAATAATCATTATCAACAACAGTATAAGATCCTAACACAAGGTAGTATTCTAGCTTGATATAGGAAAAACATACCTGGATTAGCATGCTAGCTATTTATGTCTAACATACTCACATGATGTCTTCTTGTTCTTCTTCAATGACTTGTGCTAGTAACTTGTATATCTCATAGGTTAACTATTACAAAACCAAGTTATACATACCTCGTAAATGGATCTTCTATGAGATCCATGACAATGGATGAATCTTTGTCCTCATGTTATCATGATCATATGTTCTTGGACCAGAACATGATTTGTCTTTCTTGGTGTACCTTTCATGTTAGTAGACAACATAAACCTCATACAACACCATAATGCATTAGTACAATCATAAGTGTCAACACCCTAACCAATGAATATCTTCTATCATGCATTCATAATTTTGTTAAGGTGATACGACAAATCTAAAATCAGGATTGTAATAACCATAATAACATGAAGACAAACATACCATAAACTTAATCATGAACAAATCTCAAAACATACCTCGATGAGTCATACCTGTCGAGATCACTTGTAATCTCATTATGTAAAGCCTTAGACTCATCTCCCTCTGAAACAGGAACTCCTTCACTTATGCAGGTGACCAATCCATCTTCTTCTAGGATTAACTCTATCAACTTGATTTGCAAGAACTGGACCTGGAGCTGGATATGGGTTTGTGAGAGAAACCCCAAAAATTCAAACTTTGAATTTCAAACGTCCGAAAGGATAGAAATGTGCGCCTTGATGAGCTGATCAAACTGGTATATTCAGAATTTGAAAACTGAAAAGTTTTACTCCTCAATTTTTCCTTTAAAACTTTCGGATTCACTAGACGTGACCCTGAACTGGGGTTTGATGAAGCCCACTCTTATGCCCAATCAAAAGGTTTGATCCAAAGATCTAAGCTTCTATTTTTCTGAGGAGCTTCCAACCATGGTCACAGATTTCAAAAATTCTCATTTTTACAGAAGCCCTAATTTTCCACTTTCCTGATCAGAGTTCCGAACTAGGGTCTGATCAAGCCCGGCCTTCTACCCAACCAAAAATTCTGATCTTGGTCTCTAAATTTTTATTTTGATGAGTAGCATTCAGCCATGGTCTCCGATTACAAAAATTCCAACTTTCTCCAAAGCCCTAAATTCCGGAAGCCATGAATGAAGGTACCAAAAAATAATTCTGTTTTGACAGAAATATGTACCTGATTGTTTCTAGTGTAACTCCGAAATTTTTGATCCACAGGGTCTGAAAAAGTTTTCTGAGATAGCCTGACCTGTTAGCTTTCCATCCTAACAGGTCTGACCTCAATTGGATGTTCTGAGAGAGAGTTATGCCAAATGTCGCAACGTGACCTGTTTTGGATAATACAGGAGAGCGAACTTGTACGGCGTGCCACGTGTCACGGGTTCAACTTCAGCCTCTGAAAAAGTTTTTTGAGATATCCCAGTCTATGTACTACCTACAACTTTTTACGAAATTTTATTTGGAGCTTCCTAGCCCAAGTTATGACCTTTTTCCCAAGGTCACCTGATTTTGACTCAGATCTGGAAGAGGCAGAAACCATATATTGCACAGATCATAAATCACAAAGTACAACGAATTAGAGGTTGTCCTTTGGAAACAAGGTACCTGGATATTTAATCTTCATCCTGTAACAATTTCAGATCTGAAAACTTCGCCAAAACGGATTTATAGCAAAAGTGCTACGATGACTGGTTTTTGCTATATCAAGCCCTAGCATCGTAAGTGCAACAAGTGTCATACATGCCATATCATGCCTTCTTTCAGGCTAGCTCTGATACCATGTTAAATTTTATGAATTTACTTCAATATGATATAGGATATTAACTGAGAGAAGAACATGTACAGCATATCTACAGCATATCAATCATGGAGACAATAATGCAAGCACACAAGAGACACAAAGATTTACTTGGGGAAAACCATAAAGGTGAAAAACCCCAATAACTTCCTCAGAGATAGATAGAGCAATGATACAACCAACCATAAGAGATAGACACAACCTAGCAGCAGATCCTCCTCCTCCATAAGTGCGCCACTCCTCCTTGAGTGCATGAGTGAGAAGTGAGTGAGTAAATAGAGTGCCTCCCGTACTCTATTTATACTTGACTTGACTTGCCTTTTTACCTAACTCATGTAGGCTCGAACTTAACCACATAACATAATGCTGACTGGGCCGACCCCCAATAGGGTGGTCTAATAACCCTTTGACCCACATGGCCGACCCCCAATAGGGTGGTCTAATAACCCTTCGACCCACATGACTTATACAGGGCCGACCCCAACAAGGTGGTCTAATAACCCATCAAGTATAAGTTGTTGAGATATTGTAACTTCAAAGAATATTATATTTGTACTTTATTATTCCGGAGATGATTCATTCCTCCGTGAAGATCTTATTGTATATCCGGAGATGTTTATTCCTCCGTCGGAATGTGGTAACTCGGGTTATTAGATTTCCCTAGTGGGGGTCGGCCCTAAATGTGTTATGTGGGTCAAAGGGTTATTAGACCACCCTAGAGGGGTCGGCCCAGTCAGTTATAATGGGGTATTTAACCTAATGGTTAAATACGAGCCTACATGTACTTGTGTAAAATACATATCAGAGAAGTGTATAAATAGAGGAGGTGTGTTCCTCATTATACACACACTCTCACTTGAGAAAGGCGCACTTGTGGAGGAGAGGTATGCTATGGAGAAGAAGGAGCTTATGCTCAGGGTTTGCATCTTTGTATATTGCTGGTCATCTATATTGAGGAAGCTTTACTGGGTTTTCTACCCCATGATGGTTTCCCAGGATAAATCTCTGTCTCTTGTGTTTATGCTATGCTTGTTGTTTCTTCAGTGATCCTGTATATGCTATTATTGTGAAATGGAATGTAATGCTGCTATTTTCTGTCTTAGCATATTGAATTTTAACATAAGTTACGACACTTACAATATAAATGACGACACTTCCGTATAGAGGAATAATACCATCTCTATAGGAGTACATACAACATATATGAAATACATTCCGAAGTTACATATACATCAACATGGTCACCTACATAAGTGAAGAAGTTCTTGTTGCAGAGGGAGATGAGGCTGAGGTCTTACATAAGAAGATTACAAGCAATCTCGATAGGTATGACTTATCCAGGTATGTTTCGAGATTTGTTCATGATTAAGTTTATGGTATGTTTGTCTTCATATTGTTAAGGTTAGTACAATCTTGTTTAATTTAGACTTGTCATATCACCTTAATAAAATTATGAATGCATGATAGAAGATATTCATTGATTAGGGTGTTGACACTTATGATTGTACTAATGCATTATGGTGTTGTATGAGGTTTATGTTGTCCGCTAACATAAAAGGTACAACAAGAAAGACAAATCATGTTCGAGTTCAAGAACATATGATCATGGTGACATGAAGACAAAGATTCATCCATTGTCATGGATCACATAGAAGATCTATTTACGAGGTATGTATAACTTGGTTCTATAATGGTTAACTTATGAGATATGCAAGTTACTAGAACAAGTCATTGAAGAGAAAAAGAAGATATCCTATGGGTATGTTAGACATAACTAACTAACATGCTAATCAAGGTATGTTTTTCCTATATCAAGTTAGAATCCTACCTTGGATCTCTTATATAAGTATACATGGCATGATTGATAATGATTATTCATAGGTTTGAATAATCATGGGTGTATGCATATTATGTTTCTTACCTTAATTAATGATATGACTAACCAGAAGAGTCATGAAAGTATAGGTTTGAGTAATCACGGCTTTAGGCATATTATGTTTCTTACTTTAATTTATGATATGACTAACCATAAGAGTCCTTGAATACTAATGCTTATTATTTTTGTTTGAAATGATCATGACTATACATGATTAAGATTATTGTGTTTTGATAGTATTGAGAATATACTAATAAATGTATGATTATGTATGAGATCTCAAGGATATCACAATAATGATACTTGTAAGCATGCATAGTGATCGAGGATGGATATAAGTTCAAGGACAGGTAATCCAAGAAGCAAAGATTAAGAGGGAGCACACTCCAGTAGTTTCTGCAAGGATGCAGATATTCAGAGGGAGTCAACCACTTCTCACAATCCACATCAGAATGGAGTTGCAAAGATTCAGAGGGAGTCAACCCAACAAACAAACAAAGATAAGTATTTGAATTATCATTTTTTGCATATTTGTTTGTTTAAATAATGTTGTTCAATGATGTATATGCTTATGTTCCTACACTTAGGTTGTGTATTATGCATATTAGATTAATTGTATTAATGAACAGTATACTACTAATATGCATGTGATGGGTAAGTGGCCTATGGCACTGTACAACATTCCATTGCTACTTATCTAGAATGAAACCTCTTTGCTGACATGTTGGGAGTAGTGCAAACTCTTAACAATGTTCTGGTAGAGATTGGAAGGCATCTACAAAGTTACAAGATATGGATGAATGTTGTATTGAAGCATTGGATAAAATAATTGCATGACTGTATGACATATTTCTTTATGTGTAAGAATTTGTTCTGAAAGCTATGAGATGTTTCTAATCATGCAATTTAACTTGTTTTGTAGAAAAGATCGTATACCTTCACCTACAAAAAAAGGACTACAACATTTGTTCTAGCAACAAAGATATCTATTGAAGATCTTGAAGATATTGAAGATATTGAAGTTCCCAGGATCTGGGATGAAGTAATGGAAGAATGCCATGATCAGTCGATCATGAAGAATGATGTTTGGGATGCAGTCCCAAGACCTGAAGGAAAGTCTGCTGTGACTTCCAATGGATCTATAAGATCAAGCATGCTGCAGATGGTAGCATGGAGAAATACAAAATGAGTGATGAAATGGAAGATACACCAGATGGATGTCAAGACAGCTTTCTTGAATGGTGTAGTCAAATAGGAAGTGTATGTGGAGCAGCCACTTGGTTTTGAGACACATGACGGGAAGTCATATATGTGCAGAACTTCGTATGGTAGGATAGACAGCTTTCTATCCAGTTTGGGCTTTACCAAAAGTAAAGCGGATTCCAACCTTTACTACAAGGTTAAGGAAGGCAATCCAGTGATACTACTTTTGTAGTTCGATGGCCTATTTGTTACATGTGATGATAGATTGATTTCCAACACGAAGAGGAAGCTTGCTGCCGAGTTCGAGATGAAGGACTTGGGGATGATGCACTATTTTCTAGGCATGGAGGTTTGGCAGAGTGCAGATGGAATCTTCCTTGGACAAGGGAAGTATGTAGTAGATATCCTGAAGAGGTTCGGGATGATGGACTACAAGGCCATGGCCACACCTATGGCATCGAACTTGAAGCTTTTGTGTGATGCTTCATCTGATTCGGTTGATGTCACTATGTATCATCAGATGATTGGATCCTTGATGTACCTGACAAACACAAGACCATATATTTGCTTTGCAGTGAACACATTGAGCTAGTTCCTGACGGATCTGAGGAGTGTTCACTTGGTTGTTGTAAAGCATATTTTGAGGTACTTGAAGGGTATAGTTGATTATGGACTCAAGTATGATGTGAATCAAAAGTTTAACCTGTAGGGTTATGTTGATTCAGATCGGGCAGGTAGTGCTACAGATAGGAAGAGCAGTTCTGGGTGCTACTTCAGTATGGGATCAGGTGTGATCTCTTGGTTTAGCAGGAAGCAGTCCTGCATAGCACTGAGTACAGCTAAAGGAGAGTATGTTGCAGCTTGTTTATCTAGTTGTGTGGCAGTATGGCTTCGGAAGCTACTATCTGAGTTATTTGATCTCCTGCTGGAGGCTACTGGTATCTTTTGTGACAACTAGAGTTGTGTGAAGCTATCTGAGAATTTAGTGTTCCACGACAAGTCAAAACACATTGAGATCAAATATCACTATATCAGGGATATGGTGCAAAGAGGAGCAATGAAGCTCCTGTATGTTGCGATCGATGAGAAGATTGAAGATATACTGACGAAGCCACTAGCCAGAGTGAAGTTCGAGTACTTCAGAGAGAGGCTTGGTGTTCTTCAGATTGATGACACTTTGAGGAAGAAGTGATGGACACATTTGTTGAAGCCATTCCAAGCATGTTGGAAGGAGGATCCTTCACATGGCTATGGATGTAAGCGTTGGATGATGAGCATCAGGACGATGCTCCTGTTACTGCTCTGTATATGTATATGCATCATGTTGGATGCTTGATATGATCAGTTGGATCATTTATGTATGTATGCATCATGTTGGATGATGGATATGATCAATTGGATCATTTGTATGTATTTGTATATGCATCATGTTGGATGCTTGGACCATGTATCTGTATATGTATCAGGTGGATACGTTGTATGATCAAGTAGATCATGTATGATGATATGTATCAGGTAGATACATTGTGTGATCAGGTGGATCATGTATCTATGTATGTATCAGGTGGATACATTGTATGATCAGGTGGATCATGTATGATGATATGTATTAGGTAGATACTTGGTATGCATCAGGTAGATGCATTGTATGATGAGGAGGATCATGGATGATGAGATTTAGAATGTTGCTCCAAATGACATGCATCAGGACGATGCAGTGTTTATGATCAAGATGATCATGTGTACATCAGGATGATGTATGGTGAGTATCAGGTTGATACTCTGTGGCCGTGGAACAGGTTGTGCAAATGAGCATGTAAGTAGACCTGGGAGATCTAGAAAGGATGAAAAAGGACTCAGATGCTCTTTAGGGTTCTTGCTTGGAAAGACACTCTTTTAAGGTTTTTTGGTGGGGTCACATGTAATAAGTCTTGGAGATATGGACAGGATGAAAAAGGCCTCAAATGCTCTTTAGGGTTCGTGCTAGTCAAGAGACGGTTTTAAGGTTTTGTGACAGTCACATGTAATAAGTCCTGGAGATCTAGACAGGATGAAAAAGGCCTCAGATGCTCTTTAGGGTTCTTGCTAGTCAAGAGACTCTTTTAAGGTTTTGTGACGTACATAATAAGTCCTGAGGATTCCACAGTATGGCCAGTGATGATGAAGATCTGCAGGTGGTGGGCCTACATCCAGTATGAAAAAGCACTAGCTCTATAGAACTTCCTATGATGAGTAGATTCAGAGATTGATTGAGATAGCAACAGCAGTGATGATGACGATAACTCGGTGACGATGATCCAGAGAAGAAGACTTGTTCTAGAAGACCTATGTCGAGAAATACCTTCCTAGTTAAGAGGGAGTGTTGATGTATATATAACTTTGGAATGTATTTCATATATGTATATTGTACTCCTATAGAGATGGTATTATTCCTCTATACATAAGTGTTTGTATTCCTATAGAGATGTTATTATTCCTCTATACGGAAGTGTCATCATTTATATTGTAAGTGTCGTAACTTATACTTGATGGGTTATTAGACCACCTTGTTGGGGTTGTCCATGTATAAGTCATGTGGGTCGAAGGGTTATTAGACCACCCTATTGGGGGTGAGACATGTGGGTCAAAGGGTTATTAGACCACCCTATTCGGTGTCGGCCCAGTCAGCATTATGTTATGTGGTTAAGTTAAGGCCGACCTAGTAAAGGCTATTAGGCAAGTCAAGTCAACTATAAATAGAGTGCGGGAGGCACTCTATTTGATCATTCCATTCTCTCACACACTCTTTGGAGAGTGGTGCACTTGTGGCGGAGGAGAAGCTGCTGCTAGGAGATGTCTATCTCTTATGCTTGGGTTGTATCATTGCTCTATCTATCTCTGAGGAAGTTATTTGGGTTTTCCACCTTTATGGTTTTCCCCAAGTAAACTCTATGCCTCTTTTGTGCTTCCATTATTGTGTCCATGATTGATATGTTGTAGATATGCTATACATGTTGTTCTCTTAGTTAAGATCCTAGATCAGATTGAAGCAAATTCTGGAAAACTAACATTGGCACGATGGTAAGAGGAACAATTTAGAATATGTAGAGATACATTTCCCCATGGTACTATACTTTTAGTTGTTGATTTTGCTGAGAACTACACTCTGCAACCTCAAAATGAGATCCAAAGTTAGTATTATCACTCTGAGCAGGTTTCCTTGATGGTCCATATCACATATAGGCATGGCCCAAATAGCACTAAAGAGCAAAGAGAAACTCTGAAGGAATATCACTTCTACATAAGTGATGATAAGTTCCACAACTTCCACTATGTATGTCATTTCTTCATCATGTTCTATGATCACTTGAAGGGAAGGAACAAATAGATGGATCGAGACTGGATTTGGTCTGATGGATGTGCTAGTCAGTTAAAAAATGCATGCATATTTCAATGGTTGTGTTCATTGCATAAAAACTACAAAGTGCCACATATGTGGAATTATTTTGAGACTGGGCATGGTAAAGGAGAGCATGATGGAGCTGGAGCATGTGTCAAAACAGCCCTATGAAAAGAGGAATTGAAAGTATCTACAGAATCTACTATTCAAAATGGTCAATCTATAGTCAGGTGGTGCACGCCAGTAATGGGAGAGGAATCAACTATGCGAGTAGAATCAACAAGAAAGAGACAAGTGGAGAGATTGTTTTTGGAGGTGGTAGACATAGATCGTTCACATGCATGGGAATGCAAGACTGTGCCTGAGACTCTTGGCTTTCACTCGGTTCGAAGCTCTAATAACCCAGTATTTAAAATTTGGACTAGAAAAATTGCTTGTTTTTTCCCACCTTGTTGTGATGGTGAATGGGATGGGTGTGAATCATTGGATTGGGTTGATGGATGGGATTGCATATAACTTCCACTTGATCAGTGTGCAATTGTTGAGTTAACTCCATTGGAAGAAGACCAATCATCTATTTCTGCAGATTTTGATCATGTCTCAGACCTTGTACAACTTGGTATGATGCATTTCCTTAACATTTTTTTGTTTATTTACGTAGTCTTCAAATGCACATTAATGGCCTTGTATCGCACGAAAAATATTTTGATCATATACCTACAATCATATTATGTAGGGCACATATATGCAGTGGTTGCCTCAAAAGATAGTGAATGGGGTGGTGATTACTGGTTGGCACGCTATATAGATGGAAATCAAACCCTCATTATGTCCATGACTGATGATGAAAAGAACCACTACCCAACTGGGTCTATGGTTTTTAAAGGTGAATACTTGACACATGACAACAATGCAAGAAAGAAGGGTGGATATGTTTACAGAGATTAAAAACTAGGTGCAAGTGTGTATCACTTTACCAACTTAATCATTGGTACAAACCTCCAAGTACGAACAATGCCTAGCCAAAATTCATCGAAGGTACGCTACTTCTTACTGAATACAGAGCACGAGAGACTAATGGAGACCATCAGTATAAGAGATGATCCGAAGGGATTGGTTGTCTGATAATACGTGGGATCTAGAATGATGAGGTATGTTACATAATTTTAATACTATACTATTTATACTATTTGTAATTGAATATTGATGTATGCTCAATTTTCACATGTATGTTGTTTATGAATATGTAAATTTTTTGTTCTTGATATGCCAAATTTACATTTATGTTTTTTATAAATATGCCAAAAGTTCTCTTATATGTCAAGTTTATGAGTATGCCATTTTTTACATATGATCAATAAACCCTAAGATTATGGTGATCTAACGCTAATTTGTTTGATTGAATACACATGGTGATCTTCATCATCACCACCATCATCATCATCTTAAAAAATATATTCATCATCATTGCCATCTCCCCCTTCCTCATCAACATCTCCATCATCATCATCTTCTTCATCATCATCATCTTCTTCATCATCATCATCTTCCCATCACCACCACCATAACCATCATCATCAACATCTTCATCATCATCGCCATCATCATCATCATCAAAATATTCATCATCATTTTCATCTCTAGGTTCCTCATCAACATCGCCATCACCATCACCATCACCATCACCATAAATGTCTTGATCATCACCATCATCATCATCATCACCATCCCATCACCATCACCATCTCCATCTTCATCACACTCACCATCACTATCACCCTCACAATCACCCTCACCATCACCATCAATGTCTTCATAATCATCACCATCATCATCATTATCACCATAAGTTCCCGGAGGATGATTTTGCAAGGCGGACCCCTCTGTGCAAAAATTCCACACTCCCTTACTTAGCAAAACCCTAGTTTCAAAAATGGACCTACAAGATGACACCTAGGCCATGGGACTGAAGGAGAGGGATAGCCATAGCACTATCCTGGTGCCCTAAATCCAATGGAGTCGACGGTTCGTCGATCCGAGCCATGGTCACCATTCTATGGCCCGTTCCATCTCGCATCCAAAAGGCCTTTAGGGACACCTACTGGATACCTACCGAGGGCATAGAATTCGAACCATGCAACAAAACCAGGTTTCGGGGAGTCCTGCAAATGTTTCTAGGAAGGTTCCAGCTCCGAACATTAGCCATAAGTGCCTGGAGGATGATTTTGCAAGGCGGACCCGCGTGTGCAAAAATTGCACACTCCCTTACTGAGCAAAACCCTAGTTTCCAAAATGGACCTACAAGATGACACCTGGGCCATGGGACCAAAGGAGAGGGGCACCCCTAGCACTATCCCGGTGCACTGAATCCAACGGAGTCAAGGGTTCATCAATCCGAGCCATGGTTGTCATTCTATGGCCCGTTCCGTCTCACATCCAAAAGGCCTTCACGGACACCTGCTGGATACCTACCGGGGGCATAGAATTCCAACTGTGCAACAAAATCGGGTTTCGGGGAATCTTGCAAGTGTGTCTAGGAAGGTTCTAGCTGGAAATGGTAGCCATAAGTGCCCAGAGGATGATTTTGCAAGGCAGACTCCTGTGTCCAAAAATTGCATGCTCCCTTACTGAGCAAAACCCTAGTTTCCAAAATGGACCTACAAGATGACACCTGGGCCATGGGACTAAAGGAGAGGGGAATCCCTAGCACTATCCCATTGCCTTGAATCCAATGGAGTTGATGGTTCATTGATCTGAGCCACGGTCATCATTCTATGGCCTGTTCCATCTCGCATCCAAAAGGCCTTCAGGGACACCTACTGTATACCTACCGGGGGCATAGAATTCCAACCGTGAAACAAAACTGGGTTCCGGGGAGTCCTTCAAGTGTTTCTAGGAAGGTTCTAGCTAGGAAGACTAGCCATAAGTTCCTAGAGGATGATTTTGCAAGGTGGACCCCCATTTGCAAAAATTACACACTCCTGTACTGAGCAAAACCCCAATTTCCAAAATGGACCTACAAGATGACACCTCAGCCATGGGACCAGAGGAGAGGGGCACCCCTAGCACTATCCCAATGCCTTGAATCCGACGAAGTCGATGGTTCATCGATCCAAGCCATGGTCATCATTCTATGGCTTGTTCCATATTGCATCCAAAAGGCCTTCAGGGACACCTGCTGGATACCTACCAGAGGCATAGAATTCCAACCGTGCAACAAAACTAGGTTCTGGGGAGTCCTGCAAGTGTGTTTAGGAAGGTTTCAACTGGGAACGCTAGCCATAAGTGCTTGGAGGATGATTTTGCAAGGAGAACCCCTGTGTGCAAAAATTGCACACTCCCTTGCTGAGCAAAACCCTAGTTTCCAAAATGGACCTACAAGATGACACTTGGGCCATGGGACCAGAGGAGAGGGGCACCCCTAGCACTATCCCGGTGCCCTGAATCCAATAGAGTCGATGGTTCATCGATATGAGCCACGGTCGTCATTCTATGCCCCATTCCATCTTGCATCCAAAAGGCCTTCAGGAACACCTGCTAGATACCTACCTAGGGCATAAAATGTTAGGGTTAACCTTGACTCGGGATTGAGTCAAAGTTGGTTAGGTCTAGCACATGGTTTTGGGCACATGGTTTTTTTTGTAGCCCATGGTATTGGCCCAAGGTATTGCATACAAAGAAGCCTTTATAAGGCTTGGAGAGGCTCCATTGTAAAGTGGCCTGGAGGTGAGAGGTGGCTAGCTCACTTGGCTCAGCTTGGTCGGTTTAGGTGAAGGGTAATGAAGATCTTCATTGGGTGTTGTTTTTCCTCGCATGGGGTTTCTAGGGTAAATTATGTGTCTATCTAAATGTTTGCTTGTTTCTATTTTTATATCTCTCGCAAGTTAATATGTATGCTCTCGTAAGTTAATGTGTATGCTCGTGTAATTCCTAACAAGTGGTATCAGAGCTTGGTTGTGCTCGTTGAAAATGACCTGAGTGTAGGTGTGCAGATATAGATTGATTGATCTGGGCAGAAATCAACGATGGAAGAAATTGTTTCCTCTTGTGGACCCGAGGAGACCACTTCCCAATAATCGCTGCCGAGGAGAAGACATTGCTTGAGACCATTTATTCCTATTATTGTAGCCGTCAAAGCACTGTGTGCATGTGCCATGAGGTATTTTACCTCTAAGATTGAGGTCGCCCCATTGTACAATGTGGAATATCGTATAATGTGGAAGACAATCATGTTGATCCAGTCCGTTGACAGTAGAAGAGCCCAAGAGGGAGCCCGTAGAGGCCTGTGAGGGAGAGCTTGCATGAAGCATGTCCTGGAGAGCTGCTGGCAGAGAGGAGCGAGCCGATCCATTGGTGAAAGATCCATGCAGAGGAAAGCTATGGAGGGATGGAGACCCGTTCAGAGAACAACCGCACTCTAGCTTGCTTACCCGCGTGAAGGGTGGGAATGGATCCCACGTGCGGTGGTGGAGGAAGCTGCCAGGAGAGCAGCCGGTCGGTGGAGATAGCCACCAATGAAGAGCTGCAGGAAGATAACAACCATCGTGAAGGAGACTGCTGTGCATGAGCCGGTCACTGCCGTGTGACATGAGATCTACATGGATCCACCCGCCATTCCAATGTTGAGCAAAGAAAGTAGGTCGTGTGATGCCCCTCAAGATCCCTGTAGTGTTGCATAAGGGATGCAATCATCAATGAAAAGAGGAAATGCCCAGATCTGATCGACTGTAGAAGTCTACATTAATTAGATTTGAGACAAAGTAGTGGAGAAAGACCTCGCAGAAATCCTCCATGTGAAAATAAGGACCCGAGAGCTCACAAGAAGGAGTTGTTGATCTTCCTATGGAAAGATAAATCTATAAAGAAGAGCACTGTTTTGGCAAGCCATGAATAGAAAAGCACAAAGGAGATGCCTATTTGGGATCTTGTGTAGAGAAATACGAAGGGCTTCCATGAGTATGCATGGCATGGAAAATGAAGAATCTTATGGAAGATGGAAAGGGTGTAAAGATGGATCCGCACAGAACTTTGGTAAAGATGCTCTTGGTTGAGTGAGCATTATGGTTAAGTAATGGCAAGAATATGGAGCATGGCAAGCACATAGTTGTAAGTGGAATTAGAACATAACTAATATATTGCAGACTCCACTGGTGAAAAGTGATTCTCACATCGTTCTGTGTGGGGTGTTGAGAAACAACGTGTCCACAGAAGATAATGGTGGTGAACTGTTAGAGCAGGGTGTGTAAGTTTTTAAACCTTAACAGTGAAGTACAAACTTATATGATTCTTAAGCATTAACAGAAAATACACAATGGCACAAACATTACACAGAGATTTTCACCTGGAAACCCTTAACCGGGAAAAAACCAGCAAAACTTAGAGCCGCATAGCTCCTTTTTCATTATATGTTTTATTTAACCATGTACAATACAATAAATGGTATTCCGCAGCATCTAAAACCCTAATTCGTTTACCCGAAATTAGGTTACAACCCTAATCCCTTTTACCGGGATTAGATAGAGTACAATGGGTCAAAAATTGCGAAAAAGCAAAAAGCAACCCAAAAAATTTTGCGCTCCGCGTGGACTCCGGGGGCCTAACGGCCCCCTCCGTGTCATTTCGGAACCTAACGGTCCAAAATGAAGGGGGTGGGCCCTGTCGGGCTACCCCCCCTCTAAACCCCCCCCTCTGGACGCGCTCGGCCCAGGCGAATCACTAGTGCCGTAGGGATCGTGTTGTACACGCAGCGACCATGTGAAGAGATATAACATACCCAACATTCTCCCACTTGTTGTTCTCTTCACATACAGGAGAAATTTATGACTTCAACAATTCAGGGCAACAATGCCCATGTTCTCTTTACACCAAGAGAACTTCTGAGTACTCACAGACTTTGTCAAAGAGTCTGCAACATTTACCAAAGTGTCAACCTTCTCCAACAACAATTTGTTTTGTTCAACCATGTCTCTGACAAAATGGTACTGCACATCAATGTGCTTTGTCCTCGAGTGATAAGCAGGGTTCTCTGCTAGAAATATTGCACTTGAGCTATCACAGCCAATTTTTACCGCATTCTGAACAAAACCAATACCTGAACACAATCTTTGCAACCATACAGCTTCCTTACTTGCATGGGTAGCTGCCATGTATTCAGCTTCTGTAGTTGAGAGTGCAACTATAGCTTGTCTTCTACTCATCCAACTGATTGCTCCTCCAAATAGATTAAAAATGTAGCCACTTGTAGATCTTCCATGATCAAGATCTCCAGCCCAGTCAGCATCAGCAAATCCTTGTATATCTATCTCTCTGTTTATACCGGGTCTTCCTTGGTAGTAGATTGTAGAATCTGTAGTGCCACGCAAATACCTGAAGACCCTCTTTACTGCAGTCCAATGTTCCTTTCCTTGTTTTGACATGTATCTACTCAAAACTCCCACTGCATGGGCTATATCTGGTCTAGTACAGACCATGGCATACATCAGACTGCCAACTGCACTAGCATAGGGAACATGAGACATGTCCTCTACCTCTTCTTGTGTCGTGGGACACTGTTCTGCAGATAACCTTACACCTACAGGAATGGGCACCTTCACTGGTTTGCTTTCCTGCATATTAAATCTCTTCAATATCGTTTCAACATATTTCTTCTGATTTAACCAGAGTTTCCTGTTTTCACGATCTCTTTTTATTTCCATGCCCAAAATGAAATTTGCAGCACCAAGATCTTTCTTGTCAAATTCAGATGACAGCTGATTCTTGACATCCTTGATGATTTCCTTGTTGTTTCCAATTAGCAACATATCATCAACATACAATATTACATAAATAAAATGATCACCAGTTAGCTTAAAATAAACACAGTGATCAGCTTTGCTTCTTGAGAAACCAAGTCCCAGTATATAAGTATCAAATTTTTGATACCACATTCTGGGAGATTGTTTCAATCCGTAGAGAGATTTTTTCAGCTTACAGACAAGCTCCTTTCTTCCTTTCACCACAAACCGTTTTGGTTGCTTCATATAGATCTCTTCATTAATATTTCCATGTAGGAAAGCCGTCTTTACATCCATCTGTTCTACTTCAAGGTCAAAAGCAGCAGAAATAGATAGAAGAAATCTAATAGAAGTCAATTTTGCAACAGGTGAAAAAATCTCACCAAAATCGATGCCCTCAATTTGGGAGTAACCTTTCGCAACTAGTCGAGCCTTGTACTTCTCCACTTTACCTGCTGCATTTAACTTCTTCTTGAATACCCATTTGCTTCCAATAGGCTTTCTTCCTTCTGGCAACTCAACCAGATCCCATGCCTCATTTTTGTCCAAGGCATCCATTTCTTCTATCATGGCCTTCTTCCATAGTTTACTATCTTCTGAATCCATTGCCTCTTTAGCAGTTCTAGGATCATCATTAGTAATAGATAACACAAAATTAGAACGAAAATCAGGGGGACTGTACCTTTCAACTTGCCTTCTTTCTCGGTCAGATCTCCTCAATACCGGAGTCTGTGGATCCACCTCTTCATCTGATTCAGACGATTCTGCCTCCTCATCTGATTCAGACGAATCTGGTTCCTCAAAAGAGTCACCTCTTTCATCCTTGATATCAAAGTGTAGCTTCTCTGAATCCTTTTCCTTTGGTACATCCTCAATCTTGGAAGTGCTTTCAACTTCTCTGAAGATCACATCTCGACTGTAAACTGTTTGCCTTTTTACTGGGTTCCACAGCTTGTAACCTTTCACTCCATCCTTGTAACCAATGAAGATACATTTTTCCGCTTTATTATCCAACTTGCTCTTTTTCTCCTTTGGAACATGTACAAAAGCATCACACCCAAACACTCTGAGATGAGAGAGAGAGGGTTTCTTACCAGTCCAAACCTCATGAGGTGTCTTGTCAACCAACGCTGATGTGGGTGTCCTATTCACTAGGTAACACGCAGTGTCAACAGCTTCTGCCCAGAATTGTTGTGCTAGCCCTGCACCACTGAGCATACTCCTTGCCTTTTCCATCAATGTCCTGTTCATCCTTTCTGCAACCCCATTCTGTTGAGGTGTGTATGGAGTAGTCTTTTGCCTTGCTATTCCACACGTTTTACAGAACTCCTCAAATTCACTTTCACAAAATTCTCCACCGTTATCTGTTCTGAGTACTTTTATTGTCTTCTCAGTTTGATTCTCTACAAGAGCCTTAAATTCTTTGAATCTATTAAAAACCTCAGATTTCTTATGCAGGAAATAAATCCAAGTTTTCCTTGAGAAATCATCTATAAATGAATCATAATACACAGATTTACCAAGTGATGGAACAGGCATAGGTCCAAAAACATCACTGTGTATTAACTCTAAGATTCCTTTAGCTCTTACAACACCAGATGAGACTCTTAATCGATTTTGTTTACCATATAAGCAATGTTCACAGAAATCAAAATCTAATGTGAAATCAGACATGCCTTCAGCCATACTTTTACCTTGTAATAGTCGAAGACCCTTCTCTCCAATATGTCCCAGCCTTTGATGCCATAGCGATGTCTTCTCACTAGAGACAGTAAGGACTCTGTCTCCTTCATTTTTACCCTCAGGAACAATAGTATTGTTACATCCATTTTTGAAGGTGCTTCCCAACAACTTCTATAGAGTTCCAATCCGAACTCCCCTCATCAACACCAGTGATTCTCGAACCATCTTGCATGTGTTCTTTTCAAATAATGTTCTCACACCTGCATCATCCATTTTACTTACAGATATAAGGTTTCTAGCCAGCTTTGGAATGTGCAGAACCCCGGGAAGAGTTTTAACCCTTCCATCTTTGAGCAGTAGCTTGATCTTTCCTCGACCTATGATTTTCGCCACCGAGTTGTCTCCCAGAAATACATCTCCTCCATCATACTTTTCGTATTCATAAAACCACTCCCTGTGAGGAGTCATATGATAAGACGCACCTGAGTCAATCAACCACGAATCATGCTCTGCATGTGTACTTGAAGATGCCAGATACACATCTCCTCCTTCCTCTGTAGATTCTTTCCCATCTGCGGATGGAGCATCATTAGGTCCTCTGCTTTTATCAGTATTTTTGGATTTACAATCCTTCTTGTAATGCCCAGCTTTACTGCACTTCCAGCATTTTCTTACAGAAGGTCCTGGAGATTTAGATCTCCCTCTAGATTTAGATCTACCACCTGAAGACTTATTTTTAGATCTGTCTCCAGAGCGACCTCTTACAAATAAGGCATCCTTGGCTGAACTATCTATGGATCTCCACCTCATTTCCTCCGATAGTAGGGATGCAACCACATCATCGAAGTTTAGCGTGGTTGCATTACTCCCAATAGCTATAACCAGATTATCCCATGAATCTGGCAAAGAGCACAACAGACTAATACATTTTTCATCATCAGCATTTGTAATACCAACAGATGTCAACTGACTTACCAGAGTATTGAAGGCGTTTAAATGCTCTGAAACAGAGTCTCCATCAGTCATCCTCAGAAGGTACAATTTTTTTCGCAGAAATAACTTATTTACCAGGGACTTTGACTGATACAGACTTCCCAGTTTATCCCATAGCTTCTTTGCACTGTCTTCTCCAGATACGTTCACCAATACCGAATCTGCAAGGCAAAGACGAATGGTGCTCCTTGCTTTTCTTTCCAGCTTTTCCCATTCTTCTTTTACCGCACCAGAGGGCATGGTACCTGGATCTACTGCGATCCATTGTTCTCTATCTACCAGAAGATCTTCCATCTTGAGCTTCCATAGCTCAAAGCTCTGACCATTAAATTTCTCAATCTCGAATCTAGAACTGCTTGCCATTCTTTAAAGAAAAATAAATCACTGCTGCAAAGCTCCCACTGAAACCAGGTTTATCACAAATCCAAGATCGAGCCAAACCCTTGGAAACAAAGGCGTCCCTCTGAACCCAAAAAAATGCTCTGATACCAAATGTAAGTTTTTAAACCTTAACAGTGAAGTACAAACTTATATGATTCTTAAGCATTAACAGAAAATACACAATGGCACACACATTACACAGAGATTTTCACCTGGAAACCCTTAACCGGGAAAAAACCAGCAAAACTTAGAGCCGCATAGCTCCTTTTTCATTATATGTTTTATTTAACCATGTACAATACAATAAATGGTATTCCGCAGCATCTAAAACCCTAATTCGTTTACCCGAAATTAGGTTACAACCCTAATCCCTTTTACCGGGATTAGATAGAGTACAATGGGTCGAAAATTGCGAAAAATAAAAAAGCAACCCAAAAAATTTTGCGCTCCGCGCGGACTCCGGGGGCCTAACGGCCCCCTCCGTGTCGTTTCGGAACCTAACGGTCCGAAACGAAGGGGGTGGGCCCTGTCGGGCTTACCCCCCCTCTAAACCCCCCCCTCTGGACGCGCTCGGCGCAGGCGAATCACTGGTGCCGTAGGGATCGTGTTGTACACGCAGCGACCATGTGAAGAGATATAGCATACCCAACAGGGTGCCCCATAGATGAGTCACCTAGGACATTAGAGAAAGTGATGAATATGCAGGAACTAGATCATATAAAATGTGTGTGTAAAAGAAAGAAGCATGGCAAGAATGCTAGGCATGGCATGGCGAGCAAGAAAGCGAGCATGGAAAAGCGAGAGGATGAAGCAACGGATGGTGATGGTATAGTCACCATGAAGACACATGAAAAAAAAAAAAAAAAATTAAAAATGGAGTAGTTTGCATGTAAAAGGGCATATGGTTGTAAGACCTAGTAAGGCATGCATACCCCTGGTAATTCACCGGTAAAGTCGGGAGAAAGACCTAAGTGATAGGGGGGTGTATGTGAGATTCCTTGGTTAAAACTTTGAGGGGGGTTGGTGATTACTCCAAGTCAAGTTTAAAGGGGGGATTGTTAGGGTTAACCTTGACTCGGGATTGAGTCAAAGTTGGTTAGGTCTAGCACATGGTTTTTTTTGTAGCCCATGGTATTGGACCAAGGTATTGTATACAAAGAAGCCTTTATAAGGCTTGGAGAGGCTCCATTGTAAAGTGGCCTGGAGGTGAGCGGTGGCTAGCTCACTTGGCTCGGCTTGGCCGGTTTAGGTCAAGGGTAATGAAGATCTTCATTGGGTGCTAGTTTTCCTCGCATGGGGTTTCCAGGGTAAATTATGTGTCTCTCTCAAGTGTTTGCTTGTTTCTGTTTTTATTTCTCTCGCAAGTTAATATGTATGCTCTCGCAAGTTAATGTGTATGCTCATGTAATTCCTAACATAGAATTCCAACCATGAAACAAAACCGGGTTCTGAGGAGTCCTGCAAGTGTATCTAGGAAGGTTCCGGCTGGGAACACTAGCCATAAGTGCAAAAAGGATGATTTTGCAAGGGGGACCCCCGTGTGCAAAAATTGCACACTCCCTTACTAAGCAAAACCCTAGTTTCAAAAATGGGCCTACAAGATGACACCTATACCATGGGACCGGAGGAGAGGGGCACCACTAGCACTATTCCAGTTCCTTGACTCCAACAGAGTCAATGGTTCATTGATCCAAGCCACAGTCGTCATTCTATGGCCCGTTTTGTCTCACATCCAAAAGGCCTTCGGGGACACCTGCTGGATACCTACCGAGGGCATAGAATTCCAACCTCACAACAAAAGTGGGTTCCGGG
This sequence comes from Larix kaempferi, assembly GCA_027924585.1. Taxonomy (NCBI): domain Eukaryota; kingdom Viridiplantae; phylum Streptophyta; class Pinopsida; order Pinales; family Pinaceae; genus Larix; species Larix kaempferi. The sequence continues at coordinate 8,899,892 of BSBM01000577.1, forward strand.
GAGTCCTATAAGTGTGTCTAGGAAGGTTCCGGCTGGGAACGCTAGCCATAAGTGCCCGGAGGATGAGTTTGCAAGGTGGAACCCCATGTGCAAAAATTGTACACTCCCGTACTGAGCAAAAACCTAGTTTCCAAAATGGACCTACAAGATGACACCTGGGCCATGGGACCAGAGGAGAGAGGAACCCCTAGCACCATCCTGGTGCCCTAAATCCAACAGAGTTGACGGTTCATCGATCTGAGCCACGTTCGTCATTCTATGACTTGTTTTATACCCCTACGTCCAGAGAAGGTTGAAGTTGTAAAGTCACAGCTCTGTAGTATTCATCCTGAAGCTCTTTTGTTTATGTCTAAGATAAATAAGCTCTTAGTTCATGATCTGGAACATATCGATCTTAACAGAATTTATGGGGTATGGGATATTACATTATCTTTTCCTATGGGTGAGTGGTTTACAGAAGGAAATATGGCGGCTGTAGGTATCTATGCTTTTCTTCCGATGAAAATTGTAGCAGGATTTCCATTGGCAATATAGGAAGATTTTTTACTGGTTTCATCAAGAGAAAGTATCATTTTCAATAACAAGTGGAACCAGGGAATCCTTCATTGTGTTCCATTAGAATTTTGTTATGCAAATACGAACGAGTTCCCCCTCTTCACCTTTTTCTCTTGGAGTTTATGTTAGGTTCTCGTAGTCTGCACCTGCCACTTAGTCTGACATGAATTATGGTCACTGGCTAATCTAGTGCAGGTAAGAGTTATACCTAAACTACTTACTTTGGTTCCAGAACTGGTGCGTGGTTTTAGAACTGGATCAACCTTTTATGGCGTACCCACCTGAAATTTTTAACCGTCGAAACTAGCCCGATAGAGTCACAGGGGTATTATTTATGAAATTCATCTAAGTGGGCTGAGTGGAGGAGCATGAGCAACTTTGAAATAGGAAGAGGTAAAATGAGCTAGGCTGAGGACAATAAATGTTGTATTTTTCCACACAATCTAACGAAAAATTGCCACGAAATTGGGTAGGATAACTCCCTATCAACAATGGCCAGCACATATCTACAAAATGGGGTTAAGGGAGGGAAACAAATTTTAAAACAAGTAATAATATTCACTTTATACAGAGTATAAATTATTGTTATGTAGAAGCTTCTTGTAAATTGAGATCATATTGGCAACCTCAAAGCGAGAGGACAAGTTCATCAAAGCGACTTCATTCATCATTTTTTTCATAATGTACACATAGTCCATCCTTATCTTGATAAACAAGATTTTTATGATAGCTTGAGTTTTTTCGGGCGTGGTTATCTCCCTGTATTCCGTTGTCTGATTGGTTGAAAAGCTTTCCTGAAAATCTTTATGTTGAACTTCTTTTTTTTATTGCTGAAAATTGGAATGGATTTTCAAGTCACCTGCAAAATGCTCTTTCGTTGAAATATGTAAGTTCTTCCAACAACATAGATTGGCTAGTGTATCAAATGCTTCCATAACCCGAAGAGCTTACCAGTATTTGCAAGAATATTCTCCTAGTAGATGAAGGTGGGGAAATCATTAGGGTACGAGGCTCTCTGAATTTTCTCCAGCCTGCATCCACGAGTAATTGGGCCAAGTTAATGGGAGATTGCATGCAATGAAACTGAGCAAAACCCTAGTGTTAACACCCAAAATGACTCCCTGGGTAATGGGAGAGGGAAATCTGGGGTAACCACTAACCAATCTTTAGCTTGTTCTACTGACCCAACACAAACAGAGAGGGCTCTCTCTATAAGCTCACAGAATACTGGAAATCATCAAGATTGTCAATAATGAAGAAAACACACCAGCATTCATCATTCAAGATATTCAATTACAACAATGCAGAAGATCAGATTTCAGTTGGAACAAAATGGTTTAAACATTGTTTGGATGAAACATATGAATGTCTATTTGGGCAATGGATTCACATTTAAACAAACTTTGAAAATTCATTTACAAATGCTTTGCAAGTGCATTAAAATAGGGGCGAGGTAGTAAATATCTCGTAGTAAAAGTGAATTTAATTGGTGAAGTAGAAGAGAAAGAAACAAACCATTGATGTAAGGCATATAATAATGAATCCTACATCAACTTTAGCAGAGGAAGTAATGGTGAAATGCTTGGAAAAAGGTAAGAAGTGCATACTTCTATGAATTCTACTTAACTATCACACTGCACCAAGTATGAAAGAATGTTACAGATTGGAATTAACAATGAGAGATACAATTCACATGGAAAAAGAAAGAACATACTACAAGACTAGTTACACAAGAATCCATGAAAACATTGGCTTAGTTATGCAATCTTTATTCAAAATATATCTCAAAAATGTCTTACAGAACAATACACAAAAATTCCCATAAAATTTTTCAACATTTTTTCATTCCATTAAATCGCATATATAGATGCTGGGAGTCCTCTTAATCGACTCATCTAATCAAAAAACAGTTATATCAGAGTGACACCTCATTCAGGTTGTTTTGCCACTATCACTACAAAACAGAAACAGGTAGAACTGGCCTAACTATTTTCTTACAATCCATCGGTATTATTACTAAGTAATATTCGCTTCAAGTAAAAAGTAAAGATAGTAAAGTAATAGTTCTAGCTGGCTATTTATATAGTCGCCTCAAAGAATATTACAAATTTCTCAAAAATAGGAAAGTTTTTTAGAAGTCTCTGATTCCAAACAAGCATCAACAACTATAAAAAGTCAAATATCACTGTGGAGGATAGAGAGTGTATAGCAACTTGCTATATTTTTCTACATTATCCCATTGGTCTGCAGATGGGAGGTCAAAGTCCACCATCTCCTTTACCATCACTCGTATCTCGATATGCTCTATGTAGGAAAATGGGGGAAGCCTTTCACCAATGGCGATCAACCTGTTCAAGATTTCAAATTCCTCTTGGACCTTCTCCATCAGAGTCTTGCCTATCAGCAACTGGTTCAGATGTTTGAACTTTGTACGATCCATCCTTATCGCCCACTGTAGGTTTTTATAAGCATTATGGGAGATTAGTTCCTGTTCATCATTCCAAAACGAAGGTAGCCCCATTTCAACCAGCTTATCAAACAACCCTTTGAACTTTGCCACTTGTCCCTTCATTTCTTCAACTTTAACTTCCACACTCTCAATCTGCGCATATTTACCTAGGACCCTTCGTGCCACTGCAAGTGTTGTGAGCCGGTTCCCAATATTCAGTTTGATCCTCTCCTCTTCTGATAGGTCATTCAGGAAAGTGATAGCACCTAGTGCCGTTTCTTTAGGTCTTTGGGTTAGGGTCTCCCTTGCAACTCCACAACCTTTGAGAGCATCACTAATAGTTTTCTCTTTTATTGATATAAACTCTAAGTAGGGTCTAAAGTTCTCAGCTTCTTTAATAATCCTATCCCACACCAAATGTTTGCATCCTTCTAATGTTGTCTTCTCGGCAACCTGATGAGTGATCTTTTTATTGATGTCAATTAATTCCTTGTGCTTCATGTGGAGGACCTTTGCTTCTTCTTCCTTTTTATTACTCTCTTCTTCCAACCTTTGAGCTCTTTCCTTGAGTTCCCTGATTTCCACATCTTTCAGGCTAATGTGAGACATAGCCTGCATAAGACTGTCAGTACTACTATTATCCCCACTTTCGTTCAAATTGGTAGGCCGCATGTCCAATTTGGACAAGTTACTTTTCAAGTCATCAAGCTGTTTCTCTAAGCTTATTCTCTCTTTTTTCCAGCTATCTTCCTTCTCTCTGAATTTCAACAACTCTTCTTTACATTCACTTATTTCTTTAGACAAGGCTTATTTTTGTATTTCAAAGTCTGTCTCTTCAGGAGATTCGATTAGCCAGATATTTGGAACTTTTTCCTTCTTTTGTAGCTTCAGAATCAGCTTATCTTTCTCAACCAACAACTTTCCCATGTTTTTACCTCCACTGTCACTGACAACCAGGTCATATTGTACCTTTTTTACCTACTATTGATGATCTCGATTTTCACTTTTCTCTTGCTTTAATTGGTTTTCTAATTTTTTCACAATAACTATCAAGTTGTTGCTTTTCAATGCTGCTTTCACAAAATCATCATACACAAGGTCACTAACATGTTTGTGAAACTGGATTTTATCCGGTACTAGTATTTTTTTCCAATTGATCTTCGTCTCGGTCACTCCATCTTCCATCAATACTGCTATGTTTAAGGTGTTATCATTCATACCTCCGCAGGTCAGCAAAGAAGTTTTATACAAACCTCTGGCTATAGGCATCGAATAAAACAGCCTCTGGGTTGAGGCCCATTTGTTTTGATGATATTGTTTAAAGAGGTCGGCCTTGGACGGAAATTTGTTACCAACATCTCCCTCCTTAACATCTTGAAACTTATATTCTATAACCTGGAATTCAGGAGCCGAGGACTCCTCATTATTTTCCTCTCCACTATCCATTTGGGCAGTCAATTCTTCTTGAGCCGCTGCAACAACTAGATCCTCTTTAGTTGGGGAAGCAATTGACTCGGCTTGAATAGCCACAACAACTAACTCATCCTATACTTCCAATTTAGGCCACTTGTCACCATTACCTTCTTCAGTATCCATATCTCCGACTTCTTCTAAGTCTCTTTTTCGGCCCACCTCCACGATGTCCGACACTTGATCTAAACCCATTATTAAATAGGATAACATGAGATATCCTTCCTGTGTCTCCATGGATTCTCCCACCTCAGGTTCCCAATGCAACAAATTCCACCCATTTAGCACCCCTTCTGGCTCTGTATGCTCAAAAACGCTGAGATTACATTCTTTCCTCCTCTTGGAAATATTGTGTAAGGGGTCGTATTTGATGGCCATATCTTTCTTGAACCATAGCGGCTTCAATAATTCTTCCACCTCTGACAAATCTTCTTTATTCTTTCAGATGAAAGGCCCTACCTTCCAGGGGTATTTCACATCCGTGGTCTTCTTATGTTTTAGGAATTGCACTACTTCTAGGGCCAATTTATGTCTGATAAATTCAATAGCAAAGATCCGCAATGTTAGGAAAGCAGGTAAAACATAGGGCTCCTGTACAAAACCGTACAACCTAATGACTGTAGCTTCTCTCAATAAAAACCAATCACCAACAACCAATTCATCCTTTAGCTACATCATTGTTTTCATTTCAGGGAACACTCTAGGAAATTCTTCCCCAAAGATGATTTTATAAACAGGGGACAAAACATAGTTCAAATAATTGAAAACATTTTCTACCAAAACATCTATCTCAAGCAGTGAGGAGAAATGTGGGCTTTTGGCACTGCTGTACATAATCATTTTCATCAGCTGCGCCTGATATCTAAAAAACCTAGTACTCGGGAAATTGCTCAGTTGTACATGTGTCTTTTCCGCCAAAAAAAAATCAAATCTCACGGATGAGATGAGCCCACTTTCAGACCTGGCCAAACTGATGCTAATCCTAAAGAGTAAACTTAATTGGATTTCAGTTACCCACAAATCAGTATCCAACCCTAAAAACTGAGCTAACAAAGAAAGAACCAACTGGGAATTGTCATCAAAAAGGCTAACATTTAGGGGGTAGGGTTATTCGGAGATTTTGGAGTCGGGTTTCAAGAATGTGGCTAAGAAAGCTTGAAGTCTTTTGGGGTTGATTTGGCGATACAAGGAAACCACAGGCTCTTCAGAAAAAATCTCCAAGTCTTGGTACTGAGACTCGGGAATGAAAAAGGAATTCCTAACAGCTAACACATCTATATTACAGACGACTATGGAGGTATGGGAATCCATAATTACTCTTTGGGGTTCCGAGTAATTTGAAGAACACCATGTTAGAAACTCAGGGAAAGAGAACACTTGGTCAAGGCAAGAGAAAATGAACGACGACCTAAATATTCCATGTATATCGAGTCCCTGTTCATGCAAGGATTCCAATCTCTTCTTAATTTCTGGAACTGCGAGCCGAATGCATGTATCAAATACATTGACATCCTTGTATTCTAGGGAAACCTTAACCCTAGAACTGGTAGAATCTTCCTCTTCCCCCATCTTATACTGTAAAAGACTTATATTTTTTAGAGAATGGCGGTTACAGATCCTACCTGTCACTTTGGAAATTCTGCACGCACCCTGTCTAAGGTTCTATCGCCTTTGTCATCTGCCACATGACAAGAGACTTTCTAACTTCGACAGGTCTTTGAAACAACTTTCAACCCTCACGGGTGTTCTTATATATATAACCGGGTTCCCATAAACTTCGGTTTCTTTGGTCAGCTGTCCTTTGATCTTAACCGTTTAAACTCTCACGTGCTCCCTTTCCATTGTCGGATCTAACCTTCTCTTTTCCTACTAATTTGACTACCCGTCTATTTCCACCATAAGATCATCTTGCAGTTTCTCATATGGGCCATTCATCTCATCTGTTTGCACCTATGGGGTAGTATCGCATGCACCCAAAAAGCTTTTCCTATATCACCCTTTCTCTATGCGACAAGCTGTGGAGTTTACACCTGTCGGATGGGAAAAGTCCATCGTATCTACCCTGTCGTTATCCAGCGTGCTACTTCTTGATGCGACTATGTGTGAGAACCATCCATTTCTTCTCAAATGTATATCCATGGTGACTTCTCATACTCTATTTAACTCTTAGATCTTCCGTCTGTTGGTGGGGTCCTCCCTATTATATCCTGTGCATTTCAGACTTCCACCAACCGTTGATGTGGCTCTCGTTTCCGTCCGAAATATAGATCTACTGGATACTTAGGCCCTTTCTATGGTAAGTGAACCCGAACCCTTGGATCTCGAAAGGATAACCTCCACCATAGATCCTTGCATCTGTCCCTACCATCACATGCACCCAATATGGCATTTCTCACTGCTCCTTTCTCCTTGCGATGCACTCCTAAGCCGACACCTGTCTGGTCGGACCCAACCCATCACATCCACATATTCCCTTTCCTCCTCACAACTTGGCCATGCGATGGTCCATTTAAAGTTGTAGATCCTGCTATCACTCTTGATCAATGGTGTTGACCTATGCGACACTTAATCTTTCATAATTTGCCCACAGACTATCGGTTTTAGGGTATTCTCTGCTTGCCTTTAGTTATTCTATTTTCCTATTAATAATTAGCCCTTGACATGAGCCCATTTTATTGCATTGGACCCCTTCTAGACCATTATGTCTCATGTCTTAGCACCTGGACAGCACCGATGGAGATCACTTCAAGCTTTTTCCTCATGTAGTTGTCTGACCTTCCACCTTTTATATGCAGGTTTTTATGCTGCACAATAGCAAAAAATATATAGGTGCTAACAACTATCTCCTACCGGGGATGGTATCCTCCCATTGAGGTAGCAAAGAACTCCATAGACTAAGTGCCTGATCCATTGGGTGGATCTTACAAACCCTAACTGAAAAATTTTCTCTAAAAACTGAAACTGAACCATTGTGTGCTTTCATATCCAGGCTGAAAATTCAAAACCAAACACATGGCTTCCCATTCCAGACCTTAGGCCCTTCGCTTCGAGCTTCAAGTAGTTTTAGTTCACTGTTAAAACCTCAAAACAAAATGTGAAAAAATGAAAATATATATACAGGCTATGGTACATGAGTTACCTGTTTCCTTTAGGATAGGTAATGCTTTAAAAACCTCCCATTGACTAGACCTCCTGACCAGGAAGATCCGTCTTGGTGTTCTAGGATAAAGGAATTTTCTCCTCGGTTTGCTGCAATAATATAACGCCCCATCCACATATGGTTGAATTTCCCATGTTTATCTTCCCTCGGAGCATCCCACTTCAGGACCAAGTCATTTACCTGAAACTGATCTTCTTTTTACTTTCTGTCAAAGGTACTCTTTATCTTTTCTTGGTGCCCCTATACTTTTTCATAGGCTCTACTTCTTAACTCATTCAGCTCGACTATCTGATTCACCCTTCTCTACATGTGGTTTGGTTCTTCTTCTATCCCCTGCAGCAACCTCATAACTGGCAATCCTAGAGAAGCTGGAAAAACCACCTCGGCACCATACACCAGCTGGAAAGGGGACATCCCAATGGCCCTCTTTGTACTTATTCTATAATCCCACAAGGCATATTTTAGATTTGTGTGCCAAGCTCTCTTATTATCCTCCAAAAACTTCTTTATGATTCTTACTAGACTTTTGTTGGATGATTCTGCTAGTCCATTTCCCTGAGGATAGTATGCCGTTGAATGATTAAGGTTGATATGGTATTTGTGGAAAAAAATTAACATTTTCTTATAACAAAATGCTAGTGCGTTGTCTGTCACTATTCTTTTAGGACACCCAAATCTTGACAAGATATTGTCTTCCAGAAAATCCATGATAACACCTTCGATTTCTTTCCTGGTTGGTATGGCTTCTATCCACTTGGTGAAATAGTTAGAGGCTGTCAATATCCATCTATGCTTCCCTGAGGAGTTAGAATTTATCTCTCCAATGAAGTCTAAACCCCACTGCTGGAAGGGTGCTTCTACTATGACAGGGTGAAGGGGTAATGAAATGACTTTTCTTTTTCCTTCAAAAATATGACATTGGTGACAAGCGATAGTTTCTTTGTATACATCTGAAAACATGGTAGGATAGTAGAAACCAGCCCTTGGGATTTTGTTGACTGTCACCTTCCATGAATGATGAACGCCACAGTTTCCCTTGTGAAACTCCTCTTTTGTGTGTTTAGCCTCTTCCTCAAGTAAGCAAATCAGCAGCACACCTCCAGGGTCCTTCCAGTATAGGAATTGATTCATAATACAGTACTTCACGGCTTTTATTTTCACATCTCTAGCCCTACTTTTGCTTAATCCTGGAAGGGCTTGCAAGTTTTCTAATACATACACAATGTCAGCATACCAAGAGGATGCAGAGAATTCTGTCCTCACCTGCACTCCCATATCTAGCTGATCTGAATACCCTTGTAAGAAGTTCAGTTGCAAAGAATCACAGTTGGCCTTGGTCATTAACATTGATAACCCTTTCCCCTTTACAAGTTTGGTGGGTTTTATCTCTAGGTCGTATTCTAGCAATACAACAATCCATTTGGCTCTTCTTCTTTCTGAGTCTGCTTAGGTGAGGATACCCTTCACAACACTGTTTTGGGACATGAGCAATGATGTGTGAATGGAGGATATAAAACCTGAAATCTTTCAGTGACTTAATTAAAGCATAGGTCTGCTTTTCCATGATATCATATTTCAATTCTGCATTTCTCAGTACCCTGCTGAGAAAGGCAATTGGTTGTTCAACATTTTGAGCATTTTTCTGTAACAGTACTCCTACCACTATATGCTCAGAAGCATAAGAAAAAATAAAAAAATATTTAGAAAAATTTGGACTAGCTAATACCGGGGCTTCAGTGATAGCATTCTTAATTCCCTTAAATGAATCTCTTACTTCCGCAGTCCATTTAACCTGATTTTCCTTTCTTAACATATTTGTAATACTCATCATGATTTTGGCAAAACTGGGAATGAATCTTCTCAGAAAGCCCACTTGCCCGATGAAAGACTACACCTCCTTTTTGCTTCTTGGCTCTCCAACTTTCTGGATGGCACTAACCCTTTCAGGATCGATCTTGATACCTCCCTTGGAAATAATATGACCCAAGATTTTAGCTTCTTCTAATGCAAAATGTGATTTCTTAGGATTAAGGGAAATACCGTATTTTATACATTTCTTAAAAACTTGTTCCAAATGCTTTAGGTGCTCTTCATCAGATTTTGAGTACACAGTTATGTCATCCATGTTTACAACCACAAACTTATATTTTTCTTCAGCGAATGATATGTCCATCGCCCGCTAGAAGGTAGCTCCTACATTCATCATCCCAAAAGGCATCTTAGCATACATGAAAGTACCCCAAGGATTGGTGAAAGTGGTCTTCTCTTGGTCCTCGGGACAGACTTTGATTTGATTATATCCGGAGAAACCATCCATAGTAGAGATTCTTTTTCTGCCCCCACTACCTTTTGCGAGATATGCTCCATTTTAGGAAACGGGTAATTATCATTTAATGAGGCTCTGTTCAGGTTCCTGAAGTCTATACAGATTCTAATTTCACCATTCTTATTCCTTACAGGAACGAGGTTTGCTATCCACTGAGAGAATCTCAAAGTGACAATGTTTTTTTCATTAAATAACCTTCTAATCTCTTTTTCTATCATAGGCACCAACTTAGGGTTTATCCTCCTCAACTTTTTCTTGAAAGGTTTCTCTCCTGGTCTGATTGGAATAGAGTGTTGTATTATTAAGGTATCATATTCCTTCAGTTCTTCATAACTCCATGAACATGCAACAACATATTTCTTCATCAACTCTACATATCACTTCTTCTTTTTAGAAGGTAGCTTCTTAGACAAGTTTACTATCCGAGGATCTTCTTTAGTGCCCAAGTTTTGGTCTTCTACCGACTCTTTGTGGGGTTCAAACTTTGGGTTTTTTGCTACATCATTTTGGTCAAACAACCTCTCCAGGGGTATCAATCCCTTGGGGATATAATTACTTTTCAATTGAACGATATCTTTCCCACCCAACATCTTTTTCCATTATTTGCTTTCTCTTTCTTCTCCCTCTGATTTCTCTTGGTCTATTAATCCTTCTATTTTCTCATTTTCAGTACCAATCTTAACATTAGCGAACTCATTAGATAATTCCAAAAATCTTTTAATTTGTAAATCATCTTCAAATACTTTCCAATATTTAGCATTGTCTAAAATAGATGGCCTATTCACCACCTCTACCCCATATTTTTCTTGAGAGAAAATAGGAGTTTTAAAACCACCGGCAGTGGTGGCCAAAGAGTCTGCCACCTAATTTTCAAATCTCAGGATCACCCAGATCTTGTGTTCGGTGAAAAATTTCCCAAACATATCCCAAACTTCATTCCTATAGGTCCTCATCCTGGGGTGTTTTGCCTGATAACTATTGTTTACTTGATTGACCACCAATTCTGAATCTCCAAACACGTGTATCCTTTTTTCCCCCAAATATTTCAATGCTCTTCGTCCCAAGAGTAGAGCTTCATACTCAACCACATTATTAGTACACTCAAAAGTTAGCTTGTATGATAAAGCTATGGACTCTTGATCGGGAGGTATAATCCAAACTCCCGCCCTAGCACCATTCTTGCTGAGTGATCCATCAAAGTACATCTTCCATATCCCTTCCTCATTTTTTTGTTTCTCTGAGGCCTCATACCTTGCGGAAAACTCGTTGTCTTCCTTGATCTCATGGAAAAATGGGGGCACAGGATCGGTATGTGGGCCATCATTAAAGAAAATAAAGGAACCTACACCTATGTCTACTGCGTACACTAGATGATTTTAAGGTTTTTCATCGCTGTTGACCACATATGCCATTCTCTTCTCTCTATACAGCTTTCTATTGCTTCCAAAAAGTGGTATAGTAGCGTAAGATAAGTCCATCTGCATGGTTCCTTTCAGCATCTTTACCTAGGATCTTGATAACAATAGCCAAAAATTAGCAGGCACTTCTTCCACTATTACATCCATCATAATGCTCTTAGCCGGAATTTGGGAAAGGGTCACTACTACATCTTTAATTAAACCAAAACATGGTACCTTTCTAGAATCAAAAGAATACAGGTCTTTGTATTGTCTAGTGACTTCTAACCCCAACTGATCCACCACTGATTTTGGTATTAGGTTGTGTGAAGCTCCATAATCTATCAGGGCATTTTGTAACAACTTACCATGGATATTCAAACTCAAATAGAAGGGAGGGACTTCTTCATCATCGGGTTCTTCCATATTGGAACCAAAGATTATAGTGGGGGCGTCATCTGTTACTTCCAATATGTCTTGCATACATTCTTCTTGTCCCTTTACCAAGCTAGTTATCTCTTCCCTATATTCATTGTTTCTCAACAGCTCATTTAAGGGGATAAAGATATTCACCTTAGACAGTTCAGCTTTCAGACTGAATGACGAATCTGGCCTCACTACTTCAATAACCTACGACAACCTACCCTCTTTCGAATGCTGCCCCTTATCTTCTGAGGCTTTCTGCGCAATAACATCTGGCTGTTTTTCCTTTAACTTCTCCATATTCTGCTGAGTCTTGGATAGCTGAATATGGGAAAAATTCCCTTCACTTATTGGTATCTCCCTGCTTCTTAACTTCATCTTTCTTTGGATGTCATCTACAGCATTCATGTAACCCATTTGGTACTGCTCATAATCAAATTCAGTAGCTTTACCAGCATTCCCCCCGTTGAAAAAGTCATGCTCTCTTTGGGTTAAATGTACTTCATGGTCTAAGGTGTCCAGGAGATGGATCTGGTCTCCAGTAGGCTCTTCAGGTCCCTCCTCATCCACCAAATTTTCAGGGAAAGGAGGTCTCATCTGGTGGCCTTCTTGATTTCTTGGATTTCTTGGAGGGGGTGGCCTTTTGAAGTTAAGGTTCCTTATCTGATTTTCAGGCTGTTTTCTAGGATGAGGTTTATTTTCCATGGCCAACCTATCCATCAGCTTTTCCATAGTTTTCATCATAGTACCAAACTTGGCATCACTAAAAGATGAGGACGTAGAGGCTAGGGTTTCTTGCTTCTTTTTATTTGCTTTTGTTTTACCCTTTATTTTCCTGAGCCCATCATGTTGGCTTCCACCTCTATGGCATCCTTTAGCATAGCGGGAAAGGTAGCAGACTTTCTCTCCCTTCAAGTACATGAGAAATCTCCATTAAAGGCATCTACATAATGGAGCTTTGCAGCGCCTACTAAGGGTCTCAGGTCGTCTGGCATAGAATTATAGGCCTTCATAAACCTAGCTGAAAACTCATTAATAGATTCAAAACCTCCTTTCTTTATATGGTTGTACTGGGATAAGACTAGGGCAGGATCTCCTATCGTTTCCCACTTCTCTAAGAACAATGTCCTAAAGACTGCAAAATCATTGATAGAAGCATTCAGTAACTGTCTAAACCATTTCTTAGGTTATCCAAACAAACTCTGAGCAAAAAACCTTATTTTAGCATCATCATCATCTACTTCCTCTAAATCGATAAAATCCTCAAACCTATCTACATGTTGTCTGGTAGAAAAACCTCCCTCTCCATCATAAGAGAATATTCTCTAGGCGTAGTTCTGAGGGAGATCATGAAAAACAACTGGTAGGGCCAATGGTGCAAACCTAGCAACCATGGATCTGAGTGAGTTTTGAGCTTGGGGATGGATATTCTGGGTAGGATTACTTGTAGGGATTGTGGTATGGATTTTAGGGATTTGAGAACTGGATATATCTTTTTTTGCTTTGATAATATTCTGCAACTGGAGCCAGACAAGATCTAACAAATAGGATTCAAGGGCATTCAGACCTTCTTCGCCTAGACTTAGATAAGACATGGACCTTGATCTTGACAAGGGATTTCCAATATCTATCTCTATAGCCAATTCTTGAAGAACAGGGAGTTCCCCTTTAGACCCAATTCTTTTAATGTTAGAAGAAGAACTAGCTTTATCCTTTTCGGTCTTATGTCTAAGTAATGTTTCTGGATTTTCCACACTTAACAGAATTTCCGAAATAGGATTACCTCTCGTATGGTTCTTTCTTGAGGCCAGGATGCCCGTTTCGAGATCTCTTCAAAAATGAACTTAGCACGTCGATCTCCCCTAGTGGATTCTTTCTTGAAAGTGGATCTTTGCGAGTGGAGTCACCAGGGAAAAATTGCACAACCCTCTAGAACTTTGGAAATATCTGTTTTCTCGCAGGGATCTTTTCTTTCTTTGAATCTTTAGAATCCTTTGTCATTCTCCCAGGGATAATAAAACAATTACATTCCCGGCCAACGACGCCAATTTGTTAACACCCAAAATGACCCCTTAGGCTGTGGGAGAGGGAAATCTGGGGTAACCACTAACCAATCTTTAGCTTGTGCTACTGACCCAACACAAACAGAGAGGGCTCTCTCTATAAGCTCATAGAATACTGGAAATCATCAAGATTGTTAATAATGAAGAAAACACACTAGCATTCATCATTCAAGATATTCAATTACAGCAATATAGAAGATCAGATTTCTGTTGGAACAAAATGGTTTAAACATTGTTTGGCTGAAACATATGAATCTCTATTTGGGAAATGGAGTCACATTTAAACAACTCTGAAAATTCATTTACAAATGCTTCGCAAGTGCATTAACACAGTGGCAAGGTAGTAAACAACTCGCATTCAAAGTGAATTTAATTGGTGAAGCAGAATAGAAAGAAACAAACCATTGATGTAAGGCATTTAATAATGAATCCTACATCAACTTTAGCAGAGAAAGTAATGGTGAAATACTTGGAAAAAGGTAAGCAGAGCATACTTCTATGAATTCTACTTAACTATCACACTGTACCAAGTATGAAAGAATGTTACAGACTGGAATTAACAATGAGAGATACAATTCACATGGAAAAAGAAAGAACATACTACAAGACCAGTTACACAAGAATCCCTGAAAACATTGGCTCAGCTCTGCAATCTTTATTCAAAATATAGCTCAAAAATGTCTTACAAAACAATACACAAAAATTCCCATAAAAGTTTTCAACATTTTTTCATTCCATTACAACACATGTATAGATGCCGGGAGTCCTCTCGATCGACTCATCTAAACCAAAAATAGTTATATTGGAGTGACACCTCATTCAGGTTGTTTTTCCACTATCACTACAAAACAGAAACAAGTAGAACTGGCCTAACTGTTTTCTTACAATCCATTGGTATTATTACTAAGTAATATTTGCTTCAAGTAAAAAGTAAAGATAGTAAAGTAATAGTTCCAGCTGGCTATTTATATAGCTGCCTCAAAGAATATTACAAATTTCTCAAAAATAGGAAAGTTTTTTAGAAGTCTCTGATTCCAAACGAGCATCAACAACTATAAAAAGTCAAATATCACTGTGGAGGATGGAGAGCGTATAGCGACTTGCTATATTTTTCTACATTAGCCCATTGGTCTGCAGATGGGAGGTCATATTCCACCATCTCCTTTACCATCACTCGTATCTCAATATGCTCTGTGTAGGAAAATGGGGGAAGCCTTTCACCAATGGTGATCAACCTGTTGAAGATTTCAAAGTCCTCTTGGACCTTGTCCATCAGAGTCCTTCCTATCAGCAGTTGGTTCAGACGTTTGAACTTTGTATGATCCATACTTATCGCCCACGATAGGTTTTTATAAGCATTATGGGATATTAGTTCGTGGTCATCATTACAGAACAAAGGTAGCCCCATTTCAACCAGCTTATCAAGCAACCCTTTGAACTCTGCCACTTGTCCCTTCATTTCTTCGACGTTAGCTTCCACACTCTAAATCTATGCATATTTCCCCAAGATCCTTCATGCTGCTGCAAGTGTTGTGATCCGGTTCCCAATATTCAGTTTAATCCTCCCCTCTTCTGATAGGTCATTCACAAAAGTGATAGCACCTAGTGCTGTTTCTTTAGGTCTTTGGGTTAGGGTCTCCCTTGCAACTCCACAACCTGTGAGAGCATCACTAAATCACCTAGGATCCCCTTCATATCAGAAAAATGCGTAGGAAACAAGTCTTGAAACTCATGGAGTAAATCAGTGACCATACTCATCATCTCGTCATCCCAATGGTCCCCAACATTTGCAAACTTGGGCGTGGTCTTTGTGCCGATATTGAGCTTACGAAGCTTCAATGGTTGACTGAACGGATGACTTGGTGCAGCAGGTGGTATCACATCATGACTTCCTTTAGACTCGAGAATGTTGACATTCCAGGGATCGTCCTCATCCTCTGGCTCACCAGTGATGTTGAAGCACTCCATGAGAGAATGCATATGACACTATGTGTGCGGATCGATAGGGTAGGCCGTCGGAACAACCTGAAGTACCACATCGCGGATGAGCTGTAAGGCATTATTGACATCAGGGTTGGAATCCACGAAAGTGAACGTATGAGTGAAACAGATAGTCAACTCCCCCCATGTTGTAATTTCTCTGTGCAACTTGGCTGCAGTATACCATGAGTGCGGAATCTGATCTAAGGTATGGATAAAAGCATGGACCCACTCATCTCTGGCTCACGCTACCCATAATCGTTGGCATTCCATCACATGATCACTAGGATTATTTCGGCCATCATACTTTCTAGTGTGATAAACCTCAGTATCGCCGAACCGAACCATCATCAACCTATGACACTGTGACCAACCATCAATGGATTTCTTGTGGGTTTCCCACCAGTGTGCTAGAGAAGCCTTCAGTGCTTCCTCCAATGCCAGCAATCACTCTGGTGCTGAAACTCATTCTTCAAATTTTGTCAAAAAGTTGGTTAAGTCAGGAAACCCCTCATAGACTGGTAGTGTGATCGTTTCTATCATAACACGACATAAATATTGCGTAATTAAGCCACATTTTTGGAGCGACACTTTGTGCAAGCGGTTCTTCCAATGTTCTAATGCATCATCAAATTCGGAAGACGCAGAGCTCTCACTGTGCCATCCCAGCTCACCATTGGCAGTAGGGTGAATATAGTCTTCAAAAATATTGAATGCATGGTGTCATCTAGTGGGATCGTCATCTTTTATAGGCTCAATGTATCGACGTCCTTCTGCCAGATCCAATGGGGCTATGACTCTGAGATCACGATTCTCAAAGGTCATTATGCGCCTCTTGAAGTTGATTACAGCTCCACTATCGTTAGCCCATCCAATCCCCAATAGCATAGGATATCAGCTTCCTCCCTCAACCACTTCAATGACATCGAAGTCAGTGTAAGTCTTCATGCCCTCAATATCGATCTTTAGCCGCGGAACTCACCCAATGGGTGTTACTTTCGCATGGTTAGCCATCCAGAGCTGCACAGGAGACCAGCTCAATGGGGGACTCCCCATTTTCTGCCACGCCTGCTTGGTTAAGATGTTAACATCCGAACCAAGATCAAGAATAACTTAATTGACATCATAGTCACCAATCTGGATGTTCATTCTCATCTCCTTGCCATTCTTCCGTCATTGTAGAGAGTTTACTGCCGACTCCTATCGTCCTTTCAGAAATCATTGCAACCATCGCTTAATCTCAACAAGGGCGGCTGAATCTCAGGCTAATAACAGACAGCTCTCAAGAAACCTTTGCAATGTTCCTGATGGTGTCGATGGATCACCCTCCAATGTAGTGTCAAATACTGATGGCATATCACAAACAACAACCTTATTGTGGTCTTTCGCCAAGGTGCGACGTGCCTGAAGGAATGCGTCCCATTCAACATCGATGTCAAATGGTACCGTCTTCTAGCCTGCCAACCGAATCAGTGCTCGCGAGCTATATTCCCTAGTTGTTTTTCCTCCACGAGTTACAATAGCCATCAAAGCATATTGTGGTCGCGGTTATACAGAAATTGTCACAATATTTGCACCCTGCATCTGAGTCTGCTGCAGATTCCCTTGTGGGTTCACATTTGGATTTGCGTTCTAATTCGATCACAGGGGCTAGTTCTGTACTAGTTGTTGTACTTGGTTCTAGACTAGTTATTGTACTTGGTTGTGGACTGGTTGTTGCGGGGGGGCATGATTCTGTATCTACAAAGCGTTCGTAGCTTAGCATTGTGCAATCAACTGTGGACAATTCTCAACTATATGATCATTAACAAAACAGAACGTACACTGATTCTGTAGCAGTGGACAGTCTCGCTGATAATACCCCCACACCGCATAGTGATAGCATTGAACAGGTCCATAGCCACCTCATCCTCCTCCATGACCAAATCCTCCACCACGTCCGCCCTTGTATCCTCCTCGAAATCCGCTCTGCTGTTGGTACTGCGGCTGCATAGGATTTTGTTGCATGCCTTGCCCTTGCGATGCGTATTGCAATTGTTGGACGTACTATGGCTATTGTGGAGCCACTTTCATTGGAGCGTATTGCAGCACGAACCACTGTGATTATTACTCCGGTACAAACTGCATCTGCGGTTGAGGTAGTGGCTGGACTATTTGTGGTTGCAGTTGTGGTTGTTGCACGGCACACTGATCGTCCTTGACATAGAATGCATCACACATTATTTCTTGTAGCAACCCATATGCACGGTAATCTTTGTCATCATGACCCACCGACTTACAAAATGTGGAATAAAGATTTCTCAAGGTTGTGACCATTTTCTACATATAAGGGCAATAATCGTGACTGTGCCCATACACCTAGAAAACGTGACACCATGGCATGCTACCACCATTCAATGGGTTTGGCGTAACTGACACCAAATAATTATGGAAATCAGGGCAATTGTCCTTCGTATGTCCTTCCCCCCAGCATCGTGTACACCACACTTCATCGCACTGTTCCTTTCCCTTCTTCAAATATTGCAACTATATATTCAAGTTAGCAAGCTGTGTCTGTATCTGTGACATCTCAGCTGCATTATCTCCAATCGGTTACACCTCTAATCGCATTGTAATCTCTAGAGCTTCACTGGGTGTCGAGATGTTTTGTTGCATCAACGAAAGTTGAATGTGGGGTAGCAATGCCACAATGAACCACTCTTTATGTTGGATGATGCTCATATCAAAAATAACCTTTTCCATCAGCGTCTTGAATTGCTGATCAAAATCCCATACCATCTCATTGGGATACTGCTTAATTTCCTTCAATTTTGTGATGTATTGAGCTTCGAACTTGGGTCATCTAAATTCAACAATCAGCCCATCCCAAATCTCATCTAGTGACTTCTCTGGGGCTCCCGTAGGGACTAGAACAAACTTCATGAACCAATCCAATGCATGACCTCATAGAGTCATGGCTAACTGTCCTTTCTTAGCATCAGCATCAGTGATCTGTTTCATGGTCCAGACTGCTTCACACAATAACCAAAACTATTCTGGGTTGTCTATCACACTTCTATGGAACAACGGTAACTTAGTATCATCTCCCACCATTCCGAGCTTCCTTCCTCCTTTCACCGTGCTACTACCAATTAAATTCTGTGGAATTGATGAACTTGGCAGTGTCAAAGTGGTATTTCTTTTTGTTTGTGACACAGTGAGAAGAGTTGTGGGTACGTTGGTGCCGGGGTTTGGTGCCACTTCTATTCTGGGTCTAGCCTGGCTGTCCCTATCAGGACTATGAGGTCGCTTCATCTCGTGTGGTTGTCCTTCAAAGTTTTGTGGTTCGATCATAGCAGGACCTTCTTCTATCCTCTGCCTCTTCTCCTATCGAAACCTCGCTCCTCCTCTTGTAAGACCACTTTCTTCCTCGGCTTCACTCACAGTCTCCTCATGGTCTGCACCCATCTACCCCTTACCATTCCATGTACCATTCCCCAACAGTCGCGGTACCCATGGCCTCCACCCACCAGGTTGTCTACTGATCAAGATGCATCTTCAATATACCCTTTTCGCAGATTAGCATCTTAATTGACAGTTGGAGCAATAGCAAAAACCTTCCCCTTGGTCCGCAGAAGAAATATCTTTCAGCTTCACTATAGGATTTCAGCGTGTCAATCACAAATTCAGTGATATATCCTTCCAAGATGCTATCAAGCCAAACTTCAACAGCCTGTGATGCCTTACTATCGACTTCCTACAGCTCCTGAATCAATTCCGAGGTCCAAGCCATCAGCTCACCACCCTGGAAATTCCTCTTCTGGAAGGTCAGCTTTGACAACCATTCAAATAATAGGACCAAAAATTCACAGAAGAACCATTCGTGTGGACCATCGTGAATATATCTATCCATCCACTGATCTACCATCAATCAAGTGTTCTGGCTTTCCTCTTCGGTGAATTCCTGTAGCTTCTGATCAAACCATTCTTGGATCTCTAGTTTCGTCGGGTGCCACAACATGTCCTCCTTTCACTCTACACACAGTCCTAGCAACGGAACCAATTATTGACCAACGTGGCTCTAGTCGACAGGGGTTCCACTTCACTTTCAACACATGCTGCAGTCTCCTTGGGCACCGGCTTGGGTAGGTTTTATCCCGCTCGGCAACACCTGCAGAGTAGATGAGGTCTCACTCGAGGCATCTAGGAAGAGCAGATGAAACCATGTTTCCACCGAGGAAGGAGGAGTGTTGCGGCTATATGAAATAACTCTATTGCAACACTAAACAGGGATATCAAACATTTGACATGTATTCATAATGCATTATTCGATCACAACATTCATTATCATAGCAGTAGTAACAGTAAAGCAACATTACATCAAGGAAACATAGCATTATTCATGAAGTGCGACATTGTATTACCATAAACAAATAGAAAGAACCCAAGAATTGCACCATAATAGTTTCATCATATCACATTATCACTGCAAAACCTTAGATACAATATCTCCTCAAAGATCAGGTCTCGGCAATATCTCATAGATGCACAGAAACAACCAAAACATGCACTTCTCTTCACCTTGATTCCACTCCCTTCAATACCTACAATTCTTATCTATATATAGACTTCCGCCATTACAATGCTTGTCCACTTACTAACAACTTCCCAATCGACATTTGGACAAGTGACCCAACATCTAACTAACTTAGTACAAAACCGACCAAAAACCCACATTTTGCGGTATAACTGACTCAACATTACATAATATGTGGTCCAAATGACCCAAAACCCACATTCCGCAGTACAATTGACACAAAATACATAACTAATCTTCCACTCATTTCCATTCACGTCATCTTCTTTTCATTCGCACCATCTTTTGCCTTGTCGTAGCATCGGAGATGCTGCGATAGCACTCTACCAAACCGCCTGCAAACAAGTCTCTGATTCCAAACAAGCATCAACAACTATAAAAGGTAAAATATCATTGTGGAGGATGGAGAGTGTATAGCTACTTGCTATATTTTTCTACATTAGTCCATTGGTCTGCAGATGGGAGGTCATATTCCACCATCTCCTTTACCATCACTCGTATCTCGATCTGCTCTATGTAGGAAAATGGGGGAAGCCTTTCACCAATGGCAATCAACCTGTTCAAGATTTAAAAGTCCTCTTGGACCTTGTCCATCAGAATCCTGCCTATCAACAGCCGTTTCAGACGTTTGAACTTTGTATGATCCATCCTTATCGCCCACAGTAGGTTTTTATAAGCATTATGGGAGATTAGTTCCTGGTCATCATTCTAGAATGAAGGTAGCCCCATTTCAAATAGCTTATCAAGCAAACCTTTGAACTCTACCACTTATCCCTTCATTTCTTCGACTTTAGCTTCCACACAATAAATCTGCGCATATTTCCCCAAGAACCTTCATACCGCTGCAAGTGTTGTGATCTGGTTCCCAATATTCAATTTAATCCTCTCCTCTTCTGATAGGTCATTCAGGAAAGTGATAGCACCTAGTGCTGTTTCTTTAGGTCTTTGGGTTAGGGTCTCCCTTGCAACTCCACAATCTGTGAGAGTATCACTAATAGTTTTCTCTTTTATTCTTATAAACTCTAAGTAGGGTCTAAAGTTCTCAGCTTCTTTAATAATCCTGCCTAACACCAAATGTTTGCATCCTTGTAATGCTGCCTGCCCGATAACATGATGAGTGAGCTTTTTATTGATGTCAATTAATTCCTTGTGCTTCATCTGGAGGACCTTTGCTTCTTATTCATTTTTATTACTCTCTTCTTCCAACCTTTGAACTCTTTCCTTCAGCTCCTTGATTTCCACATCTTTCAGGCTAATGTGAGACATAGCCTACACAAGACTATCAATACTACTGTTATCCCCACTTTGGTTCAAATTGGTAGGCCGCATGTCCAATTTGGACAAGTTACTTTTCAAGTCATCAAGATGTTTCTCTAAGCTTATTCTCTCTTTTTTCCAGCTATCTTCCTTCTCTGCGAATTTCAACAACTCTGCTTTACATTCACTTTTTTCTTTAGACATGGCTTTTTTTGTATTTCAAAGTCTATCTCTTCGGGAGCTTCGATTAGCCGGATATTTGGAACTTTTTCCTTCTTCTGTACCTTCAGAATCAGATTATCTTTCTCATCCAACAGCTTTCTCATGTTTTTACCTCCACCATCACTGATAACCAGGTCATATTGTACCTTTTTGACCTGCTGTTGAAGAGCTCGGTTTTCACTTTTCTCTTGCTTTAATTGGTTTTCTAATTTTTTCACAGTAACCAACAAGTTGTCACTTTTCAATGTTGCTTTCACAAAATCATCATATACAAGATCACTAACCTGTTTGTGAAACTAGATTTTATCCGGTACCGGTATTTTTTGCCAAATGATCTTCGTCTCGCTCACTCCATCTTCCGTCAATATTGCTAAGTTTAAGGTGTTATCATTCATACCTCTGCTGATCATCAAGGAAGTTTTATACAAACCTCTGGCTATAGGCATCGAATCAAACAGCCTCTGTGCTGAGGCCCATTTGTTTTGATCGTATTATTTACAGAGGTCGGCCTTGTACTGACATTTATTACCAACATCTCCCTCCTTAACATATCGAAACTTATATTCTTTAACCTGGATTTTAGGAGCCGAGGACTCCCCATTATTTGCCTCTCCACTATCCATTTAGGCAGTTAATTCTTCTTGATCCACTGCAACAACCAACTCCTCTTTAGCTAGGGAAGCAATTGACTCGGCTTGAATAGCCACAACAAATAACTAATCCTATACTTCCAATTTAGGCCACTTGTCACCATTACCTTCTTCAGTATCCATATCTCCGACTTCTTCTAAGTCTCTTTTATGTCCCACCTCCATGGTGTCCGACACTTGATCTAAATCCATTATTAAATCGGATAACATGAGATCTCCTTCCTGTGTCTCCACAGATTCTCCCGCATCGGGTTCCCAATGCAACAAATTTCGCCCCTTCAGCACCCCTTCTGGCTCTGTATGCTCAAAAGTGCTGAGATTACATTATTTCCTCCTCTTGGAAATATTGTGCAAGGGGTTGTATTTGATGGCCATATCTTTCTTGAACCCTAGTGGCTTCAATAATTCTTCCACCTCTAACAAAGCTTCTTTATTCTTTACGATGAAAGGCCCTACCTTCCAAGGGTATTTCACATCCGTGGTCTTCTTATGTTTTAGGAATTGCACTTCTTCCAGGGCCAATTTCTGTCTGATAAATTCAAGAGCAAAGATCCCCAGTGTTAGAAAAGAGGGTAAAACATAGGGCTCCTATACAGAACCGTACAACCTAATGACTGTAGCTTCTCTCAATAAAAACCAATCACCGACAGCCAGTTCATCCTTCAGCTACATCATTGTTTTCATTTCAGGAAACACTCTAGGCAATTCTTCCCCAAAGATGATTTTATAAACAGGGGGAAAAACATAGTTCAAATAATTGAAAACATTGTCTACCAAAACATCTGTCTCAAGCCATGAGGAGAAATGTGGGATTTCATCACTACTGTACATAATCATTTTCATCAACTGCGCCTGATATCTAAAAAACCTAGTACTCGGGAAATTGCTCAATTGTACATGTATCTTTTCCGCCAAAAAACATCAAACCTCAAGGATGGGATGAGACCACTTTCAAACTGATGCTAATCCTAAAGAGTAAACTTAATTGGATTTCAGTCACCCACAAATCAATATCCAACCCTAAAAACTGAGCTAACAAAGAAAGAACCAACTAGGACTTGTCATCAAAAAGGCTGATATTTAGGGGGTAGGGTTCTTCAGAGATTTCAGAGTCGGGTTTCAAGCATGTGGCTAAGAAAGATTGATGGATTTGGGGGTTGATTTGGCGATACAAGGAAACCACATACTTTTTAGAAAAACTCTCCAACTCTTGGTACTGAGACTCGGGAATGAAAAAGGAATTCCTAACAGCTGATGCATCTATATTACAGACGAATCTGGACTTATGGGAATCCATAATTACTCTTTGGGGTTCCAAGTAATTTGAAGAACACCGTGTTACAAACTCAGGGAAAGAGAACACTTGGTCAAGGCAAAAGAAAATGAATGACGACCTAAATATTCCATGTATATACAGTCCCTATTCATGCATGGCTTCCAATCTCTTCTTAATTTCCAGAACTGGGAGCCAAATGCATTTATTGAATACATCGGCGTCCCTATCTTCCAGAGAAACCTTAACCCTAGAACTGGTAGAAGCTTCCTCTTCCCCCATCTTATACTCTAGAAGACTTAGATTTTTTAGAGAATGGCAGTTACAGATCCTACCTGTCACTTTGGAAACTTTGGATGCACCCTGTCGAAGGTTCTATCACCTTCGTCATCTACCACATGCCGAGAGACTTTCTGACTTCGACAGGTCTTTGAAACAAATGTCAACCTTCACGGGCATTCTTATATATATAACTGGGTTTCCATAACCTCTGGATTCTTTGGCCAACTATCCTTTCCGTCATCGGATCTAACCTTCTCTTTTCCTACTGATTTGAAAACCCCTCTATTTCCACCATAGGATCATCTTGCAGTTTCTCATCTGGGCCATTCATCTCATCTGTATGCGCCTATGGGGTAGTATCGCATGCACCCAAAAATCTTTTCCTATATCGCCTTTTCTCTATGCGACAAGCTGCGGAGTTGACACCTGTCGGATGGGAAAAGTCCATTGCATTTTCCCTGCCACTATCCAACGTGCTACTTCTTGATGCGACTATGTGTGAGAACCGTCCATTTCTTCTCAAACGTATATCCATGGTGAGTCCTCATACTCTATTTAACTCTTAGATCTTCTGTTTGTTGGTGGGGTCCTCCCTATTATATCCTGTGCGTTTCAGATTTCCACCAACCATTGATGTGGCTCTCATTGCCGTCCGAACCATAGATCTACTGGAGACTTAGGCCCTTTCTATGGTAAATGTAACTGAACCCTTGAATCTCAAAAGGATAACCTCCACCGTAGATCCTTGCATCTGTCCCTACCATCGCATGCGCCCAATATGTCATTGCTCACTGCTCCTTTCTCCTTGCGATGCACTCCTAAGCTGACACCTGTCTGGCGGGACACAACCCATCGCATCCACATATTCCCTTTCCTCCTTGCAACTTGGCCATGTGACAGTCCATTTAAAGCCGTAGATATTTCTCCCGCTCTTGATCAATGGTGTCGACCTGTGCGACACTTAATCTTTCATAATTTTCCCATAGACTATAGGTTTTAGGGTATTCTCCGATTGCCTTTAGTTATTCTATTTTCCTATTAATACTTAGCCCTTGACATTTTCCCATTTTATTGCATTGGACCCCTTCTAGACCATTCTGTCTCATCTCTTAGCACCTAGTCGTCATCAATGGAGATCACTTCAAGATTTTTCCTCAGGTAGTTGTATGACCTTCCACCTTTTATAAACAGGTTTTTATGCTGCACAATAGCAAAAAATATATAGGTGCTAACACCTAGTTTACGAAATGAATGCATAATGAAGCGAGTAGGCCATGAGAAGATGAGGGAGAGGGCCCCCTAGAGGTAATCGCATGCCAGAAGACCAACGGAGTCAACGGTTCATCAATCTGACCTCTGGTTTCCGAGCTATGTTGAGTTGTAAGTCACATGAAAATGTGGATCAGGGACACTTGTTGACTTTCGGTCCAAGAGAAAAAAATCAAACGGAGCAGCAAGATTGCATGTCATTGGCTCCTACAAGTGTGTATGGGAAATGCTGATGTGGGGACACTGCAAACACTAGCTCGGTGGAGGGTTTTGTAGAGTTGACCCACCAATGCGAGATTGCATGCAATGAAACTGAGAAAAACAATAGTTTACGAAATGAATGCACAATGAAGCCACTGGGGCATGATAAGATGAGGGAGAGGGCCCCGTAGAGGTAATCACATAACAGGAGACCAACGGAATCGATGGTTTGTCGATCCGACCTCCGGTTTCTGAGCTATGTCGAGTTGCAAGTCGCATGAAAATGTCATTAGGGACGCTTGGTGACATTCTATCCGGGAGCAAAAAAGAAAACGGACCATCAAGATTGCATGTCGTTCGCTCCTACAAGTGTGTATGGAAAATGTTGACATGCGAACACTACCAACACTAGCTCGGTGGAGGGTTTTGCAGAGTTGACCCACCAATGCAAGATTGCATTGAAGGAAACTAAGCAAAACTCTAGTTTACGAAATGAATGCACAATGAAGGCAATGGGCCATGAGAACATGAGGGAGAGGGCCCCCTAGAGGTAATTCCACACCAGGAGACCAACGAAGTCAATGGTTCATTGGTCTGACCTCCAGTTCCTGAGCTATGTTGAGCTGTAAGTCGAATGAAAATGTCGTTCAAGGACACTTGGTGACTTTCCGTCTAGGAGCCAAAAAGAAAACTAAGCAACAAGATTGCATGTTGTTGGCTCCTGCAAGTGTGTATGGGTAATGACGATGTGGGAACACTTCCATCACTGGCTCGGTGGAGGATTTTACAGAGTTGACCCACCAATGCGAGATTGCATTGAAGGAAACTGAGCAAAACCCTATTTTACGAAATGAATGCACAATGAAGTCACTCGGTCATGAGAACACGAGGGAGAGGGCCCCCTAGAGGTAATCACACGCCAGGAGACCAACAGAGTCGACGGTTCGTCAGTCCGACCTCTAGTTTCTGAGCTATGTCGAGCTGCAAGTCGCATGAAAATGTCATTTAGGGACACTTGGTGACTTTCTGTCTGGGACACTTGGAGACTTTCGGTCCTCCTAGGGTTTATGTTTTTTAAGGCTTGTATAATTTCCTTCTTGACAGCTCACCTCTTATACCATGTTAAATTTTTTATACTTGATCTAGATAAATGCTTTATACCAATTATAACCATTAGTTCAATGCATAAATTTAACCATAAAACATTTACATAAAGAATTTAACATGTAGGATCTAGTTAAGAATAACAATGCACAAGAGGAACAATATTTTATCTCGAGAAACCGTCATGGGGAAGAAAACCTAGAAACCTTTCTTAGAATAATTATATGTTTAGAAAACAAGTATAATGAAACCATGAACAAACCCTTACCCTAAAGGGTTTTATCGCATGAAAAAACCATAATGACACATGACAACAAGAGTACTTATCTACATGAAGATGACCTCCAAGCCATAAGGATATCCAAGCATATCCTTCCCAACCAACAATAGAAGGCACTTTATTTCTCGAATCTCGAGGTAACGTTTGTTCCTTTCACCAATGTTGCTTTGAGAACTTGTATGTAGTTACTCATATGTAGTGTTGAATCTAATTGTACAATCAAATATTGGGCGTTGATGAAATGTGTAGCATGTATTGCACTTGGTTTTATTAAATTACACTTGAACATTGACTTGTAATTTAATCATCCAAACTCACAAATTTTAATTAGACCTATCCAATTAGTGTGCATGAGTGAGATCGTTGAAACCTTGAAAAACATTGTATTTCACTTATTTTGATTAAATTACACGAGCAAGAACTTTGACTTAACTTGTAATGATCATCCAAAATCACAATTTTTAATTAGATACCAATTACTGCACGCATGTAGTGAGTTCATTGAAACCTTTAAATATAATAGTTTGTTCTTTTGACATAGCACATTCATGAGTAATAGATAATCCACACAAATCAACACAATAGATTGACACAAGAACATGTGGAAACCGAAGAAGAAATACAAAGTGAAATGTATAATTCATTTATAAGTGAAATGTCAATGTAGATGTCTCCAAAAGTACATGTATCCAATGAATTCAATGTACATGTCTCCAAAAGTACATGCATAATGAAGTCAATGTACATGTCTCCAAAAGTGAATGTATCGAAAAGTACATATATATCCAAAAGTATCCAAAAGCACATGTGTCCAAAACTATCCAAAACTATTAAAGCCACATGTACACGTATCCCATAAGACACATCAAAACTCATGCTTCCTCTTGTTCTTTCCCGATGTTGATCGTCTAGGCACATCTCAACTAGGATCAATGTGCGTCTCTCGATCCTGCAAATTAAATATCAATTGTTAAATTCAACTAACTATGTACTAATACATTAGCTCAACAATTAACTCAACAATTATCAGCTTGTGCATGGAAAGTGCATGAAATACTTGGTCACTGAAGGACATCTCACCTCAACTGACAAAGGGGATTTGGTTGCTCGTGTAGCAGATGGAACTGTTGGTTGAACATCCAGGATGGTCGAACCAGGGGGGCCAGGAACTGCTCCTACTGGTGGTGGCTACAATGACAAAATGTTGAAATAGTTAGAAATGCATGAATAAACAATAGACAACAATAATAAACTATGTAGAGATCATGTTGAAATAGTTACATACCTGTGTGTGATTAGTTTCCATTGCAGATGCAGCACTGACTATTGCATCAACCATCGATGCGAGGTTTTGAGTAGACAACCCGTGTTCTTGATGCAGTAAACATGCAATTCAAACATTAACAAAAACAATTTATGCACTGGATTTCATGTTAAACAAACAATATCATCGAATAATATACATTACCATGGTATGAGTAAGCCCATGGTCATGGGTAGCTAGAGTCTTGCTAGGAGTAGGTCGCCTCACATACACACGACCCTTGTTCACGAATGGCCTAGCAGGAGATACAAATACAGGAAATGGTCCAGATATCTCGGATGGTGCCTACAGTCAGCAAGTGTTCATGTAGTTAGACATGCATGATTCAACAAACAAACATGTATTTAAAAAATGACATTTTTAATTGTTTACCTAGAGCCCAGATGTTTCCTCGGACAGTACGACCATGGGTTCTACCTCAAAATTACCTTGCCTCAGTGAAGGATCTTCCATCTACAAGTTTAATAATTGTAAATAGTAGACCGTAGATAGCATTAGTGAACTAAAATGTAAAGTATGTGGAAATTAACAAATTAACAAGTATTAAAAAATTGAAATTTTAAAATGTTTACCTCAATGTGAGATACAAAAATGGGTGCTATATAAGATGGGCCTGCCAAATGGGTAGCATCATGCCCCTCTATAGAGTCTGGAACATTTGACTCTGGGGCGTCACTGCCGGCATAAAGCATCAACTGCAAGTTCACAAAATTAATATATTAGCTCAAAGTATATATATGTGTACAAAGATGAAAAATAAATGAAGAATTTATTACAATTAACCATCTACATACCTCGCTCAAAAACCTACTTAAGGAAACATCTGCGGCAAGACCATAGCAAGGACGACCACATGATGTGCACTCGTGACGATCAATACTAGGATGGGGATGTGTCGATGGTCCTGCACTAGTGGATAGTCCTGCACTAGACGATCGTCCTGCACTAGTGGATAGTCCTGCACTAGACGATGGTCCTGCATGGTGATGACCTAGCGTATGTACCACACCAGGGACAGATGTCCCTTCCTCAACCATATGCTAAACCATAGTGCCATGGCGAACAACCACCTGTGCAAAACTCAAAAATGCATCACATGTCTGTGGAATAACACGATGTACAGGTGGGACATCTGGCCCAGGAAACTGCCTCCGAGGTGCAGGGATAGGGCGATCCTGGTCTCAAATCCTCACATTGGGTTGGTTTTGGGCATCCCCCCATCGATCCCCTAAAACTGCAAGATCTCAAAATAGTTTACGTGTTTATGTAACACGAACTCTGCGTACATCTTTCGAAGGAAATACAAGGGAATTTCCGTGTTGTTATGTGGTGGAATATCAAAAACCATGTACCATTTGTCCATCCAGTTATCGACAAATGGTTGAAACGTGCACCACTCAATGAAGATATGAGACCTATTTGCATTTGGGATTTTCCCCGTCCGAGGGTCCCTAAACAATGCAAATATGAGCTCTTTGTATATTTTCAACTTTTTTATTGCATTGTAGTCTAGCCCATCAGCATATTCTTGTCTTTTTCTTTCTCTATATGATGAAATATCATATAGGACATTGATAGACTCTGAAATGGTGACAACAATTGCATCCAAGGTTGATGCAAGCGAGCGACAAATCCTATCACCAACACTAAAAGCTGCACTAATGCCCCTCAAGCGGGAAAGCTCAATCCTTATCTCGGCATTTGTGTCCATAGCCGCAACTACAATAAAAACATCAATATGAAAATCATTAGAAACATATACATGGTATATAATGACATCTCTTGAAAATTGAAAATGTATTAAATCAAACTCAAGTAAGCATTTTAATGGCATTCACTTACATACATTTAAAACTTAAAATTAAACATTTAACAATTAAAAATTAAGTTTTGTTCAACTTCTTTCTAGAAGTTAAGGCACTTCTTAACCCTCATTGGTGACTTTTCCATGCAAACTTGGGTTTAAACTTCTTAGAATTTAGGAGTGCTATTTTGACATGTTTTGGCCTTTAGGTCCCTTGTAGAAAACAATATTTCCATCAAATTCATAAGCTAACATTAAATTTATTGATTTCAACATATTACGCCTTGTGGTTGGAGGGGAGGACAAAGTGGCATGGAATGAAATGGATATGTATGAGTTTGTCTTGCCAATATGATTACATATGTACCTGACATGACTATCAATGATTAAGATGTTGAATAATCAACTAGAGATTGTGACTAGAATGACAATAACAACAATGTCAACTTCTCAAAACAGAGACAATTTCTCTCTGCAAAATCGATCTCTACATTGTATGGAAAGTTCAGAAAAATTAAAAAAAAAACATAGTGATTTTATATATGAAGTCTTTGAGTTGAATCGACGATCCCTAAGCGTTGAGTAGATTGATCGAGGGTGTGGATAGGGCAGGCCCGAGAGGCACTTTGTTAATGTGTTTTGGCATTTAGTCAAGGGTGCTTAACTAAGAGGCAATGTATAGCTACATACACTTGTGATGAAATTTTGATTATGTTCATGGACAAATGATTGTGATGAAATTTTGAGAAACCAAGTTACTAATTTTTTATACATTTTTTCTATTCACGCTTGTGCATGCATTTCATCTTGTTATGGCCATTTCCAAGGAAAATGATTTAATTAGTATCATGGGAAATGGCCTTTGAGGGTTGGAAATTTGGGTTTCATGTGGATGGATACATTGTAGAAAGTGAGGAGTTCTATTTTTTTCAATTTTTGGTTGGATTAGGAATATTTGATTTTTTGAAAAGGGATTCATTTTAATTATTCACTCATCTTGGTTGAGGGAGATGTGAATTTAATTAGAGATTAGGTTATTCCCAATTTTATTAATATTACAAAATTAGGTTGTTTTAAACTATAAAAAAATGGTAATTTAGGTTAAGAAATGACAAAAAAATGGTATGGGTGAATGAATTACCTCATTAGATGACAATACACTGGTGAATTTGCCTCCCCTCCAACTAAATCGATCTCCATAGATACTCCAAGGCACATAAACTGTCCTCATCCAACCTCGAATTCGCGTTTCTAATGCGTGAAGAGTGTCGCGGGTGGTCGGGTTTGTGTTTTTAAATTGATTTTAGATTTACATAACGCGTACGCATTTTGTAACTACATAACGCGTACCTGTTTCGTAGTTCTGTAACACGTACGCCTTGTGGTTACCTGTTCTACATGTCTAGTTATATGTCAGGCTCAGGTTTTACCATACCAAGTGCTAAGTATCAGAAACGGGTTATGTTTTTATGTATCAGAAACAAGTTTTGAAAAACTAGGATTGCATCTAAAGTGACCCTCATCTTCTTGCACACACCCTTATTCTTTTGTAAGATATATGGAATGGAGGATGGACTTTGAAACACAGAAGAAGGTGAAGGTATTGGAACTATCCTATTAGAGTCCACCTATGAAGGCTTATATATTGTTATAGATAATAAAAATTAGAGAAACTATAATTCAACTGAAATCTAAGTTTCATCCTCATCATCAAACATAAAAGACTTACACTCATAAAAATAAAGGTACCTTCTATGTTCCTCCAAAGAGGTAGGAATAGAGAGATAAAGGATCTTGATAAAGGATAGTTGGAATTATATTGCAAGAATATTTCCCATGGATTTTTAAGTAGAAAATATGATGTATAAGTGTAACAAATGAAGTTAGAGGAAGAAGTTGGGAAGGAAAGTAGAATTCCATAAAAGAGGCATATGGACTTTCCTCGATTGACCCCTTCCACATATCCTTCACATGGATTTCTAATGGATGTTTTACCATCTAATGAATAAATCATGGAAGTCATGGCTTCATGTGACAAGACTTGGGATGATATGCATCACCGCACCTCTTTCCTTCCAAATTAAAAAAAGATTGAGAAAATTCTCCAATATCCCGATCCTCACCCATTTGTTAATCTCGATGTTGATTTAGATCCCTACCTAGTTATTGATCTTGATCTTGATCCTGATCCCTTACTCACATGGCATTAGAGGAAATTTAAACATAAAATGGGCCTCCTAAGGAAAATGTCACATGGAAGCCATGTATGTCATGCTGTAACATCCTGAAAATTCACAAAATTTAAAAAATTTTCAACGTAATATTTATTGCCTAAACTAACTGTGCAGAAATGTAATAAATTCTTAATTGTTTATTTAAATGACATGCTGAAGTAAATTGTTGTAGTGATTATGCTTGTGTATTGTTTTACTTATGCAATGTTGTTGATGTTCTAAACAATTACTTGCTTTTGTTTATATGTGCTAATTGTTTGTTTCTTCTTTTGATGATGAAGGGGTCCTATGGGCACCCCGAGGCTTACTTCTCTATTAGCTAAAGCATATGAACATTCTTGATGCAGATTACAGGTAAGAGAGTAATATTGTTTTGAAAGTGAAAAACTATGGAGATCCTCAATCTCGTCAAATAGCTTTCATGTTTTTAAAAGAGAAATAGTATAACTTGTGAAGTTTTTCAGGGTGAGATCTACTTTGATCATTGGTGCAACTATATAATTGTATCGTATCATAATCTGCTCTCAACTTCTAAGTTATTTTAACTACTCAAGTGTTTGAACAAAATGATTACTAAAAACATGGCTTAAGTAAATCAAATCCTAGTTTAGGAAATTATACTAAATATTATATGCTTGAAGTAATAGGATATTATCCTAAATGCCAATTAATTTTAATTATGTTCTTCTCCTCGTATGAAATATATACTTGAACCTAGGTTTGATGTGTACTAAGCACTTTAAGCATTCCTTTAAACTATGCCATGGAAAAAAATCAGTAATAGTATCTATCAATAACACTATTGTTATTCACGCTTCTTCTAGGTTGATAATATAAATATTATCACCACTTGGCATATTGTATCAATAGTTTATGATATAGTTACACTATGTGATTTTCATGGTCTTTTTATAATACACAAGGTTTCGATAATAAACATCGTAATATCCTAAATGCAAGTTGGCAAATTTTACTATGAAATAAAAGGTATTAAAATAATATGTAACCTCTATGATAATGCTGCAGGTCTCCAAGGTGATGGTTGAGACTTTGGACTAGGTCATCGTGTAATGGTATCATGGTAGGGCACAATGGTATGATGGTTTAATAATTGGTAACCCATACTATAATGTAAGGCCCAAAGGTTACACGAAAGATATACTGGTTGCATAGATCGTTGGCCTATCAACGTACTAGTGGTAGATAGGAACATTTAAAGTGCATTAAAGTGATGTTAGTTGGGGTTTTATGGGCCACGGTTGCTTCCTTTTGATGCAAGAGGCCGAAAGGGAGGATCCAGGGAAGCGCTGAAGCTCTCTTACTCTGTCTCTGCCTGACATAAAAACATAAATTGAAATGAAGATGCCCAAGGCATAGAAAAGCCAAAAAAAAAACAGAGTGTTTTTGCATTAAGGGGGCGCTATTGACAGGTCTTGTAGCCAGCAAGCAAATTTATATTTTTTTTAGGGGGCGATAGGGAAGGAGAAGCAAGTAGGAGACTTGCATGAAGAAGACAAGTGCCAGCACTGAACTTGCAAAGAAGAAATGGGTTACCAAAGGAGACTCAAGCAGATTAAAAGAAGAAATACAAGGGCAGAGGTGAAAGCCGATGCAGGGTTAGAAGCACAGAGGGTTCTTTGTGAAGAAAATATGGATGACAAATGTGCAGGAAAAAGTGTCGATAAGGAGGTCGTTGCTGAGGATAATTGGAGCAACATAGTTCTCTTTGTACCCCCGCATTTTTCAGTTAAAAATTATGAATTTTGGGCTATTAAGATGAGAAGTTTTCTTAGAGCAGAGGATTTGTGGTGTTTAGTTCAAAATGAATGTGTGCATCCACTAGATTTAGAGGCTTTTGAAGCCCTGACCGAAGACCAAAAATTGCAGAAGCATGAATTGGCTTTGTATTTCATTCAACAAGCCTTGGATGAAAATATGTCTTTGAAGGTAGCAACAGCTAAAACAGCAAAGGAAGCTTGGGAAACTTTAAAACATGAATTTGAAGTAAAGAAGAGTGACATGTGCAAGCAGCCAACAGTGTCACAGCCTGTTGAAGAAGTAGCAGTTGAGAATCCCGCAGTTGAAGCAGAAGACAGCCAAGCTGTTAGTAAATCCCACGGTGTAGAGGCACTTGTGGACGAATACGAAGATGGAACTGCCATTGCAGCAGTAGAAAATCCAGCCATAGAAGCTGTTGAGAAATTCGGTGAACCCCACACAGTTGTGGATGATGAAGTTGAAGAACCTGCTATACCAGCAGAAGCACTTTCCCCAAACATAGATGAAGAAGTAGTTGAATGGTCACATGAAATGGTTGAGGACTCTGTCAGCCAAGTAGAGCCTGCTGAGTTTGAGAACAGTGAAACCCACTGTGCAGAGCCACAAGTGGATGGATATAACAAAGATGATGTTGAAGAGGAAGCTGCCATAGCAGCAACAGAAAATGGTGAATTAGCAACTCAAGAAGTTGCAGGACAGCCAATAGAGGCTGAAAAAGAAGCTGAAGCAATAGAACAAATCGAAGAAGAAGAGCTCATGAAGAGCATGCCCATGAGGGTAGAAGTTTTTCCTAACATGTTAGATGTTTGTGCATGTGCAGGTACATATAGGAATCAGCTTGCAATTGAGCAAAATGTAAATGAAAATGATGATGAAATCATTCAAGAGTTTCTAAAGAATGTGGACAATGTGATGTCCTTGTTTGAAGCAGAAAATGAAAAAGAAGGTAGCATTGGAGCTAATAAGTATAATGAAGATCATGAAGATTGTAATTTTATTGAAGAGTTTGACAAAATTATTGAAAGCTGCATGGAATGTGAAGCATTTGAATTCAATGATGATGGGCATTGTGACATGCCAAGAGTGCTTAGCAGCACCATTCATGAAGAAATCTGCATTGAAGATGCAGAGGAAGAAGATAAACCAGCTGAAAACATTTTTATGAAATGGAGTCTTGAAGAAATCAGACACTATTATCAGCTGATGTCATGGAAGCATGCCAACGAAGAGGATAAAATCAAAATGAAGGATGTGAACAGCATGTGGGATCTTGAAATTCCCACAACATACGAACTAAGGAAGCTGAAATCAGAATTTGAAGATGAAGAGACAAGGCAGAAAGTCATTGAAGAGTTTGCAGACATTGATGGAAGAATCAAGCCCAAGGAGCTTAAAGAAAATATGAAGAAGAAGGTGAGAATGAAGAAGAAGATGAAGAAGAATGTTGAGTTCAAAGTCTGGAGCAAACGAAAAAAAAAGAAGCCACTGCATCAGCATGCAGCAGACAAGAATGGTAAATTTTGAGCTTTGACATGAACTAATGTAAGCCTAGTTGAGACTTAGACCAGCAGGCATTAATGTTTTATGTTTTTTTGGTTGAAAGCCCATGAAGGCATTGCATGTATGCTTTAGATGTTAGTAGTTTGTTTATGGTCGGAATTAAGGGGGACTGTTGGAGATAATTCCTCCCGCCAACTTGATGTATCCACCAACCATCGTACAAGAAGTTATTACCATTAGGTGGACAAGTAAATGAGCCTTGGGTGAAGAGGTATCAGCATGTTCAATGTATTTTGGGTTGCTCATTTTTAGTTCTGGAATGTTGGAGAAGAGCCTCAGAGCTCCGGTGAATATCTTCCCCTGTTTTGTATTTGCCTTTTGGCCATACTCTGTTTTTAGTTATGCTCTGCCTCTCCCTGCAATCTGTCAGCTTCAAAAAACTGGGCACTTACAAACTGACCAGATTCATGGAGCACCAGAGAATTCTAATAAGAAGCATCACTAGGCTAAGCAGCACCAGCACAAGGATAATTCCCGGTAACACCAGTATTAGCAGTTAAAAAAGTAAAGGTGGCAGCATCATATATAGTATCTGATACAATACCAGCAGCAGATTCATATGTCGTACACAGTTCGAGTCATTTAGTTAGGCAGCTTTTAGTTAGCTTATGGAGCTTAGATAGCTCGAGAAGCTTATTTAGCTCGCAGAGTTTGAGGGAGAGAGGAATTTCACATAGTATGTGATGATCAATAGAGGAAAGCTCCGAATAATTCATTCCTGTAGCAAGCAGACTTTTCACTATGGAAAAATCTCTTTAAATTGATCAGTTGTACTCAAACCCTGAAGGATTGATTAAAGGATAGAGTGATTTCAGTGTTTATATATGTTTTGTTTGAGTCAATTTGATAAATTGAGACGGAGTTATTATTAATGCTTTCCGTATGATGAGAATTTGAGTTATATTCAATAGAATTCATATCTGCGCTTTTACACAGTTCAAACACACGGGGCTAGCTATTAAATCATTTATAGACCATTTTCTTATAGACTGAAAAGAGGAAAATTCGTTGTTTAAATCCTTATTAATTGAGATTTCATACGAAATTAGCAGAAATGATCGAATTCCATGGAGGATTGCAGGAATGTCTGTGTTTTGAAGGCGCAAGTTTCGGTCGGCGGTTTCCTTGCATGAAAAAATCCGATCGACGGTGATGAGCAAGCCTGGTATTTGTTCCCAAATCTCTGCATGTAACTATGAACGGCACATGAATTGTTGATCTAAGCATAACAGTTCATATTCTTAAAGAGATGGAAGCGATTTAAGAGGCCAACTCCATCCTCAGGCCTTTTACCATCTGGAAAACGCTAAAGAAGAAGCCTTCGCAGGCTAACCTAAACAGAGGAAACATTGCCAGATCGATTAAACTCTGTTGGAATCATTGGATTGATAACGATTGGATGGATAATGAGAGGTTTTTATGTGGTTATAAGTAAATCTATAGTTTTCCATGGGTAAAATGCATACCTTACAAATTACCCAGAATGCATAAACTAGCACATCCACATAATAGTGGATGAAAACGCTGATAGGGATCACTGTACATCTTTTTTTGAAAATTCTGAAATGAAAATGAATCCATAAAATTTCTTTCTCTTCAAATGTCCACATTACTGACGCGAAACTAAAAATCCAACTTATCCAAAATTTTGAAAATCCTCAAATGAAAATGAATCCATGAATTTTTTTCTGACAAAATGTCCACGTTATTGAGCCGAAACTATAGATATTGAATGGACTTTATTAACCTTTCCAATTCTGGTGTATTATAAGGATTATATAAAATGGTCTTCATTTTTTTTTTAATTCAAAAATTTCACTTTTTATGTAAGTTTTGCAAAAAAAATCTATTCAAAGATCATCGAAACAACCATTAAAAATATAGAAAGCCTATTTATTCGAAACTTTCATCAAATAAAAGTAAAACTAAGAATCAAATTCTGTTGAATTTTAACCTATTTTTTTAGATAATCCTTATCCCAGACCCCAAATTGTATTCTAAATCTAAACATGATGAATCTCACGTGTGTTAACAATTTAGTTATTGAATAGTAGATAATGAAAAATGAGAGCATAAAAAAGCTTTACTGGGTTCTAGCATTATGCTGGACAAGATTCTGCAATTTGTATCGACCGCACAGACATGTTCTAGTGCCCAAGCAACCAGTATTTAGCCTTTGTCCAATATGAGGATGTAGATCCCACTTCTTCGAGAAAACTCCATTGAATGGTACCATTCATGCCAAGATCTCATTCACGCTCATTCACGCCAAGATCTCCCCAAACAAGCTTTCTGCAAATTTATTATCGCCTCAATGCGGAATTGCATACATACAGACTTCCAATGGATCGCCTTCGGACAGCGAAGGTCGTCACCATACACTCGACTGAGCACCTGGATACAATGACATGGGGCCGTTTAGCGTTCAGCACTTCCCGAAGGCATGAGCTTAGTAGCAGGCTCCTGGGACTCCCATGGTATATCCACTAGCGCACTTACAGACTCTTGATACAGAGGTGAACATGCAGTTGTTATGTTGCTATGTTATACCACAAGGGCAACTAGCAGAGCATAGAACTACAGTTCTCACACACCTAAGACTCAGAGCTTCCAACTACTGGATCAGCTCGACACCTAACTTATTTGCAGAGCTCTTAACCAGCTCAATGCACTCGACTCGAATGACCAGAATGAGCTCAGGCTCTTCCTTATATAGATTGCTAGCCAGTCATCCGGTCACTTGAAACTTACACCAACCAGTCAAAAGAAAAGGAATCCGAGGACATGGTGGGACAGCACCATGTTTATCTCGTCCCTATGAGGCAGCGCCATGAGGGGACTCGGAAACCAACAACCAAAAGTAGATTCGATGGCCGACAATCTACTGGCCCATCTTATTATTCCTACGGAAAGCAAAACATGGCCGACAAGCTTGGCCGACAATACAGAGTGGAGCTACTATTACCGGCCCACTACGGCTTCCATTAAAAGATGCTTATGTACAAAAGAAAATTATTACAATTCAATCGGACCATGGGCTCCATTCCCATTATGAAGATTCTCCATCAGTCACTTCCGGATCGACAGACACAAAAAATATCAGGATCATCTGGCGGTCCGACACCTTGACCTCCACACCAGCATTCCTGTTCATCATCATACAGTGCTTCTTCTATTTCTCTCCGAACAAGCTCATCTTCCCAATGATATGGCGGTTGGGAATCATAGATGTACTGCTCGTCTTCAGGATAATCAACCTCTGGATAAAGCAGATCACCGAAACAGCGCTCTACATCAGAACCAAACACAGCTTCATGTCCTTCTTCATAAAGATAATCACTCTTTAATTGAGATTCAACACGATAGTTCAAAGGGAGAGTTCGTCTATGAACCTTGGTGTCAATCCGGTTACCATTTTCATATCTTTTAATATATTTATGTGTAACATTTACACAGTGTTCAAGTTCAGAGTATCTTCCACCATGATGTCGAAGCAGAAACTTAAACGAAAGATTTGCCTGGTCCGCAGCCTGCATATCTGCTTCAAGATGAAGGATAAAATTTGCTCTATGCACAGTCCAATCTTTTCTTGGACAAAATTTATCTAACAAAATTTCAGTCCACCCGGACCACTTCTTGTTGCACATGTTTCCTAGGTCAGCACATATGACAACTGATGTCTCTTCCCTGCAGAATTGCAAAATCAAATTATAAGAAGTCCATGTGAGGTCACCCTCACCAATATCCACATACCATCTAGGACCTTCTTTTTCTTCATTACAATCGATCCACAGCTCGGAACATTTCCTAAGCTGTTCTCTGGCATTTTGCAATCCTCTGAATGCTTTCTTTTCCCATTGCTCCATGATGTGGAGTTTACAGGGACTCATTTGAATCTGTTTTATTAAAGTCAGACTGAGATATTTTTCTGCATCTTGTCGATTAGCATAATCGAGCAATTCTCTTCTTTCCTCCTCAGTAAGACTGTTATCCCATGGCTTCATGAATAGGGCCTCTTTTGGAAGCTTCTCTGGCTGGCTTCCAATTATGGGATTTCCATGGAACATTGGTCTCTCATCATAGTTTGATATTGGCTTTTTTCCTTTAGGATCATCATCACGATCCTTCCTAGAACTGGAGCTAGAACCTGCAGAAAACATCTTTAAACTTGGAACTTTGCTATCTTCAATCTGCAAGTTTTCCCGAGTGAGCATATCAGCTAAACAGTTCAAATATCCAGGCTTGTACACAATATCAAAATCAAAGTTATTCAACCAGATGAACCATTTTAATATTCTACTTGAATTCTCAGCCATCAAGTTTTCATTTCTAAATATTCCAGGCATTATCTTCAAATCTGTTCTGACTATAAACCTAACTGGCTTGAGATATAAAATAAAGTGATTGACTGTCTTTTTAACAGCCAGAATCTCTTTGTGGCTGCTTGGATAATTTAATTCTGCTCCTCTGAACGATCCAGAAGCATAACCACAAACATTTTCTTTTCCCTCAATCTCTTCAAGAAGAACTCCACCCCATGTAGAGTTTGAGGCATCTGTTTCAATAATCAGCTTACCAGTACCCAGAGGGAGATGAAGTGCTGGAAGCTCTTTTACTCTGGCTTTTATTGCTCTAACTGCCAGAGTCATCTCTTCTGACCATGCAACAGGATTTTTCTTGAGACGTTGCTGCAAACATTTTATGTCAGAAGCTTGGCCTTTATAGAATGGCCGAATGTAATTGAGGCTGCCAAGGAATCTCTGCAATTGTGTCTTATCTAAAATCTTATCTGGAAACTTTTCAAAATTCTTCAATACATGTTCTTGCAGAATGACAGTTCCAGCTTTAATATGAAAACCTAGGAAATCCATTTCTGTCTTTCCTATTTCCATTTTTGAAGCAGACAATACCAATCCATGCTTAAAAACTAAATCATAAAATTTATGCAATTGTTTTAGATGATCTTGTATATTCTTGGAACAAATTAATATGTCATCTATAAACACAAGCAACCATGGTATGTCTCTAAATATATCTTCCATTCTTTTCTGGAATTCTGATGGAGCATTATTTATTCCGAATGGAAAGACTTTCCACTGGTACTGACCATGTGGAACAACAAAAGTTGTTTTGTATTTGTCTTCTGGTTTGATTCCTATCTGATAGAATCAAGATTTCAAGTCAAATTTACTGAATATAGTGCAACCATTGATTTTCTGCAACAAGCTTGACTTATCAGGAAGAGGATACCTGATTTTCTTCAACATAGCATTTAGTGGCTTGAAGTTCACCACTAATCTTGGCTTTCCTCGCTTTTGCTCTGAATGTTTATTTACCACAAAGGCTCTACATGCCCAAGGGCTCTTTGATGGTTCAATTAGACCTTTGGATAACAATTCTTGAATTTCTTTGGAGCAAAAGTCT
Source organism: Larix kaempferi (assembly GCA_027924585.1). Classification (NCBI taxonomy): domain Eukaryota; kingdom Viridiplantae; phylum Streptophyta; class Pinopsida; order Pinales; family Pinaceae; genus Larix; species Larix kaempferi. The sequence continues at coordinate 8,940,954 of BSBM01000577.1, forward strand.
CTCTCAAACGGACTCATAATTCTTGCCGATGCCTTCATTGGTTTTATTTTCTGGAGAGGATCTAGCTCAATGGAAACAAAGTATTTTTCCCTCTTCCAGAAGGCATTTGGATTCTCAGAGCAACAGTCTCTGATAATCTTTTCCTTGATATCTGCAAGAATCTTTTCACCATGAACCTCTGCATAGGAGATGCAGTGTTCCATTTTATTCAAACTTTTATTGGACTGACCAGACATCCTTGACTCATGATTATTTACAATTGGTTTACAATGAGGGCTAAACTCATTACTCAAAGAAACTGACATGGACTGACCATTGACTGTACACATGAAAACCATCTTTTGGGTATCAATAGAAAATGGACTGACTTTGACAAGGAATTTTGATCCCAAAACACAATCTTCTTTTATTTGGTCTAATCTAAACATAGATAAAGAACTAGAATGACCTGACACATTTACTGGAAAATCTTTGACTTTACCTGTTAGAAACACAGGAGAACCTTGAATTGCAGAACCTGACTCTTTACTCTTTTCCCAGTAGAAAGATGGAAGGGCATTCCCTTTTTCTAAATTAAACTGACAACCTGAATCTATTAAACACTGTACAGGGTAAGGTTGAAATTCAGCTGGACAAAAATTTACAGTTATAAACAACTTTGGACCTGATACTGCACCAAGCAAACTTATGGATTGAGACTTAGGAGATGGCGACCTTTCAGGAGTAGATCTAGGAGATGGAGACTTTTCTTTAATACCACAAACCCTTTCAATTTCTTGAGAGAGCTCTTCTTCTGAAGACTGATCTCTTTCTACTGATAAAACTGAAATGGATTGTTTCAAATTCTCTATCTCTTTTAGCAGTATCTTTATTTGCTCATGCTTCTGTTTGAACTGGTTTTGGAGCAAATTCATTCTGTCTTGTCTGTGGCTTTGTCTGTCAATGTGACTCTCAGGATATTGCTGATATAGCTCTATAGGGTTATAGCTATGATCTGTTAGTTTTTTTTTGCCTCTCTCTTTCTTCAGGGTTTCTATTTTTGCTAGAATTTGTTTCTTTTCTTCTCTTAGATCAGTTCTTTCAGTGTGCCTATAAATAGGGATAATCGACAACTGAAGGTCAATGTTAGCTACTTGTTTTTCTAAATGATGGATGGAAACTCTGGAAGAAAACATATAAAGAGAAAAGTCAAACTCTGGCTGGCTACACCCCCCTAAATGTGGATCATCTAACTCAGATTCGGATGAAGAGGATGAATTTGGAGGATCACATTTAGCAATGAGCGGGATCTCAGAACTAGAGTCAGAAGCAGAATCACTATCAGAATCAGGAAGTTCAATTATTTCTCCAGGAGGGAGAGGGGAATCAAAAGAAACTTCAAATAAATCCCACCAACCGGGATCTAAAGCTGTACAAAGTGATGCAAGCCTTGGCTTAGATTTCCTCTTAGGACATTTGCTTGCCCAATGTCCTTTTTGTCCACAGATAAAACATTTGTCTGCAGAACCTTTATCTATGCGCCGCTTGACAAATCTTTTATACTTATGCTTCTTTTTAGATTTGTAATCTGGATAGCGGTACCTCGGCTTATGTCTATAGGAGCCTTCAGGATGATATCTTTTTTTAGAGGTGTAGAAATGCTTTTTCTTCTTTTTACATTTACATTCTTTAAGATGACCTCTGTTATGTGCTCCACACCCCCAATCTGGCATACCTGCAACTTCTTTACAAAAAGAAGCAGAAAACATTTGCTGATGTCGTTTAAAATCTTTGCTTACTCTTTTATCTAAGCAATGTTCTTGCCAGCATTCTAATATATGACCATGTAGTTGAGCTAAGGACAAGCTTCTTAATTCAATATTCAAATCTTTTAACCTTTTTTTAACCGCATCTGGAACATGGCCGGGGTAACTCCTCAGATAATGCTTGAGGTAAGCTGGATTTCCTGATTTACCTGAACTGATTAATAATTTTTGCATATAACAAAAATATTCTTCAGCTTTACTCAGATCACACAGTCTAGCAGTCATAAACAAGGATGCTAGATGATCTGTATCTTCTTGGCCTGCCTGACCATAGAATTCTCTTCCCAATGTAGAGAGAAGTTGTTCATCGGCATCATTTGCAGCAAGTATTTCATGCCTTGTTTATTGTGGCAACCATCGCCACCATTCATATGCTAGACCTGACAGTCCTGCAACCAATTGTGTTGCAAGCATCTGACCTGTCAGATTATGGTCTTGCTTTTTTTTATACAAAAGCCAATGTTCTAATAATTGTATTGCATTTTTCACTTCTTCTCTTTTCTGACACTAGATGTTGAGCACTGGTTGCTCAGGCATTTGGGAAATGAGATTATTCATATTATTTATACCAAAGTTAAAAACTTTGGGTGGGGTTTCTCCTACAGCTACTGCATCATGCATGTGCTCATCATAGTGTTCTCTTGCACCAGTAATCCTCATTCTGTTAGAGGATTCTTCTGCCATCATGTTTAATGACACTTCATATTTTGGATCTAAGACAGGAGTGAAAGATTTAAACTCGGAGATCCAGTTTTCAATGAATTATATTTTGGCATCACTCTCACCAAAATCCCATATTGGCTTTTCTTCTTCTGGGACAATATTGAACTGTCCTAGGGATTTACTCTTATTATGTCCTTGGGCTGCTAGGCGATGAACATGATCTGGGACATAATATCGCTTCTTCTTTAATTCTTCTGTTTTACTTGAAAGTTCCTTTAAAACAGAAATTCTTCTTTCTAATTTATTAGAAGCTATAGTGATTGCCTTTTGTATCTCTGTAGTGTCATGTAATAAATGATCCAATAGTTCCAAATTTGTTATAACTTTGTCTAGTTGGATTCTTTGTTCAGAACACTGATGTTTTAACATTAAAATATCATTTGCCATATCATCAATATTTCTTGCAGTGCACAATTCCTGCAAGTTTCCCCAATTTGCTAACTTTATGTCATATGACACAGATTGGTCAGCAGTAGAAGACTTCACAATCATGTATTCTCTTTTGAAGGAACCATCTGAAGCATACTGGCGGAAAGGTGTTTCTCGAAGATTCCTACTAGGGTAGAAAGACTTTTGGCCAAGATTATTGGTGGTCTCGAAATCAGCTCCAGAACGAGGTAAAGAGAACATTCCTAAGGATGGATATTCATGGGGATTTTCTTTAGCTTTTTTGATTTTTTGTTTTTGTATTAATTTTTGTTTAATTTTTCTGCATGCAGGGCAGTCTGCATGTTGACCTTTATGTTCAAAATCTGACACACCAGAAAAAGAAGTAGTATTTACAGAAGTAGACCTAAGCAGAGTGTTATTATCTTCAGCTTGGCTTTCTTTGCTCACCTCATCAGACATGGCTTGTAGTCAGGCATTATTATAAGAGGCCATTGAAGTAGATCTAATGAGTGGAGGATGAGATCTAGAAGTAGGATTTTCTTGGGCTGATCTGAAAGAACAACTGGCTTCATCAAAGACAAGAGGTTTTGGATTATATGAGGCTATCATTCTTTCTTGGTTTCTCAACTCAGAATATTTAACTTCCCAAGAGGATGGATACTTTATCCCAGTCCAGTTAAAAGTGATCGGAGTGGCATTTTTGGAGATAGCTGCTTTTGATTTAGCAGATTTTGCAGAAGAAGTGGGATATTCCACCATGCTGCAGTCTGCTGAACTCTGATGGATAGCAGTTCGCAACTGTGGGAGAGTATCATTACAAAACCGAATACAGACACCTCCTTTGAGCTGGATAATTCTAGATCCAGTCTCCATATCAAAACCTTTGGGAAAGATATAAGCCTTAAGAATATTATAAATATGAGGGTCTTCCAAGCTGACAGAGAATTTGGGATAGATTGTCCCGAAAGCAGGACCATCATGCAAAGGGGCTGTGAATCCACCGATTACAGCATCCAAAAATTTTCTATGCCTAGTATCAACTATACAACACAAAGAAGAAATAGCAAGCCGTGGACGAACCAAGGGTCCAAGCCCTAACTTAACTGCTCCAAAATGAGCATACTTATACTTCATGGACTTAGCCGAATCGATCTGTGCTCGGTCTAACAGATTTATGTGTATGGGTTCTTGCTTATCCGTAAAAGCAACATCAATACTGGAAACACGGATATGGGTAGCAGAAGTAACGTTCCACCAATGGAGTCTATAAACATCTCGAGGCAGGATTTGGGATAATTGCCAGTCAGCGCTAGGATTTTGATCATGGATAGTGATATAGGATGCATCTTCAGAGGTAGAGGGATTAAAGGAAGACTCTCTGCGTTCGGCTAAAGAGATTTCAGTATCATTTGCTGATTCACACTCTATGTGATTTGTCAGCTCAATAGTATCCATAGTTGGGTCCATTATGGAAAGAGGTGAGTGCTGACTTTAATCTAGACTCTAGAAACTCTGTAGACTTACTCCCCTTCACTCTATGGGTCTTACTGCTACTCTGTCATCGGACATCTCTTACACCCCTGTGGATTCCAACTATCACTCAGTGGTCATTTCCACCACCTACATAATACTATTTGTAGAGTTTATGACCAACAATTAGACAGACACTGACTTATGCAGAGAAATAGTTTCGGATTTCCTTTAACAGTATTTTAGGCAAGCATCCCAACAATACAATGCATACAGCAACAATAATAATTATGATTGTTAATTCATTCATATACATTGTGGTGTAAAGATATTACCAAGAAATAGCGCAATTCACCCTTGACTGGCTCTGATACCATTACCATTCACGCCAAGATCTCATTCACGCTCATTCACGCCAAGATCTCCCCAAAGTCATGTGTATGCCACTAATTATAATCTTAGAATAAATGTGTGAATCGATGAAGCCAATTAAAATGTGCTCAAGAAATTTATTGTCTTTCAGGTTTATTGCTGTTGAAAAAACGTAGGGTCTTTTATAACTACAGGAAGTACAGGAAGGAGTATAACTATTATTACAAGAGATCATCGAAATGATTTAAGAGAATCCGAGGGTGCCTGAGAGTAGAGAGAAGTTATATTTTAACCTGAATGAAATAGTGGACTGTTGTCACTCTTTTTTTCCTGCAACTTGCAACATAAGCCAAGTTCTAACGAAAATGAAAACATAGTGACTGAAGATTGGGATTACGGAGCAAAGGCAACAAATAAAATTCCTCAGCTACGTTACTTACCATCTAGCCATGTTCCTGAAATTCTAGCTGAGAATCCATCGGGTCTAGCGTCAAAGCAATAAATTACATAAGCTGTCGCGTGGTGGGAGGTTCCAGGAAAGCGAGTGATAATTATAAAACCCTAAAACCATCTTCTCTGTGCCTGGATAACATCTTCTCTGTGCCTGCCAAAGATCATGCCATGCTCCTGAAAACCATATCCGTGTGAATAGTGTAGTGGGCAATGGAAATGAGGTCGCTCTTGAACAATGCGCTAACAGGCAAGGCCAGGCTCGTCAATTCCAGATTGAATTAAAACTAGACCTTGTTCCTTAAAACCATATCGATGTAAACAGTGCAGTGGGCAATGGAAATGATTGCCACGACTTGGAAAAGACTGCCATTTCCAGACCTTTTTTTTTTATTCTTCCACCAATTCCAACAGATCACATCTGTCTCTTGGCCATTCATCACAGAGCACAGCACACCCCCACACCGTTTCATTAATCTGCTACGTACCCGCTTCCTATGACGGATCGGTTTCTCTTGCCCACCTTGGTTCATTTAATCAGGGTCGCCTATCCTTAATGAAGGTAATCCCTAAAGCCCTAATTTATATCACTAAAGCAACCTGTAAGACTTGAAAGTACTGAAACCCTAAAATGAAACCCTAAAAACCAAAGCAAATAGAACAAAGGCCTCCAAAATTTTAATGGATCTGGTTTGATTCGAGAGCAACCTTTAACACTTAAAAATTTTGAAACCCTAAAATAAACCCTAAAAACCAAAGCAAATAGAACAAAGCCCTCCAAAATTTTGATGGATCTGCTTTGATTCGAGAAATAATCAGCAAATTTCATAGAGACATAATCCACAAATCAATCATTGACCTGTTGAAAAAAATAAATATTTTAAAAAACCACCACAAATAGAAGGGTAATTCGCAGATTCACCTGTAATGGAGCCAATTCTAGTTGAAATTCCTTCAAAGTTGCGGAATGAATAGGGCACTCAATGATCTGTGGAATTGAACTGTGGACTTTTAACATTCTATGATTCTTTCTCTTTCTGTATTAATCGCTTTCTAGAGCTAGATAGTGTTGAATATTTCAAAAGTCATTTAAATATAACTAGTATAGTATGTGTTTTAACGTGGATAGTGGATAGGTATAAAGAACTATTTGGTATTTAGTTTTGTAGAGATGGTTCATTCTTAACCAAAGTTAAACATTAAATTAATTAATATAAACATTAAACTAACATATAAAATAAATAAATTAATATAAATATAAAACAAATACCATTTAATAAATATGCGTGTTTTTAACCACCATGAAATAAATAAAGTCCAAAGATAATATCTAAATGCCTATTCATAAGTACTCTTAATATTGGCATGTAAAAAAAAATATTTTTTAATTACATATTAATCTTCTTATTACTATATGATTAAAATACTTATATTTAATGTTATTTTTTTAACACACCATGTTATAAATACTCTTAATGTCATGTGAAATTATTTATTTAAATTATTTAGGTCCTTAATGTTGTTATCTAAAAACCCCACACCCAATTAATACATTCAACATCACTAATCATATGGTGCAATCATGCGATGTAGTTAGCTATTTAGAAAGAATCCATGTTTTGAAGAGCAACTTAAATTAACTTTAATATTGTAAATTTGGAGTCACAATTCTAATAACATAATCAACGTCCTCTCCATGGGATGATGACAAATATTTGAATTTCCATGTATCTAAGGAATCAAAAGAAATAATATTAAACTTATGAACACATGTATTAATCCATTGCTATTGACTTATATGTAGATGTCATCATGGTGATGGTAGTCAAGTAAGAAATATTTTGTTGAACTTAATTCGTTAGTTAAACTAACCCAATTCAACACATGTAAGTCCCATGAAAACACATACAAATATTTCATGAGAAAGTGGAAGCTATCATTATGATTGTTGCTTACACTAAAATATGATAATGAGCCACCTGACTTGATCTACATCCAATGAAGCCTTGTCAATAAGCATATCCTAAATAATTTACAAAAGAAAATTGTTCATGATAGCCGCATTGAGCTTTAGATTGAAATAGCCATATCTCACACTTGCTCTAAATGGCTAGCCAATAAAGGTTTTTTATATCTTTAAAATTAAATCCTTTATTATATAAAAACATAGTAAAATATTACTGAGTACAGAAGAGGAACGAAATTGTTCCCAATATGTTGGGCATTGTCTCGAGAATAGACGGGCTTGGCCTTGGTTTTCCTTCAATTTTTTCACATAATATTTGAACCAATATACACGAGAGACATTCATTATTTGAACCATTATACACCGGAGAGCATCATTTAATTTTGTTTCCTTCTAGACTTGTTTCCATCCGAATTTTTGACACACTAAGCGATGTATAGAATATTAGGCTGCCAACCATTGATACAAAAAAATTCACTAAAAACGTGGAAGTCCCAAAATAACCAAACACATTGAAAAGAAAAATCCTCCATCATTTTACTCAATCTTTTGAGCGTGCACAACACCCGACTATGAAAATACATAGTATATATAGGAGCCAACCCCTAGCACAATGCTTGACTGCGAAAAGAATTAACAGGCACAGAGATAAATGGACACAAATTACTCTTGATGGTACATTGTTGACTCAAACATTTTTAGTACAAAATTTTTCTAGTATCAAAGCATTAGATCACAACCACTTGGAGGACGACACAAAAATCCAAATCAAGGATAGTGGACAGTCAAGTTTCCCTAGTGTCCTAGATTATAACCAATTTTCTGCAACATCGACAGAAGTCGACGAACAATCGACAATCAGTAAAGGTTAAACTTTGTGCTAAACATTGTCCTTTAAATTTCTCCATCAAAATTTTCTGAAAAATCAAGGACAGAAAAAACTACTTCGTTAGTGCTAAGCGCTTTCTTTTAAAGGTTCGGAAAAGATTTCTATTAAAATGTACAAGACATACCCAAAGAACCTTTCTGCAAAACTCAAAAATGAAAAATACTTTTGCAATAATTTGTGCTAGACGTCTTCCTTCAATTTCCGAAGGCAATTTCCATCAAAATTTATAGGAATTGCCACAATCGAGTTTCTAAATAATCAAGAACGAAAATAATACTGCATTACTTTGTGCTAAGCTCCTACCTAATTTCAAGCTCTTGCCTAATTTCAATCTCCAGAGCCAATTTCCATTAAAATGTACAGGATTTGTTGACTACCATTTCTAAGAAACTCTAGAATGTGAAAGAAAAAGACTCCAATAAAATTGTGCTAAATGCATGTCTTTAAACTTCCGTAGTTGATCTCCATCAAGACTAATTGTCCCAAGACCATTCTTGCTTAATATATAAATGTTTGTGAATTGTTCCTATTTAAAGAGCACCACGTGCATCACAATGGCTCTCCACGTCCACATGCATCAGATGGGCTGCAGATTGGCAAAGGAAAGGACGGGATTCATGGGGTGGAGTTAGCACACAACATTCATTGTTTATTAAACCATTAGCTTAAATGATTCCTCCCTTAAACAATTAATTATTCTTAACTAAAATACGACGACCATAGAAACAATCCTCATCGCACAAGTGTCATATGAAACCTTAAATCTAGAAAATCTACTCTTCCTCGTCCATCTCCAAAATATAAGATATAAACATATATCGACGTATAAATTAATTTAAGATGTTTGTTTGACTTCCAAGTTCCCATCTCTAACCATTATAGAGAATGCATGATTTCTGAGTTTTAATCATGATGGAGATGGTAAATTCTTGAAGAAATAAAAGACCATCTTGATCTCCTTCATTTCATTTTACATAGGCAAATCAAAGCAGTTTGACTTCTTATTTCTTTATCCCCTCACTGAAACATTTCCTAATGTTTATATTGAACTTATTATTATTTTAAAAAATATAAATAGTAATTGTGAATTTTTAAATTTGATTATTTGAAGTTTTTTATTTGGCTAAAAAATTATGATGGGACTTAATAGAGCATAAGAATCATTTCTTGTGTTTTTCATAGTAAAAAATTATTTAAAAAAATTAAATTTTTATACTTTTATGAATTCGTGTATGCAAATATTTATATTTATGTTGTTGTTTTTTATGTGAGTAATAATAATAATAATCTATTAATTTTAAGGTCACAACCAAGCCACATATTAATTTGGTGTATGAAACTTTAACAAACTGTCGAGATGGTCAAATGACGATGGTTTTGTTGAAACAAAATATGAACACAACTAGTACAACAAAGATGAACGAAGTGACACTAACTTCGAGACATGACAATTCCAAAAGGGAAAGACGACAAATATCTAAGACTCGACTCAACCACATGTACTAGAAGAACTCATCTATCACTTGATAAACTATATGCAAGATATGATGTATTATCTAGATATCAACTCACCACAACCAAGAGACTAATTAGTAGAGAAACCCATAAATGAGCATCTCAATGATTCTCCTATCATCTAACACAATAGGTATCGGGATGGCCTCAAAGAAATGATCCCTTAGAAGATATGTATTGAAAAATAATTCAAGTTGTGTACTATTAATATTACAATTTATTAAGTTTTAACACTGCAGATGGATTCGAATCCATCTGCAGTGTTAAAACTTAGTAAATTGTACAAATTCATTATCAAAATTATAATTTTCCATTGCTGGAATGACACAACTAAAAATGACCGATTGTTATGTGGTCATTTTTAGTTTAGTTCTTATCTCCTGACCAAATTGGTCATTTATCTTGGTCATTTTTAGTTTAGTTCTTATCCCATGACCAAATTGGTCATTTATCTTGGTCATTTTTAGTGAGTTCACTTAAAATTTCTCAATTTTGATCATTTATCCCTTGAAAAAGCTATGGTGACCAAATTTTTTGGTCGCCTGGTCACTTATCTCTCATTTTGTACTAGTGTTAGGATCAGTGTGCATCTCTCGATCCTGCAAATTAAATATCAATTGTTAAATTCAACTAACTATGTACTAATACATTAGCTCAACAATTATCAGCTTGTGCATGGAAAGTGCATGAAACACTTGGTCACTGAAGGACATCTCACCTCAACTGACAAAGGGGATTGGGTTTCTTGTGTAGCAGATGGAGCCATTGGTTGAACATCCAGGATGGTCGAACCAGGGGGGCCAGGAACTACTACTGCCGGTGGTGGCTACAATGACAAAATGTTGAAATAGTTAGAAATGCATGAATAAACAATAGACAACAATAATAAACTTTATAAAGATCATGTTGAAATAGTTACATACCTGTGTGTGATCAGTTTTCATTGCAGATGCAGCGCTGACTACTGCATCAACCATCGATTCAAGGTTTTGAGTAGACAACTCGGGTTCCTGATGCAGTAAACATGCAATTCAAACATTAACAAAAACAATTTATGCACTGGATTTCAAGTTAAACAAAAAATATCATTGAAGGATATACATTACCATGGTATGAGTAAGCCCATGGTCATGGGCAGCTGGAGTCTTGGTAGGAGTAGCTCGCCTCACATACACACGACCCTTGTTCACGAATGGCCTAGCGGGAGATACAAATTCAGGCAATGGTCCAGATGTCTCGGATGGTGCCTACAATTAGCAAGTGTTCATGTAGTTAGACATGCATGATTCAACAAACAAACATGTATTTAAAAAATAACATTTATAAGTTTTTTACCTAGAGCCCAGATGTTTCCTTGGACGGTACGACCATGGGTTCTACCTCCACATTACCTTGCCCCAGTGAGGGATCTACCATCTGCAAGTTTAATAATTGTAAATATTAGACCATAGATAGCATTAGTGAACTAAAATGTAAAGTATGTGGAAATTAACAGGTATTAAAAAACTGAAATTTTAAAATGTTTACCTCGGTGTGAGATACGACAATGGGTGCTATATAAGATGGGCCTGCCAAATGGGTAGCATCATGCCCCTCTGTAGATTCTGGAACATCTGACTCCGGGGCGTCGCTACTAGCATAAAGCATCAACTACAAGTTCACAAAATTAATATAGTATCTGAAAGTATATATATGTGTACAAAGATGAAAAATAAATGAAGAATTTATTACAATTAACTATCTACATACCTCAATCAAAAACCTATTGAAGGCAACATCTGAGGCAAGACCATAGCAGGGATGACCACATGATGTGCACTCGTGAGGATCAATACTAGGATGGGGATGTGTCAATGGTCCTGCACTAGACGATGGTCCTGCATGGTGACGACCTGGTGTATGTACCACACTAGGGAAAGATGTCCCTTCCTAACCCATATGCTAAACCATAGTTCCATGGCGAACAACTGCCCATGCCAAACTCAAAAATGCATTACGTGTCTGTGGAATAACACGATGTGTAGGTGGGACATCTAGCCCAGGCAACTGCCTTTGAGGTGCAGGGATAGGGCAATCTGGGTCTCAAAGCCTCGCATTGGGTCGATTTTTGGCATCCCCCCACCAATCCCGTAAAACTGCAAGATCTCAAAATAGTTTACGTGTTTATGTAACACGAACTCTGGTACATCTTTCAAAGGAAACACAAGGGAATTTCCCTGTTGTTATGTGGTGGCATATCAAAAACCATGTACCATTTGTCCATCCAGTTATCAACAAATGGTTGAAACGTGCAACACTCAATGGAGATATGAGGCCTGTTTTCATTTGAGATTTTCCCCGTCCGAGGGTCCCTAAACAATGCAAATATGAGCTCTTTGGATATTTTCAACCGTTTTATTGCATTATAGTCTAGCCCATCAACATATTATTGTCTTTTTCTTTCTCTATATGATGTAATATCATATAGTACATTGATAGACTCTGAAATGGTGTCAACAATTGCATCCAAGGTTGATGCAAGCGAGTGACTAATCCTATCACCACCACTAAAAGCTGCACTAATGTCCCTCAAGCGGGAAAGCTCAATCACTATCTCGGCATTTGTGTCCATAGCCACAACTGCAATAAAAACATCAATACGAAAATCATTAGAAACATATACATGGTATATAATGACGTCTCTTCAAAATTGAAAATGTATTAAATCAAACTCAAGTAAGCAATTTAATGGCATTCACTTACATACATTTAAAACTTAAAATTAAACATTTAACAATTAAAAAGTAAGTTTCGTTCAACTTCTTTCTAGAAGTTAACGCACTTCTTAACCCTCATTGGTGAGTTTTCCATGAAAACTTGGGTTTAAACTTCTTAGAATTTAGGAGTGTTATTTTGACATATTTTGGCCTTTACATCCCTTGCAAAAAACAATATTTCCATCAACTTCATAAGCTAACATTAAATTTATTGATTTCAACATATTACGCCTTGTGGTTGGAGGGGAGGACAAAGTGGCATGGAATGAAATGGATATGTATGATTTTGTCTTGCCGATATGATTACATATGTACTTGAGATGACTATCAATGATAAAGATGTTGAATAATCAACTAGAGATTGTGACTAGAATGACAATAACAACAATGTCAATTTCTCAAAACAGAGACAATTTCTCTCTGCAAAATCGATCTCTACATTGTATGGAAAGTTCTGAAAAATAAATAAAAAACATAGTGATTTTCTATATGAAGTCTTTAAGTTGAATCGACAATCCCTAAGCGTTGAGTAGATTGATCAAGGGTGTGGATAGGGCAGGCCCGAGAGGCACTTTGTTAATGTGTTTTGGCATTTAGTCAAGGGTGATTAACTAAGAGGCAATGTATAGCCACATACGCTTGTGATGAAATTTTGATTATGTTCATGGACAAATGATTGTGATGAAGTTTTGAGAAACCTAGTTACTAATTTTTTATGCATTTTTTCTATTTACGCGTGTGCATGCGTTTCATCTTGTTATGGCCATTTCCAAGGAAAATGATTTAATTAGTATCATGGGAAATGGCCTTTGAGGGTTGAAAATTTGGGTTTCATGTGGATGGATACATTGTAGAAAGGGAGGAGTTCTATTTTTTTCAATTTTTGGTTGGATTAGGAATTTTTGAGTTTTTGAAAAGGGATTCATTTTAATTATTCACTCATCTTGATTGAGGGAGATGTGAATTTTGTTAGAGATTAGGTTATTCCCAATTTTATAAATATTACAAAATTAGGTTGTTTTAAACTATAAAAAAATGGTAATTTAGGTTAAGAAATGACAAAAAAATGTTATGGGTGAATGAATTACTTAATTAGATGACAATCCACCAGTGAATTTGCCTCCCCTCCAACTAAATCGAGCTCCTTCGATACTCCAGCGGACACAAACCATCCTCATCCAATCTTGAATTCGCATTTCTGATGCGTGAAGAGCGTCGCAGGTGGTCGGGTTTGTGTTTTTAAATTGATTTTAGATTTACATAACGCATATGTGTTTTGTAACTACATAATGGGTACATGTTTTTTAGTTCTATAACGCGTATGCATTGTGGTTACCTATCCTACATGTCTAGTTACATGTGAGGCTCGGGTTTTACTATACCAAGTGCTAAGTATCAGAAACAGGTTATGTTTTTATGTATCAGAAACAAGTTTTGAAAAACTAGGATTGCATCTAAAGTGACCCTCATCTTCTTGCACACACCCTTATTCTTTTGTAAGAGATATGGAATGGAGGATGGACTTTGAAACACAAAAGAAGGTGAAGGTATTGGAACTATCCTATTAGAGTCCACCTATGAAGGCTTATATATTGTTATAGATAATAAAAATTAGAGAGACTATAATTCAACTGAAATCTATGTTTCATCCTTATAATCAAACATAAAAGACTTACACTCATAAAAATAAAGGTACCTTCTATGTTCCTCCAAAGAGGTAGGAATAGAGAGATAAAGGATCTTGATAAAGGCTAGTTGGAATTATATTGCAAGAATATTTCCCATATAGTCTTAAGTAGAAAATATGATGTATAAGTGTAACAAATGAAATTAGAGGAAGAAGTTGGCAAGGAAAGTAGAATTCCATAAAAGAGGCATATGGACTTTCTTTGATTGACCACTTCCCCATCTCCTTCACATGGATTTCTAATGGATATTTTACCATCTAATGAATAAATCATGGAATTCATGGCTTCATGTAACAAGACTTGGGAGGATATGCATCATCGTACCTCTTTCCTTCCAAATTCAAAAAAGATTTAGAAAATTCTCGAATATCCCGATCCTCACCCATTTGTTAATCTCGATGTTGATTCAGATCCCTGCCTAGTTATTGATCTTGATCTTGATCCTGATCCCTTACTCACATGGAATTAGAGGAAATTTAAACATAAAATGGGCCTCCTAAGGAAAATATCACATGGAAGCCATGTATGTCACACTGTAACATCCCGAAAATTCACAAAATTTAAAATTATTTCAACGTAACATTTATTGCTTAAACTAACTATGCGGAAATGTAATCAATTCTTAATTGTTTATTTAAATGACATGTTGAAGTAAATTTTTCTAGTGATTATGCTTGTGTATTGTTTTACTTATGCAATGTTGTCGATGTTCTAAACAATTACTTGCTTTTGTTTATATGTGCTAACTGTTTGTTTCTTCTTTTGATGATGAAGGGGTCCTATGGGCACCCTGAGGCTTACTTATCTATTAGCTAAATCATTTGAACATTCTTGATGCAGATTACAGGTAAGAGAGTAATAATGTTTTGAAAGTGAAAAATTATGGAGGTCCTCAATCTCGTCAAATAGCTTTCAAGTTTTTAAAAGAGAAATAGTATAACTTGTGAAGTTTTTCAGGGTGAGATCTACTTTGATCATTGCTGCAACTATATAATTGTATCATATCATACTCTACTCTCAACTTCTAAGTTATTTTAACTACTCAAGTGTTTGAACAAAATGATTACTGAAAACATGGCTTAAGTAAATCAAATCCTACTTTAGGAAATTATACTAAATATTATATGCTTGAAGTAATAGGATATTATCCTAAATGCCACGTAATTTTAATTATGTTCTTTTGATCCTATGAAATATATACTTGAACCTAGGTGTGATGTGTACTAAGCACTTTAAGCATTCTTTTAAACTATGCCATGGAAAAAAATTCAGTAATAGTATCTATCAATAACACTATTGTTATTCACGCTTCTTCTAGGTTGATAATATAAATATTATCACCACTTGGCATATTGTATCAATAGTTTATGATATATTTGCACTATGTGCTTTTCATGGTATTTTTATAATACACAAGGTTTTGATAATAAACATGGTAATATCCTAAATGCAAGTTGGCAAATTTTACTATGAAATAAAAGGTATTAAAATAATATGTAACCCCTATGATAATGCTGCAGGTCTCCAAGGTGATGGTTGAGACTTTGGACTAGGTCATCATGTAATGGTATCATGCTAGGGCACAATGGTATGATGGTTTGATAATTGGTAACCCATACTATAATGTAAGGCCCAAAGGTTACACGAAAGATATACTGGTTGCATAGATTGCTGGCCTATCAACGTATTGGTGGTAGATAGGAACATTTAAAGTGCATTAAAGTGATGTTAGTGGAATGCCGGTTGGCATCCACCGTGGCTGGCTTCACGTGGTAAATCTTGGCATTAGCATAACCCTAAAAACACTTTGGCTTACCTCGACGGTGATGAACTTGGCATTCATTTTTCAAGGAGTGGGTGTAGAGTGGCTGACAGGTTTGCGTTTCTATAGTGTTTGGAAACTGGTTCTTGAGAACTCCTTCCTCAATTTCGATACCGCAACCTGTAAGGGAATATTGATATTTATAGGGTTTAAGAGCCAAGCCAGTATTGTGGAGGTAATAGTTGCATTCAACAAGCGATTTTTGAGTGACTCTAGATTCAATACCAGTTGTAGAAGCTATTGATTTCGACCTTCGGTTTAAAAAAGGTAATGTCCTTACTGAACTTCATGTTGTTGCAACCCTCAGTAATGTTTTAAGCTTTGGAACTAAATTTAACCACCCTCTGTGTTAATGGCAGGTGTTGTTGTCTATAGGGTTCTAAGCTCAAGCTAAGTCTCGGTGGTTTCCCTTGTGGGTTTCTCCTAGCAACTATTGGTTGTGTTTGGTTTAGCCAGAGCTTTCGATTTTATGAGCATGTAGTCGCCATTGTAATGCTTACATGCTATGAAGCATGCGTAGGGAGGATTGAATCCTTGACCTGCCCTTATGATGTAATCTACAGTGTTTACTGTATGTCAAATGTATCACTTGTTCACAAGGGTTTTAACCCTCGACTATTTGGATAAATGAGAAGGGTTTCGGCCTATGTGTTTTTATATTGTGTTTTTGAATTTAAGTCTGAGAGCGATGCTCCAGGGATATATGTTAAATTAATTCAGTTCTTGTAGTAACTTGTTAATGGTTGAGAGCCAAGGCTTAATGCTTCGTTTTGAAACATCAAACCCTAATGTCTAACTTTGTTTCGATGTATGGAACTGTAGCTTCAAATTTATTTTTGTTTATGTCAATGAATAATATCAATTGTAGGTGAGTTTGCTATTATAACATGTCTACTTTGTTCTGTTTAGAACTGGGTTTAATACCCCAAGCTAGTTCTGGAAAAGAACGACTATTTTACAGTTTGAATGCTAAAGAGATTTCGTCAATAATATTTCCCGTGATATGTTTTCAACTGTACAGGATGTGACTGCATATATATAAAAAAAAATTTAAGGCATAGTGCTCAGTCGAAAATCTGTTTAGTGAATACTATATCTTTTTAAGGGCTTCAGTTACTAGTATTAATACATGGTGATTATAGAGATGATGAAGGTTTCGAAGTTATAAATGCAAATGTCGTATAAGTGGTCGACTCAGCCTTGGATAATCTTATATGATTCTGAAAGTGTTGAATGAATACTAAATGTTATAATAGAGAAACTAGGGTTCTGTCCATAATAGAACATTCATCCAATACTGACTTGTTTTGTGTTTAAAGGTCTAATGATAATGACGATATAAGTGTTAACAGTTCTGTTTACTCTGTTTGTAATGATAGTTGTTTCCAATCGCGAATGTTGGTAACTATTTTGATATTAAATAAATTTAGTACAGAATGGATAGAAGTCTTAATAGAAGTTCGAAAGTATAGAGAGAAAGAAAAATAGTAAGAGTCTATAAAAAAAATGTCTTTTGCAGAGTTTAGAGAACATGGAAATGTTAAACTCTATTTAAATTTGTTTACTGCAAAAAAAGAGATATTGTCGTGTCTGAATAATATGGATATTTCTATGATTGATTTCCACCTATTTAGATTTCATAAATATTGATGAATGTCTAAAGTGAAATTCTACTACTATAATCTTTGAAAATAAATGAAAAGAATGTATATAGCATTTATCTACTGTAAGGTAACAGTTGACTTACAATGAAACCCTAAGTTTTGTGCAGAAAATGAGATGTTTTACTTCTACTGCTATAGAAATATCATAATGTCTATACAATATGAATGCTGTTATGTTTTTCTGATTCTAGACATGAGATCATTTTAAATTTGCAGAATATAACAATAAGGGAAATTTTTCAAGAAGACATAACAAATTCAGTCTATTCAATTTTTTGCATATTCATCCATCTTTTTTTTTTTTTTTCCCTTCCCTATAATAGAGTATGGTACACAAACAGTACATGGAAAAATACAGGGAAGATATTTCATTCTATCATTTCATATTTTCATTCAACAGTATATAGAATCATAAACATATCAAAAAGTCATACTTTTACTCCTGCATTATCAATTTTTAACTAAAGGATACTAACTCAACATCTACAAAATTAAATGATGACTACTTAGGAAATGAAATAACAAGTAGAATCTGCAACTGTAGATAGGGTGGAAAAACACCTAAGGAGGCCTATTCCTCCCAACTTTCTCTAGAAGAAGAAGCCAATGTCACTTGCTCCTTGGGACCCCCGAGCCTATTTATTGAACCACTAGGTAGAAGACTCTATTGAGAAGCAAGGCACTCGGGTTCTATTTCCAGCAATCAATGGAGATTGCCATACACCTCAAACCTCTGCCGTAAGCAATAAAATTATGAACTCAACAGTAAAACTTTGCATTCAATAGTAAACAAGGCAGACTTACACCATTATCAAAAGCCTAGTTTTCCCCTCATCGAATCTCTTGTGTGCATACAGCAGAACCACAAAGTAAGTTTCCTCGTCAGGAAAAGTGTTGAACCTTAGTCCAAATTTGATGGCTCTTATAAAGATGCTTAGGTCTTTAGTGGTCAGTTTTCAAAATAAATGAGCCTCAAGCTCCAGTCCCATCTTTCAGGGCACTATGACCACAATTTAAGGGAGTTGTCCCATACCAACAGCTAGTTACTTGATTCATGATGCTGCCACTTGTCAATTGCTTTCTACCCCAAATTCCATTCCACCTAGTGGGTCAATAAACACTCTTTCAACAATTCTCCTTGGGTGAGTGTCTCCTATTTTATTTATTTAAATAATAATATTGTGCAATTACAGTCATCTTTTGACACTTGTCCAATTATAAAACTTTACAATAAAAGTTAAGATAATACTTTCTTCAAACATAAAATGTTTTCAGCAAAGGGGTATGTTACAGATAGCCCCACTTAAGCTCAACATCGTCCTTGATGTTGCTTTTTCTTCATCAGAGCCTCCTTGGAACAAAACTGGATATGCTACCGACATATTACTTTCCCATTCCCAGGTAGCTTCGTCAGGGCTAAGGTGCCTCCATTGCACCTTTACCTTCCCTATGGTATGATTCTGGAGCATAATTTCCCTCCTTTCGAGAACACAATCTAGTTCCACCTGAAAATATCCTTTGGGTTCCACCTGTATGTCATTCCAATTCAACACATGAGTAGCATCGTGCAGATACTTCTTTAAAATAGAGATGTTAAAAACATTATGGATTCTTAAATTAGATGGAAAAGCCAACTGATATGCAATAGGTCCAATCCTCGATAGGACTTCAAATGGTCCACAGTACCTTGGTTCTAGTTTAGAACAACTCCCAAACTTAAAGAACTTTTCTTGGGTTTTCCCTTTACAAAGACATTATCTCCAACCTGAAATTCTCTTTTAGTGCATTTCAGGTCTGCATAACGTTTTTGTCTATCTTGTGCAACTTTTAAGTTGCCTTGTACTTTTTTCACGATTAGCTCCATCTCTTTTAACAAATCTGGTCCTAACATTAATCTGTCAAGAGGTTTATCCCAAGAAATAGAAGTACAACATTTTCTTCCATATAAAATATCAAATGGACTAAGTCTAGCAGATGCTTGATAATGATTATTGTATGCAATTTCAGTTAAATGCAAATAGTCTTCCCACTTAGTTGGTTGATCATAAACATACATTCTTAACATGTCAACTAAAATATGATTAACTCTTTTAGTCTGTTTGTCAGTTTGTGGATGGAAAGAATTACTGAAATTTAATTTAGTATTTAAACCGTTAAACAATGCTGTCCAGAAATTTCCAGTAAACTTGGAGTCTCGATCAGAAATAATTACCTTTGGAATTCCGTGTAAGTGGAATATTTGCTTCATAAACACATCTGCAATGTTAGCAGCTTTGCATGTGATCTTCACAGGAATAAAATGAGCATATTTACTAAGTTTATCCACAAACACCATTATTGAGTTATTTTGTTTCTTATTCTTAGGCAAACCTGTAATAAAATCAATACTTATAATTTCCCATTTCCATTCCGGAATTGGCAATGGCTGCAATAGGCCAGCTGGGTGTAGATGTTTAGCCTTAATGATATGATATTCAAAACACCTAGCTATGTACTCAGCCACTTCATTTTTCATGTTGGGCCAAAAATAATCCTTCCTTAACATAGTAATCATTTTCTGATAACCAGGATGTCCCGAATAAGGACTTTTATGAACTTCATCCAAAATCAGCAATTTAACTTTTGACACATTAGGTACATAAATTCTCTTTTTATAAGTCATTAATCCTTTTTCATTAATGCTGTAATCTGTTATTAAATTTTCAGATAAATTTGCAGCAACCTTATCATGCAATTTTTGATAATTTTCATCTTGCTTACTTCCTTCTTCAATCTGATTTTCCAGATCTATCTTAAATGTGTTGATTGCTGCCACAAAAATTAATTTGGCATTTCTGCTAAAGGCATCAACAACTTTGTTTTCTTTACCCTTAATGTGTTGAATTTTGAAATCATACTCACTAAGGAAAGCTAGCCAACTAGCTTGCCTCGCGTTAAGATTTGTTTGATCCAACAAGTATTTTAAGCCTTTATTATCCATCATTAGTGTGAATTTTCTTTGAATCAATTGATGGCACCACATTTTTAGTGCATGTATCATGGCTTCCAACTCTAGATTGTAAGTTGCGTAATTCTTTTCATGGATTTTTAACTTTCTAGACTCATAAGAAATAGCATGTCCTTCTTGAGTTAAGACCCCACAAAGTCCATCATTGCATGCATCAGTGCATACAATGAAGTCTTTGTTAGGATCAACAATTTTTAATATAGGTTCTATTGTTAATAACTCTTTTAACTTCTTAAAAATTTCTTCGCATTTTTTATCCCAGATGAATTTCTTTCCCTTTACCGATATTTTCCTAGGAATTCATTTTACCGTTTCAATATTACCTTCATTATTCAAACAAGTAAAATACTTTTCATAACAATTAAGAACTTCTTTATGTTGTTCAAGCCAGTCCAATATGCCAAGTAACAAATCATATGATACTAATGGAAAAACATTCAAATTAACTTGTGTTTTCAACTGACTCATAACTACATCACAACCTTTGACAAATTATGTAACCTTTCTTTTAGTGACTGTTGCTAGCTGAACTAACCATGAATTATCAAAATTTTCTACCTTTAACTTGCAACTCTTCACTAACTTAGGTGAAATATAACTCAAACTTGCACCTGGATCTACTAAAATTGAAATAGATTTGTTTTGTATCATACCTTTGACCTCGACCATAGAAGTTTGATGGTCTGCTTGTCCATTTTCCAGCACTGCATTAATCTTGGGTATTTCTCTTGCGACATCACCAACTGTTGGATCTGCTTGTATGGTGTGGATATTGTTGACTGTCTTTCTGTTGCATGGACATTGAGCTCTAGTATGTGGTCCACCGTAGTCATAACACTTCAAAGGTGCCCTGTGTTCAGCATTTATGGTGTTGTTATTATTGTTGTTGTTATTATTATTAGGCACATTCCTTGTAGCAGTAAAATTCCGTGGTGCATTAACTCTATAATTATTATGATTCTAAAAATTTCTGTTATTAAAATTTTTCTTAAAACTTCCAGAATTCTAATTAAAAGTTTTCTTTTTATGCTCAAAATTATTAGACTTATTACTTCTCCAACTCGATACACCTTCTCTTATCTTGTTCTGATCAAAACAGAAATTAGCCTTCCTCATGGCTTCTTCAAGAGTTGAAGGGTTATTGTACTCAATTCTGTCCTTCATGTGGAAGGGTAAACAACTTAGAAACCTTTGTATCTTAGGTTTTTCTTCAACTAGGTAAGGTACATACCTCAACAAGCTGAGAAATTTGTTGCATAAATCCTTCATGGTCATTGAACCCATCTTTAAATCATAAAATTCTTTTGACTTATCTTCGCAGTACTGTTCGGATAAAAACTTTTTCTTAAACATGTTCTTAAATGTACTCTGTTTTATGTCTTTGTCCTTAATATTTTTAACTCTTTTGACATCTTGCCACCAGATGTCTGCCCTTCCGGTTAGATTGTATATGGCCATCTTAGCTTTTAATTGAGATGAGTAGTTATAAATCTGAAAGTACTTCTTCATTCCAGACAACCATGCTTCAGTTGCCTCTCCCTTTTCATTTTCTCCATTAAAAGTTGGAGGTTTTATCTTTTTAAACTCTCCTGAAATTTGTTCATAATTTTAACGTCTCTTCTTAGGACTACAATCACTATCACTGCTGTCCTGATCAGAATTATACTTTCTACGATAAATTTCATCATCAGATTAAGAAGAAGAAGAATTACTATTAGTTTTATAATATTTAGCTTTCTTATCTCTATGTTTGTAGGACATTGTTCCAGATTCAGTTTTTACTTTTGTTCTCTTATCTTTTTCATCTTGATGGTACTTTTCCAGCAGAATTTGATTTAATTCCTCTTGTTCTCTTAAGATTCTTTCATTTTCTTCCTTAACACTTCTTATTTCAGTTTTTAAATCCTTAACAGTACGCAACAATTCAAATGATTGATCATTAAGTTCTACGTAGATTTATTCATTAATATTTTCGTTATTATTATGTTCATTATAAGAAGATATGTCCTTTGCTGATTCCTCTGGTATATCCATAGCTGCAATTTAAACGTCAAATTGCTCTGTACAGAAACAAAATTAAATAAAAGTCAGTAACTAAGTTTTTCTATTTTCTTTTTCTATTTTGCACGCGTGATCCTATTTCAGGCCTAGAGTTTGAACTCGCACTCTGATCACTACAACAAAATACCCTTTTGGTGGCGGTTTTGGCTTGTGGCAGTTTTGCTACCCCCCAAAAAAAAAGTTTTTTTAGGTCTTTGGGGCTGGTTCTTCAAAACCCCCCCAAAAGTCCACAAAATTGAAATTTTGGGGGCGATTTTTAAAAAAACCCCCTAAAAATTCCAATTTTCAGGATTTTTGGGGGCAGTTTTGTAAACCCCCCCCCCCCACCAAGTCGAATTCTTAATACTTTTGGTGGCGGTTGGTTAAACCCCCCCCAAAAGTCCAATTTTCAATACTTTTGGGGGCGATTGTGGAAACCCCCTCCCAAAAGTATTGACCCCCTAAAAGTGGCTTGCGGCGGTCTTGCTAAACCGCCCCCCAAAACATTTTTTAAAGGTATTTGGTGGCGGTCCTTAAAACCCCCCCTCAGAAGTCCTTAGAATTTGACTTTTGGGGGCGGTCCTTAAGAACCCCCCTCAAAAGTCCTTAGAATTTCACTTTTGGGGGCAGTCCTCAAGACCCCCCTAAAAAATCCTTAGAATTTGACTATTGGGGGTAGTTTTTAAAAAGCCCCCCCAAAAGTCAAATGGGACTTTTGCGGAGGGTTTGGAAAGACCCCCCCAAAAGTCTTGTTGGACTTTTGGACTTTTGGGGGGGGGGTTGGAAAGACCCCCCAAAAGTCTTGTTGGAATTTTGGACTTTTGGGGGGGCATTTGGAGATCCACACCCTCGAAATATCTTTATCATCATCCTAAGAGTTGTGGCGGGAATTTCCCTAAGGCCAATTAGGCAGATTTTACCATACTTGGACAATTTTTAATCTTCTCCTAAGCTTGGTCTAATTTCCCTAAACCAGTGTTTTGTCAGGTCTTTGGACAAACTAAGACCATGGTTGAGTAGACAAAACAGCAGCCTACAATATCCCCATGTGCTATCGACATTTTCTTCAACACACAATTTGTGCCGAGCATCCTCTCAGGGCTACTTGGACCCCATGCTCAGGTTCAAAATTGGTTTTTGGGGATAGAGTCTAATAATGTTGCCGAACTAGATCAAAGTCTTCACTAACGAATACTGCTCGCATGTCAAAAAAGATGGACCCCTTTAATCATGGAAGGTGATTCCAAGATCATTCTCTACATGGATGTTGATCATTCTCCAAAGTGGCATAGCGCTTTCCTTATCCCATGTCAAGCTGATTTGCTAGCCAACCATGGGAGCAGTGTTCACATGGCCACCTGCTCTTATACATGGGACGATTTGACAGAAGTAGTTTTTCGGGATGGCTGCCTACTCTTATACATGGGACGATTTGACATGATGGTTTTTCGTGCGAGAAGACATCATGCTGAAGATAATCGGGATAGGTAACTTGGGCCTTTTGCAGTTGTCCGCATCGACCTTTAAATCTTGTCTTTTCATCCTCCTTCGCAGTTCTCGATTAGTCTTTTCGTCCTCCTTCGCAGTTCTTCAATGGGTGAAATGACAGAAGAAAATAAGAGTTATTAATAACTGTACCTCCTTCAGTTATTAAGATGTACCTCCTTCAGTTATTAAGAGTTATTAAGATATACCCGATTCATCATAACAGTTGGTGGCATGCGAGAATATATGGAGGCTCAACGTGGCAACCCTGATCGTCATTGCTAGTTTTCTGCATGCATGCATGCAAGTTTTGGTAATCTGGTTGATTATGGAGCAAGCCTCTAGTGATAGGATGAAGGAGCCGTAAGATATTAACTGTCATCCTAAGGTTGGAGATAATTCTAGTCGCAATAGGAAGAGAGGGTGTGGGGATTCTTTGGGGGAGCCGAGTGGTGGTTTGTCTCGTAACTCTCAGTGGGTGTGTAGGGAGGCAACTTACTTTGCTCTTAATATCCCCTTGGAAATCCAGAGGGACATCAATGACTATGAACAACAATGGTGGGATCGTCTGAGTAGGGAAACCTTGGTGGTAGAGCGTAACCAGTTGAAGAATTGGATCATTGATCCTGCTAACATGGTTGGGCGCGTTAGTCTTTACGAGTGCACTGTTGCGCTATTTTGGATGATGAAAAACTTGGTTTGCTATGCCATTCGCAATAGGCATCCTCTTAGAGATGACAATGCGTAGCTTCTCTTCGAAGAGTCTTGCACTATTCACCGAAAGCTGGATTTCCTTTTGTCTGCCATAGCGCTTCAACCTCCTCCATGCGCTACTTCTTCTTCCAGCTTTTGCATTCCAGGGAGTTCTCCAGAAGCTCCTTATATAGTTTGTTGATGTCTGGGTGGGTGGGTGTTTATTTGGGGGGTCTGGGGCTAGCTGGTTTAGCATTTATCTTATGTATCAGTGGTTATGAAGCTGGGGTGCCTATATTTATGCTATTTGGCCTGCAAGCCTATGGGAAGAAAGTATTTGGTTGTGTGGTTTTTGGTAATTCTGTGGTTTTTTGTCTGTTTGGGTAGAAGGTTCATCTCGGTTACTGCGACAATAGCCTTCAGATGTGCCACGAGGGTGTGTGTTTGTTTTGATTACCAATTCTGAGCTTCGGCCAGATTGCTCCTTTTGTAATTCCTCCTTTTAATATAATGCAAAATATCCTTACTTCCAAAAAAAAAGGCTTGGAATGGTGTTTAGTATTCCAAAGGATTATTCTTCCATATCACAGTCATGATAAGTGTTTTAAGTAACTGTAAGTACTGTTCACTCCTTTTAAAAAGTTGATTTCTGATGAGGTAAGTGTTCAAGTAAAAGCTAATACTTTTTTGATAATGCATGATGCTAAGAATGTATCTTCTAATGCATACTTTAACGATTCCTTTGAATTTGTCATAGTATTCTTTGTAAAATTACTTAGGGTAATGTGATAAATTCTAATATAGTTTAAATTGGATTGAAAATGACTCTTCATAATGAATTATGATGATATAAACATATAACTAAGAATGTCGGGTTTGATATGATTTACATTATAGCACAGATCCCTATTCTTGGAGAATTATGTTATGATATGATTGCTAGATAAAAGTTGAGATTGCAGACGTATGTATTCTTCTTTTCACTGGTTGATTTCTAAGTGTCTATGCTGATTTAAAATTTGAAACCTCTGTGTACGATCTCTGTAACTGAATGCGTCCTTGACATGGTTTTTTCTACAAGATTGAATGTCAGTCCAAATGCATTTGAATGGCTTACAATGCGCATTCATGGTAGAAATGTTGAGTTAAAACGGAGTATGTTTCTATATTTGAATCTTTCGAGAAATCCATTGATCAAAATCTGTATGTTATTATTGGTTGGGATAGAGCCGTGATTGCGTAATGTTGCAATTATTGGTAATGAGTGAGTGAATTGATTAAGAGGACAGGCCGAATGCGTCCCCTACATCTGTTAAATTGAAGTTTACTGTCGAGGCCAAATCCATTGAAAGGATTTGGCCAATATGTCTTTGAATTGCTTAACCAACAGATTCCTTAAAAACTAATCATGCTAGTAAGATTCAACAAAGACAATCTGGTCTAACTGCAGTGTTGATTGCATTGAGGTATTGCATACTGCTGTGTAAATATTGTTTTTTTATAATATAAGCCGTATTTTCTAAAAAAAATGAAAATTATTGACTTATAAAGTGAAAAGTGTTTTGTCATTACATATAATGTAGATGAATATTATTAATTGCATATAGTTTTCCTTCATTCATGTTCTCTAAAATAGTAAAAAAGTTGGACGAATTTTCCCATACTTAGCCAATTTCTTGATTTTCATTAATTTGTTGTATCTCTCCAGATTGATTCATAATGCAACAATGATTTCAACTTCATGCCACATCATCATCTATGCCATGCAATTCCATGCAGGCATCAATATCCTTAATGCGGGCATCACTTAGCCCCTTTACAACACTTAGCCATTTTTCCTTTGTCTTTAGTATGCAAAATAACATTTTTCTTCTATTTTGGCAGGTTGATATTTTCCTTATCTGATCACCATAAGAAAAACCAAGAGCATGGCTAGATAGCCATTTCAACAATGAACAGGACCATATGGAGAGCGTTGATGGAGAGCGCTAATACCGATGAGCAAAGAAACAATGAGTATTCAATGAGGAATTGGCGGAGTTGAAGTTGCCAAAAGTAGGAAAAATGGACAAATTTAGGTGTTGCAGTTGCTCGAAACAGGAAGGATAGGAACTTTTGGAGGTGTCGCAATTGCTCGAAATAGGAAAATTGGACAAATTTAGGTGTCACGGATGCTTGAAATAGGAAAAATAGGCACAGTTGGAGGTGTCACAGCTGCTCGAAATAGGAAAAATAGACAATTGTTGGAGAGCGCTGATACCGATGGAGAGCGTTGATGGAGAGCGCTGATACCAATGAGAAAATAAATAATGAGTATTCAATGAGGAATTGGCGGAGTCGCAGTTGCCAAAAGTAGGAAAAATGGACAAATTTAGGTGTTGTAGCTGCTCGAAATAGGAAAAATATGCACTTTTGGAGGTGTCACAGCTGCTCGAAATAGGAAAATTGGACAAATTTAGGTGTTGCAGCTGCTTGAAATAGGAAAAATAAGCACTTTTGGAGGTGTCGCAGCTACTCGAAATAGGAAAAATGGACAAATTTAGGTGTTACAGCTGTTTGAAATAGGAAAAATATGCACTTTTGGAGGTGTTGCAGCTGCAGTAAAGAGAAATAAGACATAGTTAGCGGTGTTGCAGCTGCGCGAAATGGGAAAGATAGGCGATTTTGATGGAGTTGCTTGGGAATATATGTGCTTAGATCAGTGTGAATTGAAGGAACTACCTTACCCCAGGTAAACCATGGAAAAACTATTCTCCTAATGAAAATCTGTAACTGGGAGGGCTTGGGTTTTTTCTGTAGATGTTTGTTTTTGGCAATAGAAGGTGTTGGTCACCCTATATGCTAATTAATTACAACTAACACACAGGATGCTCAATATAAATTGTCAAACCCAGGGAAATCTTTTATTTCAATGGGAATAAGCACAATCTATGCATAAACATTTCAAGTAGTTGATTAACTGAATGGAGATAATAATCCTACCTATCTGCTCAGCCAAACTCATTCCATAAAGAAAACTAATCTAACTCATACATCTAGGAATTCAAAGTGCAACTACCTTCCTACAGAAATCAACCTAGCAGTTACTGATCTAAGAATAGAAATGAACTAGATTACTTTTGCAAGAAGTTAAATCCTATAATTATCAAACTACAATATTCAATCTTTACCAAAATGATTCATCGAACAACTACTTTAACTCAATCATAATCTGCCTAATCTATGAATTCAACTAAAGATACAACAACAACTAGAATTAGAAAATAAACTTGAACTCTAAATTGATAATCATTGGAAATCCTAGGAAGCATAAATACTGAAAGGAATTGGAGCTATTCATAATACAAAGAATAAACTACCAATAAAGAATGCAATCATAAATATTTGTTGTAGCTATCAGAAATACGCCTAATGCAATTCCACAACACACAATAGGAAATGAATTAATCTGACTACCTACTTAACTTAGCAATCTCTGTGACAAGGTAGGCCCTGGCCTTCTAACAGAGACGCTGTGAACTACCACGAATTAAGACACAAAAATGGAAATAACTTCGCTCTTTCTTAAAATATGGTAATCCACAGTATCAACCTCTATTACAGCCCATACAAAATGATAATTATCCAACCCCAGACTTTGAAAGCCTTCCCATATTTCTACATAAAAAATACAATTCGTGATCCACTAATTTTGTGCAGCAATGAAGATCTATGTTCTTCATGCTGTAGAGTTACAGCAAAACTATTACAGCCATAATGAATGAGGCCGTTAATCATGAAGGATGCTATTACACTAGCATTCAATGGATCAACGGTTTAACAAATTGGGAGGCATCCTGTCTGTCGCAGCTATACTCTGTTCTGGTGACTTGTTACAACTTCACGTGGAGAGATGCGTTGTCCTTTGAAATATGAGGAATCAAATCAGAAGAGTAATAACTGGCACCACATATGATTCGTTCCCAAGGCATTGTGACTGATACACCTGTGCTTTGATCTTAACTTAATGAAATCAACACAAGTTAGCATAAATTGAAGGCTAGAATTCATAACCATAACAATCTTAGGCATTTAATTAAATGAAACAATAATGATGTATACCTTGTCATAACCGCTGATTAATCTAGAAAAAGGCATGTATATGGTTTATGAAAGTAGGGTGTAACTAGGCAAAATGATGAAATAAGTATTGTCAAAGGGGAATTTCCAGGGCCTAACATCTCCCCCCAACTATCCAATTTCATGTCCTCATTCAACAACCGATTAGTTCGATCTTGACTCTGATCCTCGTTCATATTATGCAAGTCAGTAGAAGGAATCAATTTTGACAATTAGCCATTGGAAATGCTAGTTCTTGTGTGACAGCCTCTCCTTACCCTTAGCAGCTTCGTGTTATATTGGAACTCACTATATTTTCAATTGTGTTGGTCCTTCTGAAACAATATATTTTCCTTATGTCCCCATCTCAGCATCTTTTTTCTGAGTTGTAATTCCAACAAAAAACAAATTTTGAGGGCATTGGTTCTTATTTAATAGCATTCTATTTCTTGATTCTTTTGGCCTGCTAAATTGGTTGAATGTTCCTGAAACAATGAGGCTGTGCCCTGGGATAATTCCTTTGATTGTCTTGCTCCTGAGGGTTTCTGTAATGCTAGGTCCACTACTGTAACTTTATGCCCTGCCATATTAAAAATATCTCCAAATTTCAGGCATATCATTTCTGGCTATCCTTCATTCCCCTGAATGGATGATAAATTCCCCAATTGGTCTATAGCTTCCACCATTGAACTCACATATTTCTTTTCCTGTTTCCGACATGTCTCCTTCCATTTTTCTAGTTCTGCACAAAGCACTTGCACCTCCTCCTTTAACATCTCATTTTCAAATAGAAGATTCTATATTTGAGGTTCTTCTACAGCAGGTTCTTGTGTATCAATAGGTGGTCAGGGTTTTAAGATGGGAATCCTGATTTTTGCCCCAATAAATTGACCTGCTTCTGCTGTAGTAGCCGTTTTGATTTTACTCCTTTTCACTGGGCTGGATGTCTGGATTTTTCTTATTAGCCCTTCTTTTCTCCTCTGAGGAAGAAAAAATCCTCGCCTTAGAAACAGGGCCAAATCTCTCCTTTCAAATTAAAGTTCTTCTTATTTCAGGGAAGGTCTCCACATTCAGAGCTTCTAGACCGCTTTCTACTATTGCTTTCTCCTAATGTTCCTCTTCTACTATTGTGACTTTAGCTACCTCAGTTTCAATATCCTCTTCATCTATCTCCTCTTCATCCTCCAATTGAACTTTTGGTGTTCCAATCCTCCCCACAACTGAGTTTGAGGAACTCCAGTCCTCATCCACTATCTTTGAAAAGAATTCACTTAGTGCTCCTAGACGAACTAGAAGTTGCCCCCAGGTCAACTTGTTATATTCCAAGGCCCGTAATATCAATAATTTAATTAGCCCATGATTTGAGAGGGATGATAAGGGGTGTTGAGCTCTTTTAGCATAATAAGCCATGTGTTGCAAGGATCTAAGAAGATAGTATGGCATATTTAACAGCTTACGATAACGTAAATGTGATAGGAGGAAAAATTGATAAATGTAAACAAAACTGTACCTCCCTTCACATGTAATATATTTCTTTAAGAACAGTGTAAATTGGTCCCAAGGACTCGGAAGAGTCTCCAACGCTGTTCCTCTGCCCCGTGGTCAAACACTCTCCCCTGCCGCTAGGAAATCCTCAGTTGTAGTCGGGTGATGGCGTTTCCGACTAAACCAACGATGCCCGATTTTGGGAAGTCCCGTTACCTCCACTAGGATTACCTCTAAAACATATACCCTTATGCCTTGATCCTCTGAATGAGTGCTCGTCAAGTTTTGAGAAAATTCAAGGGTTGTTTCCTCATGAAAACCATTCAAGCGTTGAAAATAGTCTGTCCACCCTGCTTCTTGAAAGATATCAAAGACATGTCTATTCTTATACAGAGATTCTATTGTTAAAGGCTCATACCTCACAGGGATACCCATACCACTGAGCTTTTCGCAAAATATTGCAACGAATACAACAGTTACAGTTTCGAACATCGAAATGACTGCATGCAGACACGGTTGATGGATAGTCGAAGTTTGAATTAAGCATTTTTGGAAAGGTGGCACAGTTAATTTTGGGATAAAACAACGGTCAGGTAGAACAATGGTCAAATCATAAGTACAGGTAACATCTTTAAACGTGATTTTGGTTCAGTTGTTTTGTTGTGGATTGATGACAGGGGTAAGTAACAAGTATAACCATTATTGCTTGCGATGTCGATAGATGCCTAATCATGACTATAGTTAGAACCTATACCTTCAAAATCAATGCTCAAGCCGCCACTCTGTCGTGGCATGATATTTCACAGTCGCATCTCTGGTAGAATACGCATGTGCCAAGATGAGTTGGACACCGCCAACCAAGCTGATAAGTACATTCATGCTGATAGGAAAACAAGACGGCCCAATAATTTCCTTCATTCTTGGCAAACTTTCATTCGAGCTATGGAGTCATCATTTAAATTCGAGCCAGGTTAGAACATTAGTGGTGGGACTGTTCCAAAATGCAAACAATCTAGCAAAGTTGTAGATAATGAATAAAAATGAAGACTTGAGCAGAGTTCAGATAAATATGGCAGAGTTTGAGCTGCAAAAATTTAAAGAAAAGGAAAGAATAGCGGTGTTGCAGCTGCTGGCAAAAGGCAAAAATGAAATGGAAATAGAGGAGTCACAGCTGCTAGACTTGGCGTAGTAGGAAAAAATAGCGAAGTCGCAGCTACTGGAAAAAAGCGAAAATGAAATGGGAATAGCAAAGTCGCAATTGCTGGAAAAATGAAAGGAATAAAAATATTGGAGTTGCAGCTGTGAAACTTGGCAAAATAAGAAAAAGTAGTGGAGTCGCAGCTGCTGAAAAAGTGAAGTGAATGGAAAATAGCGGGATTATAGCTGCAAAAATCGGAAGAATGAGCAAGGTAGGGAGTCGCAGCTATGCAAAATGAGTAACAGGAGGATTTTCAGATGGCTTCTGAAAACTAAGTACTCATCCATGTTCTTCAAAAGAGCTTTATTAGATCAGGAAACAATGTAAGGTGCTTGCAATCGTCTCGCCCAGTCATGACTGCTATTCCTCCAATTAATTCCTGCACACAATTCTTCAAAACAAACCCGATGAAGTGCAAAATGAAAAATAGATAAAATACAGAATGAAAAATAAAAATTTATTTATGTACAAATTATGTGGATATTGTAGTTCTTAAAAATTCAAAGGGAAAAATTTCTTCATACAGGAAATCAATCATAGTCTAATCATTAGCCTTAACCAAGGCTACAGCTTCCACCCATTTGGTCATGTAATCTATGCAAACCAAAATGTGAACTGTCTGTTTTGAGGGGGGGTTGATAGGCCCTACGAAATCCAGAGCCCATCTATCAAATGGTTCAACCACGAGTTGTGGCTGCAAAGGCATTTCATCTAATCCGTTGGGTTGGCCCATCCTTTGGTAGCTATCACATGCCTGGACATACTTCTTTGCATCCATGAACAATGTGGGCCAGAAATAACCCATTCTCAAAGTCTTATGACCTGTGCTTTTGTCAGCAAAATGTCCCCCACAGGGCTCATCATGGCAAGCTTTAAGAATACTAAAAATTTCATCTTCTCTAACACATCTTCTGATTTCTAAATCAAGCCCTGTGTAGAAAAGATGTCCATCAATCCAGCAATACCTAGCACTTTGTTGTATGATTTTTCTTTTTTCTCTCTTCGACAGATGTGTTGGGAGCTTACCTGCAGCCAAAAAGTTAGCAATATCTGCATACCATGGGGAATGAGCTGATACTACAAACAAATGTTCATGAGGGAAGGAATCTTTGACTAGTAAATTGTCATCACTGTTAGTAAGTCGAGATAAGAAATCTGCAACAACGTTTTCCTTTCCTGTTCTATCAATAACTATGATGTCAAATTCTTGTAATAGTAACAGTAACATCCATCTAGTAACTCTAGCATTCGTGATTGGTTTATTCATTAAATATTTGATGGCAGAATGATCAGTGTGCACAAAAGTGGAGTATCTAGTAATGTAGTGTCTAAATTTGTTGATGGCATAAATTATGGCAATGAATTCCTTTTCTGTGATAGGAATTCCTTTTCTATGGCAAGGATGCGTTGTCCCTTGAAATATGAGGAATCAAATCAGAAGAGTAACAACTAGCACCACGTATGATTCTTTCCCAAGGCATTGCGATTGATACACCTATGCTTTGATCTTAACTTAATGAAATCAACATAAGTAGCATAAATCGAAGGTTAGAATTCATAACCATAATAATCTTAGGCATTTAATTAAATGAAACAATAATGATGTATACCTTGTCAGGACTGCTGATTAATCTAGAAAAAGGCATGTATATGGTTTATGAAAGTAGGGTGTAACTGGGCAAAATGATGAAATAGATATGGTAAAAAAGGGGCATTTCCAGGGCCCAACAGAAGGCAGTAGAACGATAAACTAATTTACAAAAAAAAAAAATGAAAATATGATAGATAGACTGCTCATTCGACATATTCACAACACAACATCTTATTTCACATGCAACGAAGATTATATAATACCGATGTATTACAAAATCAGAAATTGTGCCCATGACATATAATGGAAACTTGTGCCCAAAATTTTAATTAAATGTAAAGATTAATCCCGAACTACAAAAAATTTATAAACTGTGTCCTAATGTAAGTATAAATATTCAATAAATCAACTATTCTCAGTTGATACAACATCACTAAAATCACTAGTCACACAATATAACCACTAGTTACATAGTTCAATGTCATCCTTATGCCAAGGAAAGAAGCTGAACAAAGCATCTGCTAGATTACTTAATGCGCTACTAGGACATGGTAGAGCTATATTTTCAAATAGAGGATCTAAAATTTCTGTCGGATTCACAATATAATAGCCTTTTCCAATAGGGACACAGTGTACCATTGCATTTGGGTCAATCTTATGTATCGTCGCCCTTGCAACTTTAACCCTTGAGTTTAATGCAATGAGAAAGCACTTCTTTCCTTACAGCCCTAATTGGGACAAGTTAAGATGCATGGAAATAAGAATTTAAACATTGATGATCCTAGATTAAATAATTACAATCTTACCTAAATTGGTGTTTTCATTTTGTCAATTTGCAGTTTCGATGGAACCATTGGTGTTTTCTGTACAGAATGTTGGTCATATTTTGATGCACGACTCTGCACCTAATAGACAATGATTTCTAATATATTGATAAAATAAAATAAAATTGAACTAAATTACTAAATTTATCAATACTTACTAGGGAATATGATGGAGTATGCATTGAGGTTAAGTTCGTTTGTATCAGTCCATTCATAGCGGTTGTTATGTCCTCTGTATTACTCTCTCAAGGAAACAAAATGTAATATATATATATATATTCAAAAGATGAAAATAAAATATTATTTTAAATAATAATTAAACAACTAACCTCCACCACAAGCATGATTTCATCATGAGCATTTTGTACAGTAGGACACTGTTTATATGAGTAATCAGATATTAGAAGTCATATCATTAGTGTGCAAATATGTATATTGAGACAAGAGTAAATAATTGGACACTAACACTTTCTTTGTTGACCACATGTCCTCTCTCCATATCTTCTACTCTTTTCAGTAGTTCAGTTATTGTTGTTTTCAAAGATGTAATTTCCTGTGTTTTTTATTTCACTGTAGCTTGGCTTACAGCTAGCTCCTCCTTGTATGGACTTTTTCCAAACAATTTAGTTGGTGTAAATCCTAATCCAACACCATGACATCGTCCTCTTGTATCAAACTCTAGTACATTAGCAAGGGCATCATCCCTAGTTGCAAAGTCTTGAGATTCAACTTCTACTTGTGCTTGTTCAATTTTTTGCTAACATTGACATACAATTAAATCGGATCATAGAAGAAAACATTTCCAACATGTAAAATGAAATTTTAATCAATATCTAAATCAAAAGGTTGAGAACATACTATTGTTTCTCCTACAGTTGGTGTGATTGGAGTGCCATCATTCTTTTGATGGCACTTCTTCCATAAGTCTGCCGTAGTAATGCTTGTAGTTGTATCACTAGAGGCTATAGAGTTTTTCTAGTTGCAACAAGTAAAATAGTATGGTTAAGTTGTGACATTACAATGAAACTAAAATATGCTAATATTTCTCATATCAGATAAAATATCATCACAATTGTTTACCATATCATCTTCGACCCGTTGATAACCTCAACGTCGAAAGGTGTGCAAGTCCCTCTCCTTTTCTCTATTTTCCTTGTTTTTTTTCCTTATATCCTAGAAATCAATTGAAAATAACATATATAAGTCAACATTACAAGCCAATAGACATTCTAAAAAACTTGATTATATAATATGTGAATTTTTTCCTTACGAGGAATTCAGTGGTGGCTCATGATAGGACGAATTCTCTCCACACCGTCTCACTTATCCTAATTGGAGGATCATTTTTTAATCTTTCCTCTATTGACTCATAAGGGTCACAATATTTTTTGGTCAACCGATATCTATGACTGTTTTCCTTATGGCCAATGGATTTCATACAATATTCTTTAAGGACAGGGGGGGTTATGAATTTTTCCTACAACATACAAGAATTGCATTTTTAGATTTCATACATGGTTTGAAAATAAACTTCGAAATCATCCAAAAATATAAATGTTGAAAACAAATACATGTAATCTCTAATACTCACATTAATAATGTTCCACAAGTCCTCCTTTAATTGATCTAAACCCTTCCTCCAATCAGAATAATTCATTGGAACCATTTCCCTTGCGAGCACACCTAGTAATAAAGATAGCTTCACGGAGTTTGGACCAATTGGTTGGTTCCTTTCATTGATATGAATTTCAATAGTTCTCTCCAAGTTATTGATTTCTGCACATTTAGTTGCTCCTCTACCTTTCTTCTTGACTTTCTCTGTCGATGCTTGTGTAGAGGGATCTTCACCTTGTATACTAATATCTTGTTGGAATTGTTCTTTGTGAGCAACTTCTATAAAAGAAGGGCACTTAAAGGTGTTATGGATTTCTAAGTCATAAAATTCTATTTATGAAGAACTACAAAATTATACATTAATGAGCTTACCTTGTTCTTCATGTTGCTCCATCCCTTTTTTTGTCAAGGGATCTTCCCCTTCTACACTGTTATCCATATGGGAGGGTTTTTTGTGAACGTCTTCTATAAAAGAAGGGCACATAAAGGTGTTATGGATTTCTTAATCATAAGACTTATACTTACAAAGAACTAGAAAAATATGAATTAATGGGCTTACCTTGTTCATGTTGCTCCTCCTCTTGAAAAGATGAAAATGTATCTTTGTCATTTCCTTCTTTGTTAGGATCACTAGTAGAGTCATTCAAAGGCATAGAAGGTGTAATCTTCTTTGCTATTGTTTGTATTTTCCTCTTCTTTGTAACTGTAGCCAAGAATGTTATTAAACATATGCCTAACATCATCATACAATAAAAATAAGCATTATACTGCATAAGGAAATACATTGTTCTATTTATAAATTTTTACCTTCTGAGATGCATGTCCCTTTCTTTCCCATTTGATCATTTTGACGCATTATTTTTGAAAATTTCATAATCAGATTTTTTTTATTTCGTGTCATAATTTGCTTTCTCTGTTTTTTTTTAAATGAGTAGAGTATTGATTAGCCATAGCCTATTAGATTGTTATTAAAGTACAAAGTAATATGTTTTAACAATTTAAATTAAATCAAAAGTAGTATTCCCATTTGTTGTGATGGGGAATTTTGTTTTTTTCAAAGAAATCACAGACGTAACCTCTTGTGTGGCTCAGCCACAGTTTTATTAATATAAAACCTACTCATTTTTGTTTTAAAAAAACAATTTAAATTAAATAAAAATGATGATATACTTCAATCACAAATAATCACTTACCTCCATGTCTCCACTTGTACAAAGCCTGCATAACCAAAAAAATAAACTCTATCATCACTCAATTGCTAACTGAAATTTGTTTAAACAAGTTTCAAAAGTAAAAGGGAAGACTATCTGTAATGACTATCTGCTAAGAGGAATAGATGTCATAATATGAGAGAGAGAGAGGGTTAGGGTTTAGGTTAGACACGTACAGTAGCCAACAAGATATCTCAGTCTCCAAGAGTGAAGACCCCTTAGCCTTAGAGGCTGCAAGTAGGACAAGGTTTACACAGGAAGCCCCAAAGATGAACACGGTAACGGTCTTGTAGCAGTGTGAAAGTGTAGTCCAATTCTAATGGTCACAAAACAATCACAACATTCCATGTCTCGGCTAGGAAGAGCCACCACAATCCATGGTCAGCCCTAGAGGAAACCAAAATTTTTAAACAATTTTTAAAATTTTGTAGCAGAGAAAGCACTATTTTGATTTCTGTCAATAAAGAAACCACAGAATGTTTTCATTTATTATGTTGTTTTCATGAAAGCATGGATAAAATACCTACAATAACAAGAATGTCGTGAAACTTAAGTTACACCTCACGCAGTTCACCTCAATATATCCCAACAGCAAAGCTACAGCTTTCGTGGTGTGCAAAAAGAAAATGGCGCCCTTTCCCGGCAAAACTATTTGCGAGAGATAAAATTTGAAATGTTATGTTAGGCGTCCCATTTTTTTTATTATTAAATTTCATTTTTTTGTTTTTTTTGATAAATTTTTTTTTTTTGGTATAGATAGCAAAAACACCCGAGTTTTCTCCTAAGGTTTTCAATGAAAAGGGGAAATACCTTGGTACTGGGAGTCATGTAGGTGGACCAAAGGAAGGAAGGAGGGAACCAAAGAAATGCATTAAAAGGAAAGGAAATATTACCCTATTGTGGTCGATGACATGAAGTTATATAATGTAATAAGCACGGCTTCTAAGGCATTGATTTTGAGGTTTATTTTTAGAAGGATGGGGACAATGAGTTTGTTTCAATAGATTCAAGTCCACCTATACTAACTGGGACCCTTTAGATGTATTGACTTGTAATGTAAACATTGTGCATATGTGATGTACAATTAATCCCATCGTGGAGCTCAAGTCCAAGGCCCCGCTAGTGAATTCTCAGCCTTGAAGGGGTGATATTTTATGTTCTACCATCCAGGTGTTAGTAAGCCATGGAAATTGTAAAAACATGTAGATGATTATAATGCAAATAAAAATATCAAGGGGTTGGCTATGGATGCAACTAGATGAGGGGGCTATGTGTATCCACTAGGAAGAGGTCACCAGGGGGTTTTGTGATTGGACCCTAGCTGGCTACCATATGTCATCTTAAGAACCCCTTTGACTGTTCTAGTCGTCATTTAATTCTATTGTAAGCAAGTGGGTGAGAAATTCAGTCCATGAGAGTGATGGAGTATGGGTATCCCTAAAATTAGTAAGGCAGGGACGAGATCGGTTTGCTCGACCCATAAGCCACTCCATATCTTGGTAATTATGTGTTCTGAATGTTTAATTGTTCATTCTTCTTTCAGCTGTGCTTATTTGAGTATGCATATGCATCCATGTGTTTTTATGAATTTCTTCAATGTTGAATAGGGCCAAGTCTTGTTGAGGCCCAAGATGTTCATAATGTAACTCGGTCATGACTTTGGGGGAGAAATAGAAACCCCTTTTGTGTTCATGTTCCCTCTATGGGTTAGATGTAGGGAGGAGACATGGCATAGTGGATTAGAGCTCTTTACAGAGTGGTAAAGAGGTATGGATGAGTATTGGGGCCGAAACACCTTGGTTGGAAGAAGGAAAATTCAGAGTTCTTAGGTTTGGAAGAAGATCACACACTTGCATGGGGATCTCGGAGAGCTTTCCAATATATGATACCAAGTTTTCCAAAAATGGACTTAGGATGAGAAAGTTATCAGCCTGAGAAGTTGGCAATAACAG
Organism: Larix kaempferi; assembly: GCA_027924585.1. Lineage (NCBI taxonomy): Eukaryota > Viridiplantae > Streptophyta > Pinopsida > Pinales > Pinaceae > Larix > Larix kaempferi. The sequence continues at coordinate 8,979,662 of BSBM01000577.1, forward strand.
TGGTATATATATGGTCGACTTCTGACTTTCCGAACCCATAGTGCAGATTGTGGATCATGGAAGTTGGAGGTGTGATTCTGTGAAGCTGAGACCTTTGGAGTTCCGACTTTCGACTCCCACGTCATGGATTATAGAAGTTGGAGGCGTGATTTGGCTTGGTAGAGAATTGGATGTTCCAACTTCCCTACTCTCGCATCGCGGATTGTGGAATGTGAAAGTCGGAGGCGTATTTCTTTGACGTCATGTATTTGTCATTCTGACTTTCCGACTCCCGCGTCGTGGATTGCGGTAGTCAAATGTGTGATTCTTGAAGTGGCACATTGGGGTGCCGACTTCCAACTCCGATATGCGGATTGCGGACCAAGCTATTACGGTTGTGCGAAAGTGCATAGTTTGGAAGAAAAAAAATTATCAGGTTGTATTCTAAGGAGCTCCCCCATCACCTCTAAAGGGCACCGAGGGGGTCGAGGACGTTACAGATATCCTAGAATAGTGATGTGTTTTTCTTTAAAATATTGTCCATGGATTTGGATACCTCAAAGAATATTCATGTAGGGAATAAGGCATGTGATTCCTTCCTTAATTATGTATAGAGCCTCAAGACCCATAAATGCTATTCAAAACCATCTAATGACATAGACATCCCTACTCAAACACTAAAGATACTTTCAAGAATCCATGTGTGTTTGTTAAAGTTGTTCTTCTTGGCCATGGATTCTCAAAAGGTTATATTTTTATTAAGGCCCAATTTTTCTCCCTCAAACATGTATAGGGAACCCAATATCTATACCAGGTTCTCAAAAAATTCTAATGGCACTAATATCCCCACTTATATGAATAATATGCTCTTGGGAGGTCATGTGTGGTGATTGTAGGAATTGTTCTTATCCAAAGATGCCTGGAATTTCCTTTAGGACCTAAGTCGCACTCTTTTTTCCCCAAACATATCCATGGTGTTGGAACCTATAATTAGTCTTAAAATTCTCACTGTGCCAGAAAAATCCCACTCATAGGCCAAAGATACCGTGGAAAGGTCTATTGTGGTTGTTCAACATATAATTCTTGTCTATATATACCTAGAAGCTTCCTTTAGGTCCTAAGGCCCAGTTTCCATTCCTTAACCATGTCTAGATCCCTAAGACACATACCTAATGCTCAGAAAATTCTTAACAATTCCCATATTCTAACTATAAGGACAAATATCCCCTCAAGAGGTTAGCTTTGGTGGTTGGAGACATGATTGTTAGACCTTTAATAGGCATGGCTTCTAAGGCATTGATTGTGAGGTTTATTTGTAGAAGGATGGGGACAATGAGTTTGTTTCAATGGATTGAAGTGCATGACTAGTAATCAATTTTATCTTACCACATAAGGGATGTCATTTTCATCTGAGGTTAGATGTTGATGATACATCCAAACATAGTATTATTTCTAGTCGGTATCTACTGTATTTATGCCTAGGTGGATTTATTGGTTACTTGATCAAATTAGTTATATATCATTCAAGGTCCCATGCCAATAAGTAAGGATACCATAAGGATAAAATAATTGTACTAAATTAGTCTATTTACATAGACTCTCTTATGATTCTACACAAGGTATTTCCTCTTTATGCTATTAATTGTAACTACTGGCATGATATGACTCATTATTGTTTCTTGCAACCTTATAACAAAGAGATCTATCATATGCATTCAAACAATTATGACTCATTATGATCTCTCTTCTCATGGAAATCATATGAGCCAAAATTTGATTGGTGGTATGCCTTACAAATCTACTTTCTTAATTGACATATCAATTAGGTAACTAGGGATATTAGAATAATGAGAAGAGATATACAGTTAAGGTTAAGGTCCTACTTGGAGAAAACCTAAAAGAACCTATACAAATCAATACATTGGTTAAGGTCTTACTTGGAGAAATACTAAAAGAACCTATATAATCCTTTTAAATATTAAGAATTTTTATCATTACCTCTTCCAACCATATGAAATTCTTATAAAGATAAAAGGAATTTGAACCATTAACCTATGTTTTTTAGACCAGTATTATACCATTGAAACTATTCTCCTAATGTAAATTTGATTACTTGCTAAGATATCCCTCCAGTCGATTTTCAATGATGCCTACCTTACATATACCACATATCATTCGATGCCAATCTAGATCCTCCACCTCATTTATGTATTTGCATTGTTCAATGAACCATTTTAGTGGTGGAAGTGTAATATTTTTTATAGATGTCTGCATTTGAATTTCTATTTAGGTCATTGGAGAGTCAACGATAGGTTGCATATGAAATTATTGAACCAATATTGAACCAAGTGATCTCTAATAATGTTATGGCCATTGCACTACACCTTTGAGTAATTTACTCACTCCCAAGTGAGATTTTTTAATCTCTAAAGGAAATGAAGTTTCCCATACCTTCCAAGCCATTAAATGAGGGGATCGAAGCCAATTCTAACTCCTAAAAATACATTGATATGTTAAAATGGCGGTGACAAATTCAACATCTTGATCTCCTATCATACTAACAACATATATTAGTTAGTCTAAAGGTTGGGATATGTCCACATTAGAAACATATTTATATTTAACCCATAGAGCCTCCCTACAATGTAAGTCATAAATATCCTTGACAAGCAATATAATAGAAGTTAGAAATGATTATGCAATAAGTAAATTAAGAATATTATAAGAAACTAGCACCCCGTATCGCCATCCCCATAGCATATTCTATAATAAGGTTTATCCCAAGGGGGTCTTCCTGTGAGTCTAACAAGTAACAATATTATATTATACCTAGGATTGATTATAGGCTCATGCCATGGTTATACATACAACAAATTTTTAGGCCTATCTAGATATAAGATGCTAAAGATTCATGCATACTCGCTTTTTCGTCTTTTTTGGTTTTTATGTTTTTGAAAAAAAAGAGTAACAAAGGGGCCAATTTCATATTGTGGAGGCCATATTCTTCATTTTTTGGATGAGTTTGGACTGCGTGGGCCGTGACATCGTCTGGAGAGGACGATTTACTTTCTGTTGGGTGCATATCCTTACAACCAAAAGGAGCTGCAATCTACTACAACGTTGTTATTAACACCTACATGAATCTACTGCAACGTTGTTGGGTACTCTCACTGTAGTCTTCGTTCTTGTTACAACTGTACATAACGTTTCTGGGTAGTGAAGGGAGTCTGAGAAGAAGATGATTTGGGTTGTTTCGAGGAGTTGGCATACACCAAAGAAAAATCGAGACACCAAAGAAGGCCAGCTTACTTCCATAAATCATTGCACATGCCCAGGAAGCTACAAGTTAGAGTTAAAGTAATTTCATATTTGTTTGTCCACCTTAGAACTACTGTTACAGTCATTGTAAAATCAAAGTTATATGAATATGATATTTAGGGTTTATTTTTCTTGTTATTTATGCAAAGATATCTCTATTGCATTTACTATTCACTGTTAGCACTACGAAAAATCAAGATCTGATATCCGAAACAAACTCTTCCCGCACTGTCTTCTGTAGTAGAATTATTTCCAGAATGCAGGAATAGAGTTTCCGCAAAATGCTTCTTTTCCACCGTCGATCAATTTTGCTGCAAGCCTGAGTGTTCGTACAACTTACTTTTTCACGTAGCGAAAGGGATTTCTGATCATTTGATCAGTGTCCTCACCAAATCAACAGTGAATTCCAAAATTTATTGAGCGCATCCCATAGAATATCGCCCACATGAAAATTGTTTCAAGGCTTGCAACTTCTCCCAGAGATATCAATAGTCCAATAAAGGGTAGCGACCCATGTACTAGACCTCAGAGACCGCCATCCATACTAACAGATCACGTCCAACACATTTACACACCCTCACGACACCCTTAGTAACCCACATTAGGTCATGGTAACCTTCATAACAGTCCTCAAGGCACTTTCAGCCAATCACTACAGTCCTAGCAGGCTTAAGACATGTCACAACAGCCCTTAGCAGGCTCAAGACAGGTCATGGGTTTCTCTAGAATGTATTAGCAGAATTTACACATATGAAATTGATGCAAACATGAAACACAATCTGAATATGAACACTGTGATGAACCTCAGAAACTCAAGAAAAAACTTTTCATTAACACTTCGAAGAAAGTTTACAAAGCTATACTCGAACCACATAGGCATAAAAAATGAAATTTGAACCCTTCCTCCTCCGTAGAGGTGACATTTATCCCCGAGACGTATCTCAAAACAGGGCATCAAAATCAGTTACATTACGGGAATCAAACCCAAAAGTAAGTCCTAAATCCTAACAAACTTTGACGTGGCAGATGTGTCATGCCCACAAAACATTTCAGGAAGGCACGATGTGCTGCGTGTGACCAATCAAAAAGGGAAATCTTGACATCTGGGGCTTTCTAGCTCGCTTGATGAAAACAACAACTCCGAGCATTATTTTAACAGACTATGGCTGACTCAGCTGCTAGCGGTCCTTACAGGCTGATGATTGCTCAGTCTATGTATATCTTGCCACTGCTGATCTGTAGGGGTGGCCATCTCAAATAGCTCCTTTAGGAGAACATCCAGGTCAATCAGGGGGCTATGGCCAATAGTAGGGAGATCTGATTTGACAGTCCTAAATTGAGCTAGTAGCTCAAAGTCCTCGCTATGTTTATCGGTGATTACTGTTAGGGTTAACCTTGACTCAGGATTGAGTCAAAGTTGGTTAGGTCTAGCACATGTTTTTGGGCACATGGTTTCTTGTAGCCCATGGTATTGCCCCATGGTATTGCATGTAAGGAAGCCTTTATAAGGCTTGAGGAGGCTCCATTGTAAAGTGGCCTGAAGGTGAGCGGTGGCTAGCTCACTTGGCCCGCCTTGGCCGGTTTAGGTCAAGGGTAATGAAGATCTTCATTGGGTGCTGGTTTTCCCTGCATGGGGTTTCCAGGGTAAATTATGTGTCTCTATTGTGTGATTGCTTGTTTTTGTTTATTTCTCTTGAAGGGTAAAATATGTATGCTCATATAAACCTAACAAGTGGTATCAGAGCCTGGTTGTGCTCGTTGAAAATTCTCTCAGTGTAGGTGTGCAGATATAGATTGATTGATTTGGGCAGAGATCAACGATGGAAGAAATTGTTTCCTCTTGTGGACCCGAGGAGACCACTGCCCAATAATCGCTGCCAAGGAGAAGCCATTGCTTGAGACCATTGATGCCTATTATTGTAGCCTTCAAAGCACTGTGTGCATGTGCCATGAGGTATTTTACCTCTACGATTGAGGTCGCCCCATTGTACAATGTGGAATATTGCATAATGTGGAAGACAATCGTGTTGAAGGAGTCGTTGATAGCATGGAAGTGCAAGCCATGGTTTGGCATGGTTGTGCTAGTGGAGTTGTGCCCGGTGAAGGATGTGCAGGAGCAGATATGCGTTCAGATCTGGAGTTTGATTCCCGTCAATAGACTCGTCGTGTCATGATCTGGTGGTGTATAAATATTTGCATGTGATTATGCAACCAAATCATTGGGAAAGAGATCCCATGTGGTTCTTTTGATGGATGTGCAAAGGATCGCTGCAATCGTTGCAGAGTCCGGGGGCAGTGAGAAGCTAAGGAAGAGAACTCCCTACTCTTGGCCGCAAAAAAAATAGAAACCCCAGCAGCATGAAGGAGCACTGGAGATCCCACGTGAAAGAGTCATGAGAAGGTTGTGGTTTCAAAGAACTGCAGTATGGAGCCAAAGACTGGAGATCTGGAAGACATATCCCATGGAGGAGGATGTGTGTAGAGGCGCAATAGTGGTCGTGGACAGATTACACTTTCCAAAGCATGGAGATCGGATCTGGACATAGATCTCATTGTCACAAAGTAGTGACCGCCCACATTGAGCAGAAGGTCGCAGATCAGATCCAGAAATTTGTGCAGAGCCACAGATTTGAACGAGTGAGGGCGTGGATTCTATTTCGCGCTAGGAGAAGACCTGTTCATACATGGTAGGAGATGCATCCAAGGAAAGAAGACGGCGATTGTTGTGATCTATGGTGCCTAGGCATGAAACCCTATCTTTCCTGCATTTTTGTGAAGAGCAGTCAAAGTCGCAAAGGAGAAAATGTCCATTGGTTTGCTACAAGAGACAAATGTGTTTTTTTAGATCTACTGAGGGTCACGGAGATCATGGAAAGCGTGGAAGTTTGGGTGGCTGCATGCGTTTTGGTGGAGGTTGCCAGACTTTACGATAAAGAAGAGTCTCCACACTTAGAAGGAAGCTTTGCACATAAATTGTAGCACGCAGGTTGATTCATGGAAGATCTATTGTAGATTAAGCCAGATTTGTAGATCCGTTAGTGCTACGAATGTGTTGTTGTAGTCTTCAATAATTTGCATCCAGAGCATGAAGGAGCTGCTAGTCTATGGTGGGGTGTGTAGATCCATGGAAAGAGGATGCATGGAGGCTACCAGGAGAGTGGTTCTCAATCTACTGTGAAGAAGAGCTCATGCCAATATCAGAGATCAGCGTAATGAAGGAAGAAGGCCACCTTGGAGACTGGATCTGGGTGTAGAGGGCACACTGCATAGCTAGCATGCCTAGATCTGTATTCTATGGATGTGATGCTACAAGTTCGAGGTGTGGAATAAGCGAAGCCAATATTGCACTTGAGCAATGAAGATGAAAGAACGAGATCAACTAAAATGTGTGTGGACAATGGCAATGCAGGTACAAAAAGAGCATGGTAGAAAATGAGCAAGAAAGTGAGCATGGAAAAGCCAGAGAATGAAGCAATGATGGTGATGGTGTAGTCACGATGAAGACACATGAAAAAAAAAAATAAAAAAATTAAAAATGGAGTAGTTTGCATGTAAAAGGGCATATGGCTGTAAGACCTGGTAAGGCATGCATACCCCTAGTAACTCACCGGTAAAGTCGGGAGAAAGACCTAGGTGATAGGGGGGGTGTATGTGAGATTCCCCGGTTAAAACTTTGAGGGGGGTTGGTGATTACTCCAAGTCAAGTTTAAAGGGGGGATTGTTAGGGTTAACCTTGACTCGGGATTGAGTCAAAGTTGGTTAGGTCTAGCACATGTTTTTGGGCACATGGTTTCTTGTAGCCCATGGTATTGCCCCATGGTATTGCATGTAAGGAAGCCTTTATAAGGATTGAGGAGGCTCCATTGTAAAGTGGCCTGAAGGTGAGCGGTGGCTAGCTCACTTGGCCCGCCTTGGTCGGTTTAGGTCAAGGGTAATGAAGATCTTCATTGGGTGCTGGTTTTCCCTGCATGGGGTTTCCAGGGTAAATTATGTGTCTCTATTGTGTGATTGCTTGTTTTTGTTTATTTCTCTTGAAGGGTAAAATATGTATGCTCATATAAACCTAACAATTACCTCTCCCTTTAGCCCACCATTCATACCCTCAAACTTTGCATGGTTTACTCTCCCCTGGTTCAACAGTTCGACATATTTGCTCTGAGGGATCAGCTTCCCCTCTGGACCAAAAAACTCAGGCAACCCTTTCTGAAACAGGGGCTAGAACAATTTGTTTAACTTTTCTACCCCTTGCTGACTAATGTTAATCCTAGTAAGTGCATTCTGCAACATGTTGTGCTTTGTGGTCATCCTCCTTGTTGCCACCAGAACTGATATCCTGTCATTAATCCCCAGGGAAATTAGTTCTTCCCCACAGGCTGAGATCATAAGAGCAATCTCCTTCTGGGCTTCCTCCCTAGGCCTTTGTGCTAGACTTTCCTGCAAGGCTTTAAATCTTGTTCTTGCTACCATAGCAGCCTGTTTATGCTCATCCACCATGACCAAATGTTTTTCTAATAAGGGCATCTCCTTTATCACTGCATCCCAGAGAAAATGTTTAGCCCCTTGTAGGGGAATTCGGCCTATGACCCTTTCATCAAACCTGGCTACCTTCTATTTGAGTGTCCTAATATCTTCAGCAGAGTGTTCACTTTCCTTAGCAGTGATCCTGTGCTAGAGCTCTTGATTGGCCTCCTTCAATTGAGTGATTTACAGGTCCTTCAGGGACATTTCAGACATATCTTTAAGTGCCAGAGCAGTGGCTGATCTGTCCTCATGGGTGCTATAGTCATTAAATTCATCAATTCTATTCTGCATCTTTTGTTTCTCTTCTTCCCATGTGCGCTTGTCAGCCTCCAGCACAGCAAGGCGGCCTTTTAGATCGAAAAATTCATGCTACAATGTCTTAATCTCCCCTTGTAACTGCACACTCTGAGGAGGTAGCTGGATGTCTTTCATAGGTGTCTTGCTTTTCTTTTTGTAATCCTGTATCTTGGCCAGTGACTTAGATGGTAAAATAGGATGCTCTGTTGCCACTGGCTGCTTAGATGCAATGGGATGCTGTAAAGCATTCTGTGCTATTAGGTCTACCACTTGGTCATTCAGGAGTTTCACCTACACATTCCAGGCCTTGTTTGTTACCTTTTCCTGCTTCAATTGGGTCTCCAGTTTAACCAGCCTTTGCTGGGACCTAAGATGGGCTAACGCCTCCTTAGTCAGATCAGCATAAATGAGATCGCTAACTCCCTTATGGAACATAATCTTATCTCGGATTGAGAAACCGTCCATCTTGAACTCGACCTATGAAACTCCTTCCTCATTAGCGATGGCTAGGTTCGGGGAGTTTGTTGTAATATTCCTGGCAGTAGTGAAAGAGACTTTGCTTCCTGATAGCTTCCTTAGCTTCTCGGACTGATTCCGAGTCTCATCCTCGGATTGCTCTTTGAGATGCCCATAGGTGGTCAACATTTGCTTTTCAGTATTAAATTGCCCTTCAACAATAGAGGCAAAATAATACTTCTGATAATTTAGTAGAGACTCCTCACCCCCTTTGTTGATTGATTGTGTGGTTCATGGGGGATTTCTCTATGAGTGTGTAGTGGCTGGCTTTACAACCACTAGTGGTTGGGCAATCACCATCTGATTTCCAACCTTTCCCCCAATAGTGTTTACTGAAACAAGCTCCTCCTCTATCACTTTCTTGAGGGAATCAGATTCAAAATTAAACTCTTACTCCAGTTTGATTATGTCCTCCTCTACATCTATCCTAGGCTTCTTTCTGGGGGTTTGTTCATCACATTCCATATCCTCCACCTCTGACCGAGACCTTCTGCTACTACCATCACCGTTTCGGGGCAAGGGAGTAGCTAGGACCGTACCTTGCACTTCTTTAGGATCCTGAATTTTCTCTACAGGAGTCCAATCAAAATCATAAGCAAGAGAATTTTCATCCTGGGACAAATCGAGGATCGTGGAGTGAATAAAGATTGACCTCTGCACCTCGACCCTCCTCTAGGAAATGATCCCCTTGGGATCATAATTCTGTGCACGAGTCCCCTGAAACTTCATGGCCTTCAAGAATTTCTCCACCATTTGTAACATTGTTGGCTTATTCACAACGAAGGGCCCGAAATTAATAGGGTATTTGATCCAAGAGTTCTTCCTGTGAGCAGTAAAAGGCTCCTCATTAGTAGATATCCTCTTCCTAATCAATTCTAGTGTGAATACTGAGGGAGTTAGGTATACTGGTAGCATGAAAGGGGAAGCTGAAAAACCATATACCGGATAACTGAATACTTCTGCATCAAGAACCAATCTCCAATACCCTCTTGCTGCAAGGCAGCCTTCATGTATTTTGATATCCTCTTCTCTTTAGGGTTGAATAGTTTGGAGATGCTGAGTACAATTCTGTCAATGAACAGGGTGTAAGACCAGTCCTAGATCTTCTGGAGAGACCGGGGGTAGTCTTTGAACACCTCTGGATCTATTTCCTCAAGGGTCTGCCGGTTGGAACTGACTATGATGGAAAATAGATACACCTGGTATCTAAAGTGCTTATCCAAATCAAACTTCTCAAGCTGAGAATTGATTTCTCCGGCCAAGAAATCATCGAACTTAATTCCTACTTCAGATTGACTCAGGTAAAGGAGAATGCCTAGCATTACTTCAGAGACCATGATATTGCTATCAAGACCTAGGATTTCACTCAAGAGGGAGATGGCTGATAAATAGGCTTTATGAACAATTCAAAGGAGAGTGGGGTGATAAGGGTCTTTGAGAGAACTGGGGTCATCAAAATGGTCTAGAAAAATTTATTCTTGGATTCTAGGTCGGCTTTCCCGAACACCTGCAGAACCTCTGATTCAATGAAGGGTATCAGGGCTTGACATTGGGCTTCAGGGAGACCAAGGGAAGCCCTGATAGCTTCTGGTGTAATTCTGTAAATGACATGGGAGTGGGTATCATCTAAGACAACCTTCCCAATGGCAGAATAATTGGAGGCTACCCTTTGGACAATATTTGGGAAATGGGGCAATTCTTCTAATGTGAACCCTATTAAGGATGACTTTAAATTTACCAACAGTTCTGATTGGTCTCCGGAAGGTGACAACAAAGCATTTTGGGCATCACTGACACTGGACAACCGCAAACGAGGATCATAAGTGTCGTAAAGTCGATCGCAGATGATCTCCTTGGAAGGGTCAAGGATTTTTACATATGCGGCCATGGTGGAACTGTCTATTAGATGAATTATAGAACACAAAAGGGTTGATAAACGATGAAGGAGTACCTGGTGGTGATGGTTGATACTTCTAGAGGTTGCAATTGTATCCAGCTGACTAGTGCTTGGCAAACGTCGGATTTGCAGGGTGGTGGGAGTATTAAGGGACTATTAATGTCAATCTGATTAGCCTTATAAACCATCGCACTGCGTAAATGTGACCTTGGTACCTCCAATCCTCGAGCGCAATATCCAATGGGGAGGGGCCCACCAGATTTCGCAAATTTGTTTTTTATCTTCAGAGTTATATTAATGGGTTTAAATCTTAAATATCTTGTCTTTAATATAAAACCAAAATATTATGTAATTGATGTTTGGATTTGGTTATTATAAAGTGGAAGCTTGTATGGTGTAATATATTGTTGTCATGTGCAGGTAAACGCTATTTTGGAAAGCATATGGGTGTACTACATGAATATTCCTAACATATTGGAAGGAAGTTGAGAGGCCAACTCTCGAGGAGCCAATTCGAGAAATTGGGATGGTTTTATTTTCAAATGGCCAAACAAAGGGATTGGACAGATTTGAAAACAAGGTATACTTTTTATATTTGATTCTTCAGTATGATATTTTATAACATATGTCTTCATTGTAATTTGTAGTGCTTTTTTCTTACATGATGTGCAAATTGGTTCTATGTAGGATGTCAAAGGAATATCAAGTCGGGGTTGAAGAATTCATAGAGTTTGCAAAAAGGCATTCAGAGGATAATAACACAACAAGATGCCCTTGTAAAAAATGTTGCAATGTTGCAGTATTGACATTTCAGGAAGTACAAGACCACTTGATGATTCATGGTATAACAAGTTCATATAAAACTTGGTTTTTCCATGGAGAGAGAGTTCCTACTCACGACTATATATTTGATGAGAGCAAGAAATGCCACACAACAGAGATGCATGATTTTCGTACAAAAATTACACATGGTGATGAACACACAGTCGGACATCAATATGATAATTAGAATGATGAGTTTGCAACATTGATTACAAATGATATTGAAGTTCTTGAGAATGACGATCATAACGAGGAAACCATGGTTGATGATCATATGGTTGAAATGGTGAATGATTCTTATCAATATTATAATGAAAATCCAGATGTGAATTGTGAAAATGGCCAAGCAGAATCAATGGAAGAAAAAAATGATATCAATCAATATCTAAAGTTAATTGAAGATGCGAAGGAACCATTGTACACAGGTTGCACTAGTTTCACTAAGCTATCGGCCACTATAAAATTGTACAACCTTAAAGTGAGAAATGGATGGTCTGATGCAAGCTTCACCCAATTGTTGAAGTTGCAAAGGGAAATGCTTCCAACAGGAAATACACTTCCAGAATCTACATATGTTGCAAAACGTTTGATTAAATCATTGGGGTTGGACTATGAAATGATACATGCATGCCATAATGATTGCATTTTATATTGGGGAAAATATGAAAGAATAAATGAATTCCCAACATGTGGTGAATCAAGATGGAAGGTTGATGCTTGTTCTGAAAAGTTGTGTACTGGTGTCTTGGCCAAAGTGCTGAGGTATTTCCCTATAGTGCCGAGGTTGAAGAGAATGTGCAGGTATGATTTTGAACTCTTATAATTTCATTATATCAAACACCTTCATGTACTACCAACCTACTAGAAAATCGTCTTCTTTAATCTACTAAGTAGTGCAATGCATATATGATTCTTTATGTTTTTGTTACAGCTCTACATATATTTCACAGAAAATGAGGTGGCATCAAGAGAATGTAAGTAAGGATGGAATAATGCACCACCCAGTTGATAGCCAAGCATGGAAAACTATAGATTCTAAATGGCCTGATTTTTCCAATGATCCTCGCAATGTACAACTTGCAATAGCAGTAGATGGATTTAATCCTTTTGCAAACTTGAATAGTAGTTACAGTGTATGGCAAGTAGTACTAGTCACATATAACCTTCCGCCATGGTTATGCATGAAAAGGAGCTTTTGTTTGTTGTCATTGTTAATACCTGGTCCCAAGCAACCACAAAATGACATAGATGTTTATTTGGAACCGTTGGTAAATGAACTAAAACTAACATGGGATGAAGGGGCAAGGACATACGATGCTCATTCAAGGTCATTCTTTAATATGAAGGCTATATTGATGTGGGTAATCCATGACTTTTCTTGCTTATGGAAATATGGATGGTTGCACGACTAAAGGGTTTTGCGCATGTCCTATATGTGTAAGGAACACAAATTCAATGTGTCTCAAATGTAGTAGGAAGTGTGTGTACATGGGACATAGGAGATATCTTCCAATAAATCATAAGTATCGTTCACAAAAAGGACTATTTAATGGGAAGTTTGGGCATCTCATTGCACCTACAATTGTACAAGTGTCAGTTATTTTTACAGAAGTAGAAGGAAGGGAAGACAAATGGGGAAAGACTAAAAGTATAAAAAGAAAGAGAAATTTTAAAATAGGTGAAAATTCAAAGAATGACATGTGGAAGAAAAGGTCAATTCTATTCAATTTACCATATTGGGAGGTATATGCACACATTATCTTAAGGCCTAAAATGTACGATGCTTGAAGGATTTCATTTTGTTTAATATGAATATATTGTTTAATTTTTCTTTGATGTTATAACTCATTGATTTTTTATACGGTTGGATGCAGAAACTCCTAGTGTGTCACAATTTAGATTTAATACATGTAGAAAAAAATGTATGCGAAAGTATTTTAGGAACCCTTCCAGATATAAAAGATAAATCAAAGGATGGGAAAAATTCTCGTGATGACCTACAAAAGTTGGGAATAAGGAGGTCCCTTTGACACAACAAAAAGGCAAAAAAATATTTCTTCCACCCGCACCACACACTCTTTCAAAAAAGGAGAAAGAGATTCTTTGTCGTGTTTTGTTCACCTTAAAAGTTCCAGATGGATATAGTTCAAACCCTAGAAATCATGTATCTATGAAAGATCTCAATCTTCATACTATTAAAGCACATGATATCCATGTTCTCATGCAACAAATCCTTCCAGTAGCATTGCACCATGTGCTACCAAAAGCAATTCGAAACACTATTTGTAGGCTTTGATTCATTTATAGGCGAATTTGTGCAAAAATGGTGGATCCAACAGATCTTGATAACTTACAAGATGATGTTGTGGAAACTTTGTGCTTACTCGAAAAATATTTCCCCCCTTCATTCTTTGATATAATGATACATTTGGCTGTACACTTGGTGTGAGAGCTACGTTATTGTGGACCAGTTGCATATCGATGGATGTACCCTTTTGAAAGGTCAGTTAATTGTTATTAAGTGCAAATCCACATAAATTCCAACATTTTATGTGCATATAATAATAATACATTACTAGCAGCTCTTTATTCATACTTTTGATTTCTCTACAAATTGTGTGTTTTTTTCTAGGAACATGAAAGTAATCAAAAGTTATGTGAAAAATAAGAATAGGCCTGAAGGCTGCATAGCTAAAACTTACACTGTGGAGAAATCCATAAAATTTTGTGTTGGATATGTTGAAGGTATGGATTATATTGAAAGCATGCCTAGTATAAATGAAGCTTGGGACAATGAAGAAGGAGAGGTTGGACAATATGGGAAGGCCTTATCTAGTGGAACTTCTATTGAATTAGATAAAACTAGTTTGTTACAAGCCCACAGATGGATCTTGCACAACACAGATGAAATTCAACCTTGGAGAGAGTAAGTAATAAGCACATACTTATGAAATTATTTTTTATTATAATATATCGCAATTTTTTCATAAATTGTTTATTGACATTACTTGAAAATAGGATGCACTTGACAGAAATTGCCAATACTAACATCCAAGCCTAAAAAGATGAAGTCTTACTACAAAAGCTCCACAACCAACAATTTAGTGATTGGTTAAGAAAACAGGTAATGATATGTTCTTCATATTAGATTTAATTGAACTTCATTGATCAAGACTATTATGATGTATGAAGATGAGATTCTTTTAATATATTTTGAAATTGCATGGTTTTCTAACGACTTTTCAAAATTTCAAGGTGGAAGGAAAAGAAAATATTTTTGATACCCGTAAATGGTTGGCACGTGACCCAAGGAAATATGCAACTAAGTATGATGGCTAATTAATCAATGGGTGTAGATTTCATGTTAAAATATTAGAAAATGTTAGGGCCACCGAAAATAGTGGTGTGTGCATAGATGCACAAACATTAATGAGATCAAGTGCAAAGGATAAAAACCCTATACATCAAATGACAACATATTATGGAGTGATTCAAGAAATAATGTTATTGGACTACTATTTGGTGCAGCATCCATTGTTCAAATGTGATTGGATAGATGTACACAAGAAGAATGGAATGAAAGTTGATGAAATTGGTTTCACCATAGTGAATATGAAGAGATGCTTGAGTAAGGATAGACTGCAATATGATCCATTTATTCTAGCATCACAAGCGAAACAAGTGTTTTATGTACAAGATCCGATAGAGAATGACTGGTGTGTAGTTTTGACATGCCCTCTGAAGGGATCAAGAAATTGTAATAGATATGATTTGGAGTATGCAGATTTATCAAGTGTTGCAGATTTTGAAGGGATGAAATGCAAAGAGGATGAAGCTGTAGGTGATGGTGGCATGGATTTTGTTCGACAAGATTATGAAGGCACATGGTTGGATGTTTTTCAGTAAGTAGCATGCATAATTTATTTATCAGTTCTCATTTAAGTTGTATCTGTGAAAACTTATATCTTATATTATTACTTGGATTTACCTTTCATGCATATATTTTTTTTTGCTACTGTTTATGCATATTATTACTTGGATTTACCTTTCATGCATATATTTTTACAGTAGATAGATTGGGTGTGGGGAATTGAGAGTGATGTGAGGGGGGGGGAGGGGCCATATGAGTTTCAACCTTCACATGGTTGGCCCTGTTTAGTAGAGAATAAGATATTCTTGAAACCAAGAGAAGATCATTTAGGTATTTTCATTTTGTTTTTTTAGAATTTCATATATATTATGCCTTTTTTTACATATCTATCAATCGCTTATATGAATATACCATTTTGTCATGATATATGCAGGTCTTCGCACTGGAAAGCAATATAATGACAATTTGTATCGTTCTCTAATGCATATTTGTAAGTTATCACCATAACGAATTTGTCAATTAGATATCTTATTGTCCTTTCTGTAAATTTTAATTTTTTTGGGTTATTAGTCGTTCGATGAATCGTCCAACAAACTGATTCATTTCGTCCGTACATCATTGACCAGTGGACCCCCAACATGTCATTGTTTTAAGGAAGAAGTTAGGCTTAGTATTCATGAATCGTAGCTTATCAATATTTTACTATTTGTTTTCAGGAAGAGGGCTTAAGACTGACTTTGCAAATTAGTTTCAAGTTTTTTTTTCACCTTTTGTATAAATTTCAACTAACCATGCAACCAAAGGACTCTTTCCATATTACAGTGGAGTACAAATTATTTACAAGAATCTACTTCTCCAATTACGCACAAAGCTTGCACGTAACTCCATCCACAAGTAGCCTTGCTTGTGCTTGTGAAAGTGAAATAGCCCGCCATAGTGGAGTATGAAACACCCTTTCTTTACCATCAAACTAAGACTCCATTTTCATTGAAATTTAGTTTATATATATTCTAACAAAAAAATGTCTTTGAATCTATTTGAGTATACTGACCAGTGCAATTTGTCTCTTCACTGTTCCTGAGTTTAATATGTAAATTGTTGTGCTACTTCTCAATGGAATATTACCAAACTACGAATACAAGTTTTTTCTTTACCTTTATTGTTGCGTATGGCATGAAATATAGCCCTTGAAATGTATCTGATCTATTTGTTCACTGCATATGTTACCAAGATATCTTTTAGTTGTTGGAATTCATGAGAATGTATAATTGACTTTACCAAAAAAATACCTTATATAATTCCTTTCATAGTCTGTCATGTTCTTTAACTTATTGTATTGCCACTAAAATTAGAGAAATAAACATTGGTACAATTCTATAAAAAAAATGTTAATTTTCTGCTCTAGAACTGATTTGACTAGGCTATGATCATAAATAAAGTTGTTATTCATCAATGTTTGAGAACTGGGCTGTCCTAAACAATTTTGAGGGCATGATCATTTTTCTTATCTTTAGGTAGTAAAGGAGATACTCTAGTGTTGTATCTAAAATGTATGGTCCTACTTTTGTTTTCTTAAAATAAGGATATGGATAGTACAGTTTTGTTTTGTTGTTTGTTTCTTATATATTTCTGCAACAAGCTTCAGGTAACATTTTTGTCCAGCAACAATGAAAGCTCGGGCATTCAGGAATGATGGAATGAGATAACAATTAATTGCTTCATAAATATTTGGGTTGAGACTTTATCTCTCTCTTATATATTAAACATTTTGAGGTAGTAGCATGTCTTCATTGTTAGCATGCATTGAAATGTAACCTCTATTGCATCCATAATTTGCTGCTCTTGGTTGTTACGTTTTCAGATGAATTTTTTTTGCTTGTGTTAGATGACAATGCAATTAAAACCTTTTCATTCATTAAAGGCTGTTACTGAAATAACATGACAAAATTAATTAACAATGAAAGAAACACATTTCACATGGGAGAAAGAAAGAACAAACTGTAGATCAAATAACACATGAATCTTTGAACAGAAACACCTGCAAGGCCTGCCAACTTTATTTAAAATAGCTTCAAAATTGTTCAAACACAGAGAAACACTTGGGCTCCGAAATTTTCAACCCCTTTGCCATTGATTACATTTAATTTATAGATGTATTTGAGCCCCAGGCTCGGCCTTCTCTTGAATAGAAAACAGTTATAACCTATTGACACCTAATCGAGGCATATTCGCCATTACAGGCATGAGAGAGAGGTGGAAAAATCATCTCAACAGCCTTTTACATTTACAGGTCATTTTTACTATATGACCACCTATACTTAACAAAAAGACAAAAAATGATCTTGGAGATGCTCTTCCAGCTGGCCACTCCTACTAACCGAATGCTCCCACTAGCAGAAAACTTTGCAATAACCTCAAACTCCTCATGCACCTATCTTGATTCACCCCTTGCCATACTTCTCGATGGAATCCATTGGTCAGTTGAGGGTAGGTCCAGGGTGGCGAGCTCCTTAATTAACACTCTTAGCTCTGTTTATTCTCTGTAAGAATAACCAGCGTGCAATGTCCTGGCTCTCCCAAATATTGAGGCTAACTCGAAATCCATTTTCAGCTACTATTCTGACCCGTCAGAGGCTGATCCATCCTTGCAAAATCCTCTTGGTTTTCCCTGCAATCCCATAGTTTAACCTTGTATTCTTCATTTGATAACATGGTTCCATTCTCCTCCTAGAACATATGTAGGCCTTTATTGAATAAGGGGTCGAATGCCTCCTTAAACAACCTTAGTTGATTTGAGAGAATGTCTATCCCAGACTGGGTGATCTTCACCTGCTGATGCTTGTTAATTATTCTCTTGGCCCATATAATTGTGGCTACCTTGTCCTTTATGCCTGCTGTATCAGCTTGCTCCTCTGACAAACCACTCACAAACTCCAGCGCATTTTCTGCATAATCCGAGGGCTTCTTATTAAGATTTTCATTGGCCACTACTACAGCCTGTTTAGCCAAATTTACCAAAGTTTCCTTATCCACTATGAAGTTCAAAAAGGTCCTTAGGTCGTGTGCTTGTTGGATGACATCATCCCATATGATTTTCTTAGTCTTTTGTAGTACCTTATGTCCTATCACTTTCTCCTTTAACCTATCAAGATCCACCTGCATTCCCTTGTACTTGGATTCCCAAGCCTCCTTTTCCTTCTCTGCATTGTCCTTTAGAGTCTTCAGGTTAGCTACTTGTTTTCTCAATCTGATCATTTCAGCATCTTCTAGGATGGCATTGGCTATCTGCCCCACTATGGAGAAGTCTCCAGACTCAATTGAGGGTGTGACCTCCATTTCTTGTACGTTTTCATTTTCCTTTACTTTCATCTCAAATTCTTCAAACTGGGCTTTCCATACTTTCTCACTAGCAGCTACAAGGGCTATGTTAAGCTGCAGTTGCTTCTCTTTTTCTCCGAGCTCCACCAGCTAGGCCTTACAGTCAATAAATTCTTCCTTTAATTTTTCTTTCTCTTCCTCTAGTTCTTCCATCTCAGGGGCATTTACCAACTGAGCAACAAGCATCTTTAACTTCCTTTTTAAGGACAGGATCTCCTGATCTTTCCCATCCAACAACCCTTGTATGTTTTTCCTCTTGGATTCTTCAGTCATAGAGGCTAATAAATGAGCTTGGAGCTTCTTCACCTATCCCTTTAGAGATTTGCTTTCTTCCTTCTCTATCCTTAATTGATTTTGAACCTTGGATTTGTTTGATTGTACTTTAGACAATTCTAAGGCACCCTTCAGTAGTTTGTTGTATATAACCTCACCTGTTTCCTTGTGCAGGTTTATTATGTCAAGATCTGGGATATCTTCCAGATTGACCTTTAACTTAGTAGCTTTGTTTTTAGTGGCCAAAGCTAGGTTTAGAGTATTCTGGGCCAAATTTCTGCTGGCCACCAAGGCTACGCTCTTCTTAGATATTTTCCTTACTTCTTCATATTATTTTTTCTCTACTGCAATGTTGTATGGATTTTCCTCATACCCCTCTAGCAGCTATGCTCTAGTCGTGCTCAGTATTGTAGGTCCCTTGGGTGGTTTACCAAAAACATGTTCTTTGACTTCAAAATGGGGCATTCGGAACTTGACCTGCTTCTTCAGGAGTTTGGTGTTGCTATTGATTCTCTAGCCAAAATTTGGGTGGATAATCAAAGTGCCATCAAGATATCTACTGATCCAGTATAGAGGAAGAGATAAAAGCACATTGAAATCCATATGTACTACATTCGGGGCTTGGTGCATGACAGAGTGATTTCCTTGCAGTATTGCCCATCCACCGAGCAAACTGTTGATATTTTCACCAAGTGTTTTACTGAGAAGACCTTCACTCACCTGAGAGATTTGCTTGGAGTGAGTGATGGATGGTGATTGCTGCAATTTTATTGCAAGTTCAGCCCCATGTCCATTTTAGAGGGAATTTTTTATCCCATGTGGTTTTACTTCTTGTCCTCAATTTACATGGACAAATAAAATTTATGTTTGTAATGAGGTGACTTGAGCCTTTGTTGCCAAGGCCTCCCACTTTAATTTCATGAGATGTACTAAGTTCATGTTAAGGCGGGGTGTTAGAACAGTAATCCATACTTAGTACCATAGTCCAAAACCTTAGTCAATTTTATTGCCACATGTGCATTATTACACCATAGTTTGGACTAGGTGACTTTAGTTGGTCAAATATCCACTTTGAGAGTGTTCACACCTGTTTCTAAGCAAACCAACTCACCCAAACTCTTGTTTTGTCCACAAGTGCACCCTCATTAAATGCAGGATCGTTCTCCTTCCTTGAATTGGGGAATCACTGTTGACTAGGAGCGCTTGGGTGGATTTTGCCCATTTTTTGCTAGATTTGGAGCATTTATTGCTTCCTTGGACCTCCCACACACCTTTATTTGCTCACCTACGCATGCCTTGGACTCATTTATGACCCAACATGCTTCATCCACCTTCACACTAGAATTCATGACTATTTGGGATGATTAGGACTGAGTTGGACCCACCTAGGGGGGATTGAGGCCAATTTTGGCAATTTTGCTTGTACACTCATCTAGAGCTATCTAATGCTCTCGAATTTCTCCATGATGTAATAATAACCCGTTCAAAACATTTTCATATGTTAGACAAACTGATAATGCCAAGTTTCAATTCACATTGTGTGTAAATTTTTCTTCTTTTCAAGCTATTTTGTTGGTTATTGCAAATTATTTGATTTTGTGAGGTTCTCCATAGCTCCAAGATCTAATATGAATCAAAATACTCACACTCTTTTGTGCTTGATTACATTTGTTCCTTTTGTATGCTGCTTTGTTATTAATGAAACAAATGCAATTGAAGAGGGAACTGTTGATGTATATGTAACTTCGGAATATATTTCATCTATGTATTTCATATATATTTATTGTACCCTTATAAGAGATGTGTTATTCCACTATAAGGAAGTGTCGTCATGTGGATTGACAAGTGTCGCAAGTGTGTGTACTTACTGATGGTTTATTAGACCACCATGTGAGGGGTCGGCCCTAAAATATATATTATATTGTGGATGTATCTAGATAGACAAGTCGGCCCCATAAGGTCACTAGGCAAACAGGTTAAGTAGAAATAGATATCGGGAGATCTCTATTTGAATCATTCGGAAAGACACACTTCTCTCACTCAGAAAGTGGCACACTAGTGAGGAGGAGGATCATCTACTCTAGGAGACTATCTCAAGTGTATTTTGGTTGTACGTTGGTTGAGCCATTGCTCTCTCTATCTCTGAGGAAGTTGTGGGGTTTTTCACCTTAGGGTTTTCCCCAATGAAACTCTGTGTCTCTTATCTCTCATGCTTTTGATTCTTGTGATGCTTGTCATGCTTATTATGATTGTTATGCATTGATATACTATATATGTTATTCTCTTAGTAAACATCCAAGAGTATTGTGAATTAATGCTCAAATTTTAACATGGTATTAGAGCTAACCTGAGAAGAAGACATTTTGTAGTGACGAAAACTTGAGTTTCTTGTTTATTGGGTTTCTCTCCATAATTTTTGGAAAAGCAATATAGTAGATTGACTCTACTCATCAACGTGAATCTATCTATCCAATCAGAATTCAATTCTGAGCATTTTCAGATTTGGCCCTAAAAGTTAGGGTTTCCACAAAAATAGGAATTTCTAAAATCTGAAGCCATAGCTAGGATCTCCTTGCAAAAATCAAAGTTTAGAGCTTTGGATCGAGGTTTTTGGCTGGGTAGATCTCTAGGAAACTCAAACCCTAATTCAGGGCTCTCCCTAGTGAACCTAGGAGGAAAAAAAGGAAAATCTGAAGGGTAAAGCTTTGCTAATCTCAAATTCTGAATACACCAGGCTGATCAGCTCATCAGGGCGCATCTTTCTATCCTTTTAGAAAGTTGAAATTCACATTTTGAATTTTTAGGGTTTTTCTGACAAACCGTAATTCGAGACCAGATCCAGTTTTCAGCATTTCAAGTGGTAAGACCTAAATCTTTTCTATTTCATTTGAAGTACTCTTTAAGATGTCTCACCACACCAAGCTTGAGGATAAGCTTGAAGGGGCTAATAACTTCTGAGCTTGGAAGTATAGGATTGGGTTAATCGTGGAAGAGAATGAGTTGGACTCATATATAAAAGAAGACATCCCTATCCCAGAGGATGAAGAGGCTAAGGTATTGCATAAGAAGAACTTTGTCAAGGCAAAGAGAATCATTGCTGATTCTATCAAATATCATCTCATACCCCATGTGTCTTCTCTAAGGACACCCAAGGCTATGTTTGACTCTTTGACCAAGCTATTTGAAGGGAAGAACATAAATCAGAAGATGACCCTGCAGAATCAATTGAAAGGGGTCAAGATGTCAAATGGAGAAACCATTCAATCCTATTTCTTCAAGGTCTCTTAGATCAAGGAACAACTTGAAGCTGTAGATGAAATGGTGGAGAATGGTGAAATTGTTATGACTACTTTGAATGGCCTACCTAGGTCATGGGACTCTTTTATCCAGGGGATCTGTGCCAGAAATAAATTAATCTCCTTCAGCAGATTGTGGGAGGAATGTTCTCAAGAAAAAGCAAGTCTTGTGGCAAGAGAAGAGAAAATGGGAAATGAAGATCAAGATCTCACAGCTCACACTAAGAAGGGCAAGTTCAAGAGGGATCCATACCATCGCAAGAAGAAATCTTCTCATCATTTTCACAAAGACAAGAAAGATATAAGGTGTTTCACTTGTAATGAGAAGGGTCACTTTGCTTCAGAATGTCCTAAGAACAAAAGGGACAAACAAAACAACAACAACTCCAACAAGAAGAAGAAGAGTAACAAAAGAAGGTACCATGGTCATGCTGCTGAAGATGATGAACCTCCAAAGAAGAAGGCTAGGGCAGAAAGTGATGATAGTAATGATGACTCATCAAGTGAAGAAGAGTATGTTCTAATCTCTACTCTCACAGGTACTATCTCCCATGGTTGTAATGATTGGTTAATTGATAGTGGGGCTTCCAAACACATGACTAGGTTTAAAGAATCCTTTGTAAATCTGTCTGAACATGAATCACCCCATAAAGTGAAACTTGGGGATGATTATCAATATCCCATCAAAGGAAGTGGTGAAGCCTCCTACGACCTAGATTCTGGAAAATCTTTGAAGATGAAAGAAGTCCTTTATGTACCTGGGCTCAAGAAGAACTTACTCTCCATCTCTTCATTGGATACAAAAGATATGAGGGTTGCATTTGTGGATGGCCAAGTCCTAATGTGGCCAAAGGGAAAGACCATAGATGATGCAGTTGTGATTGGAGAGCAAGAGGGAGGTTTGTATAAATTAAAAGGACAACCTGAACGTGCCATGGTGCATGAATCCATGGAGCCAAGTGAGCTTTGGCATAGAAGACTTGATCATATGCACTATAGGGCACTTCCAATTGCAAGCAAGGTTGTAGAGAGTCTTCCTGAAATCAAGACCAAACATGATGGTGTTTGGAAAGGATGTGAAAAAGGTAAGAATATTAAGAAGGCTTTCCCAAGCAGTGAAAGCAAGGCAAAAGATATCCTGGAAATCATCCACTCAGATGTATGTGCTCCTATGTCATCTAGTTCTCTAAGTGGGTATGTTTACTATGTCTCATTTATTGATGACTTCTCCAGGAAGACTTGGGTATACTTCTTGAAAAGCAAAGATGAGGTGTTTGATAAGTTCAAGGAATTCAAAACCTTAATGGAGAATCAAACTAACAAAAAGATCAAAACATTCAGAACCAACAATGGTGGAGAATTCACCTCAGGTGACTTTAAGAAGCTTTGCAATGATTCAGGGATTAAGAGGGAGTTGACTGCTCCTTATAATCCTCAATAGAATGGAGTTGCAGAAAGGAAGAACAGAACAATCATGGAAGCAACAAGGACAATGTTGCATGACCAGGATCTACCTATGCATCTATGGGCAGAAGCAGCTAGAACAGCTGTATATGTGTACAACAGTGTTGATGTATATGTAACTTCAGAATGTATTTCACATATATGTATATTGTATTCCTATAGAGATGTTATTATTCCTCTATACGGAAGTTTCGTCATTTATAT
The DNA here is from genome assembly GCA_027924585.1 of Larix kaempferi. NCBI lineage: Eukaryota > Viridiplantae > Streptophyta > Pinopsida > Pinales > Pinaceae > Larix > Larix kaempferi. The sequence continues at coordinate 9,003,498 of BSBM01000577.1, forward strand.
TGTAAGTGTCGTAACTTATACTTGATGGGTTATTAGACCACCTTGTTGGGGTCGGCCGTGTATAAGTCATGTGGGTCAAATGGTTATTAGACCACCCTATTGGGGGTCGGCCATGTGGGTCAAAGGGTTATTAGACCACCCTAGTGGGGGTCGGCCCAGTCAGCATTATGTTAAGTGGTTAAGTTGAGGCCAACCTAGTTGAGTAAAGGTCAAGTCAAGTTAGTGTATAAATAGAGAGTGTGTCTCTCTCATTTTACACATTCTATTCACTCACACACACTTGGGAGAGTGGCGCACTTGTGGAGGAGGAGGCTCTACTGCTAGGAGAAGACTATCTCTTGTATTCTAGTTGTATCATTGCTCTATCTATCTGTGAGGAAGTTATTGGGGTTTTTCACCTTTACGGTTTTCCCCAAGTAAACTATGTGTCTCTTGTGTGCTTGCATTATTGTGTCCATGATTGATATGCTATAGATTTGCCGTACATGTTGTTCTCTCAGTTAAGATCCTAGATCAGATTGAATTAAATTCTGAAAATTTAACATGGTATCAGAGATAGCCTGAAAGAAGGCATGATATGGCCTGTATGACACTTGTTGCACTTACGATGCTAGGGCTTGATATAGCAAAAACTAGTCATCGTAGCACTTTCGCTATAAATCCGTTTTGGCAAAGTTTTTAGATCTAAAACTTTTACAGGTCGAATATCAGATCCCCATGTACCTCGTGTCCAAAGGAAAACCTCTAATTTGTTGTACTTTGTGATTTATGATCTGTACAATATAGGGTTTCTGCCTCTTCCAGATCTGAGTCAAAATCAGGTGACCTTGCGAAAAAGGTCATAACTTGGGATAGAAATCTCCAAATGAAATTTTGTAAAAAGCAATAGGTAGTACACAGACTTTACTATCTCAGGCAAATTGTTCAGAGTTCGAAGTTGAACCAGTGACACATGGCATGCCGTACAAGTTCGCTCTCCTGTATTATCCCATAAACAGGTAACGTTACAACACTTGGAATAACTCTCTCTCAGAGAATACAATTGAGGTAAGACCTATTGGGATGGAAAGATAACAGGTTAGGATATCTCAAAAAAAAATTTCAAAGGCCGAAGTTGAACCAGTGACAGATGGCATGCCGTACAAGTTCGCTCTCCTGTATTATCCCATAAATAGGTCACGTTGCGACACTTGGCATAACTCTCTCTCAGAGAATCCAATTGAGGTCAGAGATGTCGGGATGGAAAGATAACAGGTTGGGTTATCTTGAAAAAAAATTTCAGACCCTGTGGATCAAAAAGTTCGGAGTTACACCAGAAACAATTAGGTACATATTTCTGTCAAAACAAAATTATTTTTTAGTACCTTCATTCATGGCTTCCGGAATTTAGGGCTTCGAAGAAAGTTGAAATTTTTGTAATCGGAGACCACGGCTAGATGCTACTCATCAAAATTGAAATTTAGAGACCAATATCATATTTTTTTGTTGGGCAGAAGGCCGGGGTTGATCAAATCCCAGTTCGGGACTTTGATCGGAAAGATGGAAAATTAGGGCTTCTGCAAAAATTGGAATTTTTGAAATCTGTGACCACGGCTGGAAGCTCCTCAGAAAAATCGAAGCTTAGAGTTTTGAATCAAATATTTTGGTTGGGTGAAGCTCTGGGAAACTCAAACCCTAATTCAGGGTCCTCCCTAGTGAATTCAGAAATCTAAAAGGCAATTTCGAGGGGTGAAACTTTGCAGTTTTCAAATTTTGAATATACCAACTTGATCAGCTCATCAAGGTGCATATTTCTATCCTTTCGAAATTTTGAAATTCAAAGTTTGAATTTTTGGGGTTTCTTTGACAAACCCTAATCCAACTCCAGGTCCAGTTCTTGCAAATCAAGTGGATTGGGTTGATCCTAGAAGAAGATGGATTGGTCACCTACATAAGTGAAGAATTTCTTGTCTCAGAGGGAGATGAGGCTAAGGCCTTCCATAAGAAGATTACAAGCAATCTTGACAGGTATGGCTTATAGGTATGTTTCATGGTTAAGTTTATCATATGTTTGGCTTCATATCATTACAGTACAATCTTGATTACTTATTGGACTTGTCATATCACCTTAATAGAAGATATTTATTGATTAAGGTTTTGACACTTATGATTGTACTAATGCATTGTGATGTTGTATGAAGTTTATGTTGTTTGCTAACACAAAAGGTACACCAAGAAAGTCAAATCATGTTCTACTTCAAGAACATATGCTCATGGTGACATGAAGACAAAGATTCATCCATTTTCATGGATCATATAGAAGATCTACTTTCGAGGTATGTATAACTTGGTTCTACAATGGTTAACTTATGAGACATGTAGGTTACTAGCACAAGTCACTGAAGAGAACCAGAAGACATTATGCGGGTATGTTAGACATAACTAGCTAGCATGCTAATCCAAGTATGTTTTTCCTATATCAAGCTAGATCCTACCTTGTGTTAGGATCTTATACTGTTGTGTTGTTGATAATGATTATTCATGAAGTCATAGGTTTGAATAATCATGGTTGTATGCATATTATGTTTCTTACCATAATTGATGATATGACTAACCAAAAGAATCATGAAGGTATAGGTTTGAATAATCACGGGTTTTATGCATATTATATCTCTTATCTTGATTGATGATTCAACTAACCAGAAGAGTCCTATGATCAAATAAGAATATGTATGAGTAAAAGAAGACTTCCTTGAAACCTTGAATACTAATGTTTATTATCTGTGAATGAACATGAATATACATGTTTAATATTATTGTGTTTTGAGAGTATTAAGATTATACTAATAAATGTGTGATTATGTATGAGACCTCAAGGATAACACAATGATGATACTAATAAGCATGCATAGTGATTAAGGATGGATGTAAGTTCAAGGACAGGTAATCCAAGAAGCAAAGATCAAGAGGGAGCACACTCCAGTTGTTCCTGCAAGAAAGCAAAGGAGCACACTTCAGTAGTTTCTGCAAGGATGCAGATATTCAGAGGGAGTTGACCACTTCTCACAATCCACAGAAGAATGGAGTTGCAGAAAAGAAGCAAAGACTAACAGGGAGTCAACCCAACAAACAAACAAAGATAAGTATTTGAATTGTCATTACTTGCATATTTTATTGTTTAAATAATACTGTTCAATAATGTATATACTGATGTTCCTAGAATTAGGTTGTGTATTATGCATATTAGAATAGTTGCATTGATGAACAGTATACTACTAATATGCATGGGTAAGTGGCCTATGGCACTGTACAACATTCCATTGCTAGTTATCTAGAATGAAACCTCTTTGCTGACATGTTGGGAGTTGTGCACACTCTTAACAATGTTCTGGTAGAGATTGGATGTTAAGTTTAAACCAAATAGACAAGCAAGATCACTCAAAGAAACAAAATCACAAGATAGACACACAATATACCCTAGGAAACCCTCATGGGGTAGAAAACCCAGCAAAGCTTTCCTCAATAAGATGATCAACCAAAATACAAGATGTGCTCCTTCCTTCTTTGTCTCCTTAGCAGATCTCCCAGACAAGTGCGCACTCTTCCACAAGTGAGTGAGTGATCTAATGAGGAGTTCACCTCCTCTATTTATACTTGACTCCCAACAGACTAAAAGACCTAATGGGGCCGACCTCTCCTGGAGAAGTCTAATAACCCCTAAAATATAACTACAGAGCCGACCCCCACGTGGTGGGTCTAATAACCCTAGTTAATACAAACTCTCGAAGGAATAAACATCTCCAGATACATGATGGGATTACCTCGGAGGGATGAAACATCTCCGGAATAATAAAGTACAAATATAATATTCTTTGAAGTTACAATATTCAACATTGGAAGGCATCTAGAAAGTTACGGGATATCGATAAATGTTGTAGTGAAGCATTGGCTAAGATAATTGCATGACTGTATGACATATTTCTTAATGTGTAAGAATTTGTTCTGAAAACTATGAGTTGTTTTCTAGTCATGCAATTTAACTTGTTGTGTAGGAAAGATCGTATACCATCACCTACAAAAGAAGGACTACAAAATTTGTTCAGCAACAAAGTTATCTCTTGAAAATATTGAAGATATTGAAGTTCCCGGGATCTAGGAAGATTGCCATGATCGAGGAGTACCAGTCGATCAAGAATGATGTTTGGGATGTAGTCCCAAGACCTGAAGGGAAGTTTGTTATGACTTCCATATGGATCTATCAAGATCAAGCATGCTGCAGATGGCAGCATAGAGAAATATAAAAGTGATGAAATAGAAGATACACCAGATGGATTTCAAGATAGCTTTCTTGAATGGTGTAGTTGAAGAAGAAGTGTATGTGGAGCAGCCACTTGGTTCTAAGACACATGACAGGGAGTCATATATGTGCAGAACTTGGGTATGATGCACCACTTTCTAGGTATGGAGGTGTGGCAGAGTGCAGATGGAATCTTCCTTGGACAAGGGAAGTATGCAGTAGAGATCTTGAAGAGGTTCGGGATGATGGACTGTGAGGCTATGGCATCAAACCCAAAGCTTCTGTGTGATGCTTCATCTGAACCGGTTGATGTCACTATGTATCGTCAGATGATTGGGTCCTTGATGTACCTGATGAACATGAGACCATATATTTTCTTTGTAGTGAACACATTGAGCCAGTTCCTGACAAATCCGAGGAGTGTTCACCTGGTTGTTGTAAAGCATATTCTGAGGTACCTGAAGGGTACAGTTGATTATGGGCTCAAATATGATGTGAATCAAAAGTTTAACCTACAGGGTTATGTTGATTCAGATTAGGCAGGCAGTGCTGCAGATAGGAAGAGCACTTCTGGGTGCTGCCTCAGTATGGGATTAGGTGTGATCTCTTGGTTTAGCAAGAAGTAGTCTTGCATAGCACTGAGTATAGACAAGTAGAGTATGTTGCGATGGATGAGCAGGTTGATATGTATTGACCAAGCCGTTGGCTAGGGTGCAGTTTGAGTAATTCAAAGATAGGCTTGGTGCACTTCAGATCGAGGTTCATTCCAAAGGGAAGTGATGAGTCTGGAACATGCAGATGCACATGAGCTTTTCTGACATGGTTGATGTGTTGTCCCTTGGTCATGATGTAATTACTGAGCCATTTTTTACATGGTGGTAGATGTGTTCTCCCATGGTGAAAAAGTAAGGGCTGGAGCCTTCCTCGAATGGTGGTAGATGTGTTCTCCCATGTCGGTGGTGTAAGTGCTGGATGATGTGCATCTGGGCTGTGCTTTGTGGACGATGAGATGATCTAAAGAGGACGATGCTATAATGATCAGGAGGATCATGGATGATGAGCATCAAGATGATTCTCCAGTTACTACTCTGTATATGCATCATGTTGGATGCTGGATATGATCAGTTGGATCATTTATATGTATATGTATGTATGCATCATGTTGGATGCTGGATATGATTAGTTGGATCATTTATATGTATGTACGCATCATGTTGGATGCTGTATATGATCAGTTGGATCATTCATATGTATGTACGCATCATGTTGGATGCTGGATATGATCAGTTGGATCACTTGTATGTATTTTTGTATATGCATCATGTTGGATGCTTGGACCATGTATCTGTATATGTATCAGGTGGATACATTGTATGATCAGGTGGATCATGTATGGTGATATGTATCATGTATTTGTATTTGTATCAAGTGGATACACTTTATGATCAGGTGGATCATGTATGATGATATGTATCAGGTAGATACTTGGTATGCATCAGGTAGATGCATTGTATGATCAAGATGATCATGGATGACGAGCTTCAGGATGTTGCTCGATATGACATGTAGCAGGATGTTGCAGTGATGATGATCAGGATGATCATGTGTACATCAGGATGATGTATGGTGAGTATCAAGTTGATACTCTGTGGCCGTGGAACAGGTTGTGTAGATAAGCATGTAATTTGTGCCCTGGGAGATTTGCAGATAGTCTTTCGAGGTTTTGCCTATGGCATGTAATTTGTACCCTGGGATATCTGGCAAATGCTCTTTCAAGGTTTTGCTTGAGAGGACATATAATTTGTTCCCTAGGAGATCTGCAGATAGTCTTTTAAGGTTTTTCCTATGGCATGTAATTTGTGCCCTGGGATATCTGGTAGATGCTCTTTCAAGGTTTTTTCCTATGGCATGTAATTTGTGCCCTAGAAGAGATGATAGGTTGAGTCGTGTGCTCGTAATCAGTCCTGGGATGCTCTTTCGAGGTTTTTCCATGACCACATGTAATTTGTGCCCTGGGAGAACCGATAGGTTGAGCCTTGTGCTCGTAATTAGTCCTGGGAATCTCTTTCGAGGTTTTGTGGTGACCACATGCAATTTGTGCCCTGGGAGATCCGATAGGTTGAGCCTTGTGCTCGTAATCAGTCCTGGGATTCTCTTTCGAGGTTTTGTGGTGGGGTCACATGTAATAAGTCCTGGAAATCTGGACAGGATGAAAAAAGCCTTAGATGCTCTTTAGAGTTCTTGCTAGTCAAGAGACTCTTTTAAGGTTTTGTGACGCATGTAATAAGTCCTGAGATTTCCACAGTATGGCCAGTGATGACGAAGACCTGCAGGTGGTGGGCCTACATCCAGTATGAAAAAGGAATAGCGCTGTATAACTTCCTATGACGAGTAGATTCAGAGATTGATTGAGATAGAAACAACAGTGATGATGATGATGACTTGATGATGATTATTCAGTGATGATGATCTAGAGAAGATGACTTGTGCTAGAAGACCTGTGTTGAGAAATACCTTCCTAGTTAAGAGGGAGTGTTGATGTATATGTAACTTTAGAATGTATTTCACATATATGTATATTGTATTCCTATAGAGATGCTATTATTCCTCTATACGGAAGTGTCGTCATTTATATTGTAAGTGTCGTAACTTGGGTTATTAGACCACCTTGTTGGGGTCGGCCGTGTATAAGTCATGTGGGTCAAAGGGTTATTAGAACACCCTATTGAGGGTCGACCATGTGGGTCAAAGGGTTATTAGACCACTCTAGTGGAGGTCAGCCCAGTCAGCAGTATCTTAAGTGGTTAAGTTGAGGCCGACCTAGTTGAGTGAAGGTCAAGTCAAGTTAGTGTATAAATAGAGAGTGTGTGTCTCTCATTTTACACATTCTATTCACTCACACACACTTGGGAGAGTGGCGCACTTGTGGAGGAGGAGGCTCTGTTGCTAGGAGAAGACTATCTCTTGTATTCTTGCTGTGTCATTGCTCTATCTATCTCTGAGGAAGTTATTGGGGTTTTTCACCTTTATGGTTTTCCCCAAGTAAACTCTGTGTCTCTTGTGTGCTTGCATTATTGTGTCCATGATTGATATGCTATAGATTTGTTGTACATGTTGTTCTCTCAATTAAGATCCTAGATCAGATTGAAGTAAATTCTTAAAGTTTAACAAACAGAACACCCCACAAGATATTGGACAACAAGACACCAGAGGAGGTCTTTTTTGGTAAGAAACCTGAAGTCAGCCATCTCAAAATATTTGGTTGTCCAGTATACACTCATGTACCAAACGAAAAGAGGACCAAACTAGATCCTTCAGGAAAGAAGGGTATCTTTGTGGGTTACAGTGAAAGCTCGAAGGCTTAGAGAATATACTTTCCAGGGTTCAAGAAGATTGATGTCAGCAAGGATGAATATAAATTCAAGGACAAGTAATCCAGGAAGCAAAGATCAAGAGGTAGCACACTCTAGCAGCTCCTGCAAGGATGCATATTTTCAGAGGGAGTTGACCATCTTCCTACATTCCACAATAGAAAGGTGTAGAAGAAGCTACTTCAGCAGCTCCTACCAGGAATCAAAGACTCAAAGGGAGTCCACCCAACAAATAAACAAAGATAAGTATTTCAATTATCATTTCTTGCCTATTTTGTTTGTTTAAATAATATTATGCTTATGTTCCTAGACTTAGGAGATGTATTGTGCATATTAGAATGATTGCATTAATGAACAATATACTACTAATATGCATGTGATGGGTAAGTTGCCTATGGCACTGTACAACATTCCAGTGCTACTTATCTAGAATGAAACCTCTTTGTTGACATGTTGGGAGTAGTGCAAACTCTTAATAATGTTCTGGTAGAGACTAGAAGGCATCTAGAAAGTTGTGGAACATGGATAAATGTTGTATTGAAGCATTGGCTAAGATAACTGCATGATTGCATGACATATATCTTTATGTGTAAGGAATTTGTTCTGAAAATTATGAGATGTTTCTAATCATGCAATTTAACTTGTTTTGTAGGAAAGACCGTATATCTTCACCTACAAAAGGACTACAACATTTGTTCCAGCAACAAAGATATCTATTGAAGATATTGAAGATATTGAAGTTCCCAGGATCAGGGATGAAGAAATGGAATGCCATGATCCGTCGATCATGAAGAAGATGTTTGGGATGCAGTCCCAAGACCTGATAGGGAGTCACATGTGTGCAGATTGACGAAAGCCTAGTATGGCTTGTAGCAAGCTCCCAGAACTTGGTGTGATACAAAGAGGAAGCTTGCTGCCGAATTCGATATGAAGAACTTTGGGAATGATGCATTATCTCCTAGGTATGGAGGTGTGGTAGAATTCAGGTGGGATCTTCCTTGGTTAAGGGAAGTACACTGTAGATATCCTGAAGAGATTCGGGATGATGGATTGCAAGGCCATGGTCACACCCATGGCATCGAATCTGAAGCTTCTATGTGATGCTTCATCTGAGCTGGTTGATGTCTCTATGTATCGTCAGATGATTGGGTCCTTGATGTACTTGATGAACACGAGACCAGATATTTGCTTTGTAGTGAACACATTGAGCCAATTCCTGACAGATCCGAGGAGTGTTCACCTGGTTGTTGTAAATCATATTCTGAGGTACCTGAAGGGTACGGTTAACTATGGGCTCAAGTATGACGCAAATCAAAAGTTTAACCTATAGGGTTTTGTTGATTCAGACTGGGTAGGCAGTGCTGCAGATAAGAAAAAGACTCCTACGTGCTGCTTTAGTATGGGATCAGGTGTGATCTCTTGGTTTAGCAGGAAGCAGTCCTGCATAGCACTGAGTACAGCTGAGGCAGAGTATGTTGCAGCCTATTCAGCTAGTTGTGAGGAAGTATGGCTACGGAAGCTATTGTCTGAGTTATTTGATCTCCCATTGGATGCTACTGGTATATTCTGCGATAACCAGAGTTGTGTGAAGCTATCCGAGAACCCAATGTTTCATGACAGGTCAAAACACATAGAGATCAAATATCACTTTATCAGGGATATGGTTCAGAGAGGAGCCGTGAAGCTCCTGTATGTTGCGACGGATGAGAAAATTGTAGATGTGCTGACGAAGCCACTAGCCAGGGTGAAGTTCAAGTACTTCAGGGAGAGGCTGGGTGTTCTTCAGATCGAGGACACTTTGAGGAAGAAGTGATGGACACATTTTTTGAAGCCATTCCAAGCATGTTGGAAGGAGGATCCTTCACATGGCTATGGATGTAAGCGCTGGATGATGAGCATCAGGATGATGTTCTGGTTTCTGCTTTGTATGATCAGTTGGATCATTTATATATGTATGTACACATCATGCTGGATGTTGGATATGATCAGTTGGATCATTTATATGTATATCACATCATGTTGGATGCTGGATATGATCAGTTGGATCATTTGTATGTTTTTTGTATATGCATCATGTTGGATGCTTGGACCATGTATCTGTATATGTATCAGGTGGATACATTGTATGATCAGGTAGATCATGTATGTTGATATGTATCAGGTATGATTAGGTAGATCATGTATGTTGATGGATACATTGTGTGGATCATGTATCTATGTATCAAGTGGATACACTGTGTATGGTGATATGTATCAGGTAGATACTTGGTATGCATCAGGTGGATGCATTGTATGATCAAGTTGATCATGATGATGAGCTTCAGGATGTTGCTCCAGATGATATGTATCAGGATGGTACAAGTGATGATGATTAGTATGATCATGGGCATCAGGATGATGCCTCGTACGATGATGATCCATTGGATCATGAGTATCAGGTTGATACTTGGAGGTCAGAGATGATATGTGGCAGGTTGTGCAAATAGCATGTAATCAGTCCTGGGAGATCTTGTCGGTCATGCTGCGGCACATAAATGTTCCTGGGGTACTCTTTCTAGTATTGCTATGTAGTATGTAATCCCTCCTCAGATATCCGATAGGTTGAGCTATGTGCTCGTAATCAGTCCAGGGATGAGGTATTACTACGGAGACATGTAATCAGTGCTGGAGATCCGAGAGGTTGAGTTGTGTGCTCGTAATTAGTCCTGGGATGCTCTTTAGATATCTTTTCGGTTGTGCTGCGGCACATAAATGTTCCTGGGATGCTCTTTAAAGGTTTTGTCTATCCACATGCAATCAGTCCTGGAGATCCGAGAGGTTGAGCTGTGTGCTCATAATTAGTCCTGGGATGCTCTTTAGAGATCTTGCCGGTCGTGCTGCGGCACATAAATATTCCTGGGATGCTCTTTAAAGGTTTTGTCTATCCACATGTAATCAGTCCTGGAGATCGAAGAGGTTGAGCTGTATGCTTGTAATAAGTCCTGGGATGCTATTTAGAGATCTTGTCGATTGTGTTGCGGCACATAAATGTTCCTGGGATGCTCTTTAAAGGTATTGTGGAGGAGATGCATGTAATCAGTCCTGGGAGATCTTTTCGATCGTGCTTAGGCACATAAATTTTCCTGGGATACTCTTTCCGGTATTGCATCCGTACATAAAATTAGTCCTGAGAGGCCACCTCTATCAGACCATTCACACAGATGATGAAGACCTACAAGTGGTGGGCTTACATCCAGTATGAAAAAGGACTGGCTCTGTAGAACTTCCTATAATGAGTAGAGTTAGAGATTGGTTGATATAGTAGCAGCAGTGATGATGATGATGACGATGCATCAATGATGATGATCTTGAGAAGAAGACTTGTCTAGCAGATCTGTGTCGAGAAATACGTTAAGAGGTAGTGTTGATGTAACTTCAGAATGTAACTTCAGAATGTATTCCATCTATGTATTTCATATATATTTATTGTACCCTTATAAGAGATGTGTTATTCCTCTATAAGGAAGTGTCGTCATGTGGATTGACAAGTGTCGCAAGTGTGTGTACTTGCCGATGGTTTATTAGACCACCATGTGAGGGGTTGGCTCTAAAATATATATTATATTGTGGATGTATCTAGATAGACAAGTCGGCCCCATAAGGTCACTGGGAAAACAGGTTAAGTATAAATAGAGATCGGGAGATCTCTATTTGAATCATTCAGAAAGACACACTTCTCTCACTCAGAAAGTGGCGCACTAGTGAGGAGGAGGATCATCTACTCTAGGAGACTATCTCAATTGTATTTTGGTTGTACTTTGGTTGAGCCATTGCTCTCTCTATCTCGAAGGAAGTTGTGGGGTTTTTCACCTTAGGGTTTTCCCCACGGAAACTCTGTGTCTCTTGTCTCTCATGCTTTTAATTCCTGTGATGCTTGTCATGCTTATTGTGATTGTTATGCATTGATATACTGTATATGTTATTCTCTTAGTAAAGATCCAAGATTATTGTGAATTAATGCTCAAATTTTAACAGGAACTGCAAATGGTGATCTTCGAATTGCTATATATCCAAAATACACACATGTGTCAACATATGGTCTTGTGGCATCTTTTATGTTATTTTTCACCTGCACTGTGTAAGGAAATGGACAAGAGCTCCATCCTCTCTATATTTGTCTGATGGGAAAAGTCTGGGTTCCAACTAGAGATACCCCAGTTGTCAGTCTATGAATCTTTCATCCCTAGACATTATTCATTACTATTGTTTTTGTGGGAAGGTGCAAGAACAGGATGTGGAATTTTATCTCCACATTCATGTGGAGGACCATGTGGGAAGCCACTTGAAAAGGAAAATAAAATACCTAGTTGCCCACATACATTAATAAAATGATCTTATCTTATAGCTTCAATACTGTAATAGTTTGTTAGCAATGTTATCGATCTGCCTCATTGTTAACACCCAAAAAGTGCTCACTAGCTCATTCCCTTATTCACATGACCCATTTGACCACTTTTCCACCATTTGAGCCTCTAAAGCCATCAAAAGATCACCAAAAAGACCATAATACACCTTTTGTTCCCTTCAAAATATATATTTTTCCTCAAAAAACATAAAAAACCCTCAAAAAGGGTCCAAAATTCCCAAAAATATTAAAAGGGAATAAAAATATTCAAAATATTCAAAAAAAGAAAAAAGAGGGAAAAATGTACCTAAACCATGTTGGTCAATACCATTGGTTTCCTCAAAACCACAATGGTATTCCCCATCACCAAAAACTATAACAAGGTGATAGGGGATCCTCACTTTCCATCCATCCATCATCCTATCCTCATGTTGTCAAAATCTCTCTTGAGTTCTTTGACCATTCTAGCAATCTTAGAGAAGAGACCATTGGAGCCTGGAACATCTCAACCTTGGAGCTACTCAACACCAAACATCCTCACTACTTGAGGTATTATAATACAAAAGTCATTTTTTATTTCATCTCTTGTTCTTGTTCTTAAATCTTTTCAAGATTATTGTTATATGCACATGTTAGATTCAGATTAATTTATAGTTGTATTTGATTTCAATTTGAAGACTGCTACTACAAGTTAGTAGGTGCATCCTTGCACATGTTTGGTTGAAAAACCAAGCAACAGTTTTTTGGCGACTCCGCTGGCTTTCGAGATTTAAATTTTTTCATTAGATCTTAGTTTTTTACTTGTTTTTATTATTTAAATTAGCATATCTGCCATACTAGAAAGCATATTCATTGCCACCCTAGTTGTTGGCCCTTTCTGTAGCCTCTAATAGACCGAAATTTCACTTTTCGGTTTCGTTTTCGGTGATCTGTTTTTTGTTTTTTGCATCGCAACTTTTCGCCCGACAGTCGTGCGACTCATCGCGACCTCGCAGCCATTTTCCATGCGGCACGCTGTGGCTTCGTGACCTTTTTACGCGCGGCACATCGCGGCTTCACGGTCATTTTCCACGCTGCACATCGCGGCTTCGCGGTCATTTTCCACACTACACATCACGGCAGTTTTCCACGCTGTGCATCGCGACTTCGCGGCCCAAACCTGCGATGCACATCGCGGCTTTTTCCCTAAAATCCGCGATGCTGTTATTTTGAATTCGACCAGTTTTTTAGAAAAAATTTTGCTGCTTTTTTTGCCCATTTAGCCTATTTTTCAGCATTATTACAGCAATAGTGAATCATTTTCTATTACATATGCTCCATTAAGATCTTTTTAAAAATTTTCAGTAAGTGAAAGAAAGGTTTTTAGCACTTTGTTTAGATTATAGATTTCATTTCTTAGCAAATTTCAAACCATTTTTCAGATTTGCTCAATAGTTTTTTCCCAAGCAAGCACTTAGAAATCCATTTATTTCTTGAATTTTTTATGTTATTTGCATTCCTTTAAAAATTATTTCAAAAGTCCATCATTTTTTAATTGTTTTTATTAAATCATTTTACATTTCAGAAAATGCCTTTATTTTTTGCAAATTGGAATCATCTTGTTTTTCATTTGTAATCAATCTCCCAAGCGAGGAAAATCACTTTCAGTTAAATAATCACACGTGCACCCAATATGACACATTTTTAATTAACTGAGCCTTAAAATCTACCTAAACTCAACCAACAATTTAACCCCACTTGGGGAAAACTTAAAGAATCTTGTAGTTAGGAATGATTGGGGGGATAGGTGTGCCAATGACACCCCTCAATTATTTACATCTGAGACAGTGGTTGTATTTTAGGGTCCCAAAAATCCCTTATAATTTTGACATGGTTATCAACCAATTTATCGGGAAGGCCTCTCCCTTAGGAGGTTTGAAGTAGCCAGACTGGTTCCGAAATCCTGAGTGGAATACCGCAATCCATTCAGTAACCGAAGGATACTCTTCGAAGTTCTCGGTGTACACCCGTATGGGCGTACAACGGTGATAGAACCAAACTGCAGATTCACCCAACTGAACATGTCATGAACGGGGTATCCTAGTTGTCATTTTTTAGGATTGTCTACCTGGTGTCCCTCCCAGTAGGGGGATATCTAGTCATTGATTCTACAGTCTATATTGTCTGACTTGGATTTCATCACCTTGTAGAGGATATAGTTTGTCGACTCACAATACTTCTAGTTAGGTGTTTGCATGATACAATACCCACCTTTGGTCTAGTGAGCACCACTTTTTTCTAGGAACTGTTTGACTTTTGGTATTCTGACCATTTTTTTGGATCCCACCACTTATTATAGCAAATTTGTTATAATAAGTGCTTTTGAGGTTGGTTGTTGGCCTGAGAGCCATTATTTTTTCACACTCCGCTCCTGGACACATTGTTGTACTAGGGTTTTGATTTTTTATCTCACCACCATCCATTGACATTTCTAGACATTTCTCACCATTGAGAATTTAAGACGATCCCACTGTTTTAAGGGTGAACCCTCTCAGTTCGGTACACTTGACTCTACACGTCACAGACGTAGAGCGTTATCCCTTGACTCGACATGTCATCGGCATAGAACACAGTCATCTGATTCTGACACGCCTCATTTTACATCAGATTCTGAGGCTGAATCCGAACACCCTACTGAGACATCACCAACCAACCCCATGGCTGGATCACAATATGACCCCCTTTTCACCAGTGCTATTGGAGCTACATCAACAAACCCTACTACTACTGTGCCACCCACGGTAACCACAACCCCTTTAGGAATGCCTAATGTAGGGTCCATTCCCCCTTTAGGCATGCCCAACACAAGACCACCACCTATTATGGGTATGCCCAACATAGGGGTCACACCCCCTCTCATTACCATGAACCATATCCTAGGGATTCCTGGAACCATTTCTAGCCCCTTTGCAATCCATGTTGCACTTGGGAGCGTAGGCCCTTCCCACACCACATCGGTTGGAGGACACATCCCTTCCATACCTAGCATACCATTAGGGGGCACTAGACCACTACATAATACTACTGTTAATAGTTATGTCCCAATCAATATGCCACACCCATCTGCCAGTATACCATACATGGCTAGTCTGAACTTACAAGACCTAGCCAGGTTAACCAACGATCCTATTAGACAAAACCCTACGTGGCCACCCATGCCCACCAAGCTTCCCTCAGATATCCCAAAATTTGAAGGAAAAGCTGGGGAATGTTAAATTTTCAAAATTTACTTCAATCTGATCTAGGATCTTAATTGAGAGAAAAACATGTATAGCATATCTACAGCATATCTTTCATGGACACAATAATGCAAGCACACAAGAGACACAGATTTTACTAGGGGAAAACCATAAAGGTGAAAAACCCCAATAACTTCCTTAGAGATAGATATAGCAATGATACAACCAGAATAGAAGAGATAGTCTTCTCCTAGCAGCAGAGCCTCCTCCTCCACAAGTCCGCCACTCTCCCAAGTGTGAGTGAGAGAATAGAATGATGAAATAGAGATCTCCCGATCTCTATTTATACTAGAGTTGACTTGCCTAATAACCTTTACTAGGTTGGCCTTAACTTAACCACATAACATAATGCTGACTGGGCCGACCCCCACTAGGATGGTCTAATAACCCTTTGACCCACATGGCCGACCCCCAATAGGGTGGTCTAATAACCCTTTGACCCATATGACTTATATAGGGTCGACCCCAACAAGGTGGTCTAATAACCCATCAAGTATAAGTTATGACACTTACAATATAAATGACGACACTTCCGTAGAGAGGAATAATAACATCTCTATAGGAATACAACCACTTCTGTATAGAGGAATAATAACATCTCTATAGGAATACAATATACATATATGTGAAATACATTCTGAAGTTACATATACATCAACACTCCCTCTTAACTAGGAAGGTATTTCTCGACATAGGTCTCTAGCACAAGTCATCTTCTCTGGATCATCGTCACTGGATAATCGTCATCATCATCATCATCATCATCACTACTGTTGCTATCTCAATCAATGCTTGAATCTACTCATCATAGGAAGTTCTACAGAGCCAATCCTTTTTCATACTGGATGTAGGCCCACCACCTACAGGTCTTCATCATCTTTGCAAACGGTCTGATAGAGGTGGCCTCTGAGGACTGATTTTATGTGCGTATGCAATACCATAAAGAGTATCCCAGGAACATTTATGTGCCTAAGCACGACCGACAAGATCTCCCAGGACTAATTACATGCATCTCCTCCACAATCCCTTTAAAGAGCATCCCAGGAACATTTATGTGCCATAGCACGACTGGAAAGATCTCTAAAGAGCATCCCAGGGCTTATTATGAGCACACAGCTCAACCTCTTGGATCTCTAAGACTGATTACATGTGGATAGACAAAACCTTTAAAGAGCATCCCAAGAAAATTTATGTGCCGTAGCACGATCGACAAGATATCTAAAGAGCATCCCAGGACTAATTACGAGCACACAGCTCAACCTCTCGGATCTCCAGGACTGATTACATGTCTCCGTAGTAATACCTCATCCCAAGGCTGATTACGAGCACACAGCTCAACCTATCGAATATCTAAGGACTGATTACATACTACATAGCAATACGGGAAAGAGTATCCCAGAAACATTTATGTGCCGTAGCACGATCGGCAAGATCTCCCAGGACTTATTACATGCTATTTGCACAACCTACCACATATCATCTCTGACCTCCAAGTATCAACCGATACTCATGATCCAACAGATCATCATTGCATGAAGCATCATCCTGATGCTCATGATCATACTGATCATCATCACTGTACCATCCTGGTACATATCATCTGGAGAAACATCCTGAAGCTCATCATCATGATCATCCTGGTCATACAATGCATCCACCTAATGCATACCAAGTATCTACCTGATACCTATCATCATACATGATCCACCTGATCATATAGTTTATCCACCTGATACAAATACAAATACATGATCCACCTGATCTACCTGATACATATACATATACATGGTCCAAGCATCCAACATGATGCATATACAAAATACATACAAATGATCCAACTGATCATATCCAACATCCAACGTGATGCGTACATATATATACATATAAATGATCCAACTGATCATATCCAGCATCATCCCGATGCATATACAGAGCAGTAACTTGAGCATTGTCTTGATGCTCATCATGCATGATCCTCCTGATTATCATAGCATTGTCCTCTTCATATCATCTCATCGTCCATGAAGCACATCCCAGATGCACATCATCCAATACTTACACCTCCGACATGGGAGAACAAATATACCACCATTCGGGGAAGGCTCCAACCCTTACTTTTTCACCATGGGAGAACACATCTACCTCCATGTGAAAAATGGATTCAACCCTTACATCTACACCATGGGAGAACACATCTACCACCATGTGAGAATGGCTCGAGCCCTTACATCTACACCATGGGAGAACACGTCTACCACCATGTGAGAATGGCTCAAACATTACATCAAGAACATGGGAGAACACATCAACCATGTCAGAAAATCTCATGTGCATCTGCATCTTCCATACTCATCACTTCCCTTTGGAATGAACCTCGATCTGAAGTGCACCAAGCCTCTCTCTGAAGTACTCAAACTGCACTCTGGCCAATGGCTTGGTCAATACATCTGCAAACCTGCTCATCCGTTGTAACATACTCTGCTTTGGCTGTACTCAGTGCTACGCAGGACTGCTTCTTGATAAACGAAGAGATCACACTTGATCCCATACTGAAGTAGCACCCAGAAGTGCTCTTCCTATCTACAACAATGCCTTCCCAATCTGAATCAACATAACCCTGTAGGTTAAACTTTTGATTCGCATCATACTTGAGCCCATAGTCAACCGTACCCTTCGTGTACCTCAGAATATGATTTACAGCAACCAGGTGAACACTTCTCGGATCTGTCAGGAACTGGCTCAATTTGTTCACCGCAAAGTAAATATCTGGTCTCGTGTTCGTCAGGTACATCAAGGACCCATTAATTTGATGATACACAGTGACATCAACCGGATCAGATGAAGCATCACACAGAAGCTTTAGATTCGATGCCATAGGTGTGGTCATTTCCTTGCAGTCCATCATCCCAAACCTCTTCAGGATCTCTACTGCATACTTCCCTTGTCCAAGGAAGATTCCATCTGCACTCTGCCACACCTCCATATCTAGAAAGTGGTGCATCATCCCCAAGTTCTTCATCTTGAACTTGGTATCAAGCTTCCACTGCGTGTCGGCAATCAATCTATCTTCACCTGTGATAAACAGGTCATCCACATACAAAAGTAGTGTCACTGGATTGCCTTCCTCAACCTTGTAGTAAAGGTTGGAATCTACTTTACTCTTGGTAAAGCCCAAACTGGATAGAAAGCTGTCTATCCTACCATACCAAGTTATGCACATATATGACTCCTTGTCATGTGTCTCAGAACCAAGTGGCTGCTCCACATACACTTCTCCTTCAACTACACCATTCAAGAAGGCTGTCTTGAAATCCATCCGGTGTATCTTCCACTTCATCACTACAGCCAGAGCAAGTACTGATCTGATGGAAGTGTATCTAGCTACAAGAGAAAAAGTTTCTATGCTACCACCTGCAGCATGCTTGATCTTGTAGATCCTCTTGGAAGTCACTACAGACTACCCTTCAGGTCTTGGGACTGCATCCCAAACATCTTCATGATCGACTTGTACTCCTCGATCATGGCATTCTTTCCAGATCATGGGAACTTCAATATCTTCAATATTTTCAATAGATAACTTTGTTGCTAAACAAATGTTGTAGTCCTTCTTTTGTAGGTGATGGTATACGATCTTTCCTACACAACAAGTTAAATTGCATGATTAGAAAACATCTCATAGTTTTCAGAAAAAATTCTTACACATAAAGAAATATGTCATATAGTCATGCAATTATTTAATCCAATTCTTCAATATAACATTTATCCATATCCTGTCACTTTCTCGATGCCTTTCGATCTCTACAGAACATTGTTAAGAGTGTGCACAACTCCCAACATGTCAGCAAAGAGGTTTCATTCTAGACAAGTGGCAATGGAATGTTGTACAGTGCCATAGGCCACTTACCCATCATATGCATATTAGTCTTATACTGTTCATTAATGAAAATAGGCAAAATGCACAACCTAAGTCTAGGAACATAAGTATATACATCATTGAACAGTATTATTTAGACAATCAAATATACAAGAAATGAAAATTCAAATACTTATATTTGTTTGTTTTTTGTCGGGTGGACTCCCTCTGAATCTTTGCAACTCCATTCTGATGTGGATTGTGAGAAGTGGTCAACTCCCTCTGAATATCTGCATCCTTGCAGAAACTACTGAAGTGTGCTCCTTTGCTTTATTGCAGGAACAACTGGAGTGTGCTCCCTCTTGATCTTTGCTTCTTGGATTACCTGTCCTTGAACTTATACCCATCCTTAATCACCATGCATGCTTATTAGTATCATCTTGAGGTCTCATACATAATCACACATTTATTAGTATAATCTTAATACTATCAAAACATAATAATCTTAAACATGTGTAGTTGATAGCACTCAGATTTTCCTTGGGTAATATCAAGGAAACCCCGAGGTAACCTCAAACCAATCTTTAGAATGAAAGTTGGCCTCCTTCAGCCAGAGAGGGCTCTCTCAGCAAATCTGCTATCCAATGTCACGACGGTAGCAGCTTGACAATAAATTCAATGGCCAAATTTGTAAAATCACAGTAAAAACTTTGTAGGCTTTAAATAATGTGGTTAGATCAACAGGAAAAAGATACCATTGGGCAATGGAGTTGAGAAACAGAAAAATACAGATCAACAGCCAAACAAACTTTTGTACAAAGGCAAGATAGTTGTTTTATTACAGTCAATAAGATTTTGCAAGTGACAGGAAAGAATTAATGACAATCCATCAACAATGGGCATCAATTTTAAGATGAATCCACTGTTAACTTTGGAGAAGCAGGTGGTTACTTGAATGCGATAAATTGAGGCATAGAAAATATGAATCTCAATTTATTTTAGACGTTCATCCAAGTATAGAAGAAAGACATAATGGAAAAAATGACAAAGAATATTGACATGCACATGTAAAGAAAGGGAAAGTACAAACTGTAATTTTAAAACAACACATGAATCTTTGATAAAAATATGCTCAACTCTGAAATCTTTATTAATTTCTGGAATAAACCTCAAAAAACCCAGAACGGGAATTCTTTTTCTATCTCAAAATCCCCCCCTTTAGGTCTTCTATTACCATGAATATATAGGTATTCTGAGACTCATAGTCGACCTAATCCTAACAGAAAATAGTTACAAATTCAGTGGCAGCTCATCAATACAACTCTGCCACCTATCCTTTGAAAATAGAAATTAAGAGATATCCTAACTACTTTTTACATCTCGCAGCGGTTTTCCGTAAATGACAGAATTTATTAAAAATAGACAGAAGATATTTTGTTATGCTCTCCAGGTGGCTACCCCACTTAGCTATGGAACCCTTCTTTCCAGCCTTCTTATGATGCGAAGTGTTACATTATTTATTCCTCTAAAATTATCCTTGAAGCCTTCATTGAGCTCCATTCCAAGTGGTGTGATAACAGTTGCAAAAATTGCTCATGAAACTTGTGAATATGACAAACCCATTATCTTCGAAATCTCCCTTTTTCTGTCTACTATTCCAAGGTTAGGTGCTGCACTATTTCATCTTTTAAATCATTCTTCAAAGCTTTGTCAAGTTCTCCCCAAGTGGCATAATAATAGCTGGGCCAAAAAACCTTCCAAGAATTCTGAATAGCCTAGGAAGTAACTGCTACTGAGATAGTTTTATTCATGATAGAATATCTCTCGATGGCTCTCTGTAGATGCATGTTCTAGCTAACCTCCAAAGACCCACGACTTCTATCACAACTGAAATAAGCTTTAGTTTCAAATGGCCTCTCCTTAACAGAGTCACATGCCTCTTCCAAAGGCCCAGAGTGGCCTAAAGATTAACCCTGTAAGCATAGAGTTCTGGAATCCCTGACTCGTGGAATTGATGTAGTGAATGGCTGCACCAGCCAGATCTGTATGGTTGCAAACGGAGAGAACGCCTATGAAGGTAATATGTTTTGGCTCCTCTTTCTTCTGCATTTTTCCAAAGAATTGAAGTGCTTCAATAGAACACCTGGGATGCATCCTCTATTTTCCCATTCTGAGTATGAGCTGCACGCATTGCAGTCGGTGAGATAGCATCTCATTTTGACCATCCTATATACATGAACGAACCAAACAACTCGACCTCCTATGTGTAGAAAATCTAGAAATGTTTAGCCATCAGCCAAATTTCTTGGACTTTTTGCATTCGGCTTTCACAACTTCTAATCTTGTTGTAGGTTCACATGTGGGTCGACCCAACCATAAGTTGTTGCTTCTTGAAGAATAGGTGTGCATTTTCCCAAAGGGATTTTTCTTCTGCTCGTAACCCTATGGCACCAAAAACAACTTCGATAGCCGGTGAATGTGATCCCAGCAATGATGAAGCAATGATGAAGACAAATCTTGACCTATGAGCATTTGCATCATGGTGCCTGTAGGCAAAGTGAGCAGATCGGAGTAGAGGAAGAAATGGAGTTATCGTCTGGTGAGAATATGGTGAGGTTGTTGAGTCTAAGAATCGATGGTGAAAGATGCATGACCACAGCAAGAATGCTATACCGTCTGTCTCTTATCACTATCATTGCTTCCTCCATTCTGTATGTTGTCCCCCTCGTTCTTACTTGCTGCTCTTCCAACACTTTCCACAGTAAATGCTCATCCATAAAACCCATAGGAGAAGCATGCAACCTCTGGACCGTCGAGAAAATCTAAACCTTGCCCATGATTCTTTTTCTTGGTTAATGAAGCAAAAACCACACTCAATACATATGCTGCGATATAAGCTGAGAATCAGAACTGTCATGTTCCTGCTGGCTCTTCGACTAGTGGAGTCTTACCTTTCTTCAGAGATTGGCGGTAGAGTTTGGGGACTTGACGATTCAGTTATGAAAAAAAAATGCCACCGAAATGGAGCCACCTTCCTTCAACACCTCCTGGCGTTAGGGTTTTGGAGTTTATACCCTGGTCAAAAATAACAAATTGCCCAAGAATGGGAAAATTTTACCCTTTATAGCTCCAAGAGTAACTTTATTAATAAATGGAGATGTCGCACAGGCCCTGCCTTGTCTACAAAAACCATTCATATGTATGCGATGAGCTAGGAGGGTGACACGTATGAGAATGGTATTCTTATCGCAACCGGCTATTTCTTATCCCCAGGCTACTTCGGTGATGTGACGACCGTCGATTTTATTTGCCACCAGATCATGGTTTACTTGTGATTTGCATGGAGCCACTTCACTCGCCTCAATAATTCCATCATGTCACCTTAATGTTGCTCGATGTTGACTTGTCATTCAACATTTAAAACATTGGTTGGAATATCATTCACATTTCCCATATGCAAACCAAAACTAATACTCCCACTCCTTATATATTGTATTATATCATATCTCAAGTAACCAATGATAAAAGCCTTGGAGAATAGGTGATATGTTGGCCCTCTTGGCTTGGGGCTTGGTCCCATGGTGAGCCCTAGGTGTTGGGCGCTTTTCTTTTACTCCATTTGGCATACAAAAACATAACCCTTTCCATCATACAGCCGAAACTTAGGCTAGAAAAATAAATGCCATCTCTTCATAAAGTTGATACTTAGACTTTGGCTTCATAAAAACAAAATCCTTTCATTCCATTTTGACTTAGGCTTTATAAAAAACCTTCATAAAGTTTACTCTTTGGCTAAATCAAAGCTTTTCTTCATTTTTGACTTAGGTTAAGAAAAATTCAGCCCCTCAAAAAGAATTAGTTCATCAACACTTAGGAGCATTTTTCTTTTGCGACCATGGTGTTTGCAACTGAGGACAAATGTTCTTTTTCTCGACCAAGCTTGAAAATCTCCCGCCATGAAAAGTGTTCTATTTTGCACCGCTAGTGTTGCCAGAAGATGATTAATGCCGTCAGAAGACATTTAAGCACAAAATTTTATGGACTGCCAACAACTAGCTCCTACTGGGGATGCTGTCCTCCCAGTGAGGTAGCAAAGAACATCGTAGACCATGTGCCTGACCTCTTTGGTGGCTCCCAAACCTGACAACTGCAACCTATAACCTGTATCCTGCAATCAATCTTTCATCCAAAAACTGTAGCTGAAAACCACTTTAACTGTAGAAAACTGAAAACAACACTGTACATACTGAAAACTCCTTGCCTGGCAAACTTATTTCTCCTACCTACTCTAGAATGTCAAAGACTTTTTTCCCAATCAAGTAATTTGGAAGCACCAATAAAGCCAATCCATTAGATGTTCAAAGAATCTGACTTTTTCACTATTGAAATAAGTCACTAACAGAAAATATGATAGTACCGGCAACCTATGATATTCTTTATTCTCATAGTAAAAAAATTTCTGCAAATTTAAAATAAGAAATCTTTCCATAAATTCGGCTATAGGATCAAAGAAGATAGATTTTATTTGAAGTTCCTTCGGATTTTCTGCAATTTGACAGGAAAACTGAAATGTTCTTTCTTCCTTAACATTCTTTTCTAGAAATGAATGATTAACCTCATAATCTAATGCATCCTCAAATAGCAAACACTCTGCAAGATCATTAAACATGACGGCTCTATCTTCTTGATGAAAGAACAGGGTGTCTAATAGTTGATTACCTTGTAGAGGATCGTCATCATTAATGGGTTCCTTCAAAAGATCCTCATGACTATCACCATTTAATTTCAGAATTACATGCCCAAAAATGGAAGAAGTTTCACTTACATATCCCGGACTGTGTAGACTCTGCAGATTTGTTTCAACTTTCTTGTTCAATAAAAAATCAATAGCATCATCTGAGACATCATCTGCTTCTTGATAAAACTGAGAACACTTCTCGTCCATCTCGGGAGGAGAGATATAAAGCTCATCAACAAGCTTACTGATTTCTTTACTTTCAACTGAGGGTGCAACTATGTTTTGATGGTTTTCGTGAATATCACGATGCTAAATGTATTCTTCAGTTGTATACAAAGGAATAGATGAATCATCATTTGTTTCTGAATAGAGCTCATGGGAATCTACTATCATTTCTTCATTGATTTTATCTACAGCTAGATTCTCTTGATCATCATGGCCATTGAATAATAAAGAAAAATGATAAAATATTTCAAGCATGTCTTCATCATTCATACCTTCCAGATCTTCATCAATACTTTCGAGGTACTGTATAAAACCCTCAAACTGATCACATCAATCTTCCATTAAAGACAAAGATCGGACATACACTTTGTAATGTTAATAAAATGTTATGTGAAAATCCTTTAGAGAAAACAAGCTGTCAGGTTTCAAACCTTCATACCATTCCCTCGCTTTGCCCTCAAAAGAAGCCATGAACATTTTCATAAGGAAATCCTCATGAAACCTAATCTTCAGCTTGTGCACATGTATGTGAAATCTCATTAAATGTAAAGCAGCATTATCATTGTTTTCATCTCTGAATTTAGGCAAATAAGACTGCCAATCTATTTTAGGAATTTGATTCAGAAAACCAGGAATATGAGACCTGCTCATAGGAGCATACCTTCTTAATAACGAGGCCATCTTGAAATACTGGAGCTGTAGATTCTGATTTGAAAACTGAGGAGACTAGCCTGTGAACCAATGCAAAACTGGATTTCTTTAATGTGGAGTCGCCATGAAATTTATGAAAACTGGATTCTTTGAAGATGGAATCTCCAGGTGAAAGATGCACAGCCTGCTTGATATCTGACCGTTGTTCACCATCAACAATCAAATATGCAACTTTGTCGTTCATACCCAGGGAAAATGAAACCTTCGGTCCCCAGCAATGGCACCAAAATGTTAGCACTCAGATTTTCCTTGGGCTGTATCAAGGAAACCCTGAGGTAACCTCAAAACAATCTTTAGAC
The DNA here is from genome assembly GCA_027924585.1 of Larix kaempferi. Classification (NCBI taxonomy): domain Eukaryota; kingdom Viridiplantae; phylum Streptophyta; class Pinopsida; order Pinales; family Pinaceae; genus Larix; species Larix kaempferi. The sequence continues at coordinate 9,028,633 of BSBM01000577.1, forward strand.
TGAAAGTTGGCCTCCTTCATCCAGAGAGGGCTCTCTCAGGAAATCTGCTATCCAATGTCACCACGACAGCAACTTGACAATAAATTCAATGGCCAAATTTGTAAAATCACAGTAAAAACTTTGTAGGCTTTAAATAATGTGGTTAGATCAACAGGAAAAAGATACCATTGGGCAATGGAGTCGAGAAACAGAAAAATACAGATCAACAGCCAAACAAACTTTTGTACAAAGGAAAGATAGTTGTTTTATTACAGTCAATAGGATTTTGCAGGTGACAGGAAAGAATTAATGACAATCCATCAACAACGGGCATCAATTTTCAGATGAATCCACTGTTAACTTTCGAGAAGCAGGTGGATACTTGAATGCGATAAACTGAGGCATAGCAAATATGAATCTCAATTTATTTTAGACGTTCATCCAAGTATATAAGAAAGACATAATGGAAAAAATGACAAAGAAGATTGACATGCACATATAAAGAAATGGAAAGTACGGACTGTAATTTTAAAACAACACATGAATCTTTGATAAAAATAAGCTCAACTCTGAAATATTTATTAATTTCTGGAATAAACCTCAAAAAACCCAGAACGGGAATTCTTTTTCTCTCTCAAAATCCCCCCCTTTATGTCTTCTATTACCATGAATATATAGGTATTCTGAGACTCATAGTCGACCTAATCCTAACAGAAAATAGTTACAAATTCAGTGACACCTCATCAATACAATTCTGCCACCTATTCTTTGAAAATAGAAATTAAGAGATATCCTAACTACTTTTTACATCTCGCAGTAGTTTTTCCTAAATGACCGAATTTATTAAAAATAGACAGAAGATATTTTGTTATGCTCTCCAGCTGGATGCCCCACTTAGCTCTGGAACCCTTCTTTCCAACCTTCTTATAATGCCAAGTGTTACATTATTTATTCCTCTAAAATTATCCTCGAAGCCTTCACTGAGCTCCACTCCAAGTGGTGTGATAACAGCCGCAAAAATTGCTCATGAAACTTGTGAATATGACAAACCCATTATCTTCGAAATCTCCCTTTTTCTGTCTACTATTCCAAGGTTAGGTGCTGCACTATTTAATCTTTTAAATCATTCTTCAAAGCTTTGTCAAGTTCTCCCCAAGTGGCATAATAGTAGCTGGGCCAAAAAACCTTCCAAGAATTATGAATAGCCTGGGAAGTAACTGCTACTGAGATAGTTTTTTTCATGATAGCGTATCTCTTGATGGCTCTCTGCAAATTCATGTTCTAGCTAACCTCCAAAGATCCACGACTTCTATCACAACTGAAATAAGCTTTAGTTTCAAATGGCCTCTCCTTAACAGACTCGCATGCCTCTTCCAAAGGCCCAGAGTGGCCCAAAGATTAACCCTGTAAGCATAGTGTTCTGGAATCCCTGACTTGTGGAATCGATGTAGTGAATGGCTGCACTAGCTAGATCTGTATGGTTGCAAATGGAGAGAACGCCTATGAAGGTAATATGGTTTGGCTCCACTTTCTTCTGCATTTTTCCAAAGAATTGAAGTGCTTCAATAGAACACCTGGGATGCGTCCTCTATTTTCCCATTGTGAGTATGAGCTGCGAGCATTGCGGTCCGTGAGATAGCATCTCATTTTGACCATCCTATATACATGAACGAACCAGACAACTCGACCTCCTATGTGTAGAAAATCTAGAAATGTTTAGCCATCTGCCAAATGTCTTGGAATTTTTTCATTCGGCTTTCACAACTTCCAATCTTGCTATAGGTTCACATGTGGGTTGACCCAACCATAAGTTATTGCTTCTTGAAGAACAGGTGCGCATTTTCCCAAAGGGATTTTTCTTCTGCTCGTAACCCTATGGCACCAAAAACAACTTCGATAGCCGGTGAATGTGATCCTAGCAATGATGAAGATGAATCTTGATCTATGAGCATTTGCATTGTGGTGCCTATAGGAAAAGTGAGCAGATCGGAGTAGAGGAAGAAATGGAGTTATCGTCTGGTGAGAATATGGTGAGGTTTTCGAGTCCAAGAATCGACGGTGAAAGCATGACCACAGCAAGAATGCTATACCGTCTGTCTCTTATCGCTATCATTGCTTCCTCCATTCTATATGTTGTCCTCCTTGTTCTTACCTGCTACTCTTCCAACACTTTCCACAGTAAATGCTCGTCCATAAAATCCACAGGAGAAGCATGCAACCTCTGGACCGTCGAGCAAATCTAAACCTTGCCCATGATTCTTTTTCTTGGTTAATGAAGCAAAAACCACACTCGATACATATGCTGCGATATAAGCTGAGAATCAGAACCATCATGTTCCTGCTGGCTCTTCGACTAGTGGAGTCTTACCTTTCTTCAGAGATTGGCAGTAGAGTTTGGGGACTTGATGCTTCAGTTATTAAAAAAAAAATGCCACCGAAATGGAGCCACATTCCTTCAATACCTCCTGGCGTTAGGGTTTTGGAGTTTATACTCCAGTCAAAAATAACAAATTGCCCAAGACTGGGCAAATTTTACCGTTTATAGCTCCAAGAGTAACTTTATTAATAAATGGAGATGTCACATGGGCCCTGTCTTGTTTACAAAAACCATTCATATGTATGCGATGAGCTAGGAGGGTGACACGTATGAGGGTAGTATTCTTATCAAAACCGGCTATTTCTTATCCCCAGGCTACTTCGGTGATGCGACGACCGTCGATTTTATTTGCCACCAGATCGTGGTTTACTTGTGATTTGCATGGAACCACTTCACTCGGCTCAAAGATTCCATCGTGTCACCTTAATGTTGCTCGATGTTGACTTGTCGTTCAACATTTAAAACATTGGTTGGAATGTCATTCACATTTCCCATATGCAAACCAAAACTAATACTCCCACTCCTTATATATTGTATTCTATCATATCTCAAGTAACCAATGATAAAAGCCTTGGAGAATAGGTGATATGTTGGCCCTCTTGGCTTGGGGATTGGTCCCATGGTGAGCCCTAGGTGTTGGGCGCTTTTCTTTTACTCCATTTGGCATACAAAAAGATAACCCTTTCCATCATATAGCCAAAACTTAGGCTGGAAAAATAAATGCCATCTCTTCATAAAGTCGATACTTAGACTTTGGCTTCATAAAAACAAAATCATTTCGTTCCATTTTGACTCAGGCTTTATAAAAAACCTTCATAAAGTTTACTCTTTGGTTAAATCAAAGCTTTTCTTCATTTTTGACTTAGGTTAAGAAAAATTCAGCCCCTCAAAAAGAATTAGTTCATCAACACTTAGGAGCATTTTTCTTTTGCGACCATGGTGTTTGCAACTGAGGACAAATGTTCTTTTTCTCGACCAAGCTTGAAAACCTCCCGCCATCAAAAGTGTTCTATTTTTCACTGCTAGTGTTGTCGGAGGATGATTAATGCCGTCAGAAGACATTTAAGCACAAAATTTTATGGAGTGCCAATAGTAGTCATGATCATTCATAGATAATAAACATTAGTATTCAAGGTTTCAGGGAAGTCTTCTTTTACTCATGCATATTCTTATTTGATCATAGGACTCTTCTGATTAGTTAAATCATCAATGCATAAACCCGTGATTACTCAAACCTATACCTTAATGATTCTTCTGGTTAGTCATATCATCAATTAGTGTTATGTAGAATTTTGTCCTACGGATAAGCCAAAACTCTCTTAACTTTAAAGCAGACTTTAAACTAACTTTAAAGCAAGAAACAAGTCAAAACAAATGCTACCTTGGATCCCTAGATCTAACAAACATCTCAAGATTAAAATGCTAGAAAGGGTAGAAGAAGTTTGACTAACCTTCTATCCAGACGCTTGTTTTTGTAGTTGCTCCAATATCCAAGCCCTCACAAATGAACCTGTCAAAATGGAACCAAGACACAAGAATGCACTATTCTCTAGCAACCTGAAACATAAGTTAGAATCTAAATCTATGGAAGATACAAATCATATAATTAAAACAAGATTAACACAAATGATTTGGGAAATCAAGACAAGTTATTCCATTGCAACTTGAAGAATACTTACAAAAGGTGCTTGATGTCCAAGCCAATCCTCCAGCTCCAAGTGTCTTCTCCTCTAGCTATCTCCACAATGCTGTAAGACCATAAGTTTGGTACTCTCAAGAGTCCTCCCCTTTCCCAATGGAATGCCTCTCTTTTATAGTGAATGGTGAGGTTAACCAACAAGAGAGATGGGTGGATCTAGGGAGAGATAAGTGGATCAGAGTTTCTAATCGAAGGAGATGAGTTGAGATCGAATCAGGGACCTCAATCTTCCATTATCTTCGAAAATCCAAAATCCCACAAGCCAAGGGAAAAAAGCTATTAAAAGAGTACCGCGTTCTGCAAAGACTACAGAACGCGGTACTGCCGCGTTTTGGGGAAAGAGCATAGCGCGGTAGTGTCTAGTACCGCGTTTTGATAAATGCGCAAGGCGTGGTAGTGTGTGTAGATAAAGTCTTAGGTGGGTCAGAACTTGTCAGGGTAGATTCACCTTCAAGGTTGACTCATCATCTGTCTCTTCTAGATGGTTTAAAACAGTAGGGAAAGTGTCGTCAACTCGTTTTGTGATGGAGATGCGACACTGTGAAACATAGAGGTATAATAGATGCCCCCTAAAGTGTGAGGTCAGAAGGGACTGATGGCCGAAAGACTTTACAAATAGAGTGTACAGAGATAGCATCGAGGAGAGCGACACTTAGCTGAAATAGAAACAAAGTTTTAGATATACCACCGAGGCGGGCATTCCCATGCTCGAAAACAGATGACTCAAAGCATGGCTGCCGACCGATACATTGCAGATCCATGAGTACTGAGATGATGTAGACTGTGGACAGATCATGGCTACTATGAACAATCGTAGATCCATGAGACAATAATGACACAGCCACGACCAATACAATAAGTGGATCTGTGTGACAATACAAGGGACATCTCCATTGCAGCTTGGACGCAGTCGATATACAGCGATGCGCCCAGGGTCTTCTACCCGATCGCAAAAGATACGAATCTAACCATGTGATTACAAGGTGTTGAAGTCGAACATGGTAGAGACCATTTGATTACCGGTCAATGATGTGGACCGTTAACAAATGCGAGGGAGATCACCAATGATGACGATGATTCCCAAGGTATCAATAGTACATCTCAACGAAATGCGAATGAATGAGTTGATGTCGAGCATCCAAGAGATCGCTTGATCAGAGGTCAATGATGTGAACCTACTGTCAAACACGAGGAAACCTTCCATTGAGGCATGCAGGTACCAAGGTACTAATGGTTGATCTCTAAGTCTAATTCCTGGATAGTGGTTTGGTGCCGACATGAATAGACTCATCGAAGGTGGGCCATGATGATTCCCACATCATCGACACGAAATCGGCACAAATGATAAGATGATGAAGCAATGGAGTATGTACTGACACACCGGAGGCTTGACACAATGAATGACTCGAAACAATGCAACCCTTTGAACATATAACGGCATGTAACAAGACTTGGCAGCAGGGATTATTGATAAGTAGAGGATAGACACCGGATGAGTGGACTCATGGCCAGGGAGATGACTCATGATGATGACCGTAACTCAGTGAAAAATGGATACCCAAATATAGACAAGAGACGGACACATGCCATGTTCAAAGGTAACGACTGACAAGCTGCCATAGATAAACTTGACTTATCCCCCCATATTTCCCCGACATGATGGACGAGTACCTCTTTCTTGTTTTGCGAGCTTGAAGAGGATAACAGATGCTCGGTGTAGCTCATCTCATGGATGAGTCCAATCTCACATGTTTTACGAACCTGAGAAAGGAGGGGTTCGTCCCAAAGTGGGTCCTTCGATGTTAACATTTTAACGAGTCCAAGGAAGGAAAACTCGGTAGTTTTTCATAGTTAGCGAGCCTGAAAAACTTAAAGGAAGCTCCATAATGTACTTTTTCGTAAAATTTAGTCCCTCGATCCCGAAAAAGTATAAAACAACTCCCGATAGAACTCTCCCAGCCGAGATTGACTGAGGTATTCCTTTCTCGTAAATAGTCTAGACGGGCCGAAAAAGGGGTAACCTATCACCGAATAGATGACCTTTCAAATACTTTTACAAATGTGAAAGAGTCAAGATCACTTGGCAATCTTTTCAATTTTAAGGAGTCTGAAAAGAGCTTAACTATGGACTCCTATGGTCTTTTTCGTAATGTTAAATTATTCTGGTCCAAAAAAAGAATAAAATACAACCAGGATAATACTTTCCTCATCGTTTAACGAGCATGAGTAAAGCTGACCATACTCGACACCATTTACTTGAGTTTGACAAGCACGACACGGGTGTAAAAGCGCTTGGAATCTTTTTCAAGTTTTAAATCCAGAGCACGAAAAAGATAAAGTGGGCTCGAAATGAAGGTCAAACCATGAATAAACACCAGTGTGAATGTATCGCATTTTTACCCAGGATCCTGTTAATAAATGCTCAAAAACTGGACATTAGCAATGTGAACAAGGGTTTATTTCAACTATTTAAAATAGTAATTAATTAATTAAAAAAAATGTGAAAAAATGCTATATAAGGAATGGTAAAAAAATAGAAATTACTATTCATTTGTGTTTTTTACCCAAAGGAGACATTTTCACCCATTTAGGAGCAAGATTTCAAGGATCCATACCGGGAGTTCTGGGACACCATTTCGACAGCCGTCTACGCTACGTAAGAGTGCTTGAGCCCCTCTTTCATTTTATGTAAGAAATTTTTGCTTTCACCAGGAAAAATTTGATTTTTTGGTGAGCCCTTTTGGGCAAGAATCGCCCTTCACACTATCGCATGGGGGCTTTATCGAAAAATGCGGTACTGTCTAACAGTACCGCGCTGTATCCCCAAACCGAGGCGCGGTAGTGTGGACTGCCGCGTGGTAGAATATCCCTCAGACACGGCAAAGGCGAATTTTGAGTTTAAAAAATAAAATTTTCTCCAATTTTCTGCTGGAACTAAGTTGCTAAATAGTTACTAATTGCTTTGTTTGACCTTTTGCAGGGATTTGCAACTTATTCGGAGCAAAATGGTAAGCTGGAAAGAAAGAGAGCACGAAGCGGATGATTTTGCAGCCGAAAATGACTTACCAACTGTGACTGCATTGCGAGAATGTGGTTTGCTAAAGTTCTTCAAAACCAAAGGGATTCATCAGCAACCAAAGCTTCTCACTCATCTCATCCAATTGTGGGACCCTGACATTCGAGCCTTCCGAGTGGGAGAGCATGTGCTTGAAATCCAACTCAAGGATATTTACTTCCTCACGGGCCTCTCGAAAAGAGGGGCCCGGGTGAACTTTACTGGATACTCAGCTTCAGAATCAAGCACAGATGACTTGATTGCTCAGTATTGCCAGGCGGGTTCGAGTAAGAAAAGTGGGAAGGTGGCCATAAAGGAGGTCATAAATCTTCCTGTAAAAACCGTACTATTCACTATCACGCGTGCAGCAGGAAGAATGAGTCCACATCAGGCATCCCGCACACAAGTGAATATCGCAGCAGAGTGCATGGGAGGAACAGTTTTCAACTGGTGTGAGGCAGTGTTGTCCAATCTGAAAGAACAAGTGCACAAGTGTAGGACTGGGAAAAATGCCCAGTTTGGCTATGGGAGCATCCTGGTCACTTTCTTTTTGGCGAGGGTGCCACTACTGCATCCACAGATATCTATGCGCCCTCGTCCACCTACCTATTAACACCCAAAAAGTGTTCACTACCTCATCTACCACATTATATGGCTCATTTGTCCATTTTCCTACCATATTTCCCTTAAAAACCCCAAAAATCCCACTAAAAAGCCTCCAAAAGGCCTAAAATGCCTCCAAAAGGCCATAAAACCCTCAAAATAGCCTCAAAAAGGCTAAAAAACCCCCTTTTCCTCCAAAAATAGCAAAAATCCCCTAAAAAGGGAATAAAAAATATAAAATAATGAGGAAAAGGAGGAAAAAACCCTATACAGCTGCCCAAAACCATGTGTTACCCAAAACCATGGGTCAGCACTCCACCACCAAAAAACTATAAATAGGTGATGGAGATCCCTTATTCCATATCCACAATCACAAGCACCCTTACTCTGCCAAAATCTCTCTCGAAACCCTAGTTCACCATTGAACTACTTTCACCTTGAGAGCCACCTTTGGCCCATTCCCACCATTGGAGAAAGAGAAGGAGCATATTGGAGCTTGGAGCAACCCTCTTGGTCATTGCAAGGGCTTCATCAACCTCCACATTGGAGGTAATATCAATACAAAACCATTTTTTATATCTTTTGTTTATGTTTCATGCAATGTTTTAGAAGTAATTTAATTTTTGTTTTAGCTTAAATAATTTACATTTACTGAACTGCTACTAAGGAGTCCATTCTCCTTAGTAGGTGCTCATTTGCACAAGCTAGGGGTAAAACCCTAGCTACACTACCGAGCCATGGATGGATCGATGGAGTGACTATGCTGGACGTCTCGGGGGACCTCAACAGCTAGCCTTTGGCGAGGACTTCTTCTCTTGGCTAGAGGAGCAGATAGTTATGATTGATGACTATCCCTACTCAGGGGTAGATTTCCATGAGGACATCGACTTGGCATTGCTAGAGGATGATGACTGGGATGACTCTGGTATGACCTTCATGGATATGTATTTTTTCCTTTTTGAATATTTAATTTTTATTGCTTTTTTAGAATGTGTAAAAGATGCCTAATGTATATTCGCATGCATGTTGCAGACCGTGGACCACAGAGACCAGCTGGGTACTCTCCACTACGTCATGGTGGTGTCGATCGTCAAGCTGTTCCTGACGAAGAGGAAGATGAAGACGAGGCAGGAGGCATTCGGGACATTGAGAGGAACCTGCAGGGATTGACTCATGGTATCCCTGCTATGCGGATGGATGATGTCCCTTACCACCTCCAGCGGCATACTGTAGGTGTACCTGGTCGTATCAGTCGACTTCTTCGCAGGGTGGTTCGAGCTGTAGTGTGTTACCACCAGCAGCGGGAGGAGTCCGATGAGGGACATGATAGGTCTCCTAGATCTCCATAGATGGTCTTTTGATCTTTTTGCGGCATGTACATGATATGTAGGCTTTGAGGGACAATTTTTGTATATGGGATTTGATCCCCAATTTTGTCTTTGACACAAACTTATGTATTTTGGAAAAAACACTCTTATATACAGTGATATGGACCTATTTATGATCTAAATATTTACAATGACTTGTGCATTTATTTTTTATGATGTTTTTATGTATGGGCAAGATGCCAATCCAAAATGTAATTGGCCAATGAATCAGCAATACAATTGAATTCTCTCGGTATGTGTTGATATGTGATAAAATTAAATGACCATTCCAAGAGGCGTACTCTTCGAAATAAACAAAGTAGTGTAGGATCGCGAACTGTGTAAACACGGTTTAGATGAGAAACCACGAGTTGGGAGTCTAAAAAGACTGATAAGGAGTCAATCCTGAGTGAAGCAACCTCTGTCAAGAGACCAATGACTGCATGGTACTCCGCGATATTGTTGGTTGCAGGACCTAAACAATTGGCTCCTGAAGAAATCAACTCGCCAGTAAGGGAATATATTACCCATGCTGCGGAAGCGAGATTCCGGGTATGTCGGCTTGCACCGTCGGCGAATCCAAAGCAGGCAGACATCTGCGCATAAAGTCACGAGTCAAAGTAAGAGTGGATACATGAGGTCCACGCGCACACTAAAAAGAAAGCAAAAAGCAAACTAAGTACATTATGTACAACAAGTAACCCGCATAGGGTAACCTCACGCGTAGAAACGTTTGAGGTATAACCCGTTGCGGGGCCGTGCTAATGGCGTACCATCACAATCGATTAGTTCATAGGCTCCTTTTTCTAAGACACGTTTTACAATGAAGGGGTCGTACCACATAGATTCAAGTTTACCTTTTCCAAGCTTATCATGCATCTGATCATATGTGAGCACGAGGTCACCCTCATTGAAGATCCGAGGTTGAACGGATTTGTCGTATTGAGCTTTGACGCATTTTTTGTGAGCTTCATTAGCCAAAGCGGCGTCGCAGCGGGTTTCATCTAGCTTGTCTAGGTATAGAAACCGTTCCTCTTCGGAAGTAGTGTGTGGAAGTATCTCTATGGCTATCTTGAGTGATGGAATTTCACATTCAATCGGGAGAATGGCTTCTAGGCCGTACACCAGTTGAAATGGTGTAAACCCAGTAGCACTTTTCACTGAGGTTCGGTATGCCCACAGTGCTGAGAACAGAGCTGAGTGCCAGTTGGATTTCTGGGTACCCACAATGCACTGCATCATTCGTTTCAGGACTTTATTAATGGCTTCAACTTGGCCATTATCTTGTGGGTAATACGGGGTTGATTTTTCGTGGCGAAAACCCAGTTTGGCACTTAGTTCTTCGATCATATGGTTCCTGAAATGGGAACCATGATCGGTCACAATAGACTGTGGGACACCGAAGCTAGCTATAATATGATTGAATATGAACAACGCTGCTGTTTTGCCGTCTTCAGCATACGTAGGCATCGCTTCAGCCCATTTTGTAAAATAGTCAACAGCTAGTATGACATAGCTATGCCCCCCGGCTGAAGTGGGCTTACAGTGCATAAAATCGATGCCCCATTTGGAAAAGGGGCCGACGGCAATGACAGGATGGAGTGGAGCAGGATGCGAGCATGCTTTGCTATGAAAGAATTGACATGGCGGACACTTCTTGACTGTTTCAATGCAGTCTTTGAAAATTGAGGACCAGAAGTATCCTGCTCGCAGTATTTTCTGGGCCATAGCCATCCCAGAGAGGTTACCACCACATGCTCCAGCGTGGCAGTCGTTGAGAACGCGTTTCGCCTCATCTAAGGTCAAACAGCGTCGAAGGACAGTGTCGACACCACGTCGATACAGAGTATCGTTCACTATAAGGTAGTATTTTGCATGATGTCTGATACGTCGCCGTTCATCGCGGGTGAGATCGGGACGGAAGCGTTGGGTTTGGAGATATAAGAGAATATCCGCATACCACGGATCAGACGTGCTAATGAGGAACAATGATTCGTTGGGAAGAGAATCAATGGGCTCGGATTGCTCAGTAGCACGGGGCAGGTTAGAAATTAACTCAGCGAAGACCAGAGATTTCTTAGACTTGGCTTTGACAAATTCCAAGTCAAACTCTTGAAGGATGACAATCCAATGGGAGTACTTGCCCCCAAGCACTTGTCGTGTGAGGATATAGTACATTGGATTGAAATCAGCGATGACGGTGGTCCGGTGGAGTAAGATGTAGTGATGGAATCTATGGACAGCAAATACTGTTGCCAGAGCCAGCTTTTCAACATGTGAGTAGCGAGTTTCAGAGTCAAGAAGACTCTTGCTGAGATAGTACACCACATGTTCTATGCCGTTGTGGTCTTCCTGGACTAACACCATACCAATGGTGGAAATCGAGGCTGCGAGATAAAGGATGTAGTCCTGTGTGTAATTGGGGGGTTGAATCACAGGATCTTTTGTTAAGGCTACCTTTAAATTGTCAAAGGAGCGTTGGGCTTCATCATCCCATATGAAGGGAACATTCTTCTTGAGAAGCCGCATGTAGCCTTTTGTTATCTCAGACAGATTGCAGATAAAACGGCGTAGAAAGTTTGCATTCCCTTGCAAACATTGAAGTTCTGGAATATTGGTAGGTGAAGGCAGGGCTATGATAGCTGCTACCTTTGTGGGATCTAGACGTATCCCGTCTTTGGAGACTATGAAGCCCAATAGTTTTTTGGCTTCTACACAAAAGACACACTTATGCGGGTTCAAACGTATATTGTAGCGCCGACACCTTTCGAAAATGGCACTCAGGTGGTCTGGATGGTCTTCCCGCGTTCGAGAATGAGCGGGGAGATCATTAAGATATGGCTCTACGATATGTTTGATGTCATGGAATGCATAGGACATCGCCCGTTGGAAAGTTGCCCCGGCATTTTTCAGGCCAAAAGGTAACTTTCGATATGCAAAGATCCCCCAAGGGCAGATAAAAGCCATTTTGTGCTGGTCGGCTGGGAGGATATCGATCTGATTATAGCCAGAGAAGCCATCCATAAATGAAAAGATAACACTTCCGGCACAGTTATCGATGATCTGGTCGATAAACGGAGTTGGGTAGTTGTCCTTGGGACAAGCCTTGTTCAAATCACGGTAATCAACACAGACTCTAATCGTTCCTTGTTTCTTGGCTACGGGAACAATGTTGGATACCCATTCTGTCAATGGGACAGGATAGATAAAACCAGCAAGCAAATTTTTTTCAACTTCTACTTTAATGGCGGTTGCCTTACGGGGATGAACGGGTCGAAGCTTTTTCCGAACAGGTCGGGCGCCAGGGAAAGTTGGAATTTTGTGGACCACAATCGAGGGGTCAATTCCTGGCATCTCTTCATAACTCCAAGCAAAAACATCACGGAAAGTTTTAAAGTAGGCACTGTAGAACTCCGTTTCGAGGGGAGTACATGTTTTGCCAATGTGTATGTTTTCCACGATACCAGGCTTCACTGAAATATCGATGGGAGTGGTTTCCATAAGGTTGGCCAAGTTGCCTTCGGAAAATACCTCGTCGAGGGAAGTGGGGAACTTGGTTTGAACCATCCCAAGTGAAGCGCTGGATTTGGTATCAGGCTCAAGTGACTAAATGGTGGGGAATGAAGATCGATGATGAAAATCTCCCCATGGTGGCTCATCACCGCACATAACCTCTATGATTGATTCGTCAGTGGGAAAAATCAAGTTGAGAGGATCAAAAAATGGTGGGTGTGGATGAGTTTTAGTCGAGAGCTGCGCCACGGTGTGATTAGTAGAACAGTCGACCCAATCTGTGGCCAATTGGATCGCATCATATGCTGCAAGGTTTCTGTTCAAAGGCATGGAATTGCCATAGCCTTGGATCTGAGTAGGACTCGGAATCACCCATGAATCATCGGAAGGGGTGACATGCGATGAGATCATGTTGACTGGTTGAAGATGGGTTCCCAGCTCTGGAAAAACTCCAATGAGGGAAGAATCCTTCATGAGACCAACACCTATGTCTTGGAACCGGTACCGAGGTTGATCCAATAACGGGACGGTATTGGTGGAGTTCGGATGGGAGTCTGGGATATAGTAATCGAGTTGATCAATAGTGACAATTTTCCCTTCATGAGGAAATTGTACAATCCGGAAGACTGTAGATGCTATGGCGGTCATGGCATAGAACCAGTTCTGACCAAGTAGGAGATTGTAATCCAAAGGTGCATCTACGACTTCAATGTGTACGGATACTGTTTTGCCCCCCAGTTCAACACCGATTGAGGGAATGAGTCCATATGGTTGAAAACCATGTCCATCAAACGCCCTGAGAGTAGTAGGAGAAGTTGTGACCTCGGGTGAGCCTAAGGCTCTCCAGCAGTTCAAAGACATAATCGACGTGGAAGCACCTTCATCTAACACAGTGCGGTGGATGAAATTTCCACGGATTTTTGTATGCACCTGGAAGACTAACTGATGAGACAGCCTAGGTTTGGCGTGTTCCAAGTTAAACATGATAGAGTTAGAAGTATCTGGGTCCATTGCCCCCAGTGCTGAAAGTAGGGTTCTACGCTGCGTGGGGCAGTGTTGGAGAACCTCGAGAGTCGACATGGCGCAAGGTGCTTGAGCCAGATCCTCAACAATGTTGTAGTTTTGGGCGGCTCGCGCATTAGGATTGAATGTCTCCTTTCGAATAGTGCCCTTGGGTGGGCGTAGCACTGTGTTCGTTAGCGGTCTCTCGATGTGGAGATGACCGTTAGGGGGGGGGGTAGGAATTGGATCTTCAACAGGAGATTTGCCTTTGGCTATCTCCGATTGTTTGTTTGAACTTGGAGGATTGTCATACGTCTTTGAACGAGTGGTGATATTAATCTCCTCATTACTTGTCATTAGGATTTCACGGTTTGTGGATGTCTCTCCGTGGGTGGGATTGGTCGGGTTGCCCCCTTATGGGGATTCCTGGGAAACCATTTGCTGTTGCTGTTGGGGGAAAGGGTCAGTTAGCACTGCCGGGAGAGAGGATCCTTTAACGAACTTGTTGACCTCGTCCTTGTAGGGACAGTCACGCGTATAATGATCATCTTGACAAATCAAGCAGGGAAACTTAGCTTTCCGACGTGGTTTCTGGTCATGTTGGGTAGGTTGTGGCTTGGGGTTCTCCTGCTAGTTCTTTTTGGTTTTGCCACGATTGTTTTTCTTCTTTCCTCCGGATGGTTGTGACGTAGATTGAACTACATTCACTTCGGAGGAGACAACAGGAGAGGTGGAAGCTTTTGAAGCGGCCTGGGTAAAAGCGGGGGAAGCAGAAGCTTGTTGTCCCATCGAGTTGGTAGCAGGCTGAGCCTTGACTGAACCAACAATACCATCAATGGGTGGTTCAGTGGTAGGATTTGTTGGATCAGTGTGAATGCGGGAGGCATGTGGAAGAAGTTCATGTAAAGTACCGGATTGAGTATATACCAAATCCATGTATTGTGCTGCCGAGATGGCTTGTTCTTCTTTAACCGGTCCGCGCATAGCAATATCTCTGGCTATGGGAGGAAAAAAGGATTTTGTAAACCAATCAGCAAGTAGCTGATCCAGAATAGGTGCCTTAATTAACCTACGACGTCTTCGCCACTCGTGGATGTGATCCGAAATATGTGTAGAAGTGGTTTGACGCAGTGAAGTTAGCAGTTCTGTTCCAGTCTCATACCGGATGGGGAGCTGGAAATGTGTCAGAAACTGCATAGCCAAAGTGTTGAAATCACGAAAAGAGTGTTGTGGCAGCTCGATATACCATTTTGCTGCCGTTTCGGTGAGCGTGCGTTGGAAGAGCCGAAGTCGGATGGAATCATCCATCAAGGAGTTGGATGAACACCAAAGATGGAAGGTCATCACGTGGTTCTTGGGGTCTTCCCCGGGCTTGGCATCAAACTTAGGAATGTCCGATGGTAGTTTGGCTGGAATAGGTGGCCAGTGAGGTTCATGCCATATAGGATCGTTGATAAGCCTCGACAAATCAGGTAGATCAAGTGTGGCCAAAAAGGGAAGTTGACGGTTGGTGTGCAGGAATGAGTAATAACCATGTGGTGCCGAGAACCCTAGAGGGCCCTGCATAGGATACTGTTGTGTGTTATACCCATATGAGTTTCCCGTGGGATACTGCTGGAAATTCTGTGGATGGTAAGCCATCCGGTTAACCGGTTGATTGTAAGCAACCGGTTGGTGGGTGTTCTGCTGAGTGGGTATAGTACCTTGGGGTTGCTGGAACCCAAGAAAAGTTGATGTTCCTTGTTGGGGAAAAGTTCCCTGGAATTGTTGTGTTCCAGGGATGTTACCACTATACTGCGTAAGTGGAGGGTTTCCCATAGCAGGGTTGGGGGGTGGCTGCGACAGTGGTGTCCATGGAAGGCTTGTTCCCGCTTGAGGAGCGAGTGGGAATTGGAGTGATGGGTTCCATGGAGTTGTAGCAGCTGAAGGGTAAGGGAAACCAGAATTCAAGTTGGGGGGAATCTGAGATTGCCCCCCAGCTTGATTCCAGTTTCCAAAAAGTGAGTACCCCCCACTCTGTGGGATTTGAGTATCCCAAGAAGGAAGTATGCCTGACAGGGGTTGTTGAGAGTAAGGCTCGGTTGGAACACCGGAATAAGGTTGTCCACTGCCAGGTGGATTGTACATACCAAACTGAGTAGATGCTGCTGGTTGGGAAGCTTGTTGGATCGAGCCAATAGGTTGTCCGCCAGAAGTTAGATTGGATGGCCCTATATGAGGAGGCTGTTGACTGGGAACTGGGTTCCCAGCAAAAGGTTGTCCTCCAACTGGTTGGGTTGATGGTCCACCAGTTGGAGGTTGTTGACTCGGAACAGGGTTCCCAACAAAAGGTTGTCCACCAACTGGTTGGGTTGATGGCCCACCAGGGGGAATTTGGTAGTTAGAGTTGGGGACCACTGTAGTCGGTTGTCCACCTCCTGAGATAGTGTAAATGGTGGCTGAGGGTGATCCTCCGGTCCAACCGGAAGATCCAGCAGTGTGACTAAGCGTTCTTCCACCGCTGGTCAAATATGATAACGTGGATTGGCCAGCGGCACCAAAAGTACCTATTTGTGGAGGGGGTCGTCCATATCGAATAGGTGAGGACGAGGAAAAAACTAGGTTATCCCTCATAGAATGTGCACCAAATATAGGTGATGACAGCAAATGTGGGGAATTTAGCCCAGGGGTATTAGCGTCGTCCATGACATGTTCAATGGTAGGAGGACCCTCGAAAACTGGGTCCGAGTTCATGTCCTGGAAAAGGTTTTGGGGATCCGGCAGGAACCTAGGTATGGTAACATCTAAAGGTCCTGCACCGTCTGCAAAGGAGTGTCGAAACTCCGTGCTAGATGGGATGTTGGGATCTCTATAGTCAGAAGGACGAGTGTCAGGGGGATATCGAGAGGCTGACGAGAGCATTTGCTCTGTGCTATGTCTAAACCATGCCGATGCTAATGGAGAGTTTGCTAGGCTAACCATACTAGACTGGATGGAAGCCATGATTTCATGTCCCGGAGGGAGGTTGGGTAGAGCAATAGTACGAGGTATGTTGCTAGAAGAACTCGTTTCCTGTGGGTGAACACTGGGTGACGTAGTGATAACAGGAGGAAGATCCGCCTGGGAAGTGATGAAACCATAATCAGGTTCAAAGGGTGTTTCAGGAAGTCAGGTATCTTCGACGATTTCAACGTACCCGCCTGAGAGTGAAATCAAGCCAGGTATGTCCTAGTCGGACCCTTCTATGGTGCCAACACATCCATCTATATCATTGTGAAAAGTGTCTGATGGACGGGAAGTGCTGACATCCGGTAGAAGGATGTCCTGTGGTCTAGTACTCTGGGTTGTAGTAGTTTCAGTTGCGGTAACTGTGTCCACTGTGATAGATAAATCTGGAATGTCAGTGGGTGAAGTGACAGTGGAGGTCTCAGATATGCTAATGGTTGCAGAAACTGCAATAGATTCTGAGACTGTGCTGTGAGTGGCAGTTATGGGTGGAACTGAAGCCGTTGTACGTATCGGCGGTGGAATGTTCCCTCGACCAGCACCGCGGCCAGGAGGAGCAGGGATGCGTGATGCAGGCGGACCAGTAGTCCGTGGTGGTGGTGGTGGTGGAGGGCTTTGGCCCTGTTGTCTTCGTGATCTTCGTGGTAGATCTGACATGATGACATGAAAATGAAAATCGAGGGCAGTGTCGTAAACAAAGAACTCAAAAACTCTAATGCAACCGAGTGTGCAGAAGAGGAGCTAGAAAAAGCAAGGCTCACAGGCCAAAAAAAACAAGCTCTAAAATCTATACTGAGACCCGGTGTCTCAATAAGCGAGCTGATCAACAAAAATGGCGAGAATGCCAACAAGCAGTCCCTATAAAGAAAAAATGACCCTCTACAAAGATGAGATGGCAAGCAAACTCCTAACTAAGAGCTGGAGACCTCAACAGGCTGTATCCTTCGCAAGGTGATGAAATCCAAGTCGAACAATACAACATGAGAGATCGATATAAGAAGGATATCCCTCTACCGAAAGGGATCCTGGGTAAAAGAGCCCTAGTAGAATAGATACTAAGCCACCTCGTTCATGACACGTTGGAAAAGGTTTTGGGCACTTCAGCCTTCCGAAGAAGACAGCGATCGATGTTGCCTTAGGGCTAAGTAGAGTGCAGTATTCCACAGAGTCCCTTCGGTTCTCAATCTCGCGGTCGTTTAACCCCTGAAAGTCAGAAATAGTCAGGAGGCCCCTCCACAAACTGGCTGTGACCGTGTCAATAAGTACTAGAGGATTTTAGTTCCCTAAAGACAACGACTATGTCTTAGATGAAAGCGACAAGGGGGAATTATTTTGATGCCTATCCCCGGTGTCCTACCTAACTACCAAATTCTTTTGATTTCCTCAAGTGAGGTTAAAGTTGGTTTAATTAGGGTGATTAATTTTAGTGGCTGTCTTACTCAATCAGGTAGTGGACGTGAAACTTGATGGTGTTGTGACGACTCAAACCATGCAAATGAGAATGAATCACAAATAAGCCTTTGTCTTCGATGAAATCTAGCTAGGGTAAAGATAGAGGTTCTTCGATCAAATATGCATGAAATTTTTCACAAGCAAACATCAAAGTAAGAGATTTTTCCTTTTCGATTTATAAACAAAGCCAAACTGAAGTAAACACTCTTTTCAATGTACTGATTTTACAATCTACAATGCTTCTACAATGAGAATTTCTGTGGCAAAATCAATGGTTCATTTCCCTATGCAAAATACCACTAGACTTTTTCAATTTAAACAACAAAATTGCTCTCAACTAATGATCTTTTTAATTTACTGAAAATGATAATGATAATATGACTGTAAAAGCTACAGTATTCAGTAACAGAGAGCAGTGGTGTTGAGTTGGTTGTGGTGAAAAAATCAAGTCAATGCAATCAAACTGGAAAAATGACCCATATGTCAAAAGTGCCACTAATTCAATCAACAATCAAGCTCAAAAACTGGGTAATAAGCACACCATGCAGACTGGAAATTGACCAGGATACTAACAGGCAACAGTAAACACTATCTAAGGCAGAGAGAGACTCTGGAAACCAAGCAAAGATTAAAAAAAAAAAATTAAAAGCTTGCAGACACTACCGCGGGTGATGGTCTGACTGGAGCGCGGCACTGTGACAGTACCGCTCTGGTATTAAGGAATAGAACGCGGTACTACCGCGCTGGAGGCAGTTCAGAGGGCGCGGTACTATGGCAAGGTAAGGAAAAAGCGCAACTTGAGAAAATGAAATGAAGTTTTCAAGGTTGTTGCTAACCCAGGGGACTCAGTGATCAAACAGGAAGATAAATACAGTGAGGAGGAGTGAATAAAGGTAAAAAAGGACCAAGATTCAAACTGGTTTGAAGTGCAACAAAAAATCACAATGCAAAGATAAATGACTGTGAATTGAATCATTCAAGCAGTAATCAAACCCAGCGGAGTCGCCATTCTTGTTATGTAGAATTTTGTCCTACGGATAAGCCAAAACTCTCTTAACTTTAAAGCAGACTTTAAACTAACTTTAAAGCAAGAAACAAGTCAAAACAAATGCTACCTTGAATCCCTAGATCTAACAAACATCTCAAGATTAAAATGCTAGAAAGGGTAGAAGAAGTTTGACTAACCTTCTATCCAGACGCTTGTTTTTGTAGTTGCTCCAATATCCAAGCCCTCACAAATGAACCTGTCAAAATGGAACCAAGACACAAGAATGCACTATTCTCTAGCAACCTAAAACATAAGTTAGAATCTAAATCTATGGAAGATACAAATCATATCATTAAAACAAGATTAACACAAATGATTTGGGAAAACAAGACAAGTTATTCCATTGCAACTTGAAGAATACTTACAAAAGGTGCTTGATGTCCAAGCCAATCCTCTAGCTCCAAGTGTCTTCTTCTCTAGCTATCTCCACAATGCTGTAAGACCATAAGTTTGGTACTCTCAAGAGTCCTCCCCTTTCCCAATGGAATGCCTCTCTTTTATAGTGAATGGTGAGGTTAACCAACAAGAGAGATGGGTGGATCTAGGGAGAGATAAGTGGATCAGGGTTTCTAATCGAAGGAGATGAGTTGAGATCGAATCAGGGACCTCAATCTTCCATTATCTTCGAAAATCCAAAATCCCACAAGCCAAGGGAAAAAATCTATTAAAAGAGTACCGCGTTCTGCAAAGACTACAGAACGCGGTACTGAGGCGTTTTGGGGAAAGAGCATAGCGCGGTAGTGTCTAGTACCGCGTTTTCATAAATGCGCAAGGCGCGGTAGTGTGTGTAGATAAAGTCTTAGGTGGGTCAGAACTTGTCATGGTAGATTCACCTTCAAGGTTGACTCATCATCTATCTCTTCTGGATGGTTTAAAACAGTAGGGAAAGTGTCGTCAACTCGTTTTGTGATGGAGATGCGACACTGTGAAACATAAAGGTATAACAATTAGGGTAAGAAACATAATATGCATACAACCATGACTATTCAAATCTATGACTTCATGAATAATCATTATCAACAACACAGCAGTATAATATCCTAACACAAGGTAGGATTCTAACTTGATATAGGAAAAACATACCTGGATTAGCATGCTACCCTCATAATGTCTTCTGGTTCTCTTCAGTGACTTGTGCTAGTAACCTGCATGTCTCATAAGTTAACCAAAGTATACATACCTCGTAAGTAGATCTTCTATGTGATCCATGACAATGGATGAATCTTTGTCTTCATGTCACCATGATCATATGTTCTTGAAATAGAACATGATTTGTCTTTCTTGGTGTACCTTTTATGTTAGCGAACAACATAAACCTCATACAACATCACAATGCATTAGTACAATCATAAGTGTCGAAACCTTAATCAATGAATATCTTCTATTAAGGTGATACGATAAGTCTAGTAAATAATCAAGATTGTACTATTATGATATGAAGACAAGCATATCATAAACTTAACCATGAACAGAATTCAAAACATACCTGTAAGCCATACCTATCAAGATTGCTTGCAATCTTCTTATGGAAGGCCTTCACCTCATCTCCCTCTGAGACATGAACTTCTTCACTTATGCAGGTGACCAATCCATCTTCTTCTAGGATTAACCCAATCCACTTGATTTGCAAGAACTGGACCTGGAGCTGAATTAGGGTTTGTCAGAGAAACCCCAAAAATTCAAACTTTCGAAAGGATAGAAATATGTGCCTTGATGAGCTGATCAAGCTGGTATATTCATAATTTGAAAACTGCAAAGTTTCACTCCTTAATTTTGCCTTTCAAACTTTCGGATTCACTAGACGTGACCCCGATCTGAGTTTTGATGAAGTCCACTATTCTGCCCAATCAAAAGGTTTGATCCAAATCTCTAAGCTTCTATTTTTATGAGGAGCTTCCAGCCGTGGTCACAGATTTAAAAAATTCCCATTTTTGCAGAAGCCCTGATTTTCCACTTTTCTAATCAAAGTCCCGAACTAAGGTCTAAACAAGCCCGGCCTTCTACCCAACCAAAAATTATGATCTTAATCTCTAAATTTTTATTTTTCATTCAGCTGTGGTCTCCCATTAGAAAAATTCCAACTTTATCCAAAACCCTAAATTCCGGAAGCCATGAATGAAGGTGCTAAAAAAATAATTATGTTTTGACAGAAATATGTACCTGATTGTTTCTGGTGTAACTCTGAACTTTTCGATCTACAGGATCTAAAAAATTTTCTTGAGATAGCCCGACCTATCATATTTCCATCCCAATAGGTCTGACCTCAATTGGATTCTCTAAGAGAGAGTTATGCCAAGTGTCGCAGCGTGACCTGTTTATGGGATAAAACATGCGAGCGAACTTGTACGGCGTGCCACATGTCACTAGTTCAACTTCACCATTTTAAAAGGTTTCTTACAATAGTATAGTCTGTGTACTATCTGTCACTTTTTACGAAATTTCATTTGGAGCTTCCTAGCCCAAGTTATGACCTTTTTTCCAAGGTCACCTGTTTATGACTGAGATCTGGAAGAGGCAGAAACCCTATATTGTACAGATCATAAATCACAAATTACAACGAGTTAGAAGTTGTTCTTTGGACACAAGGTACATGGGGATCTGATCTCCAACCTATAAAATTTTTAGACCTGAAAAATTCGCCAAAATGGATTTATAGCGAAAGTTCTACGATGACTGTTTTTTGCTATATCAAGCCCTAGCATTGTAAGTGCAACAAGTGTCATACATGCCATATCATGCCTTCTTTCAAGCTAGCTCTGAGACCATGTTAAATTTTCATAATTTACTTCACTCTGATCTAGGATCTTAACTGAGAGATCAACATGTACAGCATATCTACATCATATCAATCATGGACACAATAATGCAAGCACACATGAGACAAATTTTACTTGGGGAAAACCATAAAGGTGAAAAACCCCAATAACTTCCTCATAGATAGATACACCAATGATACAACCAGAATACAATAGATAGTCTTCTCCTAGCAGTAGATCCTCCTCCTCCACAAGTGCGCCACTCTCCCAAGTGTGAGTGAGAGAAAAGAATGATGAAATAGAGATTTCCCGATCTCTATTTATACTAGACTTGACTTGCCTAATAACCTTTACTAGGTCAGCCTTAACTTAACCACATAACATAATGCTGAATGGGCCGACCCCCACTAGGGTGGTCTAATAACCCTTTGACCTACATGGCCGACCCCCAATAGGGTGGTCTAATAAACCTTTGACCCATATGACTTATACAAGGCCGACCCCAACAAGGTGGTCTAATAACCCATCAAGTATAAGTTACGACACTTACAATATAAATGATGACACTTCCGTATAGAGGAATAATAATATCTCTATAGGAATACAACCACTTCCGTATAGAGGAATAATAACATCTCTATAGGAATACAATATACATATATGTGAAATACATTCTGAATTTACATATACATCAACAGGGAAGATCCCCAGAACCACGTCATGTCATTTCACCTATGGTGTTCCTCTAACTTCATAGTAGACAATTCCATTAGACTGAGACTGTTACAACTAACGTTCACTGGCTCTGCAGCCAAGTGGTACATTGAACAACCACATGGGACCCACAACACATTTACGTCCCTTGCCTCAACTTTCCTCTAGTTTTTCCAACTACTTGTACGCTATGATGCAGGAGTTGAAATACTTTTGTCTTGTAGACAAAACACCGCTACACACATCACTGATCATATCCATGAGTGGCGTAAGCGTCGTAGCCTCTACAAGATAAAACTTGATGACCAAATCTTTTTGGACTAGTTTCTCAAATCACAACTCCCCCTCATAGCCAAAGATGTAGCTTCCGAACGACCCCAGTTAGAAGAAGAAGCTATCTTAAAAGCTCAACAATTCGACCTCATATATGCCCAGTCAAGATATCCTTGCACATGCTTGGTTGAAAAACCAAGGAACACTCATTGGTACGCAGGGTTTGTCAAGATCCACAACACATATAGATAGGTCTTTAGTAATTATGTGAGCTTGTTCTGTTTTCTAACAAAAAGAATTTTTTTTGCTAGAAAGGTTTAATATTTTTTCTAGGAAGCAGCATGACATAGTCAAGTTCATCTTAGAGTGCATCCTCCAGGCATACTTCTATTTTGAGATTCCTCCATTTGGCCTTGGATGCTAGGACTCAAGAGAGATGTTTCCAATAGACTATGAGATGCTTGTATAATTATCTTTGACTACATCAATTCTCCATCTTCGGGGTTGGCTTTCCAGGATTTTTAATTAGATTCATAACTTAGTTTCTACATCTTACTTTTCATAGGAGTGGTTTTAGTACTCCCACTTTGTATTGACATCATTTTGTACCCAAGAGTCCTTTTGACATACGTGATCATTCGTTGGACATTGATAAAAATATCTTATCATATCTAATCTCAGTTGAGTAGCAACACGTTTCTATATTTTTCATGAGTGCCGGGAAATTGGATAGAAAGCGTAAAACTTATATGAATTCTTGTCGGTGAGTTAAGGAAAACAATCAGAAGTATATTTTTGTAGAAAATTTATTTTACATGCCTATTGGAAGAATACTATTGTACAACTTACAACAACTGAATTTATATCCACAATACTACACCTTTATCAATTTATATTCCTGGTTGTTTTATTGAAAAAGGACGACTTGAAACCACCTAAATAGTTTTGTGAAATTTTGGTTATAGAGATGAGATTAAACTTAGAGATGAGCTCCTTCCAACAACATAGTTCAAACGGGAACCTAACAAGGTTTGTTTTGTTAAATTTTAACTCGGATTTTAATTTAATAGCAGTAACAATCTTATTTTTTTAACTTCTATCAGACTTGTATAGTATATCAACAATAGTTAGAATTCTGAGTTATTTAGCAATAGCAAAAAATAAACAATCATCCACAAATTATGCAAAGGAACACAAGAATTTTACGGGGAAACCTTTCAAGGAATAAACGCCAAAACAATTAATAATCCATCCTCTAAATGACATGACTGAGTCTGTACATGAGCATACTTTACATCAGTTTGAACTTGCCTCTAGGGAACACATGCCAAGAAATATCTTATAGGAGAATGGTTGTATAAGACTGCTGCCACTAATCCAAACTAAACCAAACTGATCCAAAATCTTGTTGACCAAGTCTGAGCTGATGTATGACTAAGATGATACCCTCTTCCAAACATGAATTCAACAAATAAGAATGATCTCCTTTTATAGTGTTCACCTCCAACAACTCTCCCATATAATATTATTTCTTTAGAAACCCATAGAATTCTCATAAGGAGGGGCACTCCCTTATTATTTTCCTTATGATTGGATAAAATTCCTTGAATAGGTCCACATTGCTAATTCTCATCTGTCTAAATTGTGATATCCTATTAAAGCGCACATTTATTCTTCATTCGAGGGTTTGACAATGTCAAAAGTGCCACATGGTGTCTCCTCAAGCAAAGAGCTTTCCTATTAAAATGTAGAAAATGCCTTGAACAAAATGTTTTTACTCGAAATCCCTCCTTAAAGGCGAAACACACCTTCTAATATGTAGAAATGCATCAAGTAATTTGTCCTCAATTCCAAGGGATCTAAAAGTTGAATTATGCCTCTAGATATGAGAAACATGCCATGGCAATGAACAATGCGTCTTTACCCCAATAGTCCTCTTCAAATGTGAAATATAGCTTCAAATATGTAGAATCTCCTTGGGGAATATTTCCCATTAACAACGTGTCTACCAGTTTAGAGTCCAAACATGCCCAAAACTGGTTTGGATAACCACTCCATAGAAAAAATCTTTCAATTTGTCAAGTCTAACAACGATGATGTAAACTATTCAAACCTTTGCGCTTTATTGAGTGCTTCTACCTTGCTTGTAAATATGACATTGCAACATCACATGCACCTCATCCTCAACTTCTCCCTTCTTGTAGAGAATGAATAGACACTATTCTCAATTTATATTTTCCATCTCTTCTTTTCCATAGCCAAGGGCCAAGAACTTAGCCTGATTTGACAGATTAAATGTGTCTTAGGCATGGATATTTTCTCTTGCAATTAATGTTGTTCTTGTAGGTGATCATTGGGTTGAAACTTTATATCACATTGATAAAAGAGTGTTTTAACCAGTATCTTTCCAAAGGACAAAACGTCATAAAACATCTTAGCTCTGTCTTGCTAGATCTTTCCAAAACATTTATAAATTCAGAAGAGAAGACATCTATAGCAAATTACATCTTGAAAGCACTGAGCCAATTCCTAGTGCAGTTCTTACATGCAAATTGTTACTTGTATAACTATATATGCATGTGGAATATCACCTACTCACCATGTAATTAATCATGGATTAAGTTCTCAACACTTAAAAAAACCCCAAAATTCAATGCAGACTTCAAACATGCCATCCAATTAGCATTAATAATTAATGATATAAATAATAAAACATCGGTTCAATTTCGCTCTAATAAATGTTATATCACTAGTAATCGTTAAAGAAAAGTGTAACTATATGTGCAAGGTATCAAATCTGAAACCCATTTTTTAGGGCAGATACATTCATGAGAGCTAGGTTCTTTAGAGAGAACACCTATCGTTGACGCTATGTTGGACACTGGACAAGTTTTTTTAGTGGATTCCTCCTCAGATAAGAAATCATTGGTGACTGTCTTATACAAAAAGGGAAACTACTTGTATACGTTAGAATAGAAAAGTAAAATAAGTAATTTCATAACACAAAATGTACAAGAAAAGCCTCTCCAAAAGATAATAACTTCAACATTTTTGTATCATTGGCCACATTTTTAAGGGGATTGTAAATATTTATATATTGTTCAATGTAACTTGTAACTTATTCATCAGTAGCTGTAGATGCCTAATCTTCATGGGAGTTACCTTAGAAAGTTAGAACCCTGATCTTTCCCAGCTCAAAATCAAAATCTTTGAAACCTTTATTTTCAAATCAACACCTAGCTTTCCTAATATATTTTCAAATCAGCACCTAGATTTCTTATGTCATGGAGATGGAAATAATCATGTTTTTGCAACATCATGCAATACAATCATGACTTGATCATCATCCATAACTAGTGTCTCAACCACCGTATACGTCTCCTTCCTCTGCAATTGAATCCATTGCTTACCTGAATTCTATTCCCCTTGTCCTGCAATTCGGTCAATCACCTTCATGACTTTCCATTTAAAATAATGAATCTTATCATTTAGTACAATTGTATAAGTTTAGGTCATCACCATCCCATCGTGCTATGATGATCATTAGGACCTGTACCAGGAATCTCAAACATATGGACCTCGGTTGGATTTAAGTGTGATATTTTCACTTCAAATGAAAGTTCCCCATCCTTAAATATAACCAGGCATAATATTTTGTGCCTCTTTACATCATCTGAATCATTATTTTTATCACCCTCTGCTACTTCATGCAACTTTCCAACATAACTATACACAGCTGCCAACATGACATAAGTGTCATTGTTTTCTGGTTCCAAATCAAACATGCATTCAACTACACGTTTTGCTAAATCTATGTTACCATGAATTATGCAGGCATTTAGCGATGACTTCCACATATTATCATTAGGTTCAAATGACATGTTATTGATGAATTCTTCTACCTCATCCATTTGTCTGGAACAACCAAGGAGGTTAATCATACATGCATAATGTTCAACTATTGGGGTGATATAATGATCTCTATTTATTGACTCAAAATAGCGGTATTCTGCATGAACAAGGTTGTCATTGATGCAGCCATTAAGAACAACAATGAGTCTAGAATCATTCCATCTTGTAACATGCTTTCAAATAGTTCAAGGAGTTCTTTCCTACTACCATAATGAGCATATCCAACTATTATATCATTCCGCAAAACCACATCTTGTTCAACCATTTCGTCAAATACTTGGCATTTAAAAATTGCACTGCCACATTTGGAATACATGTCAATAAGGGCAGTCCCTATAAATACATTTGATTCAAGGCCAACATTGATGCAAGCACCAACCTGTTATCCATACTCAAGAGCTGTTAAGCTAGCACAAACACTGATAATGCTACTGTAGGTGAATTGCATTGGCTTCAAGCATGCCAGTTGCAATTGAGAAAACATCTCAAGAGATTTTGTATCCTATCCATACTTGGTGTAACCTGAAATCATTGCATTCCATGACACCTTATCTCATTTGACCATTTTACGAAACCACTAACGTGCATTCTATAAGCTCAGACACTTACAATACATATCAAGGATGGAATTTCCTATGAAATCATTTCCTTTAAATCCAATTCTATTGACATAGGCATGGATCTTCCTTCCTAGTTCCAGGTCCATTACACTAGCACATGCATTGAGAATGCTATCAAAAGTGACCTGGTCCAAGTAATTATGCAATAGCAGCATCTAGCGAAATATTTCTATGGCCTCCCTACCTTGAGAACTTTGGGCATAACCTGCAACCATTGCATTTCCAGACACAATATGCAAAAGTTTTGTTACATATATGTAGTGCTAGAAGATGATGAGAACCTTGTAGGATTATTATATAGAGATGACCGGTGTTTATCATCTCCTAAAGAAATTTTTCATATTTTTTTTTGCAGGGACTATGGGATTGATTTTTTCATATAAAATACCAGCATGTTTGTTGACAGGGACAGTGTTGGAAAGCATTTTTAAGCTGGGGCAAAGAAGGTTTTGATCATAGCTCCTAGAAATGGGAGATATTCCTCAATATGTTGTTGGTGTGAACGAGGAAAAATATAATCCCAGAGAAGATTGCTGTTAAAATTCAATATGCTAAGACAGAGAATAGCAGCATTACATTCCATTTCAAAATAATAGCATATACAGGATCACTGAAGAAACAACAAGCACAGCATAAACACAAGAGACAGAGATTTATCCTGGGAAACCCTCATGGGGTAGAAAACCCAGCAAAGCTTCCTCAATATAGATGACCAGAAATATACAAAGATGAAACCCTGAGACATGATCTCCTTCTCCACAATAGCAGACCTCTCCTCCACAAGTGCGCTATCCTCAAGTGTGTGAGTGTATCAAATGAGGAACACACCTCCTCTATTTATACACTACTCTGATATGTATTTTACACAGGTACACGTAGGCTCGTATTTAACCAATGGGTTAAATACCCCACTACAACTAACTGGGTCAACCCCTCTAGGGTGGTCTAATAACCCTTTGACCCACATGACACATACAGGGCCGACCCCCACTAGGGAAGTCTAATAACCCGAGTTACCACATTCCGACGGAGGAATAAACATCTCCGGATATACAATAAGATATTCACGGAGGAATGAAACATCTCCAGAATAATAAAGTACAAATATAATATTCTTTGAAGTTACAATATCTCAACACTCCCCCTTAACGAGAAGGATATTATAACAACATCTGCACGAGCAAGGAGTCATCAACATCATACATGATACATCTATAAATCATTGGAAGCTTTCTCAACATCATCATCAGTAACTCAAGCAGTTACTGGAACATCTTCAATACTGGAACATCTACATCTTCAGTATTGAGTCTTTATCTTCTGTAGCACTTGAACAGCTACAACAATATTATCATCTGGATCCTCATGATTATCGTCATCACACGATCACAGCATCGTCATCTCATGATCATCAGCATCGTCATCACACGATCATCAGCATCGTCATCTCACGATCAGCAGCATCGTCATCACATGATCAGCAGCATTGTCATCACAAGATCAACAGCATCGTCATCACACGATCAGCAGCATCGTCATCACACGATCAGCAGCATCGTCATCACACGATCAGCAGCATCGTCATCACACGATCAGCAGCATCGTCATCACACGATCAGCAGCATCGTCATCACAGGATCAGCAGCATCGTTATCACACGATCAGCAGCATCGTCATCACACGATCAGCAGCATCGTCATCACACGATCAGCAGCATCGTCATCACATGGTCAGCAATACAAGTATCCTACCGATACAAGTAACCACATCATCAAATACAAGTATCCTACCGATACAAGTAACCACATCATCAATACAAGTATCCTACCGATACAAGTAACCACATCATCAATACAAGTATCCTACCGATACAAGTAACCACATCATCAATACAAGTATCCTACCGATACAAGTAACCACATCATCAATACAAGTATCCTACCGATACAAGTAACCACATCATCAATACAAGTATCCTACCGATACGAGTAATCACAAATACAAGTATCCTACCGATACAAGTAACCACATCATCAATACAAGTATCCTACCGATACAAGTAACCACATCATCAATACAAGTATCCTACCGATACGAGTAATCACATCATCAATACAAGTATCCTACCGATACAAGTAACCACATCATCAATACAATCACTTTCTCGGAGACCATTTGTCTACGGATCAATTCAGGGACCGAAGTCCGGGGATGATACAATC
Source organism: Larix kaempferi (assembly GCA_027924585.1). Classification (NCBI taxonomy): domain Eukaryota; kingdom Viridiplantae; phylum Streptophyta; class Pinopsida; order Pinales; family Pinaceae; genus Larix; species Larix kaempferi. The sequence continues at coordinate 9,058,210 of BSBM01000577.1, forward strand.
CCCATCACGTACATTTTGAACTAGCAGTCCCGGGATGATGCAATCCCCATCACGTACATTTTGAACTAGCAGTTCCGGGATGATGCAATCCCCATCACGTACATTTTGAACTAGCAGTTCCGGGATGATGCAATCCCCATCACGTACATTTTGAACTAGCAGTTCCGGGATGATGCAATCCCCATCACGTACATTTTGAACTAGCAGTTTCGGGATGATGCAATCCCCATCACGTACATTTTGAACTAGCAGTTCCGGGATGATGCAATCCCCATCACGTACATTTTGAACTAGCAGTTCCGGGATGATGCAATCCCCATCACGTACATTTTGAACTAGCAGTTCCGGGATGATGCAATCCCCATCACGTACATTTTGAACTAGCAGTTCCGGGATGATGCAATCCCCATCACGTACATTTTGAACTAGCAGTTCCGAGATGATGCAATCCCTATCATGTACATTTTGAACTAGCAGTTCCGGGATGATGCAATCCCCATCACGTACATTTTGAACTAGCAGTTCCGGGATGATGCAATCCCCTCAACTGTCCTCTAAGGACTTCATTCTTAGAGACCTCACGTCTACGGCTCTCTTTAGGACTGAACGTCCAGGGATGATCCAATTCCCTCAACTGTCTACTAAGGACTTCATTCTTGGAGACCTCACGTCTACGGCTCTCTTTAGGACTGAAAGTCCAGGGATGATCCAATCCCCTCAACTGTCCACTAAGGACTTCATTCTCGGAGACCTCACGTCTACGGCTCTCTTTAGGACTGAAAGTCCAGGGATGATCCAATCCCCTCAACTGTCCACTAAGGACTTCATTCTCAGAGACCTCACGTCTACGGCTCTCTTTAGGACTGAAAGTCCAGGGATGATCCAATCCCCTCAACTGTCCACTAAGGACTTCATTCTCGGAGACCTCACGTCTACGGCTTTCTTTAGGACTGAAAGTCCAGGGATGATCCAATCCCCTCAACTGTCCACTAAGGACTTCATTCTCGGAGACCTCACGTCTACGGCTCTCTTTAGGACTGAAAGTCCAGCGATGATCCAATCCCCTCAACTGTCCACTAAGGACTTCATTCTCGGAGACCTCACGTCTACGGCTCTCTTTAGGACTGAAAGTCCAGGGATGATCCAATCCCCTCAACTATATTCTCACAAGTACAAGTATCCTCAACCATACAAGTACATTAATCAATACATGTGTCATCAAAAGTATGTATTCTTACCAATACATCTTATCATCAAAAGCATGTATTCTCACCAATACATCTATCATCAAAAGCATGTATAAGTAAAACTAAGTATTCTAAGTATAAGAGTCCTAAATCTAAATATTTCTAAGTATCTAGGTGTAGAGAACAGGTTACCTCATCATTGACCTTGTTGTTCGATGAAACAATCTCATCATCAGTGACTATACTACTCCCCCTTTCGAGGAGGGTCCTTTTGAGCTATACCAAGCTTGTCTCGAAAGTCTTCACATTTTACTCGAGACAGAGGTTTGGTTAGTACATCGGTAACCTGCTACAAATTCAAACTTTATAGTTCCTTTCCGCGTCATATCTTGTTTGTTCCCTATGTTCTTTGACTTATCATGGAACACTAGATTCTATGTCATCTTGATACAACTCTAATTATCACATAGGATCTCAGTTGGTTCTATCTCTAAGTCAAACAATCCTGAAGCCAAACTTCTTCACAACTAGTGGAGCAAGCAGCCATATATTTCGCTTGTGCTGAGAGCCACACTAGACTACTTCCAGCTAAACCACGAGATCATGGCTAATCCCAGACAATAACATCCTCTTGATGTGTTCTTCCTGTCTGGTACACTTCCTGCCCAATCAGAATCTGAATAACCATCTGAAGTCATGATCTTCAAGATAGCATAGATCGAATTTCATCGTGTCCTTTATGTGCCTCATCACATGCTTTGCAACTATCAGGTGAACACATCTAGTTTCCACTAGATACTGACTCAAGGTGTTCACAACAAAGCATATATCTAATCTAGTATATGTTAGATACATCAATGACCCAATAATTTGACTGTACAGAGTTATATCCACTAACTCTGATGAGTCATCCCCTAACAGCTTCAAGTTGGAATTCATAAGAGTGGCCATTCCAACACCTTAAGTCCTTTTAATATTTCTCATCATACTTTCCCTGGTTGAGAAAGATTCCTTTTGAGCCTTTCCATACTTCCAGACTTAGGAAGTAATGCATCAATCTGAGATCTTTCATTTTTCATTTCTGCAGCCATCTTCTTCTTTCTTTTCATGATCTGTTTCTCATTCCCGATAAGAAAGATATCATAATAATAGTATGATCCATAGCCTTAAGGTAAAGGTTAGGAACAACTTTACTTTTGTTAAAGCCCAAGCTTATTAAGAAACTGTCAATTCTCCCTTTGTGACTGAACATCATTCACACTCCGCATTGAATGATTTTCTGCATATCTATCTGTGCCATCTCTCGATAGATGGGTCTACTGATATGAGCCTCAATATTATTCGAACTCTGTGGTGAGTTCCTTCTTGCATCCATGTCATCTATGTATAAAAACCATATTCAACCTTGTAGCAAAGGTTGAGATCCACATCACTCGTGGTGATCATTAAGCTCATCAATTGATTATCGATCCTGGGTACCCATACAGAACCTAAATCACACTTCTTCTTTGATTACACCATTAAGAGAATGGTTTTATCTATCCAATTGGAACAAACATCTCATCATGATTCTCTTTCTCTTTTCTAAGAGAATCTTCTAGCCACAAGCCTTCTATCATTTGATTTGTAAATCTTTTGTTGAACATCCATTGCTTGTTCAGTGTTCATCATTCATCATGATCTTTCCTACAAATCAAAATTAAGTATAGGATTAGTAATACTTTATAATCATCAAATCATATTGACATGATAACCTATTATGCATACAGATATCATTTACATAGTTATGCAACTATCTTGTCCAATACTTTGGCACAACACTTTCCCATATACTGTATGCATACAGTGGCTATCTAGATGCCTTTCATCTCCACCAGAACATACTATCGAGAGTGTGCACAACTCTCAGCATGTCAGCAAAGAGGTTTCATTCTAGACAAGCAACAATGGAATGTTTGTCCAACTTACCAATCATATGCATATTAGTAGTATACTGTTCAATGTTCTATGAATATTTACACTCAGCATGATACATTATAGGAATACAAATATGCATACAACCTATTACAGGCAATATCATTTACTATTTCAAATAACAACTCAAATACTTATCTTTTATGTTTGTTTGGTTGCCTCCCGCTTGATCTTCTGTATGTCTTTTGAACTTCTATTCGTTCTGTACCACTGTGCATGTTCAAGTGTCATCCTCATGATCTCATACACAAACATACACCCATTAGTATGTTCTAAATGTTATCAAAACATTATAGTTCTAAATAATCTTGAAAATGTATAGTCATGATTATAGTTAATAAACATTAGTATTCAAGATTTCAGGGAAGTCTTATTTTACTCATGCATATCATCAATCAAGATAAAAGACATAATATGCATAATCCCTTGATTACTAACTTTATGAATAAGCATAACCAATCATACCAAGTATACTTATATAAGGTAAGCTTCTTAACATGACATAGGAAAACATACCTGGATTAGTATACCTGCTTAGTTATGTACAAGATACCTAAACAATCTCTTCAATGATTTAGAGATCCTGAGCTAGACCCTGCATGTCTCATAGGTTAAGCATAATATAACAAAGTCATACATACCTCGTAAGTAGAACAAAGATTATGGATGAGTCTTTGTCTTCATGATGTCATGGTCATGGAACTTGATTTTTCTTTTGTGATGTACCTGTATCTTGTTAGCAGACAACATCAACCTCACACAATACCATAATGCATTAGTACAATCATATAGACCTAATCAATGAATGTCTTCGATCATTCACATGCATTCATACTGTTACTAGTGTGATAAGACAATTCTAACATTGATCAAGATTGTACTAATAAATAACATGAAGACAAAACACATTATGAACTTAATCAAGAATCAGATTTCAAGACATACCTGAACCTCCTTAAGTCATACCTGTCGAGACTTCTTGTAGTCTTCTTATGTAAGGCCTTAGCCTCAACTCCCCCTGAAACTTGATCTGGAGCTTGATTATGGTTTGCTGGAGAAACCCTAAAAATTCAATCTTTGACTTTCACACTTCCGAATGAAAGGAAGGATGTGTCTTGCTGGGCTGATCAAACTGGCATACTTCAATTTTGGAATCTCCAAAATTTGACCCCTCAAAATTGCCTTTGAAACTTCTGGATCTTCTGGATAGGATCCCGAACTAGGGTTTGATGAAGCCCACCCTTCTGCTTAATGAAAAGGTTCGATCCAAGGCTCTAAACTCTTAATTTTCTTAGGAGTTTCTAGCCGTGGTTACAGACTTCAAAAATTCCAACTTTTGCTGAAGCCCTAATTTTCCATCTTTCCGATCAAAATCCCGAACTGGGGTTTGATCAAGCCCGGTCTTCCACCCAACCAAAAAATTCAATCTTGGTCTCTAAATTTCGATTTTCCTGAGTAGCATTCAGCCGTGGAATCCGATTCCAAAAATTCTAACTTTCTCCGAAACCCTAAATTCCGGAAGCCATGAATAAAGGTGCTCGAAAAATAATTCTGTTTTGACAGAAATATGCACCTGATTGTTTCTGCTATAACTCTAAAATTTTACTCCACAGGGTCTGAAACCATTTTTCTGCAGTAGCCTGACCTGTCATCTTTCCATCCTGACAGGTTTGACCTCAATTGGATTTTCTGAGAGAGAGTTATGCCAAGTGTCGCAACGTGACCTGTTTATGGGATAAAACAGTAGAGCGAACTTGTACGGCGTGCCACGTGTCACTGTTTGAACTTCGGCCTCTGAAAACTTTTCTTGAGATAGCTCTCCCTGTTATCTTTCCATATTGACAGGTCTGACCTCAATTGGACTGTCTGAGAGAGATTTATGCCAAGTGTCGCAACGTGACCTGTTTATGGGATAAAACAGGAGAGCGAACGTGTACGGCGTGCCACATGTCACTGGTTCACCTTCGGCCTCTGAACAATTTTCCTGAGATAGTACAGTCTGTGTACTACCTGTCACTTTTTACGAAATTTCATTTGGAGCTTCCTAGCCCAAGTTATGACCTTTTTTCCAAGGTCACCTGATTTTGACTGAGATCTGGAAGAGGCAGAAACCCTAACTTGTACTGATCATAACTCATAAAGTACAACGAATCTGAGGGTTTCCTTTGGACACAAGGTACCTGGAGATTTAATCTTCGTCCTGTAACAATTTCAGATCCGAAAACCTCTCCAAAACGGATTTATAGCGAAAGTGCTACGATGACTGGTTTTTGCTATGTAAAACCCTAACCTTCAAATTGTCGTAAGTAAAGCAAGTGTCGTTAGTGCCATACCTTGTCTTCCTTCAGGTTAGCTCTGATACCATGTTAAAATTCAATATGCTAAGACAGAGAATAGCACCATTACATTCCATTTCACAATAATAGCATATACAGGATCACTGAAGAAACAACAAGCACAGCATAAACACAAGAGACAGAGATTTATCCTGGGAAACCCTCATGGGGTAGAAAACCCAGCAAAGCTTCCTCAACATAGATGACCAGAAATATACAAAGATGAAACCCTGAGACATGATCTCCTTCTCCACAATAGCATACCTCTCCTCCACAAGTGCACTATCCTCAAGTGTGTGAGTGTATCAAATGAGGAACACACCTCCTCTATTTATACACTACTCTGATATGTATTTTACACAGGTACACGTAGGCTCGTATTTAACCAATGGGTTAAATACCCCACTACAACTAACTGGGTCGACCCCTCTAGGGTGGTCTAATAACCCTTTGACCCACATGACACATACAGGGCCGACCCCCACTAGGGAAGTCTAATAACCCGAATTACCACATTCCGACGGAGGAATAAACATCTCCGGATATACAATAAGATATTCACGGAGGAATGAAACATCTCCAGAATAATAAAGTACAAATATAATATTCTTTGAAGTTACAATATCTCAACAATTGCTATAATATAGAGGTATGTATTCCAGTGACCAGTATGTAAGGGGCATGTTTCCTATCCTATGCTCAAGAATCACTTCTTCAAACTTCATTTCCAAGACATACCATCTAATATGAAGCTCTTTTATGTACTCACCAAGCTTATTGCTTTGTATGGATGTGGCCCTAACCTTGTCATATAAAGTGATCTCTGATTTAGAGGGTCCATATTATCATGCTTTAGTGGCTTATTTGATGCAACATAATGTTCCTTGGGGCCCTGGCCTTGGGCATATAGAGTGATCTCTCATTTAGAGGGTCCAAAGTATCATGCTTGAGTGGCTTATTTGATGCAAACAGAATGTTCCTCAGTGTATTGTGAGGTAAATTTTGGTGCATATCCTCCTCATCTTAGGATTATATTTAGGCTTATCATCTACCTTCATAGACTACAACAAATGAAAGATTCCTCATGGCACGATAGGTACACCTTTTTGGCACTCTGCTCCTTTAAGTTACTTGCATCCCAAGGCTAGTCAGGTTGGTGGCCTTGTTTTTTCTTTTAGGCATGTCATTCTTGGAGTCAGTGGGCATTTCAATTGATTGCTTCCATCCCTACCTGATATCCCTTGATTGCCTACCCCACCTCCTCCCTTGAAAGGAGAATATCAATTCTATGATGATGGGAGATATATGCAAGAGCTTCATCTGATTTTTTTGCACTGCACCACTTAGGCTCTTGAGCTGCAAGATGGCCTTTTACTCTGAGCATTTCCTCCATATTTTGTCAGGTTTATTTTTCAGATGAGCTACCTTCAGTTCCATTTTCTACACGTGGCTTGTTTTCCTCTTGGCCAACTTTGGGTGTGCTCACACCAATTGAGAGTAGAGGAAGACCATAATCTCCCTAAGGAAAAACAAATTTGCAAGCTTTTCTCTTTGTGTGGAGCATTTTATTAGGTGCCTAGTTTATTATGAGATTAAAGGGAGGTTTCATTGTCTCTACAAGTGCTGGGACAAATTCTCATTGACCTTTTTAAGATATCTTGACTAAAAATTCTCTTCCTTTTATGTTAAAGAGGCCTTTACTCTCACAAAATTTACTTTAGATATCTTTTTGGACTACATAGATGATCTCCTTTCACCTAGCTTAAGGCAGTGGGCCTAAAGCACCTTGCATCTATTTATGTGGAAAACGCTAGGACTATCCAACATCGTTCTACACCAAATAGGCTCTACATTGTGCCATTGAGAGTGCATAGGAGGAAAAAATCCACTTAGAGGAATCACCATTATAGAAGGGGTCATTTTCCCATGGATGTTAAGAGTGCTCCTTTTTATCCTCCTCTTTGACCACCAACATCGGTGTTTTGATGTTGCCTAGCATTACCCCCTAGGTCTTGATCAATCTAGGCCACTCACTAGAGAAAATTATTTGGAAATCTCTTGCTATTGACATTTTCCCAACTGATACAACTGATGAGTTATGCTAATTCAGAAATTTTCTCCTCCTCTAGAGACAGTTGCACCTTATTCTGAGGCTATATTTCTTTATTAGGTTTTCTTCATTGAGTAGGATCTACCTTTTTGTTATAACATGCTTGTATTTTTTATGTCATTGATGTTGGTTTTTGTACTCTCCTTTTTAACCCCTTTGTATGGGGGCTTCTCGTACCCCCACCCCGCCCTGCTTTTTGATCTGAATGCATATGCTCGTTCTTCTTTCTAGTCTCCGACCTATTTTGGACTTTTGAGGACATTATTTTCAATTTTCTACTTTCGTGTCTAAGTAAACATCAGTTAATAAGTTTCTCTATAATTTTGTATTGAAGACCTTAGCAATGGTGTGCATTCTACATTTCAGGGTGATGTACAAGTATATGATAATGTGGCGTCACACTTGGACAAGGTACCAAAGTATGTTGATACTGTAGAAGAATATTACTAGGAAGTCTGCCCACATCTTCTTCCATTTCTACCTTACCAAAATTTTGGAAAAGGACAGCCAGGAGAAGGTGAAAGTACTCAGCAGCCTCTCAGAAACATTCATCATACTTCTTTATTGTTGGTTGGAACCATGACTATTTGAGAGCCAGAGATTTCAGAGACTTACCTTCTCAAACCTATCTTGCTACCTCTAGTAAGGTGGTCTAAGTCACAGTCTTAGAGTTTGGGGTCAAAAAATCTGGGAAATCAAGGTGAAGGACAAGAACTGACGAAAAATTTGATTGTAGAGAATTTGTTGCTAGTGCATGCCTTATTAACAACTGGGCATAGAGGTACAAATAAAGTTAGAAACCTAGTACTGGATAAAAACCAGACCAATTATCGCAAGTTTGATGATGTTACATTAATTGCTTGAAACATCCCCAATGTCTAACCCTTTCTCGGCTAAAGTATGCCTGCAAATATAGGGTTGGGTCCTAACAAAGTGAAGCAAGATGATAAGAAGGGATATAACAAAAATGACGAAATGGAAAAAGGGAAAGTTGAACAAAAACATGTTTCTTCAAATGAGAAGAGTGATAAGAGCACATGATTAAAAAAAGGGTTCCTTGAACAATATGTTTTAGAAAAATCAAATGAAGATGAAGATCTTAGCGCGTTTGGAAGATTCAGAGTTGCAGTTACCAATTTGATGAATGCACACATTTCTGAGTTGCCTAAAGATTTGAATTGTCTTATGGTAGGCTTATTATATGATTTGAGCATAAGAAAATTTATGTGGCCTTCTACAGAGGGATACATTTGGAATGCTTTGAAGCCTAGTAGTCCACCTTTGCACACCCCAAATGAGTAAATTATTTTTTGGTCTTCTTTTGTGGAATTTCTTGGGATTTTGTGAGTCTTGTCATGCTTATTAGAAATGAAATTATTGTTTGAATTGTCCTTAAATATCATGTATGATTGGCAGGTATCTATCAATATTGTTACTAACCTGTGAAAGTTGGTCCTTGGTAGTGAGGCTTATGGGTGACATCTTGTGGAAGCTTTTCAATCTCCACCAATCATTAAATATCAACACAATGCAACCATTGTATGAAGAGAAACTTGGAGAAATTTCTTCATTGGACAATGTATTGCAGGTGATGCAATCTCTTGAAGTTATGAATGAGGTTTTTAGCTCAAAATATTTGGAACATGATCTATAATCTACTTGAGTACTAATACAGCTGCTTCAGTACTAATACAGGTAATTATGCACCTTACAAGTTTGTAAACATTCAACGAATAATGTATATACATATATTGATATATGAGTTTTGCATGTGAAATTTAGTCTTTAGAGTAACAAATTCTACAAGCCTGGTTCTTTTTTTCAGTAAAATAGATTTCTGAGTTTTACGAGTGTACTTATTATCTGTCATTGGCTCTGAGTAAGGTTTTTTATTTAAATAATTTATTGAAATTATTATTTCTATTATTATACAAAAAGATTCATATAGCTCACGATTTCCCCCATGGAGGGGGGCTTGGTTAACTCCAGTCCCCTGTTAGGTCCACTCCAAAACTCAACAGAATGTTAAGTTTAGCCTAATTTGACTAGCAAGATCACTGAAAGAAACACAATCACAAGATAGACAAAGATTTACCCTGGGAAACACTCATGGGGTAGAAAACCCAGCAAAGATTTCCTCAATATAGATAATCAACCAAATACAAGATGTAGTCTAAGGATAGAGCTCCTTCTCCTCCTATGCAGACCTCTCTCTCACTTGTGTGCTACTTTCAAGTAAATGAATGAATCAGATAAGTGAGGAACAACCTCCTCTACTTATACTTGTTTCTCGACTAACCTTTTTACCCTAATGGGGCCGACCTCTCCCAAGAGAGTCTAATAAACCCCAAATAATAAACTCAGGGCCAACCTCACATGGGAGATCTAATAACCCTAGTTACCACATTCTCTCGGAGGAATAAACATCTCCGGATATACAATAGGGTCACCACGGCGGAATGTACCATCTCCAGAATAATAAGATACAAATATAATATTCTTTGAAGTTACAATATTTCAACACTCCCCCTTAACGAGAAAGATATTATAACAACATATGCAAGAGCAAGGAGTCATTAGCTACATGGTACATGATACATCTATAAATCTTTGGAAGATTTCTTTATACATCATCAGCAACTCAACTGGTTACTGGATCATCAACATCTGGATCATCCTGATCAACAGCATCGTCATCTCACAATCAATAGCATTGTCATCTCACGATCAGCAACATCGTCAACTCACGATCAGTAGCATCGTCATCTCATGATCAACAGCATCGTCATCACACGATCAACAGCATCGTCATCACACAATCAACAGCATCATCATCACACGATCAATAGCATCGTCATCTCACAATCACTAGTATCATCATATCACAATCAACAGTATCGTCATCTCATGATCAGCAGCATCGTCATCACATGATCAACAACATCATCATCACACGATCAACAACATCATCATCACATGATCAATAGCATCGTCATCTCATGATCAGCAGTATCGTCATCTCATGATCAGCAGTATCCTCATCTCATGATGAGTAGCATCAACAACTCACGATCAGCAGCATTGTCATCTCACGATCAGCAGCATCGTCATCACATGATCAACAACATTGTCATCACACGATCAACAACATCGTCATCACATGATAAACAACATCGTCATCATCACTGGATCCTCTCGTTCAATAGCATCACATCATCACTGGATCCTCTCGATCAACAACATCACAGAAACATACCCTGCAGTACACATGATCCTTCTTTTCGGAATTATAGGATCAATCACAATCAGTATTTAAGACTATCCTTCCTTTCAGAATTACTGGATTTGTTGTCTATGGATGATCAATCCCATCACAATCATTTAAGACAATCCTTCCTTTCAGAATTACTGGATTTACTGTCTAAGGATGACTAATCCTCTCACAATCATTTAAGACAATCCTTCCTTTCGGAATTACTGGATTTTCTGTCTAAGGATGACAAATCCTCTCACAATCATTTAAGACAATCCTTCCTTTCGGAATTACTAGATTTTCTATCTAAGGATGACTAATCCTCTCACAATCATTTAAGACAATCCTTCCTTTCGAAATTACTAGATTTTCTATCTAAGGATGACTAATCCTCTCACAATCATTTAAGACAATCCTTCCTTTCGGAATTACTAGATTTTCTGTCTAAGGATGACTAATCCTCAACCACTTACAGGATGGATAATCTTGATCTCTTTTAGGACATAAATTCCAAGGATGATACAATCCCCTCATCCACTTAGACAAGGTCTAAGGATCACACATCGACCTCATCATCGGAACAGGTAACCTCATCATCAACCTCATCATTGGAACAGGTAACCTCATCATCGATACAAGTATCCACATCATCGATACAGTATTCTCATTAATACAGGTATCCTCATCATTGACCTTGTCATCGATGTAGGCAATCTCATCATCGATATAGGTATCCATATTGATACCAGTATCGAAATATCATCATTGACCAAATCACTCCCCCTTTCAAGGAGATTCCTTCTGAACTACACCAAGCTTGTCTCGAAAATAATCAAACTTTACTTTAGACAGAGGTTTGGTCAATATATCAGCATTTTGTTCGTCAGTGCTTACATACTCAAGCTTGATGGCTCCTTTCTGCACCATATCCCATATATAGAAATATCGGATCTCTATGTGCTTTGACTTATCATGGAACAATGGATTCTCTGTCATCTTAATACAACTCTGGTTGTCACATAGAATCACAGTGGGGTCCATCTCTAAGTCAAACAATCCTGATAACAACTTATGAAGCCATACCACTTCACAACTAGCAGAGCAAGAAGCTATATATTCCGCTTCAGCTGTGCTGAGAGCCACACTAGACTACTTTTTGCTATACCACGAGATCATGGCTGATCCCAGACAATAACATCCACCCGATGTGCTCTTCCAGTATGGTACACTTCTTGCCTAATCAGCATCTGTGTAGCCATACTGTCTGAAATCATGATCTCCAAGATAATATAGACCAAAGTCTATCGTACCCTTCAGGTACCTCATCACATGCTTTGCAGCTATCATGTGAACTCGTCTAGGTTCCACTCGATACTGACTTAAGGTGTTCACAGCAAAGCATATATCTAGCCTAGTATTCGTCAGATACATCAGTGACCCAATAATATGTCTGTATAGGGTCACATCCACTAATTCTGATGAGTCATCAGCTAACAACTTTAAGTTGGAATCCATGGGAGTGGCCATGGCTTTACATTCAAACATATCAAATCTCTTTAAGATTTCCACAACATACTTTCCCTGGTTGAGAAATATTCCTTCTGAGCCTTTCCATACTTCCAGTCCTAGAAAGTAATGCATCAAACCGAGATATTTCATCTCAAATTCTGTAGAGAGTTTCTTCTTGCACTCGACGATCTGTTTCTCATTACCAGTCAGAAATAGATCATCCACATATAATAACAATATGACAGGTTCATCATCCATAACCTTGAGATAAAGTTTAGGATCAGCTTTACTTTTGGTAAAGCCCAAGCTTGTTAAGAAACTGTCAGTTGTTCCATACCAAGCTCTGGGAGCTTGCTTCAACCCATACAAAGCCTTCTTTAGTTTGCATATGTGGGTTCTTCTATCTTCCACCTCAAATCCTTGTGGTTGTTCTATGTACACTTTTTCCGCACTCACACCATTAAGGAAAGCTATCTTTACATCCATCTGATGTAATTTCCATTTCATCATGGATGCAAGTGCCATGACAGTTCTAATGGAAGTGTACCCTGCAACTGGTGCAAATGTTTCTTCATAGTTAAATCCCTCTTTCTGAAAGAATCCTCTGGCTACAAACCTTGCCTTATATTTTTCAATGCTACCATCCGCAGCATGCTTTATTTTATATATCCATTTGGACGATACCACACTCTTGTCCTTTTGTTTGGGAACCACATCCCAAACATCATTCTTCATTATTGACTGGTATTCCTACATCATTGCTTCTACCCACTCTTTCTTATGAAATGCCTCTTCATAACTAGTAGATTCTTGATCTACAAGATCACGCAACAAAGCCACATAGTTGGAGAATGGCTTTGGTTTCTTACTCACTCTAGTGGAACCTTCAGGAGCTCCATACTTTTCATCTCCTAGTATGATATCTCTAGCCCATGCTCACTTTCTCTTTCTTGAAATGCTTGTGATGGGGGGTTCTTGTGGTTCTAACATGTCATGGTATTCAAGTGTTTCACCTTCAGGGGGTGGTATAGCTTCTACAGTTCTAGGAGGTGAAACTTCTTCATATACTCCTTCATACTGGCACTTCCTAGACTTCTTCAGAGCTGCTTCTTCATCAAATGTCACATCCCTACTAATTTCCATATGATGAAATCCTGGGATGTATATCCTGAAGGCTTTGGATGTTTCACAATACCCAACAAATATCCCCTTCTTCCTAGAAGGGTCCAACTTGGTTCTCTTTTCTTTGGGTATGTGAATATACACAGGACACCCAAATATTTTGAGGTGACTTACCTCAGGCTTATTTCCTGTGAAAACTTCTTCCGGGGTCTTAAATTCAAGGGCACTATGAGATAGTCTATTCTATACATAGACTGTTGTTCTAGCTGCTTTAGCCCATAGATACATAGGTAGGTCTTGATCATGTATCATAGTTTTCACTGCTTCCATAATGGTTCTATTCTTTCTTTCCACGACACCATTTTGTTGAGGATTGTAGGGAGTGGTTAGTTCCCTCTTCATCGCAACATCTTTGCAAAATGCTTCAAAATATTTTGAAGTATACTCTCCACCATTATCAGTCTTGAGTATCTTGATCTTCTTTTCTAAGTGGTTCTCTATCAAGGATTTGAACTCCTTGAACCTTTCAAAGAATTCATCTTTTCCTTTTAGGAAATATATCCAAGTTTTTCTTGAATAGTCATCAATGAATGTTAGGTAGTATTCATATCCACTCAAGGATGTGATGGGCATGGGACCACATACATCTGAATGGATCAATTCCAAAGTACTCTTAGTCTTTGTTTCACTCTTTGGAAATGGATTCTTGATATTCTTCCCTTTCGAACAACCCTTGCAAGTGCCTTCATGATCAATCTTTAGATCTGGTAGTCCTACAACTACTTTTCTCACATGAGGTAGTGCTTTGTAGTTAATGTGAGCAAGCCTTCTATGCCATAACTCACTTGGGCTAGTGGATTCATGAATAAGGGCAGCTTCTGGATGACCCTTGAGTTTGTATAGACCTCCTTCCTCTTCACCAATGACAATTGCATCCTTGATAGTTTTACCTTTGGACCACATGAGCACTTGCCCATCAATGAATGCAACCCTATAACCTTTCTTATCTAAATATGAGATAGAAAGTAAGTTCTTCTTTAACCCTGGTACATACAATACTTCCTTCATCTTCATGGGAGCTCTAGAATCAAGCTTGTAGCTTGCTTCACCAATTTCTTTGATGGGATATTGGTAGTCATCTCCTAGAGATACCTTTTTTGGGGAGGTCTTCTCTTCAAGTTTTGAGAGATTTTTCTTTTGTCCAGTCATGTGCTTTGAAGCACCACTATCAATGAGCCATGTATCTTCTCTAGGTGTCATAGACCCAGAGAGAGAAGAGAATAGAACATACTCTTATGCATCATCTTCTTCTATTCTAGCTCTTTTCTTTTGAGGCATTTCCTCCTCTTCTTCTTCTTCACTATCATCTTCTGCTAGATGTGCTTGATGTCTTCTTTGGTGGGGACCCTTTTTCTTCTTTGAAGGACAATTCCTAGCAATGTGTCCTAATTTGTGGCAAATGTAACATTGGAATGTGGAGTAATCTCTTTCTTGGTTGGATCCTCTTTTCTTCTGAAATCTTTGTGGAGGTTGAGACTCCTTGTGGTTATTCATTTTAAAGTTGGATTAATTCCTTCTTCTCTTGGTGTGGGTAGCCAAATCTTGATCATCTTCTTTGAGCAAGGCTTCTCTATTGGAAAGCCTAGCTTCTTCTTGAATACAATCTTCCCATAACATATCAAACTTCATACTCTCTTTTCTGGCACACATGGTTTGAATGAATGACTCCCAAGGTCTATTAATACCATTTAGAGCAGTCATGACCAGTTCATCTTCATCAAGGGTGTCTCCAATAACATCTAGTTGTTCCTTGAACTGGGAAACCCTTGTGAAGTAATCTTGGATAGATTCTCCTTTATTCATCTTGGTGCGCTTCAATTGAGCTATCAGGTTCATCTTCCTATTGATGTTCCTTCCTTCATACATTTCCTTTGGATTCTTCTTGGATGCCACTTGGCGAATCAAGTGGTCCTTGATGGAATCAACAATGATTCTCTTTTCCCTAATCAGGTCCTTCTTATGCTTCTCTTTAGCTTCAGCTTCTTCAGGTTCTGCCACTTCATCCTTGATATGTTGAATAAGATCATTCTCTTCAAGGATGATTCCAATCCTATATTTCCATGCCCGAAAATTCTCTATACCTTCTAACTTGTCCTCAAGCTTAGTGCTTGGGGCCATCTTATCCAGGGGGTCACCAAAAATTGAAAATTTCAAAAATGAAAAACTGACCTTACCAGGAGATTGGCTTGACTGAGGCGAGGTTGCTGGTATGATTACTTTCTGGAAACTTCAATTTTTCAGCCTCCAAACTTGACCATCGAATTTCGGACCTGTTGTAGAGATCTGGTTCTGGTTTTTCTAGTTTTCTGGTTTTCTACACTTTTGGTCAAACTAGGGTTTGAATTTCTTGGAGTTCTACCCAACGAAAAATCTCAATCCAGGGCTCATAACTTTGATTTTGAGGAGGGTTATCGAGCCATGCAATCAGAATCCAAAAATTCCAACTTTTGCAGAAACCCTAATTTTCATCGGACGAGGAGAGAGAGGTATTTTCACCTTGTGAAAGATGTCCTATTCAGGCTAGCTCTGATACCATGTTACGTTTAGCCTAATTTGACTAGCAATATCACTGAAAGAAACACAATCACAAGATAGACAAAGATTTACCCTAGGAAACCCTCATGGAGTAGAAAACCTAGCAAAGATTTCCTCAATATAGATTTTTGACCAACGTGACCTCGGTCGACAGGGGTTCACCTCACTATCGACACATACCACAGTCTTGTTGGGCATCGACCTCGGTGAGTTTGAGCCCACCCAGCAACACCCGTACAATGAATGAGGTCTCACCTGAGGCATCCGGGAAGAGCAGACGAAACCATGTTTCTGCCAAGGGAGGAGGAGAGTTGTGGCTGCACAGACTAACTCTATTGTGATACTTAAACATAAACTTTAAACATTCAGCAAGGAGTTATAACATATTACTTAATCGCAGCATTTATCATCACATTTGACATAGAACATATTACTTAATCACAGCATTTATCATCACAGGAATAGTAAGCAGACATTGCATCAAGCAACATTCATATATTGCAACATTGCACAAGATAGTACCAGGAAATCATCATTATATTACTGTCGCGGTCATATACCAAAAGAAAAACACAGATCTCCATATACAATTGTTCTTCTTCCTTTATGCTTGTCTATAACTAACACTTACAACTCTCATGTATTTATAGGCTTCTACCATTACAATATTTGTCCACTTACAATTGACTTCCTAACCGACACTATGGACAATTGACCCAATATCTAACTGACTCGGTCGAAATGACCCCAAAAACCCGCATACTGCAGTACACTAACTCACTATTACATAATATGTGGTCCAAGTGACCCAAAACCCACCAACTGCGGTATTCTTTAACACAAAATACTCCTTTTGCGCCCTCATCTGATGTGTCATAGCGTCGGTAGTACCGCGACATTTCTCCATCAAACCTATTGCCAATAGGCTCCCAACACAATCTTGTGGCTCGCCCTCGAGCCATGTCAACTACTAGACATAGTGCACGTCGTGGCCTTTGCCTTGAAGTCTGCATATGACTGTTCGACATTCCGCACTAGCTCCTGAGCATCCTTAGCTATTGCCTGACTGCTGATCACATCGTCGGCTGATGGGTGATTGGCAAGCTTGTCCATGACCGAGTGTCAATATTTTTGTACTGCTTGTAGTGCTTCACTAGCCTACAGCATCAGTTTCCCGCCAGTGTCCTAGAATTCTTCCAACTGGGCTGCACGTATCTTCTGTCGTTCATCTACCATAGCAACCCATTGTTGCAAGTCCTTCAGCTCGTGCGACTTAGCAACCTACTCCATTGGTGGCACGGTTCTCATTGCAGCCTTTAATGTGGCCACCTGGCCCTCCGCTTCCTACCATATTTTAGTGAGTTGTTCAACTTGCTCATCGTGAACAATGCATCCCCAAAATTGTACCATTTCGGCGGTGAGCTTGGTTTCCTGTGTTTCTAGCTCCCCCATCTGGGTGGCAACTTCCTCAAGTGCCCTTCTTCATTCCACTTGAGGTAGTAGCAGCATCTCATCACGTTTGGACAGCTTTCCAGTTTACGGACAAACATCACAACATCGCGCATAGTCTGTCGCATCATTATGTAATGTGGGCCACCAAAGCCCTGCACGCAGAACCTTCCGGGAAATCGCCCAACCACCATAGTGTCCTCCCGCTACTCTACCATGTGCCTCAGCCAATATCTACGCTTGCTCATGCGGCAAGACACATCTGTGCAATATCTCATCAACACCCAGTTTATACAAATCTCCCGCGATGAGCTGAAAGTCAGCAGCCTTAACAACCAACTGCTTCTTCTGAGTAGTGGTAAAGTCAGTGGGTGCGGTGCCGGTCACCAGAAACTGAAGGATGTCATCAAAATATTGATCAGCAGTGGCAACATGAAATAGTTGGGCATCCGACAACCCATCTTCAATATTAGTCGGTTCCTCCTTTGTGTCAATCCATGACAAATGATCTAGTCCAACATTCAATCACCCCGATTTCACAATAAATTCAAAATCAAACTCCTGAAATCAGAGTAGCCAACGACAGATCTTTCCCCCCAACACAGGCTTATTGACCAAGTATTTTAATGCAGAGTGATCAGTAAACATTTTAAAGTGGCCACCCAACAAATAGTGCCTGAATTTCTGCAGTGCATAAACCATGGACAAACCTTCTCGTTCTATGGTAGTGTAATTGCGTTCTACGGAGAACAACTTACTACTGGAAAAAGCAATGGGATGATCAAGGTCTCCTTCTCCAGGTTGAGCCAACAAAACCCCTAATGCAATTGATGAAGCATTGACATGGACATGGAATTCCTTACTCCAGTCTGGAAAGACCAAAATTGGGGTCGACGCCATCTTTGCTTTGAGCGTTTCGAAGCTATCCTGACATTCGAGGCTCCACTGGAATGTCGCATCCTTCTTCAACAACTTTTCATTAGGGGCAGTAATCGCAGCATACACCCTAATGAACTTGCAATAATATCCCGTATGACCCAAGGTCACGCGCAACTACTTAACGGTGGTTGGCAGTTGCAACCCCAAAATGAGCGCAATTTTGGTTGGATCAACCAGCAATCCCTGCTTACACACGATATGACCCAGCAATATTCCAAATGGTGCACAGAAAATACATTTCTTCAAATTCAGCGATATCTGGTGCTGTTGGCATCGTTCAAGCATTAACCGTAGATTGGCCAGATGATCACGAATCAATCCATAAATAGTCCAGTCATCCATATATACCTGCAAAAACTTCTGAATAAAATCTTTGAATGCGGCAACAACGACCTAGGAGAATATCACAGGTGCATTCTTCAAACCAAACGGCATTATCATGTACTGAAAGTAACCCCATTCAGTAACGAAAGTTGTCTTATGGTGATCTTCCTTGGCAATGCGAATCTGATGGTAGCCAGAGAATCCATCAGTGAAAGAGTACATCTCTGGCCACCCACTCCTTCAAGTACTTCATCAGTAAACGGGGTCGGAAAAGGTTCATGCAAGCAGGCATTGTTTAGCTTTCACAAGTCGACGCAAATGCGCACTTCGCTTGTTTTATTATCCTGCACCACCATATGACTGATCCATTCGAACTCTTCCACAAGTTCAATAATACTAGCATCCAACATTTGATCAAGTTCCACCTTGACCTTTTCTTTATGTCGTGGATTCAGCGGATAAGGTCGTTCCCGGACTGGCTTAACATCTAGTTTTAATGGAATCTTCATCTCTCCTAAATCACCCAGGATTCCCTTCATTTCAGAAAACTTCATGGGAAACACATCTTGAAACTCGTGAAGTAACTCAGTAACCTTACTCATCATCTCACCATCCCAATAATCCCCAACATTAGCAAACTTGGGAGTAGCCTTGGTGCCAAAATTCATCTTGCAAAGATGCAATGGTTGACTGAATGGATTACTTGACGCAGTAGGTGGGATCACATCATGACTTCCTTCAAATTCAGGAATGTTAACATTCTAGGGATCATCATCATCCTATGGCCCACCGCTGATGTTGAAGCACTCCATGAGAGACTGCATCTGACAATGTGTGTTCGGGTCGATAGGGTAGGCCGTCGGGACAACCTGAAGTACCATGTCATGGATGAGCTACAAGGCGTTATGGGCATCAGTGTTGGCATCCACAAAAGTGAACATATGAGTGAAACAGATCGTTAACTACCCCCATGTTGTAATGTCTCAGCACAACTCAGATGCAGTGTACCACGAGTGCGGTATCTCATCCAAAGTATGGAAAAAAGCATGGACCCACTCATCTCTGGGTCGCGCTACCCATAAGCATTGGAATTCTATCACAGATCAATGCGATCAGTCCGGCCATCATACTTGCTAGTGTGATAAACCTCCATATCGCCAAATCGAACCATCATCAACCTTCGACACTGTGACCAATCATTAATGAATTTCTTATGTTTCACCCACCAGCGTGCTAGAGCAGCCTTCAGTGCTTCCTCCAATGCCATCAATCATTGTGGTTCCGAGATGCGGTCTTCAAATTCTACTAAAAAGGTGGTTAGGTTAGGAAACCCCTCATAGAAAGGCAATGTGATCATTTTTGTCGCAACACGACATAGGGATTGCGTAACTAAGCCACATTTCCGGAATGGTACTACATGCATTAAGTTCTGCGAATGTTCCAAGGCATCATCAGAGTCAGAAGACACAGAGCTCTGACTACGCCACTCCAACTCACCATAGGCAGTAGGATGAATGTAATCTTCATAAATATTAAATGCATGCTCCCATCTAGCAAGATCATCGTCTTTTACAGGCTCCGCGTAGTGGCGTCCTTCGACCGGATCTAATGGGGCTATGACCCTGAAATCATGATTCTCAAAGGTCATCATGCGCTTCTTGAAGTTGATGACAGCTTCACTATCGTTAGCCCATCCAATCCCCAAGAGCACTGGATAAGAGATTTCTCCTCAACCGCTTCAATAACATCAAAGTCATCATAAGTCTTCATGCCCTCAATATCAATCGTGAGCTGTGGAACTCGCCCAATGGGTGTTACTTTTGCATGGTTAGCCAACCGGAGCTGCACAGGAGACCAGCTCAATGGGGCAATCCCCATCTTCTGCCATGCCCATTTGGTTAAGATGTTAACATCCAAACCAAGGTCAAGAATCACAGAGTCAACATCATATTCACCAATCGAAATATTCATTTGCATCTCTTTGGCAGTCTTCCGTCGCTGTAGAGAGTTGATTGCCGACTCCTGCCGTCCTTTCAAAAATTGCTGCAATGATCCCTCAATCTCAACCAAGGTATCCGGGTCTAGGGCCAATAATAGATAGCTTTCAAGAAACTTTTGCAATGTCCCTAGTGGTGGAGGCTGACCAGCATTGGATATAGTATCAAAGACAGGTGGCATATCACAAACAACAGCCTTACTGTGGTCTTTCTCCAAGGTGCGACGTGCTTCCAGGAATGTTTCCCGCTCCGTATCAATGTCGAAAGGTACCGTCTTTTGACCAGCCAACCGAATTAGTGGTCGTGAACCATCTTTCCCAGTCATCTTGCCTCCACAAGTGACGACATCCACCAAAGCATCTTGTGGTCGTGGTTCTGTAGAAATGGTCACAATATTTGCACCCTGCATCTGGTTTTGCTGCAAATTGACATTTTGATTGGCATTTGGTGGTGGTCACGGGGGCTGGTTCTGTACTAGTTGATGGGCTTAATTCTACACTGGTTGCTGTGGCTGGGCCTAATTCTGTGGCTGCAGAGCGTTCCCAGCCTGCCATCGTGTAATCAACTATGGGCAATTCTCAACCGTGTGATCATTACCAAAACAAAATGTACACTGATTCTGTAGCAGTGGGCAGTTGCGCTGATAATGCCCCCATACCGCACAGTGGTAACATTGAACAGGTCCATGACCTCCTTGGCCTCCTCCTCCATGACCAAATCCACCACCATGTCCGCCCCTGTATCCTCCTCGGTACCCTCCCTGCTTTTGGTACTGAGGTTGGTTAAACGATTGCTGCATTGGTGTTGGTGGTATCCCTTTCCCTTATGGTGCATACTGCAGTTACTGTGCATACTCTAGCTGTGGGGGAGTCATCTGCATTGGAGTGTATTGTGGCATGAACTGTTGCGGTGGCTGTTGTTGTGGTGCAAACTGCATCTGCGGTTGCAGTAGAAGCTGGGCTACCTGCGGTTGCAGTTGTGGTTATTGCACAACACGCTGATCATCCTTGACGTAGAATGCATCACACATACTCTCCTGTAGCAACCCATATGCATGTCAATCCTTGTCATCATGACCCACTGACTTGCAAAATGTGTAATAAATATTTCGCGAGGTTGTGACCATTTTCTACATATATGGGGCAATTATCGCAACCATGCCCGAACACCTAACAAACGTGACACCACAGCATACTTCCGCCATTCAATGGGTTTGGCACACTTGACACCAAATAATTATATAAATCTGGGCAATTATCCTTCGTATGCCCTTCTCCTTGGCATCACGTACACCATACTTCATCGTGTTGTTCCTTGTTCTTCTTCAAATCTTCCGACTGTATAGTCAGGTTGGCGAGCTGTGTCTGTATCTGCGACATCCCGACTGCATTATCTCCAATTGATGACGCCTCCAATCGCATTGCAATCTCTAAAGCTTCGCTAGGCGTCGATGTGTTCTGCTACATCAATGGTAGCTGAATGTGGGGTAGAATTGTCGCAATGAACCATTCTTTATGTTGGACGACGCCCATATCGAAAGTAACCTTTTCCATCAGTGTCTTGAATCGCTGGTGGAAATCCCATACCATCTCATTGGCATACTGCTTAATTTCCTTCAATTCAATAATATATTGAGCCTTCGACTTAGGGCATCTAAATTCAGCAATCAGCCCATCCTGAATCTCATCCAATGACTTCTCTGCGGCCCCCGTAGGGACTAGAATAAACTTCATGAACCAATCTAATGTGCGACCTCGCAGAGTCGTGGCTAACTATCCTTTCTTAGCATTGGCATCAGTGATCTGTTTCATGGTCCATACCGCTTCACACAAAAACCAATACTGTTCGGGGTTGTTTGTCGCACTTCCGTGGAACAACGGTAACTTAGCATCATCACCCGCTATCTTGGGCTTGCTTCCTCCTGTCGCTGTGCTACTACCAATTGACGAACTTGGCAGTGTCGAAGTGGTATTTCTTGCAGTTTGTGAGTCAGTGAGCAGAGGTGTGGGTACATTGGTGTCGGGGTTTGGTCCTCCCTCTCTCCTAGGCATAGCCTGGTTGTCCCTATCAAGACTGTGAGGTCGCTTCATCCCATGTGGTCTTCATTTGCGGTTTTGTGGTTCGATCGTAGCAGGACCTTCTCTCGTCCTCTACCTCTTCTCCTGTCGAAACCTTTTTCCTCCTCTTGTAAGACCACTTTCTTCCTCGGCTTCACTCACAGTCTCCTCATGGTCTGCACCCATCTACCCCTTACCATTCCATGTGTCATTCCCCAGCAGTCGCGGTACCCACGGCCTCCGCCCACCAGGCTTTCTACTGATCAAGGTGCATCTTTAATATACCCTACCCTTTTCACATATTAGCATCTTAATCGACAGCTGGAGCGATAGCATAAACCTTCCCCTTGGTCCTTGAAAGAAGTATCTTTCAGCTTCACTATAGGATTTCTTCGTGTCGACCGCAAATTCAGTGATATATCCCTCCAAGATACTATCAAGCCAAGCTTCGACAGCCCACGATGCCTTATTATCGACTTCCTGCAGCTCCTTAATCAACTCTGGGGTCCAAACCATTGGCTCACCACCCTGGAAGTTCCTCTTCTGGAAGGTCAGCTTCGATAACCATTCGTACAGAATAACTGGGAATTCACAGAAAAACCATTTGTGCGGACCGTCGTGAATATATCTTCCCAGCCAGTGATCTACTGTGAGTCATGTGTTCCAGTTTTCTTCTTCAGCGAACTCCTGCAACTTCTGATCAAACCAGCTCTGTATCTCCGGCTTCTTCGGGTGCCACAAGGAAGAGTAGATGGAACCATGTTTCCACCAAGGGAGGAGGAGAGTCATAGCTGCACGGACTAACTCTATTGCGATACTTAAACAGAAACTTTAAACATTCGGCAAGGAGTTATAACATATTACTTAATCGCAGCATTTATCATCACATTTGACATAGAACATATTACTTAATCAAAGCATTTATCATCACAACAACAGTAAGTAGACATTGCATCAAACAACATTCATATGTTGCAACATTGCACAAAGATAGTACCAGAAAATCATCATTATATTACTATCGCGGTCATATACCAGAAGCAAAACATAGATCTGCATACACAATCATTCTTCTTCCTCTATGCTTGTCTATATCTAACACTTACAACTCTCATGTATTTATAGGCTTCTGCCATTACAATATTTGTCCACTTACAACTGGCTTCCTAACCGACACTATGGACAATTGACCCAATATATAACTGACTCAATCCAAATGACCCCAAAAACCCGCATACCATGGTACACTGACTCACTATTACATAATATGTGGTCCAAGTGACCCAAAACCCACCAACTGTGGTATTCTTTAACACAAAATACTCCTTTTGCGCCCTCATTCGATGTGTCGCAGTGTCAGTGGTACCGCGAAATTTCCCCATCAATCCGCCTGCCAACATAGACAATCAACCAAATACAAGATGTAGTCCAGGACTAGAGCTCCTTATCCTCCTATGAAGACCTCTCTCTCACTTGTGCGCTACTCTCAAGTGAATGAATGAATGAGATAAGTGAGGAACAACCTCCTCTACTTATACTTGTTTCCCAACTGACCTTTTTACCCTAATGGGGCCGACCTCTCCCAAGAGAGTCTAATAACCCCCAAATAATAAACTCAGGGCTGACCTCACATGGGAGATCTAATCACCCTAGTTACCAAATTCTCTTAGAGGAATAAAAATCTCCGGATATACAACAGGGTCACCATGGAGGAATGTACCGTCTCCGGAATAGTAAAATACAAATATAATATTCTTTGAAGTTACAATATTTCAACACAGAACACCTTTGTTGCATAGAGCAATGGGCCATGCAACGTGGAAAGTAAACAACTCAACTCCTAGTGCCATTTTGGTGGCCAGCTTTTCATGAAACAAAAAACTCAACCATGCAGGTAGGATAGTTCCCATAGGGCAAGTTGTTATTTATATAACTTGTGTTTTTTGAATTATATACTTGGTGTATCCTTATGTCCTTATAACAAGTTAAATTATATGAATATTCAGCATGTAGTTATTAAGTTTTACCTTTTCATAATTTCTCATTCCTCTCAGATTTCCTTTGGCTAAATATCATAAGTTAACACACTATTATTTGTATCATCTTGAGTTGAAATTTAGTCTATAAGCCTGTTTCTTTTTTTTTAGTAAAATGGATTTCTGACTTTTATGAGGGTACTCATTATCTGTGTCACTGGCTCTGAGTAAGGTTTTTTATTTAAATAATTTATTGAAATTATTATTTCTATTATTAAACAAGAAGATTCATATAGCCCACGATTTCCCCCCTGGAGGGGGGCTTGGTTGACTCCAGTCCTCTGTTAGGTCCACTCCAACACTCAGCAGAACACCTTTGTTGCATAGAGCAATGGGCAGTGCAACATGGAAAGTAAACTCGACTCCCAGTGCCATTTAGTGGCCAGCTTTTCATGAAGCAAACAATGCAATCATGCACGTAGGATAGTTACCATAGGGAAAGTATATGGATTCCTCATATAAGCACTGCAAAAATGGATGAGCTCGATATTTTGTTCTCAGGTCTCCCGTATATCTATCTTATACAATTCAACAATAGTAATAAGTGATACTCACATGGGAACCAACGTGGGAAACTATAAAAAGTTAAAATGGTGAAAGCATCGAGAAAACTATTTCAGCTCATACAAATATGGAAAAAGTTATCAAGATTATCAAGGGAATGACATATATCACATATAAATGTACGAAGGGACAAGGATTTGATGCCCTCCACACAAATCTCAAATTTCACCCTACTCTGCACTGTTTGTTGTTTCTGAAGTGAGGGTGCTTTGCTTCCCAGCAAGAAGATATACGTGAACTCTGGAAGGATACACTATAATGTTGATACTACTTGTGACTGTACAGAAAGGCCCTAGAATTTTTTAACAACCATAGTCCTACTGCAGAAAACTAGCTTCTGCTTGAAAGGCTGTGATACCTACAATGATGCCTATGGACACACCTGTAGAAAAATGGGCTATGCTTGAGAGGGGGTGGGATATTGGAAACATTCCTATGGATGATGGTCATAGTTTTGAATATAACCTGGAGTAGAAAGAAAGTACATTCTCACCCTAATTGTGTGTAGGGAAACCCTTCCATATTGAGGAAGCCAAATGCAACTGCAGTTCCATGAGAACAAGACCAAAGCTATCACCAAAACACAATGTTCCACGAGACTAGGAAATAGACCACGAGATAATATGGTAAATGCCCTAGCTGTAACAGTAAAAATAGGTGAATTGGATTCCTCGGCAAGCCTTGTTCCTCCCATCTAGAATGCTGCACACCTGGAATCCCTGGTAAATCTTGTTCCCCCCCATCTCCTTCCAGGTTTCCACCATTGAGTGTAGGCTACCAGTGATTCTATGATTGTTTCCCTGACTTCTTATATGTTATTGGTCTCTCATTTGCATTGATGGACAAGCATAATCCTCTAGTGACCTCAGAGTCTGAAACAGGCTTGGAACATATATTATATTCAAAATGAGAAGGTTTACCTGAGTTAATATTTAGATGACAATTCTCAAAGTTTCATGAACTTTTGTTGTCATTTTAATATTTAGAGTCTTGGCCACTATTCGAGTTTGTAAATTCTTGAAAAAATTCTTGGCATTGGTTACACATGCTAGTTTTAACTTTTTACCCATTGAAATGAATACCCAATACAGTGGAGTGTAGGGCATTATGAGGTAAAATTTTATTGGCAACAGATTGTTGGGCCCAAGTTGGGACAAAGTTTTGGTAACACTTTTGATAAGCAGGAAAAGCTAAGCTGAGCGCAGCTTAGAAAAAGATCTAATTTTGTCTAAGTGTTGCGGGTGATGCGAAGTTGTGTGCATCATCCAAGTTTTGGCCATGCTATGAAGTTATGTGCAGCATTCGAATTTTGGAAGTACCGTGAAGACCAGCACTACGAGGAAGCAGTGTTGCGAAGCAGTCAGGCCACGTGGAGCCAGCAAAGTGAAGTGCTAGACAAGGATCAGGTGCAAGTACCAGATGAACCAGTAGTGGTCTAATTTTGGAAAGATGCTCCAGGAGTGTCGAGCAATAGGCATGAGCAAATTAGGAAGGTATCCAATGCACGAGTTTGTTAAGAAAAGGACAGCTCAGGGAAAGAGATGGCTTGGCATGCCTAGTGGGTGAGACCGTTAGAGATGAACAGTTCAGTGAAAGTGACCTCTTGGCATGCATGTGACAGGAAGGTCGATAGCGATAGAATGAATACATGGAGAACTACCACGATGAAGCAAATGCTACCAGATGCCAGCAAGCCGGTTTAGGGAAACCGACATAGTTTTGTAAACCCTAAGGGTTTTTTGGGTTTAGGTCTTCGGCATTGTAAAGACATGACCTTCAGGCATGGTATATTTAAGAAGACAATTCTGTATGGGATGAGGTTACTTCTTGTTGTTACATTTTTGGGTTCTGGATGTTGTATTGAAAAAATATCTTTTGAGTTGAGAAGATTGTAAAGGCTCTACAGCTGTGTGCGCAGAGACCTATCTAAGAGGAAGGAGAGTCTGCAGCTGAGTGCGCAGACTAAGAATGGTTGTCCCCATCCCTTTTTAAAAGATATATATTACCAACCGTTCTTGTGGACGTAGCTTCCCATACGGGGGAGTGAACCACGTTAAATATTGTGTTGTGCGATTGTATTTTATGGATGAATGCTTATCTATGTTTTCTGTAAATGAACGTTTAGATATTTCCTTGCATGTTGTTATGAGAGAACTGTTGTATGCATTTTCCATCAGAAGAGGTATGGAGATGATATGTTAAGTTCTGCATGAATAGATGAATGGTGAACATTTAGCTTATATTTGAGAACTGTGAATCAATTAGTTGGTTAAGTGTTAAGAGATCACTTAAGTACTTCCTTATCCACAATAGAACAAATGCATAACAATTAGGTTGTATTAGTAGAATATGCTCAAATCGTAACCATACCAAGTGGATGAACGAATAGTAGATGGATAATCGGTTGAGTAGTTAAATGAGTGGATGAGTGATACTCATGTCAGTGCCTTAAGTGTTTTTGAACACTTCAAGTATAAGCTGAGTGGTATTGTTCGTAGTCCCAGTAGCAGTCCTGCAGTAGAAGAACATAGTGGCACGGACCGTAGCATTGTCCATCGCTGCGTAGTCTCCCCTTGCAGCACATACCCCCTGTTGCACTGCACAGTACATCCTTCCAAGCAACTTGTCACTTACTGTGGAAACCTGATTCCGTAGTACCCCATAGATACACCTTGGGTGAGACCTCAACCTGCTCGCAGGTTGTTGCCGAAAGGGCCGGTGTGAAGGGGTTTTGTTGGTCAAAGGGAAACCGTGAAGAACCTGGATCTTATAGAAAACCTATGGGTCAGTTATAGCCAACAAATGGTTCCGTTGCAGCGCTACAATCCGTGATGAGTTGCAATCGTGATGTGTGACGAAGAATACTAGTTCCCGGAAGGCTCTGACAACTGGCATCCTGAAAAGACAGAAATCCAAGCTTGGTGGGAAAAGACCATGATATACTTTGCAAGGCAAGAGAATAGACATCGGCATCTATGTGACAAACAGTGGTCAGATGGATATCTGTGGAAAGATATTCACAAGATGTTTTGGGCATCATTTCCAAACGAGCTGCACGCGTGGATCTCATGGCTCGCAGAAAAGAAAAATTGTTTTCAAGGAGTTCCTACAGAGTGGACTCCTGAGCTCATAGAGCAGCTCAAAGCAATAGACAGCCTATTGACATGCGCAGTTGATTTTTGGGTCGATCATATGCTAGAAGGCTTCGTAACAGAATTTGTTGTAGACACACTCAAATATTACAGCGAAGCAGAAGCATACTTTTTCAGAGGATTCCAAGGTAAGTTACTGAACAGTCTCAATCTATACATTAAGATGCTATTAGTTGAGAAAGGTGTTTTAAGAATGCAGTAATATTCTTAAGTTTGTCATGGTAAACAGTATATATAGTGATTCTGACGAAGATACCCATAATCTTAGAAGTTGTAAGAGGTATAAATTTAATAAGAATCTTGGAGGCCCTGGACTCCATATCGATACTGAGATTCCTAGTGACCTTGAAAATGAATCCACACCACCATTTACCCCTGAGAACCCACCGGCTGCAGAGACCACACCACCTTTATCTCAAAACCCACCCACTACGCAGCCCACCCCGCAGAATACCCAACCCAATATGTCTATCTTGATAAGCCCATTTTTTTTCACTGCACAGATCCCTTTACAGCAACCACGCACTAATTTGGGCGCCCCACTACCTAATAGGACGATGGAAAACATAGATATGAAGCTGCTGATATTCAAAGGAACTGGCCTAAAAGACCCTGACCATCATTGGTTCCTTTGCGAAGCCATATGGAGTGTAAGACAAATCTAGGATGATGCCATGAAGAGAGCATAGCTCATCACCACTTTCAGAGATAGAGCTTTACATTGGTTCATGAAGTACTCTAACACACAGCTGAGAACCCTTGCAGAAATTAAAGCTGCACTTGTGGCAGAGTTTAAGAAACCCAAATCTGAATCTCAGTGTATAACCGATTTAAAGAAATAAAGCAGAAACCGACTGAAACGGTTTAGGAGTTTGATCAGAATTTCAAAACCCTATTAGACCAAGTGAGCTTTGTTATATCCCCAGAACAACACAAGGAATGGTTCATTGCTGCGTTGTTGCCCCATATTATATTACCATTGATGTAGAAGAAGGTTACGTCGCTTGTAGAGGCCTTGGAGATTGCAATGACGCTAGAGTCTTTGTCGATTGGTGAGACTAGTTCTGGAATGTCTTAGATCCAGAACCAACTGACCACCCTGACACTAGAACTACAAAGCATGAAGAATGGAAAAGAACAAAGCTATGAACCTAGACATGATGTCTAGTGTACAAGTTGCGAAGGACAAGGCCATGACCAGGAGCACTGCCCTGTGTTTCGCGACTATCTTAATAGTGGTGTGCCCAACCCAATAAATTAGAATCAGGCCCCATGGTGTGAAATTTGTAGAACCACAGAACACAGACCTAAAGACTGCTATCTTATACAGAAATATGTGAAAACACCTAAAAATTTATATTGCACTTTCTGTAAATCAGTTGGACATGATGAATCCAACTACCTCACATATGAGCTAATGAATGAGAGAAAATTAGATATGGACTCAATGAAAGGTGCTGGCTTGTACTGCGTACAAGAAGATAAGTAGCCGAAACAAGAGAATGCACAATATGACCAAGGAGGATACAGAGGTCATGGTGCTAGATACCGCGGCAAAGAAAGAAATGCTGGCCCAGTGCAGGGAAGAGGCCGCGGATAGGTTATTTGTTATAACTATGGCTAGCCAAGTCACGTATCTAGAGATTGTGTTAACCCATGCACTACATGCAATTACTGTAAATCATTCGAGCATGTTATTGAAGATTGCTCAGTGCTAGAGGTGGAAATGCAGAAAAGAAGACGGACGCATGCACCAAACACGAACGTCCAGTGGATCGCAGTGGAGAGCAGACCAGTAGACCCGAGCATCAATGTCGCCACGCGCAGTGGTGCTGAGACAGGCCGCGATAGGGGAGCAGAAGCTTCCACGTCAGGGGAGGCTCACACAAAGCAGATCCCTCTTGAGACAGTATGGATAAGGGAAGCTCCCAGAAAAATACCTGCTCTCGACCTACGAAAGAACAAGGAATTCTTTATCGATGCATGGGATACCTTCAAGGAACCAATAAATAAATCACTGTGGATCCCATTGTGCAGTGAAGCACCACATGTTGAAGACATGCCAGCGGCTTATGATAAAACAAGTACCACAACAGATGTCAGCACTTTCATTGTGCAGTTCTTGTGAAGATGCATGAAGTTATTAAAAAGTGAAAATGCCATAGTAGAGCTACAAAAGCTCATAAACCAATATGAACCACAGATGGGAACATAAATTTCTGACAGCACCATACATCACATGAGGAAGCATAAAAGAACAGGCTGAGAAATGAGGCTTACCATGCAGATAGGAGATTTTGAAATGGATGAAGTCATCCTTGATCTGGGATCCAAAGTAAATGTCTTGACTAAGCAGACATGGCAGCAGATGGGTCGACCAAAGTTGTCATGGTCACCTATCTAGTTGAGAATGGCTAACCAAGAGAAAGTCATACCTTTTGGCCGGTTAGTTGACGTGATAGTCGACATCGATGGAGTCCAAAGTCATGTAGACTTTGAAGTTATCTAGATTGTGGATGATAGTCAGTCTTTTCCTACACTGCTAGGAATTAACTGGGCTATTGATAACTTTGCTATCATAAATCTAAAGACAAAGAAGATGATATTTGAAGGAAAGCATCTTAGGGTCATCGCACCGTTGTATCCTGCAGATGGTGACAGATACAACGAGCCGATTCAGGAGGAATCCAAGGCTCAAGACTTGGACAAACTATAACAGCTCATAGCAAACCAGGAAGATTACATTAATCCTATTGTAGATGGTACACTCAGCTAGAGATGTGACAGCTCCTGCATCTTTCATTCGGAGGTAGGGCTAGAAAATTGGCAAAGTTGGATGCATGAATTATCAACAAGAAGATGTGCACAGGTTACGAAATCACTCCACTGGATTGGAAAGGAGGTAAGTCCTATTCCCACATATGATGGTTCTGCTAATGTTTACACTTTCATCCAAGAATAAACTGCAACTATTGCAGATGAGCACAGATTACCAGCATTGGAAATGGTACTATGCGACACATCCGCTAAATGGTGGAATGCACACAAGCAGACATTGACCACGTGGGATCAATGCAGAATTAACATGCAGATTCGGTTTGTTGATCGGGTTACTTTACCCTTTGAAAATTTTAATGGACAGATCCTAGTAAGCACATTGAACTCTGTTCCTAGGCATGGCTGGAAAGGCCACATGAAGAATGGGTGCATCTATTTGTACATACGCTCGATGAGGGCATTCCGAAGAAATGGTACCTAGACCTGGAGTTGCGCAGGGAAACCACTGTTTGGGAAATGTTGATTGCGAACTTCTAGAGGGACTTCAGCTTCGAGGACGAGAACCCGTTGATCCATGAGGCATTACAATTAATTAAGGAACACATATTCAGGGGAGACTATCTTCGCAAAGATACTACATGGGAAGAATTCTTTGAGGCAGATAGCGTTCCTACGAACCTACACTCGGAATGGAAGGAACATGAAAAACATCCCATAGAGTGTTATAACCTAGTTGAAGAAGATGGTGATAGCAAAGAAGACGATGACGATGATCCATGCAACATAAACATACAAGAATCGGAGGGTATGCGTGACATAGAAGGACCTCCATTAGAAATCCCAGATATGAGTGGACCAGTAAAAACACAGAAGGTGAATATTGGCACAAGCGAGGAACCGAAGTTAGCAGTAATCGGAGACTATTGGGATGATCAGACTGTTGTAGAGATTGCAGACACTCTACATCAGTATCAACAACTGTTTCTGACAAAATTTACAGAAATGAAAGGAATTCTGGGAGACCTAGGAGTCATGAAATTACCTTTGAATCCAGGCGCAAAGCCCATGAAGCAAATATCATACAAACTAAATCCACGCTACAAAGAAAGAGTACGCGCAGAGTTGGATAAGATGCTTGAAGCAAGAATCATTGAACCTGTTGAGGACTCAGAGTGGATTAGTCCCATGGTCATTCAAGACAAGAAAGCGAAGGGTGAGATCAAGATCTGTGTGGATCTCAGAAAACTGAATGATGCTTCCTTGCATGACCCATTCCCTACTCCATTCACGGACGAAGTGCTTGATAATGTTGGAGGGAATGAGGCCTATTCTTTTACTGATGGTTTGGCGGGGTATCATCAGATAAGGATTGATCCCGCAGACAGACATAAGATGACTTTTGCTACAGAATGGGGGTCGTTCCAATACACAATAATGCCTTTTGGCGTAAAGAACGCACCTGCCATATTTTCCAGAGTGGTTGTCGCAGCATTCAAAGAGTTTATGCATAAGTTTCTCGAACCATATTTTGATGATTGGACTGTGTTTGGTCTATTGAAGAACCATTGCACAAACCTCAGAATGATGCTTGAGAAGTGTCGACAGCATCAAATCTCTTTAAATCTAAAGAAGTGTATTTTTTGTGTTCCTTGTGGGATTCTACTTGGGCACATTGTTTGTAAGCAAGGATTGATGGTGGATCCTGTGAAGATCGCAATAATTGTGAACTTACCAACACCAAATTCAGTCAAGATGTTGCGCTTTACCTTAGGCCATACTGGATACTACAGGAAATTTATAAAGGGTTACGCACAGATAACCGTAGCAATGGAAAAGATGCTAAAGAAAGATGCACCATTCATTTGGAACATGGAATGCGAACAGGGTTTTGACACACTAAAAGAAAAGCTGGCGACTGCACCGATTCTAGTCTTTCCAGATTGGATGAATCCATTTCATGTCCATGTTGACGCATCAGGCATTGCCTTGGGAATCGTATTAGCTCAGCCAGGAGAAGGAGGTATTGACCACCCTATTGCATTCTCGAGCAGGAAGCTCTCAACAACACAAAAAAACTATACTACTACCGAGAGGGAAGGCCTTGCGATGGTATATTCCCTACAGAAATTCATACATTACTTGCTTGGTGCACACTTCCTTATGTTCACTGACCATTCTATGTTGAAATACTTGGTCAATAAGCCAGTGTTAGGGGGACGCATATGCAGATGGCTACTGTTGTTCCAGGAATAAGACTTTGAGATTATTGTTAAGCCAGGTAGACTAAACTTGGGACCTGATCATATGTCAAGGATTGAGACAGGAGAAGAGCCGACGAGCATTGAAGATAGTCTGCTTGATGCACAACTATTTTCTATATAGGTTGTCGATGATTATTATAAGGATATCATTAATTTTTTTACAACAGGGCTAGCACCGCAGGAATTATCTATCTAGTAGAAGAAGCAGCTAGTGCTGCGTGCCACAAACTTCACTATAATTGTAGGTCAGTTTTACAAACTCAGGCCAGATGAAGTCCTCCACAGATGCATACTAAATCATGAGAAACTGTTTATTCTAGCAGACCTGCATTCAGGGATCGCGGGAGGTCACTGTGCAGGAAGTGCTACCGTGTCGAAGCTATTGCACATAGGGCTATGGTGGCCCACGATCCACAAAGATTCCAAAGAACACTGCAGGAACTGTGATGTCTGTCAGAGGACAGGGAAACCTTCGCGAAGAGATGAGATGCCATTGAACCCACAGTTGACCTTGCAGGCATTTGAAAAATGGGCAATTGATTTTGTGGGTCCTATAAACCCACTAGGAAAAAGAACTAGTGTGAGGTATATTATTACTGCTACTGATTACCTCACCAAATGGGCGGGAGCAAATCCAGTAAAGGACTGCAGCACAGTTCATTTTTGAAGACATATTGTCAAGATTTGGTTGTCCAAAGATTTTGATGAGTGACCAGGGTACTCACTTTTTAAACAAGACCATTGAGGCACTCACAGAGGAACTCCACATTCGTCATCAACGCAGTACTCCATATCATCCACAGGCGAATGGCACTGTTGAGGATTTCAATAAAATACTAGAGAATGCGCTGACTAAATAGAGATGATTGGGACTTGCGTCTCTCGTCTGTGTTATGGGAATACAGGACTACATGCAAGAAATTGACAAAACATACACATTTTCAGTTGGCTTATGGGCAGGAAGCTATAATGCCAATGGAGTACATTGTCCCTAGCTTAAGGATCGCTACATTCACAGGGATGGCAGACTGCGGAGCATTAGAAGAAAGGTTGCTACACCTCATTGGGTTGGAGGAAGATCACTTCATTGTCGGCTTCAACCAACAAGTTCAAAAAGACCGTGAGAAAGCTTGGCATGATCGCCATATAAAGAATAACTGCTTTCAGGTAGGTGACCTAGTCCTCCTGTATGATAGAAAATTCATGAAGTTTCCTGGTAAATTTAAGATGCATTGGATTGGTCCATATACTGTGATACATGTTACTAACACTGGTGCAGTCCAGTTAGCCAATTTAGCTGGTGATACCGTACCAACTTTGATAAATGGAAGTAGGCTAAAGATGTACCATGACAACCCTGCTTCGCAGAATCCTGAATGACAAGCAGAGGGAGAAATTTCTAAGTGTCAAGTACAGTTGAAATTGGACACTGGAAATTTAAAGGAGCCTGTACATGTACGATAAGTAGAGCAATGTGTGTACCGCACAACACTGCTAAAGCTGCGCATAAGGGAAAAAAAAAAGCCTGCGGGCATAATACTACTCGATGCCGTAGTGGCTGAAGGAACCCAATTCAATTGGTGTTAGTATCTTCTTAATGAGTTCTTGGATGAAGTCAATGATACCCAGGAGAATGGTGGACAGTTCCACTTTACATGGCTGATCATCCTCATCGCCTTTTCCGGATGGAAGGAGCCAAAGGACTATGTGGGTGTCATTACAGAAAGCAACAATCCTAGAGGGTTCCGTTATACCAACCTCTGGGAAAAAATCAATGCAGAGCGATATCACTCGACAACTTAAGTTTTCTATCAGTATTACACTCAGCTGCACGATGTGATCACCCATACAGCCCGCATCACAAAGTAGGTAATGTCGAAGTACATTCATGTTCTTGATTTCATGGCAGACATGCGATGTATCTTTATTTCACCCAAAGTGTTAGAACAGTAATCCACACTTAGTACCATAATCCATAAATTTTTATTGCCCATGTGCTTAATTAAACCATGTTTTGGATTAAGTGACTATAGTTGGTCAAATACCCACTTTTGAGAGTGTTCACACCCACTTCCAAGCAAACCAGTTCACCCAGCCTCCAGTTTTGTCCACAAGTGCACCCTCATTAATTGCTGGAGCGCCCTCTCTCCTTGTTTTGGGGAATTTTAGTTGACCAAGGGCGCTAGGGTGGATTTTTGCCCATTTTTGGCTAGATTTGGAGCATTTAATGCTCCCTTGGGCCCCCAAACCTCCTCTACTTGCTCACCCATGCCTGCCTTGAGCTCATTAATGACCCAGCATGCTTCAGCCACCTCCACACCAGAATTCGTGGCTGTTTGGGGTGATTGGGATTGAGTTGGACCCACCTAGGGGGGATTGAGGCCAATTTGGCATTGATGACTTGTACACTCAGCTTGAGCCACCTAATGCTCTCGATTTTCTCATGGATGTAATAAAAACCTGTTACTAACATTTTCACATGTTAGACAGTCAGTTAATCAAAGATTTGAGCATACATTGTGTGTAAAATTATCATCTTTTTCAAGTTTTTCCACTGTTTTTGCAAATTAATTCGATTTTGTGAGGTTCTCCATAGCTCCTAGATCTTTTGTGATCAAAATACTCACATGGTATCAGATCCATCATGGAGTTAGTGAGTTGCAGGCCAATATTGAGCATTGAACTGCATTCTAGAGAGGATTTCCAGATAAAAATTGAGTGTTTTTTGCAGGTGTTTCAGTAGTTTTCTCATAATGAACGCAGCAGTCATGGAAGCAAACCAAATGTTGCTCACACCCTTCAATTTTTTTGATTAGAAGGCTGAGATGGTCATCAAGCTGAGATCTAAGGGTCTCTATAGAGTGACCATGGGCACAGAAGTGGAGCCAAATTCTGCTGTGGAGAAAGCAAAGTACTACAATCGACTTGATGAAGCTTATGGATTGCTATGCCTGAGCATTTCAAGGGAACTCTTGTTTCATACAGACAGTTTGACAACTCCCAATGAAGTATGGGTGAAGCTAGAATCACTCTTTGGGAAAACTGATGAACTGAGAGGCCACCAGCTTGAAAACGAGCTCATTAGCTTGAGCCCAGCGCATTTTGAAACCATCCAGGAGTTCTTCACGAAATTCAAGTCACTGGTGCTTCAACTGCAACAATGTGGAATTGTTAAGAAGGAGGAACAACTGATTATGTCCATCCTTTCGAAGCTAGGCCCAGAGTTTTCAGTATTTGTTAGCACATTTCACTCAACCAAAATGACCCTTCAAAATTGGCAAATGCCATCACTAGCTACCTTCATGGAGTGTCTCACTCAGGAGCAGGATAAACTAGTTCAGATGGGCACCATAAAATCAAAGGACCAAGCATTGGCAATGGGTGTTTCAAATGCAAGCAAAGGAAAGCAGAAAGCCAAGAATTCGAAGCAGCAAGAGAAGAGGAAGTTTGACAAGACCAAGTCTGCAGATGGGGGTTCAAATCTGTCAAAGGAGAAGGACAAGAAGGGAAAGGAAAAGACCAAATGCACCTATTGTCATAAGGGATGGCATCCAGAGAGCTCATGTATGAAGAAAACCATTGACTCAATGGCGCAGCTGCTGGAGAAGAACAACATCCCAGTCCCTGAGGGCGCAAGGAAGAAGGAGAGCACCTCAAACCCTGACAATAAGGAGAAGTGTCATGCTTTGGTAGCAGGTACTTCGAATCCCTCATCCTTTATCATTGATTCAGGAGCTTCCAGACATATGGTTTCATCCAGAGAGCTCTTCTCCTCTATGCATTCGAATGGTGGCCCAACAGTTCGAATGGGAGATGATTCAGAAATCTAGACCAAAGGGATTGGTAGGATTGACATGGAGCATGGCTATTTCAGTGATGTGCTCTATGTACCTTCATTGGCTGCAAATTTGCTATCAGTCTATCAAATGACCCATACAGGAGAAGCCAAGAGAGTGACATTTACTCCAGATTTGGTAGAAATCTCAGAAATCTCCTCAAATCAAGTTGTGGCTGTAGGGTATGCAGATCATGATGAGAGAATGTACAAATTCTCAAATTTCATTCCAAATTCTAGTGACCATGCTCTTGTCTCTCATGCCAACGAGACCTCCAAGTTGTGGCATGAAATATTTGGCCACATGAACTACAAATACCTCCAGACACTGCACAAGGACGAGATGGTGGAAGGGCTTCCAGAAATCAAATCATCAAATGGTGCATGCATTGGGTGTGTAGTTGGAAAGCATCCTGAGCGCAGCTATGAGAAGGGAATGGCAAGGAGAGCCACTCAACCACTTGGATTGGTACATTTAGACCTCATTGGTCCTCTTCCCGCTCCATCATATGGTGGATCAAGGTATGTACTTACATTCATAGATGACTACTCTCGATTCTGCTGGGTTTACTTCCTTAAATTGAAGTCAGAAGTGTTTAAGAAATTGAAGATTTGGAAAGCCCTAGTGGAGAACCATAGTGGTCATAAGATAAAGATCCTTAGGACTGATAATGGAAAGGAATATGTGAATAATAACATTCAGCACCTTTGTGAGTAATGTGGCATCCAAATGCAACATTCAATCCCCTACACACCTCAGCAAAATGGTGTGGCAGAGAGGAAAAATAGATCTCTCAAGGAGATGGCTAATTGCATGATTGAAGCTAGGGATCTAAGCCCTAAGCTATGGGCTGAAGCCATCAATTGTGCTGCTCATATTCAGAACAAAGCCTTTCACAAATCAGTCAAAGGAAAAACCCCCTATGAGGCATGGTTTGGCCAAAAACCAAATGTGTCAAATTTCAGGATTTTTGGGTCTAGAGCATGGGCTCGAATTCCATCAGAAAAAAGGAAGGCTTTGGAGCCACAGAGCAGGGAATGTATCATGGTTGGATATGGTGAGGACACAAAGGGCTACAAGCTCTTTGACACATCCACACTTAAAACTTTCATTGAGAGAAGTGTGCAATTCGAAGAAGAACCAATTCCAGATTTTGAGCTTGCACCGGGGGAAAGCTCCTCTCCTCCACACCTTAATGAGATTAGTGATGATTCCACCTCTGATTTTTCTGATATTGCTGAAGATGACATGGCTGAAGATGACATTGCTGTACATGAGTCACCATCAAGGCCCAAGTGGGCTGAAAAAATCATAGAAGCTGCAGGTGAATTGGCAGGCAATCCCCAAGAGCCTAGGAAGACTAGATCTCAAACAATCAATGCTTCCTTTGCAAATGAAAGTGAAGTTGCTGATCACTGTTATATGATGATTGGATCTGATCCAACATCATCAGGAAGCTCATAATGATCCAAGGTGGAGAGCAGCAATGCAAGAAGAATTCCAGTCTCTCCAAGAGAACAAAACATGGGATTTGGTGCCTCTTCCTCCCAAGAGGAAACTTGTGCAATGTAAGTGGATTTTCCGAACCAAACCTGTTGCTGATGGTTCTGATCTGAAGTATAAGGCTAGGTTAGTGGCTAAGGGCTACTCACAAATCCATGGTGTGGATTATACAGAGACCTTTGCACCAGTTGCAAAGATGGACTCAATTAGACTAGCTCTAGCCATGGCAGCTAGTAAAGGTTGGGAAGTTCACCACATGGATGTCAAAAGTGCATTCTTGCATGGTGAGCTACAGGAAGAGATATATATGCAGCATCCTGAAGGATTCCAAGAGGATCCCACACTTGTATGCAGGTTGAAGAAGTCACTCTATGGACTCAAGCAAGCCCCCAGGGCTTGGTATGCCAAAATGGATGCTTTTTTGCTCTCAATTGGTTTCTGTCGATGCAAGTCTGATACAAATGTTTATTTGCAGCATTGTGATGATAATTTGTAGGTCATTGTACTGTATGTTGATGATCTCTTAATTACAGGGAGCTGCACCAAACAAATTGGCTCAATTAAAGCTTCTTTGCACAGTGAATTTGCCATGAGGGACCTAGGATTGCTAAGGCAATTTTTGGGCTTGGAAATTGAGCAATCTGAGAGAGGTATATTGCTGAGTCAATCTAAGTATGCTTCAGACCTGTTATTCAAGTTTAAAATGGCTGAATGTAAGGCAGCCAAGTGCCCATTCCTTTTAGGCATAAAACTAGGTGAATTTGAAGACTCTCCATTGGTGGATTGCACACTCTACAGGCAGCTAGTTGGAAGTTTGCTGTACCTTACACATACAAGAACTGATTTGTCTTATGCTGTAAGTGCTGTAGCAAGGTATATGCAGCAGCCACATGAAATCCATTGGAAGGAATCCAAAAGGATCCTTCATTATGTCCAAGGAACAAAGAGCTTTGGGGCACACTATGCAGCTGGTTCTTCACTTCAACTAGCTGGTTTTTCTGATTCCGATTGGGTGGGAGATCCCATCGATAGAAAGTCCACTTCAGGTTTTGTGTTTATGTTTTCTGAAGGTCCCATTTGCTGGTCAAGCAAGAAACATCATACAATTTCTCTTTCATCAGCAGAGGCCGAGTATAGGGCAGCAGTGAATGCAGCCACACAATGTGTTTGGTTGCAAGGCATTCTTCGGGAGTTTGGTGTTGCTATTGATTCTCCAACCAATATTTGGGTGGATAATCAAAGTGCCATCAAGATATCTACTGATCCAGTATAGAGGCAAAGAACAAAGCACATTGAGATCCACATGCATTACATTCGGGGCTTGGTGCATGACAAGGTGATTTCACTGTAGTATTGCCCATCCACCGAGCAAACTGCAGATATTTTCACCAAGTGCTTTACTGAGAAGACCTTCACTCACTTGAGAGCTTTGCTTGGAGTGAGTGATGGATGGTGATTGCTGCAATTTAATTGCAGGTTCATCCCCATGTCCATTTTTGAGGGAAGTTTTTATCCCATGAGGTTTTACTTCTTTTCCTCGGTTCATATGGACAAATAAAATTTCTGTTTGTATTGAGGTGACTTGAGCCTTTGTTGCCAAGGCCTCCCACTTATATTTCATGAGATGTACTAAGTTATGGTTAAGGGGGGGTGTTAGAACAGTAATCCACACTTAGTACCATAATCCATAAATTTTTATTGCCCATGTGCTTAATTAAACCATGTTTTGGATTAAGTGACTATAGTTGGTCAAATACCCACTTTTGAGAGTGTTCACACCCACTTCCAAGCAAACCAGTTCACCCAGCCTCCAGTTTTGTCCACAAGTGCGCCCTCATTAATTGCTGGAGCGCCCTCTCTCCTTGTTTTGGGGAATTTTAGTTGACCAAGGGCGCTAGGGTGGATTTTTGCCCATTTTTGGCTAGAT
The DNA here is from genome assembly GCA_027924585.1 of Larix kaempferi. Lineage (NCBI taxonomy): Eukaryota > Viridiplantae > Streptophyta > Pinopsida > Pinales > Pinaceae > Larix > Larix kaempferi. Next base: position 9,099,119 of record BSBM01000577.1, read on the forward strand.
TTGGAGCATTTAATGCTCCCTTGGGCCCCCAAACCTCCTCTACTTGCTCACCCACGCCTGCCTTGAGCTCATTAATGACCCAGCATGCTTCAGCCACCTCCACACCAGAATTTGTGGCTGTTTGGGGTGATTGGGATTGAGTTGGACCCACCTAGGGGGGATTGAGGCCAATTTGGCATTGATGACTTGTACACTCAGCTTGATCCACCTAATGCTCTCGATTTTCTCATGGATGTAATAAAAACCTGTTACTAACATTTTCACATGTTAGACAGTCAGTTAATCAAAGATTTGAGCATACATTGTGTGTAAAATTATCATCTTTTTCAAGTTTTTCCACTGTTTTTGCAAATTAATTCGATTTTGTGAATTTCTCCATAGCTCCTAGATCTTCTGTGATCAAAATACTCACACAAAGCAAGAATGAAGAAGCCAGAATGGCACGTGGGTAACTACCATATGTATGAGGAGGACATTGACATCCTCATGAAGGACTTGTCGGCCCACTTTTGTGTTGAAGTCATGGATGTTTAGAAAGACTCTGAAGAAGATGAGCCAATCTCGTTTTCATGCCCGATTATTAAAGAAATAGGAAAGCGGAAAGAACCTGAGACCTCGCAGAAGCCGAAGGTGCGAAAGAAGATGAAGGCCACAAAGACTCAATCTAAGACAGTGTTTAACGAAGATGACTTCGAGATGATAGTAGAAAAGGTCTCAAAACAAATGTAAGAGCTCATGGCTGACAAAGAAAAAAAGGACAAGGTCATCCAGGATGACCTGCAAAAGACTAGGCTCACACTGCAAGGTCTCGTGAAGAAAATCGATGATGTCCATAAGAGCCTAACCTTGCCGCATGACACAGCAGCTAAAGGGAGGTCGGTAGGAACCTCACAGCAAACACCACCGCAGCTAGCAATAACGTTGCCTTCTAGGACTAGGGTTGTCCATTTGGACCCATTGGCTATTTCATTACCAATGATAGAACAGATCATCCTGGACATAAAGGGAGTCAAGCGGGTAGAGCTCAACTTGGCCAAGATTCCTTATCCTGGCTTACACTTTATGCACACGCAGATTGTCGATGAGATGCATGAAAGAACAGTAGAGTCCATGAAGTCACAAGCGGAGATGCATGCAGCAAATAGGCAACTCGAGTTGCACACAGAAATGCAGCTACGTGATGCATAGGACCACCGACAATAGTTGGAGACTACCATATCTACTGTTTCCCAAGATATTGAAGGTCTAGAACTCCAGGATGATCCTGTGGACACAGTTCTGAGGATCGAAGAAAAGGTGAGATCTTTGAAGATGGAGATGCAGGATAAGGACATCCTCTATGAGGCCAAGCTTGAAGCCTTGAAGGAAAAACTGAATATGCTGACACCATTAACTGAGCAGCAGTTAAGAGAGCAAGTAGTGAGTGCCGCTGCGCAGACCATAACGAGTGAGATGGCTAAGTGCCAATATCTCTTGGAAAAGTTTTCAAAGGCATTCAATACCCTTGAAGAGGATCAAGGGCTACTGCAGGTGAAGACCATAGTTAAAGAAAAGCAGATCGCGCTAGAAAAGTTGGACGCAGAGGTCAAGGATCTGCCACCTAGGGAGAGGCTATCAAGGTATAAGGAGATATCATGCTTGAAGAACGAAGTCCGGGCATTAAGAGAAAAAGAGACTGAGATGGATAATCAGTCGCAGGAACTCCTGGAGGATGCCATGGGGGTGTTGTAGCAGATAGAAGACAAGCTGAAGGAGCTACACGACAACCAGGAGTAGGTACAAGGACAGATTGGAGAAGAGATAACTCCAGCACTGCTTGAGACAGTAAAACGAGTTGAACAAGATACCAGAGAAGTAGTGGAACAGTTTTTGGGCACATATAACGAGTTCATGGCCAAATTAGTTCCACCATTCACCGAGCAAAGCAAGATGACTGAAGCAGCAAGTGGCTCAGGGACGAGCCACATGTAAGTGTTAAGGGCATGTTGGGCCCAAGTTGGGACAAATTTTTGGTAACACTTTTGATAAGTAAGAAAAGCTGAGCTGAGCACAGCTCAGAAAAATATGTAATTTTGTCTAAGTGTTGAGGGTGCTGCGAAGTTGTACGCAGCATCCAAATTTCGGAAGTACCACGAAGACCAGCGCTGCGAGGAAGCAGTGCTGCAAAGCAGTTAGGCCACGTGGAGCCACCAAAGCAGAGTGCTGAATGAGGATCAGGTGCAGGTACCGGATGAACTAGTAGTGGTCTAATTTTGGAAATATGCTCCAGGAGTGATGAGCGACGTGCACGAGTAAATCAGGAAGGCGACCAATGCACGAGTTTGTTAAGAAAAGGACAGCTCAGGGAAAGTGATGGCTTGGCATGCCTAGTGGGCGAGACCATTGGAGATGAACAGTTCAGTGAAAGTGACCTGTTGGCACGAATGTGACAGGAAGGTCGATAGCAACAAAATGAAGATGTGGAGAACCACAATGATGAAGCAGATGCTACCAAATGCCAGCAATCCAGTTTACGGAAACCAACACAGTTTTGTAAACCTTAATGGTTTTTGGGTTTAGGTCTTTGGCACTATAAAGACATGACCTTTGGGCATGGTCTATTTAAGAAGATAATTTTGTATGGGATGGGGTTACTTCTTGTTGTTACATTTTTTGGTTCTCGATGTTGTATTGAAAAAATCTCTTTTGAGTTGAGAAGATTGTAAAGGCTCTACAGCTGTGTGCATAGAGACCTATCTGAGAGGAAGGACAGTCTGCAACTAAGTGCGCAGACTAAGAACAGTTGTCCCCATCTCTTTTTAAAAGATATATATTACCAACCATTCTTGTGGACGTAGCTTCCCATCCGGGGGAGTGAACCACATTAAATATTGTGTTGTGCGATTGTGTTTTATGGATGAATGCTTATCTGTGTTTTCTGTAAATGAACATCTAGATGTTTCCTTGCATACTGTTATGAGAAAATTGTTGTATGCATTTTCCATCAGAAGAGGTATGGAGATGATATGTTAAGTTCAGCATCAATAGATGAATGGTGAAAATTTAGCTTATATTTGAGAACTGTGAATCAGTTAGTTGGTTAAGTGTTAAGAGATCACTTAAGTACTTCCTTATGCGCAATAGAACAAATGCATAATAGTTAGGTTGTATCAATAGAATATGCTCAAATTGTAACCATACCAAGTGGATGAATGAATAGTAGATGGATAATCGGTTGAGTAGTTGAATGAGTGGATGAGTGATACTCATGTCCGTGCCTTAAGTTTTTTCGAACACTTCAAATATAAGCTAAGTGGTATTGTTCACAGTCCCAATAGAAGTCCCGTAGTAGAAGAACATAGTGGTGTGGACTGTAGCATTGTCCATTGGTGCGCAGTCTCCCCTCGCAGCGCATACTCGCTATTGTGCTACGCACTACATCCGTCCAAGCAACTTGTCACTTACTGTGGAAACTTGATTCCGCAGTACCCCATAGATACACCTCGAGTGAGACCTCAACCTACTCGCAAGTTATTGCCAAAAGGGCCAATGCAAAGGGGTTTTGTTGGTCAAAGGGAAACCGCGAAGAACCTAGGTCTTATAGAAAACCTCTGGGTCAGTTATAGCCAACACAGACCATGATGGTTTTCCTACTATTGATGTGAATGGTTATTATTGTTAGGCCAAATTTTCCAGGGGTTGCATTACCCATTCCCAGGGAAGCATCCTTTGGCAACATGGCATAGTTAAAATTAGGCTCAACAACAATAGCCATTTGTATCAATAGCAGGAAAACCATATTGATCCATTGCCAATAAAATTTTATCTTAAAAATCCCTATACTCCACTTTACTGGGTATTCATCTCACGGGGGTAAAAGTTCAAACTAGCATGTGTAAGCATTGCCAACAATTTTTCTTCTTTCAAGAACCTCCATACTTCAAGAGCAGCTCTTGTAACTAGGATGGGGGTACATAAATGTCCCCAATAGCTGGAAATTTCCCTTGGCTTGCTGCCTGATGCCCACGTAGTGCAAATTCCAAATTTGGGTATGTTCCATGTTACAGTGACATGCCATGTAAAAACTCAAAACAAGAATCACCAACAGAAACAAATAATTGATCTGTGGCAGCAGAAGCAGGCAGTGAAAAAATAAGTTTCCCCAGTGGTCCAAGGCCAAAAATAAATTTTTACTTCAAATTTCTGATTTTTTTTGTTGTCTTCAGGTCTAAATTTTCCCTTCCATTTTTTACATCATGTCAACCAATCCTCTCACTCCCTCGAGTCTTATGATATCATTAATTAATAAATCATATTATGTTATGTTTTAAGTTTTTATTGTTATAATTAAATTTGGTTAGCATCCCTACACCTATCCCTATCCCCATCTCTGCATCCATGTACCCTGGCAAGTTGCCACTTAGGCCTTATGTGTTCTATGCATTCTGATGTTTGCAATATTGACATTTTACTAATTATTGCCAACATGCATCTCCAAATTCGTTTCATGAGTCTTGACTCATGAAATACAAAGCAGTTATACAACTTCATTGGTGTGTTTGTTATCAGTGATTTGTATTGATCTTGTAGTGGCAACTGTTGTTCTTGCATTAGCTTTGTTTTTTCATTTACTTGGGTATTCCATATATCTTTTTTTTGTTTCTGTAGATACTCCAGTTGGTTCTTGGATCATTTAAGCTGTCTTAAATTATTTTTATGTAGTGAAAGGATCTTTTCCCTCTTGTGTGATCCTGTCTGAGCCGAGTTATGATCTTAAAACTTTTAGGTTTGATTTAGAAGAAATGCAAAAGATTCCATGCCCTCTTTTGTTGCCCTTCCTTGAGCTGATTCATTACCTCAAAAAACAGTCAGGTTTGATTTAGTAGAATTTTTTCTTATTTAGTCTCCCTTCTTTGGCCCATAACAACATCATTGTTAGACCTAAATATTTTGCTCCTTTTCCATTAATAGGTGATGCTTAGACGAGAATAAATATTTGTTCATGGATGTGCATCAGAATAGGTTCTCTTTCATAGCCAGAACATGTTACTATTTATGTTTAGAATATAATAATATATAGTACGAGCTCATCAAAAAAGAAGATGAAAACCACTAAATTTCAATAGTCACATAGCAAATATCAATGAACACCAATAATCATTTATTTGATGTATACAAATAATTTAACAATTTGACTTTGGAACTATAACCACTGACATATTAATATAATGCACCACAAAGAAAGCTAACATGTTAATATGTGAAGTCAAAATGAGCTCATCAGAAAACAAGCTGAAAACCAAATTTCAATAGTCATAGCAACTAAGTCTAGCAAATATCAATGAACACCAATAATCATTTATTTGAAGTATGCAAATAATTTAACAATTTGACTTTGGAACTATAAACACTGACATATTACTATAATGCACCACAAAGAAATCTATAACATGTCAACATGTGAAGTCAAATAATGTAAGACAACATTTCAATAAGCAAGTTGAAAACTACTGTTGAGATCACAAACAGAAAGAGGGGATCAAATGGAACCAAATCGCCAACCCAAAAACCTATAATAAAGAGAAAAACCAACACTAAAATAGTGTGTTGGAGCTGTCCATTACTACATTAGATAGAAGATCAAGTGCACAAGTGAGAGAAAATCCAGCTAAGAAACAAGAGTGCAACACAAGGTTTGGTTGTCTGTAGGTTTAAGCACTTATTATTGGAGAGCTTTATCTCAGGGATAAAAAATATGATTTACAAAACTGGACTGCATGGATTGTCCTCACAAGCAATTTCCTACCATGCTATCCACTGTATGAAAGGCACCTTCTGGCCTTAAGAATATGTCCTTATTTGAATTTCTAAAGAAAGTGCAAGGCCTATTTCCAAGCCTCAGAAGGCATCTTGACTGTGCAATTAATTTGCTTAAAAAAGGTAAGTTGCTTGCATTGGTTGAAGCAATTAGGAATATCTATGCATAGTAAGATCTATGTCTATGTGCTTATTTAAATTCACTGCAAAATTTTCACTCTATAGATTGCGAATCATGCCGACAATATTGGATGACCAAGTCTCTTTCATCTGGGAACCCAAAAAAACAAGTGTTATTGCTTCAAGTTCTCTAACTGCAAAGTCTGTTTTCAAGGAGATTCTGTGATGTGTACGTATGGTAAATGTTTATTAGCTCTCATATAAAAGCATTTTAATTATATTATGCATTTTTTTTTTAATTTAGCTACTTGAAATAATAATAGTATACATAAAATAATACAATCAGTCCAGACTGTGCCCAGCTTCCAAAGGAAGATGAACCATAGTATTCTAAAAGAATAATGGAGCTGTTATGAGTTTGGTCTTTTATCATCTAGGGACATAGAAGAGAACTGATGATTCAAAAGGAAATGAATCCACCTGGTTCTAGGCGAGACCTACTTAGAGTTCGTAATAGATTCAACATAACCTGGAATGATAGACGCATACTATGCATGTTCTATTCAAAGCAACAAAATTTTCTTTATTCCATTTAAATTTGATTTTCAGGTGGTGACTTTGTTGAACAATTGTAGATGTTAAGTTTTGATGACTTGTCCACTCCTAGTAATGTACCCATTCTAGAAGAGTTACTTGAGGCATTCCAATCATCCGATGCAACAAATGATATTTGTTCACTTCAACCATACCCTTCTATTAGTACTTTGGAGTACTATTTCTGTAGTGCTTATGCATCCATTGATGGGGTTTTTTATACTGGTATGTAATCAACTTACAGTTCATTACTTGCAAGTTGCATACCATTAATCATGCATTCTCTGTGTTTGACTTCTAGCAGGAATGCATAAAAATGAAGGAAATGTACATCTTTACTGGCATCAGATGCATATTTTAAGTCTATCATGCAAACTCATAAATTAGCACAAATCATATTAACAACACAATGTGTCATTTTTGTGTTTTAGATATCTGTGTAGCACAGCTAGCACAACTTCATTTTTGGTGGCATTAGAACTTATCATGACACTCAGAGCATTAGGAAATTGTGCTCAAGCCTCTGGTGAAAAAATTGCTGAAATCAAGCGACAATCAAGTGTTAGTGGGATGGTAAGATTTGTGCCAATTCTACGTAAAAGGTTGAGTACATCAGCACGCGAGTTACTGGAGCACAATTGGGATATTGATGGTCAGGGTAAAACTTAGACAAGAAAAGTGAGTAGCTTTGCAGGAATGTATTTTGTTTCGGTGCTATAAGCTCCATGTGTTCCATTTCTTTCAATGAATTTACTATTGCTACATAGCATATATTTAAACCGAGAATTATGTCTTCAATCAAATTCTTGGTTTAAAATATGAGTGTTTGTATGTAGGGATATGTGCTACAACAAGTACTTCATATCTACATTGAATACAGTGAATCTCCAATCGATTGTCTTGAAGAACTTGCTTGCAGCATTATGCCACATGTATGGTATGTCTTGAGTTTCATATAATGGGAGTCTTCGAGGGAGAGTTATGGTTAGTCATTAAATACATTTGTATCTACCCTACAAATTTACCTGATTGGATGGATTGAAGGTACTTCAAAATTTTGGAATAGCTTTATTTTCATAAATTAGATAAGATCGTGGGAATTTTATGAGATGGATAGGATTGCTAGTTTACGGGATGGATAGGATTGGCTTTAACTTTCCATTGGATGTTCGCCATCCAATGGAATGCTACAAGATAATTACTATAAGAAAAAGAAGAACCAACTCTTTTGTAGTAGATTTCCATTGGACACACCAAAGCCACTAAGGCCTTGAAGATTCTTTGTTCAAGCTATTTTTTGGGTACAAAGGAGTTGAAGGTTCTAAGATTGAAAACTCAACAACATATGGTATTTTTCCAAACAAATCTTGGAAGGGGTTTGACTCTTAAATGTTTTAGCACGTTTTCTAATCTGCTGCCCTAAATGTAATGTTAGTAAGTTATGCCTTTTAGTGATTTTTTTGTTCGATATTTCAACTCATTGCATATAATTTAATTTTCCTCATTTCGTATTAGCTTTACATCATGCTATACATAATACAAGCATTTTCAATCATTTGTAGCATTAAAGTCAAGTGATCTTATGAACTGCCAAGGTCTACATTTCATTATTTTGCTTGGTTCTTCCATTTGTAATGGCTCATCAAGGATTATTGATGTTGTTTTGGAGAAAAACCAAGAGCTTCCATATTTTGTAATGGGTTTTCAATTGACATTTAGACAAGTGGATTAGTAGGGGTTTTAGAGAGAAAGAGAAGGGGGGTGAATAGGTGTAGGGGGAGGGATGTTGGGGTAGATAAAGATATATAGATCATGATGGTTAGGGGCTTTCGGAGGAACATGAAAGTTTTAGAGAAGGGTGAGATAGAGAGAGATAAAGAAGGAGGTGGGTGTTAGGGGGATGGAGGAGAGAGAAAGAAGTGGGTTTTAGGGGTAGCTGGAGGACTAGGGGATAAAGAGAATGAGAGAGGGTTTTAGCAAGGGTTAAGGGAGGAGGGAAGAGAGAGAGAGATGGGGGGTTAGTGGTATTCGTTAAAGTAGAGGTGATAGAGAGGGGGGGTTCTATTAGGGAGTAGGGGGAGAGAGAGTGAGAGAGGGGATTAGTAAGGGTTAGGTGGTGGATGTGCTAGAGAGAGAGGACGAGTGGAGTTTGTTATAGAGGTGGGAGTAGGGAGGTGAGTTTGTGTGTGTAGAGAAAGAGATAATGAGAGTGTGTTAAGGAGTAGTGAGAGAGAGGGGGGTGGGGGATAGGGGTAGGTGAATTAGTAAGGGGTTCAAGAAGTGAGTGAGAGATAGAGAGTGAGGGGGGATTATTAGGGGTACTGGGAGCAGTGGGCTGGAGGATTAGGGCAGAGAAAGAGATAGATATCATGAGGGTTAGAGATAAGTGGGGTATAGTTAAGGAATGGGGGATGTGAAGTGGTGAGAGAGATAGAATGAGAGAGAGTGGGGGGTCTTAGTATGTAGTGGTAGAGAGAGGGGGTGGGGGTTATGGGTAGGTGGATTAGTCTATTGAGAGAGAGAGAGAGACAAAGAGAGTAGAGAGAAAGAAATAGAGATGATGAGGGTTAGGGGTTTGGGGAAGAGAATGGAAGTTTTAAAGAACGGGGTATAGTTTAGGAATGGAGCAGTTAGGAGTAGAGAGCGATAAAGAGAGAGAAGTTGTAGGGGGTAGGGGGATTTGGAGAGAGAGAGGGGGGGCTAGGGGTAGTAGGAGAAGGTAGGTTGAGGGGTGATTAGCGGTAGTGGAAGGATTGAAATTGGGGGAGATAAAGAGCTAGGGATCAAGAGTTTAGCGGTTTGATGAATATCATGTAATTTTGAGAGAAGTGGGTATAGTTGAGGAGCGAGCTGGTTTAGAGAGATAGAGGGGGGGGTAAGGAAAAGCTTTTAGAAGAAAGAGGGGGGGTTAGGGAAAGAGTGAAGGGGGTTATGTGTAGCAAGAGAAAAATATGTTAGAGGTAGACAGATATAGAGAGTTTTTGGGTTGAGAAAGACTGATATTAAAGGTAGAGAGAGAGAGAGAGAGAGAGAGAGAGAGAGAGAGAGAAATTGGGCATAGGGATAGGATGTGAGTACTACGGGGTTGAGGGTAGGGATAGTTGTATGAGGATTGGGTGGATTGTAGGGAGAGAGAGAGAGAGAGAGAGAAGGAGTGTTATGTGTTTGGGGAGGATGAGATAAATTAAAGAGAAGGGGGAGTATATAGGGAGAGAGAGATATGTTGGTAGGGAGGTGGGGGTATATAGGGAGAGAGATAGTCAGGGGGTTGTTTGTTCTACGGGGTATGGGGATTAGGTGAAACATAAATAGAGGGTGGGACTATGGAGAGATAGATAGATAGATAGAGAGAGAGAGAGAGAGAGAGAGAGAGAGAGAGAGAGAGAGAGAGAGAGAGGATGGGGGGGAAGTGAGAGAGGGGGTTAGTAATGGTTATGAGAATCAGGGGGGGAGATAGAGGGAGGGGGGGGGGTTACTTGTATGTGTGAGAGTAGTGGGATGCATGTGTGTGTGTGTGTGTTAAAGATGAAGAGAGTAGCGGGGTGTTAGGGAGTAGTGGGAGAGAGAGAAAGGGCTGGGCATCAGGGGTAGTTAGATTAGTAGGAGAAAGGAAGACAAATAGAGACACAGAGAGAGAGAGATATCCAAGTGGGTGATATTAGGTGTAGGGTTTAGGAGCGTGGTTGGGGAGATAAGGAGAAACATAGGGATAAGTGGGGACTATGCATAAGGGGGAGAGATATAGAGAGAGACAGAGGGTTGTTTAGTTAGTTGTCGTAGGGGTGAGAGAAAGGGAGGGGCATAGTAAGGGTTAAGGGAGGACAACTAGAGTGTAAGATAGAGAGTGTGGGGTAGTAATGGTTGGGTGGAGGAGGAGGGGAGAGAGGGAGGGAGGAGGTGGGTATTTGTAAGGGTGTAAGTAGGGGGTGATTGTGTGTGTGTGTGTTAGAGAGAGAGAGCATGGGGGTGCTTTGGAGTAGGGGGAGAGAGAAAGGGTTTGGGGTTAGGGATAGGTGGATTAGTAGGGGAGTGACAGAGAGAGAGAAAATTAGAGAGAGAGAGATAGGGGTAGTGATTAGGGGTATGAGGGAGGAGTGAAGTTTGGGGAGAGAAATAGATAAAGATGACAAGGGTTAGGTTTTTGGGGAGGATTAGGGTAGTTAGAGAGAAGGGGGGTATAGTGGAGGAGTCGGGGGTGTAGAGTTCGATAGATAGAGAGAGGGCGGAGTGTAGAGAGAGAGAGAGCGTGAGAGAAGGGGGGGTTGTGGTTTGTGGTGGGAGTAGCAGACAAAGAAAGTTGGGGTTAGGGAGAGAGATCAGGGGATAGTGTTAGAGAGAGAGAGAGGGTGAGTGTTTGATGGTCTGGGGAGAGAGAAAGAAATGGGGGTTAGGGGTAGGTTGAGGGATAGGGGAGAGAAGGAATGAGATAAGAGATTAGTAAGTGTTAGAGAGAGAGAGAGAGATGTTAGAGGTAGAGATATATAGAGAGGTTAAAGGTAGGGAAAGAGAGAGGGGGGTTATGAGTATAGATAAAGATATGTTATAGGTAGAGAGAGATAGAGAGTTTGATAGACAGAGAGAGGGTGGGGTGCAGAGAGAGATAGAGAGCATGAGAGAGGGAGAGGGGGGTGTTGGTTTGTGGTGGGAGTAGGAGATAGACTAATGGGGTGTTAGGGAGAGAGATAGTGGGCTTCTGTTAGAGAGAGAGAGGGTGGGTGTTTGAGGGTTTGGGGAGAGAGAAAGAAATGGGGGTTAGGGGTAGGTTGAAGAATAGGGGAGAGAGGGAATTAGATAGGATATTAGTAAGGGTTAGGGAGAGGGAGAGAGAGAGATGTTAGAGGTAGATAGAGATAGATAAGTTAAAGGTAGTGAAAGAGAGAGGGGGGTTATGAGTACAGAGAGAAAGATATGTTATATGAAGAGAGAGATAGAGAGTTCTATGGAACGAGAGAGGGTGGGGTGCATAGAGAGAGGGAGCATGCGAGAGGGAGAGGCATGTGTTGGTTTGTGGTGGGAGTAGGAGATAGAGAAAGGGTGGGTTAGGGAGAGAGATAGGGGTCTTTTTTGAAAGAGAGAGAGGGTGGGAGTTTGATGGTTTGGGGAGAGAGAAATAAATGGGGTTTAGGGGTAGGTTGAGGAATAGGGGAGAGAGGGAGTGAGATACTATATTAGTAAGAGAGAGAGAGAGAGATGTTAGAGGTAGAGAGAAATAAAGAGGTTAAAAGTAGGGAAAGAGAGAGGGGGGTTATGAGTAGAGAGAGAAAGATATGTTATAGGTGGACATAGATGAAGAGGTTAGGGGTAGAGAGAGAGAGAGATATGTGGGTAGGGAGGTTGGGGTAGATAGGGAGAGAGATAGTTGGGGGGTTGTTATTTGTAGAGGGTAGGGGGATTAGGTGAAACATAATTATAAGGGGATTATGTAGAGAGGGGGGGGGGTGTTTCGTGGTAGGAGAGAAAGAGAGAGAGGGGGGAAGGAAGTTAGAGAGGGGATTAGTAATGGTTATGAGAAGTAGGTGGAAGGAGTGAGAGGGAACAGGGGCTTAGTTGTATGGTTGGGAGTAGGTGATTGCGTGTGTGTGTTTGTTAGAGATTAAGAGAGTAGGGGGGTGTCAGGAAATAAGGGTAGAGATAGAGTGGTTGTCATCAGGGGTAGGTGGATTAGTAGGAGAGAGAAAGAGAGATAGAGATAGAGAAGAGAGACAGAGAGAGAGAGAGAGAACCAAAGGGATGATATTAAGTATAGGGGTTACGAGGGGTTATGCATGAGGCAGGAGATATATAGAGAGAGATAGAGGGAGGGTTGGTTAGTGCTTGTAAGGGAAAAAGAGAGAGAGGGGGATCATAGTGAGGGTTAGGGGAGGGCAAAGAGAATGAAAGAGAGAGAGAGGGGGTTAGTAATGGTTAGGTGGAGGAGGAGGGGAGTATTTGTAATGGTGAGAATAGGGGGTGAGTGTTTGTGTGTGTGTTGGTGAGAGAGAGCATGGGGGTGTTAGGGAGTACAGGGAGAGAGAAAGGGCTAGGGTTTAGGGATAGGTGGATTAGTAGGGGGTTGAGAGAGAGATAGAGAGAAGGGGAGTAATTAGGGGTTGGGGGGAGGAGTGGAGTTGGGGGATATGAAGAAATGGAGATCACAAGGTATAAGGTTCCTGGGAGGAGTAGGATTCTTAGAGAGAAGGGGTGTATAGTGGAGGAGCCCAGGGCATAGAGTTGGGAGAGATAGAGAGAGGGTGTGGTGTAGAGAAAGAGAGAGAGAGAGAGAGAGGTGGGGGGGTTTAGTTTGTGGTGGGAGTAGGAGATAGATAAAGGGGAGGCTAAGGAGAAATATAGGGGGTTAGTGTTAGAGAGAGAGGGTGGGTGTTAGGGGATTTATGGAGAGAGAAAGTAAGGAGGGTCAGGTGTAGGTTGAGGAGTAGTGGGGAGAGGGAATAAGAGAGAATATTAGTAAGGGTTAGGCGGAGGAGAGAGAGAGTATGGGGGTAGAGGGTGGGAGATGGAAAGGAAGAGGGGAAGGGGGAGGGGGGGTTAGTTGTAGGGGTAGGAGTATGGTAGTAAAGGGGGGTATTTTCTAGGAGTAGGGGGTGGGGATTTTGGGGAGAGAGAGAGAGAGGCATGCATAGAGAGAGATAGAGAGAGGTGGTATTTTTAATGTTCAGAGTAGGGGAGATAGAGAGAGAGAGGGTGGGTTTTAAGCAGTTGGTGGAGACATTAATAGGTGGGGATTGGGGTAGGTCAAGTATGGGGATAGAGAGTGAGAGAGGGATTTAGTAACCATTAGGGATGTAGGTGGGAGATAGAGAGACATAGAGAAGGGGGTTAGTTATAGGCATGGGAGTAGGGAGGTGAGTGTGTCTATGAGAGAGAGAGAGAGAGAGAGATGTTAGGGGTAGGTGCAGGAGTAGGGGAGAGAGAGAGTGAGAGAGGATTTTAGTAAGGATTAGGGGTAGGAGGGAAGAAAGAGAGATAAAGGAGGGGGTTAATGGTAGGGGTGGGAGTAGTGGGGCGCATGGGGGGGTTGTTAGGGAGTAGTGGGGAAGAGAAGGGTGGGGGTTATGGGTTGTTGGAGTTGGGGATTGAGAGAGATAAACATACAGAGTGATATAGAGAGAGAGATGAGGGGGTGGTGATTAGGTGTAGGGGGTGGAATGGGTTTTGGGAGGTTGAGAGTTTTTAGAGAGAATTGATATATAGTTTAGGAACAGGTAGTTGGGGGTATAGAGAGAGAGATGGAGACATAGAGATTAGGGGTAGGGTAGAGGAGGAGGTTTCATGGAGGTAGGGCTTATGGATAATGGGGGAATATATAAAGAGAGATGGAGGGGGAGTGGTTAGTGGTATTAGGGGAGATAGCGATAGATAATGGGGCTAGTAATGGTTAGGGGAGGACACAGGGAGAGAGAGAGAGAGAGTGGGGTTACTAAGGGTTAGGGGGAGTTGGTGGGAGAGAGATAGATGTAGGAAGAGAGTGGTTTTGAGGTGGGAGTATTGGGCTGAGTCTGTGTTTTAGGGAGAGAGAGGTGGGTTGTTAGTGAGTAAGTAGAGAGAGAAAAGGGTGTTGTTAGGGATACGTGTATTAGTAAGGGTTTGAGAGAGAGAGAGACGAGGTTGGGGGTGATTAGCAGTAGGTTGGAGGAGTGGAGTTAGGGGCAGAAAAGAGATACAGATGAGAAGTGTTAGGCGATAGGGGACAAGTATGGAAGTTAAAGAGAATGGGGGTATATTTGAGGAGACTAAGGTGTGGAGTTGTGAGAGAGAGGGGGGGTAAGCTGTAGAGAGAGAGGGGGTGGGTTGGTTAGTGTTTGGAGTAGGAGAGAGAGAAAGAGGGTGGGTTAGGGAGAGAGAGGGGGGTATGGGTAGAGAGAGAGGGTGGATTTTATGGGGTTTGGGTAGAGAGAAATCAATGGGGATTAGGAATAGGTGGAGGAGTATAGGAGAGAGAGAGAATGAGAGAGGGTGTTAGTAAGGGTTAGGGAGAGAGGGAGAGAGAGAGAGAGAGAGAGAGAGAGAGAGAGTAGGTGGAAGAGTAGGGGAGAGAGAGAATTAGAGAGGGTGTAAATAAGCGTTAGGGAGAGAGAGGGGGGGGATAGTGGTAGAGGGTAGGAGTAGGATTAAGTGCCTAAGTCTGTAAGAGAGATAAATAGAGGAGGGTTGGGTATTAGGGGATTATAAGAGATAGAAAGAGAGTGGGGTGATTTTATGAATTAGTAGGAGAGAGGGGTTGGGCTTATGGGTAAGTGGATGAGTAGGGGTTTTAGAGAGAGAGAGGATGGGGGATGATTAGGTGTAGGGGGGGATGGAGGTTAGGGTAGAGAAATATATAGAGACCATGAGGGTTAGTAGTTTTGGGAGGAGCACGATAGTTTGAGAGAATATGGTGAGAGAGAGAGAGAGTTGGGTGTTAGGGGGTTGGAGGAGAGAGAAATAATAGAGGTTTAGGGGTAGGTGGAGGAGTATGGAAGAGAGAGAATGAGAGAGGTGGGGTAGGTGGATTATTAGGAGAGACAAAGAGAGATAGAGGCAAAGATAGAGAGATAGATACAAAGGGGTTATATTAGGTGTAGGGCTTAGGAGGGGTATTGTGGAGATACGAAGAAACATAGAGAGAGGTGGGGATTATGGATAATGAAGGAGAGATATAGAGAGAGAGATAAATAGGGGATTAGTTAGTGGTAGTAGGGGAGAGACAAGGCAGGGCGTAGCATGGTTTAGGGGAGGGAAAAGAGAAGGGGAGAGAGAGAGGGGTGGTAGTAATGGTTAGGTGGAGAAGGAGGGGAGAGAGAGCGAGGAAGGAGGATGGAATTTGTAAGGGTGGGATTAGGGGGTGAGTGTGTGTGTGTGTGTGTGTGTGTGTGTGTTAGAGAGAGAGAGAGCATGGTCGTTTTAGGGAGTAGGGGTATTAATAAAGCGGAAGGGGTTACGGATAGGTGGATTAGTAGGGGGTTGAGAGAGAGAGCGAGAGAGACAAGGGGGGTGATTAGGGATAGGGGAGGAGTGGAGTTGGGGGAGAGAAAAAGATAGAGATCAAAAGAGTTAGGATTTTGGGGAGTAGGTTAGTTAGAGAGAAGGAAGGTATAGTGGAGGCGTCTCAAGTGAAGAGTTGAGAAAGATAAACAGAGGGTGGGGTGCAGAGAGAGAGAGAGAGAGAGGGGGGGGGGGTTTAGTTTGTGGTGGGAGTAAGAGATAGAGAAATATGGGGGTAGGGAGAGAGATGGGGGGTTATTTTTAGAGAGAGAGAGGGTGGGTGTTTGAGGTTTTGGGGAGAGAGAAAACAATGGCAATTAGGGTTAGGTTGAGGAGTAGGGGAGAGAGGGAATGGGAGAGGATATTATTAAGGGTTATAGAGATAGAGATATGTTAGAGGTAGAGAGAAATATAGAGGTTAGAGGTAGGTAAAGAGAGAGGGGTGTTATGAGTAGAGATAGAAAGAAATGTTATATGTAGAAAGAGATAGAGAGGTTAGGCATAGAGAGAGAGAGACAAAGATAAATTGGGGGTAGGCTTATGATGTGAGGATTATGGGTTTGGGGCTAGGGATAGTTGGATGAGCAGTGGGTGGATTGTAGGGAGAGAGAAAGAGAGAAAAGGCGTTATGGGTTTGGGGAGGATGAGAGCAATTAAAGAGAAGGGGGAGTATACTAGGAGAGAGAGAGAGATGTGGGTAGGGAGGTGGGGGTAGAAAGGGAAAGAGATAGTCAAGGGGTTGTTAGTTGCAGGAGGTAAGGGGTTCGAGGATAGTGATAGTGGGATGAGGAGTGGGTGGATTGTAGGGAGAGAGAAAGAGAGAAGGGACATTATGGGTTTGGGGAGGATGAGAGCAATTAAAGTGAAGGGGGAGTATATATGGAGAGAGAGAGAGAGAGAGAGAGAGATATGTGGGTAGGGAGGTGGGAGTAGATAGGGAGAGAGACAATCAAGGGGTTGTTAGTTGTAAGAGGTAAGGGGATTATGTCAAACATAATTAGAGGGGGGATTATGGAGAGATAGAGAGGAAGAGAGAGAGAAGGTGGGGTTGTTTCGTGGTGGGAGAGTAAGAGATAAAGAGAGGGGGGAGGGGGGAAGGAAGTTGGAGAGGGGATTAGTAATGGTTATGATAAGTAGGGGGGAGAGAGTGAGAGGGAGGAGAGGGTTTAGTTGTATGGGTGGGAGTAAGGGGCTATGTGTGTGTGTGTTAGAGATGAAGAGAGAAGGGGTGTGTTAGGGAGTATGGATAGAGATAAAGGGGTGGGAATCAAGGGTAGGTGGATAAGTAGGGGAGAGAAAGAGATCTAGAGACAAATATATATATATATAGAGAGAGAGAGAGAGGGCCATGGGGTTGATATTAGGTGTAGGTGTTAGAAGGGGCATTGGGGAGATAAGGAGAAACATAGAGAGAGGTGCGGCTTATGCATAATGGGGGAGAGATATAGAGGGGGTTTTGTTAGTGGTTGTAGTGGATAAAGAGAGAGGGGGGGAATAGTAATGGCTAGGCGATGAGAAAGAGAGTGAACGAGAGAGAGCGGGGGGTAGTAACTGTTAGGTGGAGGAGGAGGGGAGGGAGGGGGTATTTGTAAGTGTGGGATTAGGGTGTTTATGTGTGTGTGTGTTAGAGAGAAAGATAATGGGGGTGTTAAGGAGTAGGGGGAGAGATAAAGGGGTAGGGGTTAGGGATAGGTGAAATAGTAGGGGGTTGAGAGAGAGAGAGAGTTAGAGAGAGAGAGAGGAGGGGAGTGATTAGGGATAGGGGGAGGAGTGGAATTGGGGGAGAGAAAGAGTTAGATACTAGGAGGATTACGGTAGTTATAAAGAAGGGGGAAGCTAGTTGCAGAGGGAGAGATAGAGAGAGGGTCAGGTTGGTTAGTGTTGGGAGTAGGAGAGGGAGAAGGAGGGGGCATTAGGGATAGAGAAAGGGTTATGTGTAGAGAGAGACAGGGTGGGAATTAAGGGTTTGAGGGAAAGAGAAAGTAGTAGGGGTTAGGTGTAGGTAGAGGAGTAGGGTAGAGATAAATTGGAAGAGGGTGTTAGTAGGGATTAGGGGGAGGAGGGAAGAGAGAGAAGGGGGAATAGAGAGAGAAGGGGGGGGGTTATTGGTAGGGATAGGAGTAGGGGAGTGAGTTTGGGAGATAGATAAGGAGAGGCGGTGGGGTGTAGGGTATTTGAGGAGTGAGAAAGCAATGGGGGTTAGGCGTAGGAGGAGGAGTAGGGGAGAGAGAGAATGAGAGAGGCTTTTAGTAACGGTTAGGGCTAGGAGGGGAGTAGATAGATAGATAGAGAGAGAGAGAGAGAGAGAGAGAGAGAGAGAGAGAGAGAGAGAGAGTGATTAATTGTAGGGTTTATAATAGGGGCTAGGAGAGAGAGAGAGAGAGTGGGGGTGATATCAGGGATTAGGAGGAGACAGAAAGGGTTGGGGCTTAGGGGTAAGTGGACGAATAGGGGTTTGAGAGAGAGAGAGAGCTCGGGGTTGATTAGCTGTATGGGGGAGTGAGGTTTGGGTAGAGAGAAAGATAGACATTAAGAGGGTTATGGGTTTTGTGAGCTACATGGAAATTTGAGAGAAGGGGGTGACAGATAGAGAGTGTTAGAGACAGAGGGGGGTCTGGGTGTTAGGTGGTTGGAGGAGAGAGAAAAAAGTGGGGTTTAGGAGTAAATGGAGGATTAAGGGAGATAGATAATGCGAGAGGGTTTTAGTAAGGGTTAGGGGGAGGAGGGAGGGATATAGAGAATGGGAGGTGTATTAGGGAGTATGGGGCTTGAGGTTTATGGGTAGGTGGATGTTTAGGGGGCTGAGAGAGAGAGAGAGAGAGAGAGAGAGAGAGAGAGAGAGAGTTTTGGGGGTTGATTAGTGCTAGAGGAAGGAGGGTGGTTGGGGGTGAGAAAGAGATAGAGATCATGAGGGTTAGGTGTTTGGGGAGGAGAATGGAAGTTTGAGAGATTGGGGTATAGTTGAGGAATGGGGCAGTTGGGAGTAGAGAGAGAGAGTGAGAGAGAGAGAGAGAGGGGGGTTGTTTAGTGATGGGAGGTAGGGGTGGGGGATTTTGAGAGAGTAAGAGAAGGGGGGGTTAAGGGTAGTGGGAGGAGTGACATTGATGCATGATTATGGGTAGTGGGAGGATGGAAATTGGGGGAGAGAAAGAGGTAGCGATTAGGAGTTTAGATTTTTGGGGAATATCATGGAAGTTTGAGAGAAGTGGGTATAGTTGAAGAGTGGGGGGTTTAGAGAGAGAGAGAGAAGGGGTATGGGAAAGTGTTTTACGAGAGCGAGGGGAGTTAGGTGTGGGGGTTGTAAGAGGGGGGTTAGGGAAGGAGAGAGGGTGGTTATCAGTAGAGAGAGTAAGTTATTTTAGAGGTTTCAAGAGATAGGGAGGTTAGGGGTAGAGAGAGAGAGATAAATTAGGGGTAGGGCTAAGATGTGAGAACTAGGGGGTTGGGATTAGGGATAATGGGATGAGGAGTCCGTGGATTGTAGGGAGAGAGAAAAAGAAGGCAGCTTATCGGTTTGGAGAGGATCAGAGAAATCAAAGAGAAGGGGGAGTATATAGGGAGACAGATATATATGTCAGTAGGGAGGTTGGGGTAGATAGGGAGAGAGATAGCAGAGGGGTTGTTATTTTTAGGGGGTTGAGGATTAGGTGAAACATAAATAGAGGGGGGCTGTGGAGAGAGAGAGAGAGAGAGAGAGCATGGGGGTGTTTAGTGGTAGGAGAGAAAGAGAGAGAGGGTGAGAGGGAAGGGGGAAGGGAGCGAGAAAGGGGGTTAGTAATGGTTAAGAGAAGGAGGGGCGAGAGAGTGAGAGGGAGGATGGGGGTTAGTTGTATGGGTGGTATTAGGCGGATGAGTGTATGTGTGTGTGTGTTAGAGATGAAGAGAGCATGGGGGTGTTAGGGAGTAGGAGGAGAGAGGGAGGGTTGGGCGCTAGGCGTAGGTGGATTAGTAGGAGAGACAAAGAGAGATAGAGGCAAAGAGAGAGAGATAGATACAAAGGGGTGATATTAGGTGTAGGGGTTAGGAGGGGGATTGTGGAGGTAAGGATAAACATAGAGAGAGGTGGGGATTATGGATAATAGAGGACTGATATAGAGAGAGATAGAGGGGAGATTGGTTAGTGGTAGTAGGGGAGAGATAGAGGGGGTGGGTGTAGCATGGTTTAGGGGAGGACAAATAAAAAAAAAATAAAGAAATAATCACCAGATATTAACAGCACTAGCAAGAAATCACAAAGTGAAGGAAACGAATTTATAACAGTAGCATTTATTAGAAAGCAAGAAAGGAAGGTCCATCTCTGATGGCAGGCGGCGGGAGCCGAGCCCACGAATATATATGATATAATTAAAATGTAGTAAAAGAAAAAAAATAAACTGGAAATTATGAAAAGTTTGTGAATACATGAATGCTTGGATCGGGATAAAAGAACCTGACCAGCCCCTAAGCCAAAACCCATGAATTGCCTAAGATAAACGAAGAAAACAAAAAAAATAGGATTAAAGGATATGTTGCCGGATTCGGGGTGTTGCTCACTCGGAAACTATATATAATTTCAATGGTCCTCGAACTCATGCCACAGGTTCGATCCTTATCGGCCTCCACCTCAAATGCCCTTTCTGTCTCTCTTCACCGCCATCGGCCCATTATCCTCGAACTCACGTCGCAGGTTCGATCATTCTTGACCTCTACCACCCGCAAGGCATCGACCTCGAAAACCGATTAATCCTTGTCCCAACCTGACAGCAAGAAAACGGTGTAAACAAAATATAACACACAACCCAACTCACAAATAGACAAAGGCCTGCATAGAAATATACCCAGAGATGAATTTGACGTGCAAATTGCTGTGAAAAATCAGGATCCTCGCACGCAGGTTTGATCCTTCTCGGCAACCAAGTTAAATGCCCCTTCTGGCTTTCTCTTCACTGCCATCAGCTCGTGGTCCACCCGCAAGGCATCGGCCTTGAAAATCAGGTTCATTTTCTTCTTCATCAACTATTTTCTATTTCCTTGCTCGAATATCTCAGTCACTGCTACTTCGGCCCTCAATTGTTTAAGCCATGAACAACAAAGTGCCAACAAAAATCAAGTCAGACTAAACGCAGAATTTTCATAGACAAATTATAATTGAAATTGAATAAGGACACAAAAAGGGAAGAGAAAAAATTACAATAAGATCTATTTACTCCTTATAACAAAATAACAATACTGACCAGCATATACGATTTGGCGTCTCATATACAATCCAGAACGATTTCGCCGTGAATTTGCAGTTAGTGAATTGATCCTACCAACATGGAAATCCTAACATGGGAACTACAAGAGCTAATGAATCCCGCAACACTTTCCCGTGGCTTCCCATCTCGTCCAGAAAAGCTGTCTGAGACGAAGCTACCATGTCCGGACGAAGAACCCAGAGGAACCCAATCAAGTAGAAGTTGTGAATCGACGTCTGTCTCGTTGAAGAAGGACGGAAGATCTGTTGGATGTAATGTTGGAACGGGGCGAATATAATAAATCACCTGCAGCTAAACCGGATCCCACTGCTTATAACAAAATAACAATACTCACCAAGATGGAATAAAGGCATATACGATTTATGTCACTGGGATGAGTTTAACAATACCTGGAAAACACTTAGCTAGCAGATCTAATAACTCGATTAGAAAATTCTTCTGCCTCTCGTACAAAAGAGACCGTCTTCTATTCTTGAAAAGCACCATCCACTCCATTATTCTTGAAAAGCACCATCCACTCCAATGGATTTTTGTGAATCGTGAGAGAAGACGAACCGCGCAGCGTTGGATTTCTGCCTGGGCAATATTGGACGACTGTAATCATGTTATTGCGTTGCAGGAGAAGAATTTATCTTGAGCATTTTTGCAAACGGCTTTTCTTACTTTACTTTAGCATTTTTTTCAAACGGATTTTCTTACTTTATTATGACTCTCAAACGGCTTTACAACTACTTTGTGAGTGGAGTGGAAGCGTTATTCTCTCTTCTACAAGTCGCTCGTCTCTTCTACAGTAAATTCATTTTTTTATGCGTAAATTCGATTTTTCCATGATTTCCAGATCCAACGGTTACATCAAATTCAAATTAAACGTGATTTTTCCATAATATCCAGATCCAACGGTTGCATCATTGTTGTGTAAAAAATTCAAATTAAACTTAACAGAAATGTCAGTCGATTTTTGTTAAATATCGAATGCTTGATTTTGTTTTTTATTGATGTGTTAATACCAAAAGTGTCAGAGGTGTCAGAGATTTTGTTTTTATTTGTAATGATGATGCACCACATACATTCTGCACATGCATTTAGAGATGCATTAAGATAAATTATAAATTATCTTAATTTATAAATTATTTGTGTATACTATGTTAGTTATTTTGTTTTGTTTTAAAATAATTTATTTATAACATTTCTGTATATTCTGCTAATTATTTTATTTTATAAATTTTCATTAAATATGTTTACAAACAAATAATTATAATAATATCTAAAAAAATTATTTTTCTTTTAATAATATTAATTATGTTTTCTACAAATTGTCCTTTCGTCCCTTCGATTGTCCCTTCGTCTCTTTGATGCACAACTAGTTAGAGTTCATTCTTATTTTGGTAAGTTTCAATTTTTCCTTCGATGCACAAGAGTTTATTTTTATTTTGGTAAGTTTCAATTTTCCCTTTGGATGCACAAGAGTTAAGAAAACTAGTTAGAGTTCATTCTTATTTTGGTAAGTTTCAATTTTTCCTTCGATGCACAAGAGTTCATTCTTATTTTGGTAAGTTTCAATTTTCCCTTTGAATGCACAAGAGTTCAATCTTATTTTGGTAAGTTTTAATTTTCCTTTTAATAAATATATTTTTGATATTTTAACACAAACTTAATGGAATTGTAAAGTAACCCAAATTTAGCAATTAGTATTTTAGTGAATTTCAAAATTCAAACTTAATGGAATTGTAAAGTAACTCAAATTTAGCAATTAGTATTTTAGTGAATTTCAAAATTCAAACTTAATGGAATTGTAAAGTAACCCAAATTTAGCAATTAGTATTTTAGTAAATTTCAAAATTTACTTTTTACAGCACATGTTAAATATAATTAAACCACCTTTAGTCAAATCATAACTAAAACATCCAAGTAACCAAAACATCCAAGTTCAGTAAAAGACCATTTAGCTAAATCACTACTATTCCTAAACCTCCATGGAGTACTTTGTGTCCTTCCTCTAAGTAATATCGCATCCATGGAGTACTTTGTGTCCTTCCTCTAAGTAATATCGCATTCCTCTAAGTTATATCGCATTCCAAAGAGTAATATCGCATTCCAAAGAGTAATATCGCATTCCTCTAAGTTAGTAATATCGCATTCCAAACATCTTCTATTGATTTCTTACTCAATTTCTTTCTCTTTTAACTTTGTGTCCTTCCTCTAAGTGATATCTTATTTCAAACCTCTTCTATTGATTTCTTATTCTTTTAATGCATATATTTAACCTGCAACAAGATTATCATACCTAAAATTCATGACATTAATCCATGGCATTTATAATTTATTAGATACATCTAGATACAACAATACACACTAGAAGAAAATTGATGACAGTAATCCATGGCATTTATAATTTATTAGATACATCTAGATACAACAATACACACCAGAAATTGATACAACATACCCATTGGCAAAACAATGAGACAAAATTTCAAACACACATAAAGTCGATTGAGACAAAGATATAGGTGGTTCACCCCGACTGGGCTACGTCCACAAGGCAGAGGTCATTTTATTATTCATCAATTCGATGAATTACATCTTGCAACAAATTGTTTCTATTATCTTCTATTCACTTTTCCATAGCGTCTACCATAGAGAGAACTATAATATATCTTCTATTCACTTTTCCATAGCCTCTACCGTAGAGAGAACTATAATAGACCATTGTCCACTTTTCACTTTTCCATAGCCTCTACCATAGAGAGAACTATAATAGACCATTGTCCACTTTTCCATAGAAGTACAATAATTCTATGGAGACTTTCCCAAGCGTTTAGCCGAATATAAAGGAAAGAAAAAAAAAACATACATCCCATCAGAAATTCAAAAAGCTTAACTACCTTTCCTGCGACCTTCCTTAGGGTATAGGATTAATATGTAAAACATTCATGGATTTAGGTAGATAATGGCATCTAAACTGAAACAAGGTTATTTTAAGGTTTCGATCGAAGGTCGGATCTATCAACACTTTAACAAACGTCTAGTTCTATAAACATTATCTGCTATCAGAGATTTATAATCACTTAGAAATGTAAAAATAACTAAAACCAACCTTACCTACAGGGTTATATCAATATAGCAAGGTGTATAAATATATAATATATAATATATGTACACGTGAAACCTCACAGATCTACCTTCCCTTATATCATTCTCTGTTCACTTCGAGAACTCAAGCAAACGGGTACTAGATCTATCCACACAAAGTCCACGCCGATAGGCAGATGTAATTTACACCACAGAATAACTCTTTGTATACTTACTGAGTTATGAGAAGGCTGTCCACGCCGATGGGTATCTATCAATCAAGTAAGAAAAAATATAGTTAGATCCCGAGTGTCACTCATTCAAGGCCATCGCGTCGACTCATTGAGAGTGGATGAGTGGCATAAGACCTGCATGAGTCCTTCCACAGAGATCATCATTCACTCACTGAGATCGAACTCATTCATTCGCTGTACTACGGTAGGGTTCTCAGGCATTCATCAATATAGGCATGCAGAGATAACACTTAACAG
Organism: Larix kaempferi; assembly: GCA_027924585.1. NCBI lineage: Eukaryota > Viridiplantae > Streptophyta > Pinopsida > Pinales > Pinaceae > Larix > Larix kaempferi. The sequence goes on from BSBM01000577.1 coordinate 9,123,390, forward strand.
AAAAATCATCTAACCTTCACTGTTTCCGTACGTCACGAATCTATTACTACTGCGTAATCTCTTAAAATAACCCAACTAAAGGAGCAATGCAATTGTGCGTCCATCCTAACTGTACTTGCAGTTAAATTAAAATACATTTGTATTAATGGAATTACTATTTCAGCTATCGCGTCTACAGGGTATAAAAATATGATCCTGATCTTTGTTCCCATCGGGATCCGCCGAAGGTGGGCGTTTATTTTTGACAGAAATCAAATGGATCTAGCCATTCGGCCTTCCCATCCTTGAAAATACGGTAGTGGAAGTTAGAGCAGAGAAATCACTAAAACGGAATCAAGGGGATTGGCATGAGTCGATCTAGAGAGATTGCCCTTCCTCACACATATTCTATAAATACAATTCGTAGCAAAGGAAGATCGAAGCTTAAGTATAGATATTTCTATTTACAAAAAGGGTAAGAATCTCATACCAGTACGCCGAACGCATCCATGCGACCAAGGAACCGATCTCTGGTCCGTTTATGCGGTGATTCGCTCAAAACCGAGAAGATTACCAATGATCACGAGGCAAATGAACTCGTTGATCTCCCTCCAGAATTTTTCCTTCCCCACCTTGCCTTCTAAACTGTGTCTGTATATATATATATTTTATGAGTATCCTCTCTCGAGATCTTCCTCCATCAGGGAAGACAAATGGCAAAGTTCTGAGCAACAAATGGCAAGGCTTGAGGTGGAAAAGATCCAAAGACGACACGCAGATCGCTTGAAGATTTTACTGATATAATGGACAGCGTAAAGATCTGATCGGCCGAAGTAATGTTCCCCTCTCCGAAGCATAAACTATAAGAATAATAGTGGGATAGGCGCCATTCTGCATTGGAAACAATCGGCGCTCGCGCTCTTTCTCCATTATGGAGACAACAAGAATAAAAAGAAGAGTATGACGATCTTCATGATAGTCTAAGGTGTAGCGAACATTAATTCGCCACTAAAATAATATATCCCCTTCTTCCATGGGGAAATGCGTTACCTTATTTAAGAAGGACATAAGTTATGGGTACCAATAAATCTAGTATTTACCAAAAAAACATAATTACCTTTTTAACAAAAGGTTTTGGTACCTATTCTTCCCTTTTATAGAAAATAAGCTATTGTCTAACATATCTAAAGACAAACCCTACAACCAATAAGTTATAATAATAGGCTAATGTCAAAGTAGTCTCCAGTAATTATTTTGTTTATATGCTATCATATAGATGGTAAGAGTTTAGTATTTACTTGTAAAGAATAAATTATTATGTGCTTAGGAATAACCCTAGCTCTTTAGAATTTCATCTAAATATTTTAACTATGAGGTTACAAGGATTATATATATATATATATATATATATATATATATAACCCCTTGGCATCCTCTATTGAAACTAGGATGTCAAGGACTTTAGGGAGTATCGTCACTCCCTTATCTTTTATCTTGTCATCTTCTCGAAGAGTAATAATTTGTCTCTTTTACCTTTATATTTATTTAAAAGAAAAGGTGATTATAAGGTGAAATTCCTTACCAAGGATTTAGCTCATCCTTTTACTCAACGATGTGTCTCTCCCCCTAAAGTTAATTATTGGTTAACCTACTTGAGTGTACTCTTGCAGATTTGTGTCTTATCAAGTGGACGTTATTAGTTCACTTTTCCCTAATTACCTATAGGTATCAAGGTGACATAGGTCATCGTCGACCTATCTCCTCTAGTGCATTTCAATTGCCTGTCGTGTAGTTGCAACTCACAAGTTTTAGTGACCTAAGTCTACCATCTGTGCTTACAATCTTTAGGAAATAAACATCACTAGGTACAACGTTTACTGGTGGGGCCTTGGCCTTGAGCTCCTCACGAGAAATGATTACAAATAATTATTTATACAAGTTAAATAGGTCAAAAAAGAAGGGATGTTACATAGTCCTCCCCTTAAGAATAACACCATCCTCGATGTTCACACTTTTCAAAAATTCACCAACTCTTCTGGAGTCGTCCTTCTTTAGTTCCTTTGTCGTCTCTCCTTTGTTTTTCTTGATCATCCTCAAACTCTCTTTATTTTCATATGTCTTCATGGTTCATACTTCTTTCACAACCTGCACAGTTGTATAGATCATACCAGATCTTCCAACAATTTTCAGTATACATAAGTATACAAAATGTCAAATAGTAAATGTTAATTATTTATCATTTATCCTCATCCTTGAGGTAGATTCGCTTATTCTAGAATTTGTAACTCCCACACATAAAGACATCCATTAGTATTCAATACAATTCATTAATATTGGTCATATCATAACACAATCTTTCAACAACATTTGGTTGATTATCAAACTCTCCCATGAGTTTGGAATTTCAATAGTTCCTCTACTGTACACAGAACTCTAGCTCGAGTTATGTTCTTTTGAAACTTAGAAGATCAAACTTGCAAACAGAATACTCTCTGTAAAACTCAGTAGAATAATCAGAAAATCTCACTCTGCAACTCATTAGTTAGCATTCCCCTCATCGAATCTTCTTGTGTACAAATCACAAGGAAAAATCCAGTGAGCCTCCTGCCCAATTCGATGGATTAAATTTTCCTAGGTCTTTGGGTCAGTATAACATTCAACAAGCCACCTGCTCTATTCCACTTCCATGGGAAACATGACCACAATTGTTTTTAGGGAAGTTGCCTCCTGCAACTGCTAGTGAGTGAGTGCAAGATGCAGCCATTCTGCTTGAGTTTAGGAAATATTCTTTTCCCCTCAAACCTTCTCGTTCAAGTCCAGGAAATATTCACTTTTCCCCTCAAACCTTCTCGTTTGAGTCTAGGAAATATTCTTAGTAACAATCATTTATTATTTCTTGCATGCACATATAACATAATATTAACATATATTCACCTATCATACTCTTTTCATTTTCATGATTACACATTATCAATCATAAGTCTTACCACCAAAAATGTCGAGTAAATCATTACTTACTCTTGAGCGATTTAGCTCAACTTATCTCTATAAGTGCCTTTATAATCTACATTCCTCCTTGATCATGAAATTAGTCTCTGTTTAGTATCACTTCCTGAAATGTTAGTATAAATAAAAATTTATTTGCTTCAATTGCTTAAAAATTGAACACATTAGTTGCATAGCATTATACACATGCTCGTTCAATTAACTTGTGCATCCTCTTCTCTTCATCTCGATGTAAACTCTTCAATATCCTTAATATGAGTCGGAGGTTGGATCTGTTGAAAACATGTTAGTATCAAAGTTCAAACATTTTAGTTTCATATAGATTCATTTCAAACTGAGACTTATTATCTAGAGATAAGATCCCATGCTCAATCAATCACAACAAGATTAGAATTCTTCTAAAATCAAACTATTAACAAGATCTTGATACTCATTAACCTCTATTACAAAATATAATTTACTCTATCCGGGGTCTATCATAATGTATTTCCAAACTAAGATTAGTTTAATCCCTGAGGAATATTGCTTGCAAATTCATACAATATTACACCTTTATCCTTAAAAATTCTAGTAACAATAAGGAATTCTGAAATGAATTTCAATTGATGTTAAGTAATGAATTCTTTAACTTTTGTGGCAATTTGACGATTCTTCATCAGAGTAATATTCAAACACATCATCATTTTTATCACATCAATTTGTTCCCATCCTTAACTTATAACCTAGTATGTCAAATTAAGCTTAATATACTTTCTCATCATAAATATATTTAAGCTTACATCTCATCAAGGGATGAGAGAACTACCAAAATTAAACTTGAACTCTTTTTCTAACTATTATACAACCCAAGTTATATGATTATAAGATTTAATTCTTTATATAATACTTCACCTATTTCTTCATCGTGCATGGTTCACATGATGAGTATTTAGCTTCATATACTTTCCTAAACATTAGACCCATTAATGATCATTCTAGGAATTTACTCTCTAGTCTAAACACTTCTATCATTAGATTCGAATGAATCATTACATATATCCTTTAATGAAACCTCTTTAATATTCTAAGTTAGCATTGAAAGGATATAAGGCAATTTATTTATTTATTTTTTTCCCTTTTTACGCCAGACACCAATAAGACAAACTAGAAGAAAACGCTCCATATTAAGTTATAACTCCTACATATACAATCAAACAAGGGAACGTATAATGCTTCTATTCTTTTAAACAAGATTACTAAACAAAACAAACCATTTTTAATTTCCCATGTAATTCACTTGGAAATTAGTTACCTTATCTTATAAAGTAACACACTGCATCTTTCATAATCAACATGATTTTCTTGTCCTACTCCAAGAAAAATTTACTATAAGTTAAGAACTTTACAGAATAAGACAAACGTAAATATAACCAACTATCTATCATCAATTTTATGGATCAATCTTGTACACATAACCTATCATGATGATTACATTTATGTATAATAGGAGAACTATCATAATGTCATCACGTTTATCTCCTACAATTATATTAGACTATCTCAAAGGTCAGTAGTGGCAACAATTTCATATCTGCATGAACAAAATCCAACGTGACATTTAACTAAAATTTATGTGCTTCATAAATTTAATTACAATGACCATAAGGTTTTTATTGCTATATCTTACATTTATTATGAAGGGTTTTACAATAACATAACTCCACCTATATTTTCATAAGCTTTACTTAAATGACATAAACTAATTTCTTCATCTTTAAAGGCAAGTGAAGAAAAATGCATTATTTTTTAACAACAATCCCAACAATTATACAGAAATGAAAGACCAGATACACTTATCTTTACTCATTTTGAGAGCTTGAAGTATAACTCCATTGAAAATTCTCCCTCGTCTGGTCCAATCCATGCATCAAAAACCAAAACAAGAACAACTTTAATAGTCTTCATAATTATTTATCTCATGTTGAGCCCAATAGGCCCGAGTATTGTAACCTAATGCTCTGATACCATATGTAAAGTACCCCAGATTTAGCAATTAGTATTTTAGTGAATTTCAAAATTTACTTTTGACAGCACATGCTAAATATAATTAAACCACCTTTAGTCAAATCATAACTAAAACATCCAAGTTCAGTAAAAGATCATTTAGCTAAATCGCTACTATTCCTAAACCTCCATGGAGTACTTTGTGTCCTTCCTCTAAGTAATATCGCATTCCAAACATCTTCTATTGATTTCTTACTCTTTTAATGCATACATTTAACTTGCAACAAGATTATCATACCAAAAATTCATGACATTAATCCATGGCATTTATAATTTATTAGATACATCTAGATACAATAATACACACCAGAAGAGGACATACAAGTAATTGATACAACATACCCGTTGGCAAAACAATGAGACAAAATTTCAAACACACATAAAGTCGATTGAGACAAAGATATAGGTGGTTCACCCCGACTGGGCTACGTCCACAAGGCAGAGGTCATTTTATTATTCATCAATTCGATGAGTTACATCTTGCAACAAATTGTTTCTATATCTTCTATTCACTTTTCCATAGCTTCTACCATAGAGAGAACTATAATAGACCATTGTCCGCTTTTCCATAGAAGTACAATAATTCTATGGAGACTTTTCCAGGCGTTTAGCCGAATATAAAGGAAAGAAAAAAAAAACATACATCCCATCAGAAACTGAAAAAGCTTAACTACCTTTCCTGTGACCTTCCCACAGGGGCTTCACTAGAAGGAAATATAATATCACGTTCATTCATACTGCAATATTAAATATTCATGAAAACCTAAAAATTATATTGCTTATATATTAGGGGGAAAAAGGTTTTTTTATTTAATGTAACAATACGAAAATACATTGGGGTCTTTTTTATATGGGTGGGATGACAAATATCCGCCAAATGGAGATGGCGAGATCACGGCCGGATGAGAAATCAGGAAGAGTCAGGGGTGGGGCTTACCAGTACGTAGGAAAATCGTGTCTTGAGGAATGCTTAAGGCCAGGGGGTTTCGTGGTGAAGTGGGTTTCTAGTTGATCATAGTCAAGAGATAGTGCTCATTTACATCCAATTGCTACCCATAGCACTTAGACAGTTGTTACCAATAGCACTTAGCCAGTTGTTACCAATAGCCTTGGGAGGCTCTAAGCCTCCAGGGCCTATTATAGGCCCTCGATAGGCCTTGGGGGTTTGAATACCCAACCACTTGTGCCTATTACAAGCATTGGGAGGTTTAGTCAACCTCCTAGAGCTTGTTACAAGCCCTGGGAGCTTGGATACCTAGCCCACAACATGCTTAGTCAGCGATTGGGGAGTTGTAACATGCAATCTAAATGTTGTACTATGTGCATTGGCTCTAGTGACATACAAGAAGTGATCTCCTATCTCTTCATTAGACCATTAGATGTTGCAAATCATAATAATATGTAGTTGAGTAATTGCATTATGGGTGAAGTAATGTGCATCCACAATATACATCGAAAGAAGCAAGGTGCATTGTAGAATGCTTGTGGGGTCATAAGAGGGGTATAATATCAATATACTAGGTATAAATATAAAGGGGTATAAAAAATGTTAATGAAAAAATTGATACATACAATATCTAGTGAAAATAGGGATTTTTTTAAATTGGGAGGGCATATTAGGAGGGGGTGAAAAAAATGATTTTGGAAGGTATGTTCCAATATTTAGTGAAATTAGGGGTATTGTTTCATATGCCATGAACGAACATGCTATGATGGCAATTTATTGAGTGAAGCCCCCGTAGACCTTCCTTAGGGTACAGGATTAATATGTAAAACATTCATGGATTTAGGTAGATAATTCCATCTAAAATGAAACAAGGTTATTTTAAGGTTTCGATCGAACGTCAGATCTATCAACACTTTAAAAATTGTCTAGTTCTATAAACATTATCTACTATCAAAGATTTGGGCTGGTGCAAGCTAATGCTGGCCACTCATGGCGTGCTAGTCGCAAGGGACTTCTGGAAAAACAGAAATCTAAACGTCAAAAAGCAATATTAGAGCTACCTACACAACTTTTTGGAATATGGTGCAAGAAGATCAAATGTAGAAAATCGGATTACCTTCCGGAATATATAAATATTATTTATGGAAATTAGGTATAACTCCCCAAAAATGGGGTTCTCCTAAGGTTGGCATGTTATTTTTTTAAGAAAATATAATGAATATGTTTGCGTTAGCCCTCTGGTTCAGTATTCAAATGGTGGACTTTTGTTAACAAAATTATATACAGTTGTAGATAACAGGCCATTCTAGTGCAACGTTATTTTTCTATATTTATTTATGTTAATTTTTTTTTTTTTAATTAAGGAAGTCATCCCATCCCTAAAATGATGAGGCCCAACATTAGCCCTCAATATCATGGTCTTAACCTAATCAATCAACAATTTTTTTTTTTAGGATGTATGTTTTTGTGTGTACTTGTGTGGGTTCTTTTCCGTTTTCAAAATAGCTGAGCCAATAAAAAGTTATAGATGGAAGAAATAACCTACTCTTTGTATAAGATTGACGTTAGTGCAATTGAAATTAACTCAAAAATAGGAACAAATAATAGTTTTAATAAAAAATTATATATTCGGAATCTGCACACATAGTTCTACAAGTGTGTGCAATTTCATTTGCAGTGGACAAGTGTAGCATACACAGAATCATGCTCGAAATAGAAGAAGTTATAGAATAAGATGTATTTTGTTATAAGATGTATTTTTTTATATTATTATATGTATTTTGGCAACCCGAACCTAAAACTATAGTAGCCAAGTCATCCACCACGTTGGTGGGAAACGAATTACCCGTCAAAATTTAAAAACTAAACTTGCGCGTGCGCGTGTATTTAAAAAACGCGTATGCACAAAATGGTGTGCACATGTCCAAGAACGCGTATGCATCCAAATGAGCACACGCGCAAAATGGCGTGTGCACTTTGTTTTTATTAAAGTTTGAAATTTTCCATATTGATTAAATAATTTTATAAAATATATATTTTTTAATAATTAATAATGTTTTAAATTGAATTAAATTAAATTTATATGGTGATGATGAGGAGGAGGATGGGGATGATGACGATGATGTTGATGACGATGATGGGGATGATGATGATGAGGATGATGGGGATGATGACGATGATGATGATGAGGATGATGGGGATGATGACGATGATGACGATGATGTTGATTACGAGAATGAGGATGATGATGTTGATGATGACGAAGATGATTATGATGATGACGATGGAGATGATGATGATGATGTGGATGATGACAAGGACGAGGACGATGAGGATGAGGATGATGATGATGATCATATTCGTCATCATCAGCATCATCATCTTCATCTTCATACTCATCTTCATCATCATCCTCCTCCTCTTCATCATCATCATCATGTTCGTCATCATCATCATTATCAATGATGATGATGAAGAAGATGATGATGATAATGATGATGATGACAAAGATGATGATGATGTTGACGATGATGATGACGATTGAAGATGATGATGTTGACGATGATGATGTTGACGATGATGATGATGATTGATAATGATAATGATGACGAAGAAGAAGAAGATGATGATGATGATGATGATGAAAATGATGATGATGTTGATGATGATGAGGAACAAGGTGATGACAACGATGATGATGATGGAGATGATGATGATGATGGAGATGATGATGATGATGATGATGACGATGATGATGATGTTGACAATGAAATGATGATGATGATGTTAATGATGAAGATGATGACCAAGATGATGATGATGATGATGATGACAGGGATGAGGACAAGGATGAGGATGAGGATGAGGATGAGCAAGTGGGTGATGATGATGATGATGACGATGATTATGATGTTGATGATGAAGATGATGAAGATGATGACCAAGATGGTGATGATGATGATCATGGCGATGATGATGATGGGGATGAGGATGAGGATGATGATGATGATGAGCAAGTGGGTGATGATGATGATGATCATCATATTCGTCATCATCAACATCATCATCTTGATCTTCGTACTCATCTACATCACCATCCATTATCTTCATCATCATCATCATTGATAATGATGATGATGACGAAGATGATAATGATGATGATGACGAAGATGATGGATGATGATGAAGATGATGATGATGATGTTGTTGATGATGATGATGATGGCCAAGATGATGGCGGTGATGATGATGAGGATGGGGATGATGACGAGGAAGTGGGGGATAAGGATGATGATGACTATGGAAATGATGATGATGATGTGGATGATGACGATGACTAGGATGATGATGATGAGGTTGATGATGATGAAGATGATTATGATGATGAATATGATGAGGAGGATGATGAGGATGATGATGGTGATCATATTCGTCATCATCAACATCGTCATCTTCATCTTCGTACTCATCTGCATCATCATCCATCATCTTCATCATCATCATCCATCATCTTCATCATCATCATCATTGATAATGATGATGATGACTAAGATGATGATGATGATGTCATCATTGATAATGATGATGATGACGAAGATGATGGATGATGATGAAGATGATGATGATGACGTTGATGATGATGATGATGATGAAGATGATGGCCAAGATGATGATGGTGATGATGATGAGGATGGGGATAATGATGAGGAAGTGGGGGATAACGATGATGATGACGTGCATGATGACGATGACAAGGATGATGAGGATGAGGATGATGATGATGAAGATGATTATGATGATGAGGAGGAGGAGGAGGAGGATGAGGATGATGATGGTGATCATATTCGTCATCATCAACATCATCATCTTCATCTTCGTACTCATCTGCACCATCATCCATCATTAATGATGATGATGACGAAGATGATGATGATGATGTCATCATTGATAGTGATGATGATGACGAAGATGATCATGATCATGATGACGATGATGATGGATGATGATGAAGATGATGATGATGACGTTGTTGATGATGATGATGATGAAGATGATGGCCAAGATGATCATGGTGATGATGATGAGGATGGGGATGATGAAAGATATATTGACCTGCATCGTTTCCATGGTAATGACTTAAATTGATATCTTGACCTGCTTCTTCTTTGGCTTTTCTTAGTTCCTTTGATATAAATCACAAGCATCTATCAATTTGTCAATTTACAGAAAGAAAGAAATAATCACCAGATATTAACTGCACTAGCAAGAAATAAAGAAATAATCACCAGATATTAACAACACTAGCAAGAAATCACAAAGTGAAGGAAACGAATTTATAACAGTAGCATTTATTAGAAAGAAAGAAAGGAAGGTCCATCTCTGATGGCAGGCGTCAGGGAGCCGAGCCCACGAATATATATGATATTATTAAAATGGAGTAAAAGAAAAAAATAAACTGGAAATTATGATAAGCATGTGAATACATGAATGCTTGGATCGGGATAAAAGAACCTGATCAGCCCCTAAGCCAAAACCCATGAATTTCCTAATATAAACAAAGAAAACAAAAAAAAAGGATTAAAGGATATGTTGCGGGGTGTTGCTCACTCGGAAACTATATATAATTTCAATGGTCCTCGAACTCATGCCACAGGTTCGATCCTTATCGGCCTCCAAGTCAAATGCCCTTTCTGGCTCTCTTCACCGCCATCGGCTCATTATCCTCGAACTCACGTCGCAGGTTCAATCCTTCTTGACCTCCACCACCTGCAAGGCATCAACCTCGAAACCGATTAATCCTTGTCCCAACTTGACAGCAAGAAAATGGTGTGAAACAAAGAAAAACAAAATATAACAAACAACCCAACTCACAAATAGACAAAGGCGTGCATAGAAATATACCCAGAGATAAATTTGAGGTGCAAATTGCTGTAAAAAATCAGGATCCTCGCACGCAAGTTTGATCCTTCTCGGCATCCAAGTTAAATGCCCTTTCTGGCTTTCTCTTCACCACCATCAGGTTCATTTTCCTTATTCTGAAATCAAGTTCATTTTCTTCTGCATCAACTCTTTTCTATTTCCTTGCTCGAATATCTCAGTCACTGCTACTTCGGCCCTCAATTGTCTAAGCCATGAACAACAAAGTGCCAACAAAAATCAAGTCAGACTGAACGCAGAAATATGTCCTACCTGCCAAAATAACACAACTAAATCAATCCCACATTTATTTAGAAAACTTGAATATGTATTCACTATAATGCTTATTCATTCATTTTATGTACAACTTAGTGAGCCTAACAGTTAGAACACATGTTTCATTAATTAAGAACATATGTTTCATTTTATGAGGTCATAAATTCATTTTAATCTTCTTCATTATTAAATAAACTTATACTAAATACATATTTAAGATCACAAATAAATAACAAAAACCACAGCAGGTTACATATTGAACCCGGAACCTAAATAAACAACGCACAAGCCCAATAAGAACTCAGGTAGCCAGCAGACGGCCTCCATAGCCAACTTTGCCTTGGCAATGGTATCAAATCCATCCCTGGCCAGAGATAAGTTATCCGGGGCATCTTTCTCAGCTGTGTTGTTCCCACTACTGGCAATGAGAACTGATGCATCACATCCCTGAAAACAAATAGAAAACAAATAAAACAAAGATATACAAAATTATCAAGAGCTTGAAAGAATTTACTTATATTATATATATATATATATATATAAGATCGTTCTTTCCTGCAACATTGAAATTAATCTTAACCTAAGTTGGACTTATCCTATAGATTTCAAGCATTGAGTTCCACCCGCAATGAGTAACAAATCCCACAACAAGCTGATTGCACCATGGAACCACGAGCCTGTGGCTTCCCATCTTGTCCAGAAAACCATCCGGTAAGGGTCTGTCCGCTGTCCTCGAGACCCGTCGCTATTTCCTCCAGCTGAGCAAATGAACCAAACTACCAAATGAGTCATACTTAGCATCACGACGACATACAGAGAACCCAATCGTCAAAAGAATTACAGATAACCCAATCTGCTCCGCGACAGAGCGGGTGTAGCCGAAAACAATAATGTTTTGTGAAGTTCAAACGCATAAGACGGTGGTGGATACTACTAACGAAATTTAAATTGTGCTGTTGGGTTACGATTAGGTTTTCATCAAAACTTAACACAGATGTTGGACAGTAAATTCATTTTTTGATAGTAAATTCGATTTTTCCATGATATCCGGATCGAACGGTTACATCATTGTTGTGTAAAAAATTCAAATTAAAAGTAACAGAAATGTCATCAAAATGGAATGGTTGATTTTGTTTTTTTATGTCAGAGATTTTGTAAGGTGTCAGAGATTTTATTTGTAATGATGATGCACCGCAGCACCACATATATTCTACACATGCATTTAGAGATGCATTAAGATAAATTATAAATTATCTTAATTTATAAATTATTTATGTATGCATTTAGATTTTAAAATAATTTATTCATAACATTTCTGTCTATTCGGTTAATTATTTTATTTTATAAATTTTCACTAAATAGGTTTACAAACAAATAACTATAATAATATCTAAAAAAAATAGTTTCTTTTAATAATATTAATTATATTTTTTTAAACTATATTTTAATATTTTTAATTGTGAAATCTACATTATATATGTTTATCTTAATTGTTTTTTATGCCTAGAGACCTCACACTTTTTATGTGGCCGATATGTTTTCTAGAAATTGCCTCTTTGATGTAACTAGTTAAAGTTCATTCTTATTTTGGTAAGTTTAAATTTTCCTTTTAAACTAAGTATAGTGTAAATATGCTTTTGATATTTTAACACAAACTTAATGGAATACTATGACTCTCTTATTCTCTATTTATTTGTTGTGTGGCAATTTCTCTTTAAATTTAGTTGTGATAGTGCTTTTAATGGAACATATATTCTATAAATTTGTGGAGCCCCTCTTCCAATGATTTACCCAACAATCAACATACTCATATAAAATTTTACTAGATATAGAGTAATTCTAGGAATGCTCTTCTCCTTCATGCTAAGTATCTTATGATTGTGCATAATACATAATCAAAATAAAGTTTGATTAAAAAAAAGAACTCAAAATACATTCACATCTGTATTATAGATTAGTATTGTTCATTATAAGCATTGATGGCAAACCATCATTACCAAAATGTGTTATTTTATCTCCATGGAGTTTATTTATAATTGGATTATCATATTTGTAGTCATGTAATGTATTTTCATGAAGAGATCACATGAGTAATGAGATAAACATTGAGAATGGTTTTTTTCAAATGTCTATTTTTATATCTTCCAAGGATAAAATAGGTTTGAAGGGAAAAAGGTAATGGTAGAAAAAAAAGCGGGTTGATTGCTCTTATGATCCACAATAAGAGTCCTTAGGCTCCATTTTCCTAACCTTAGTTGAAATAGTGGGTGCATGGATGGGTTACACAGTGTGGTTGGATAAGCGAGGAGGGAGCTATATGGACAAGGGTATGATAGAAGACATCGAAGGAAGAAAAATATTTAGAGGAGAAGATATCCAAATAAGAAATCAATTTAGTGCACAGATTGTACATGTGACATTAGTTGTAGAAGAGATCCAAGGTGTGTTGTATAGAAGCATGACATCTCAAATACGCATGGATATGAGATAAAAAAATCAATGTTTCAAATCATCTCTAGTATTCACATCTATAGAACAAATAAAGTTTGAATATGGTCTCATCTCTCATAAATCAAGTGAAAGCCTCTAACTATGCCTATGCAAGTAAAAAGAGTTGCGTAGGTACGGAAAAATTAGTAAAATAAATTAAAATCTAATCATAGAAAGAAGCAAAAGAGGAAACCAAGAACACAAATGATGGTGAAATAATAAGAACATATGAATCAAACCCTAGTTCGAATATGAATTTGAAATATGGAAGAGATATGGAGGGATTCAATCCATCTAGAGGAATGAGAGGAATTGGGAGTACATATATCGTTACAGATCATGATTCTTAAACTATATTTTGATCATCCTAAAAGAAAATAAAATTTAGGATGATCCACATGTTGGTTAAATAATTTTTTAATATAAGGCTTTTGGGCCCATTTTGCAATATAAAGATCTAAAAAGATACCTCCTTAGGCATGTAAAGAAGATACTATATATAATTCACACTCTAAAATGTTCAAGAATACTTCTCAATCCAATACTCATAGAAGCTAGATGAACGGATAGAAGATTGGGAAGACAACTCAAAGGACATGCACCTTACTCTAAACCAAACGATGAACACTAGCATAACAAAGAGGATAAATGTGATTAGAATCATAAGAAAATATGTGAATTGAATTGGAATTAGGGATTGTAGGACTACAAATTATGTATAAATGACATTTATTGGGCAATTTTTAGGTTCAAAAAATTGTAAGACAACACTTCAAATTTGGATGAGAAAACAATGGATGTCACTATTATCATATTATCCGAAGTTTTTGTCATGTCGATGGGATTTATCTCATTTTATTTTTAAATCGAGGGATTAAAAAGATCAATTCGGTGTGGGTATATGATTATTGGAAGATAGAGATGTCAATGTTCACTATTATTAAACTAGGTGTGATCTACTCTAGGTCATAGAAAACATATCCTCTATATGGGTCAAAATCCCATGTACATGAAATTGGAACTTTGGGAAAAAGAAATCATCAAATACATGGGAAATCATATAGGAAGATATGTAACACTAGATGATAAGACAACCACATAATGTTGTAACACCCCCATTTTGACCCTTGGGATATATTGGATTTTAATGTAAATATTGTATACAGGCGATGTATGATTTCCTAGCGTGGAGCTCAAGACCAAGGCCCCACTAGTGGATGCTCAGATTTTATTTAAAAAGGAAAGTATTTGATATTATGATATCCATGTGATATTAATCCGTGGAACATTGTAAAATGATGTAAATATTAATATTGGAATAAAATACCAAAAACTTGCTATGGAAGCAACTAATAAGAGGGGGCCATGTGTATTCCACTAGGGAGTGGTGAGGGGGTTGTGGATTTAAACCATATGTTTTCAAATGTCATCTTGAGAACCCATTTGAATTTCTTTGATGACATTTAATTATGTTGTAAAGAAGTGGTTGAAGAAATCATTCCATGGCTTCAATGGAGCATGGGAATCCCAGAAATTCGTATGGCAGGTATGGGCTCTATTTTCCTTAACCCACAAGTCACTCTACCTCATGGGAATTATCTATTTCTCATTCCCATTCCATGGTGGAACATCCAAGCATCAGATTTCATCCATTACACATGCCCAACACTGAGAAAAACCAGAAATCGCAACTCTGAATTTAACCACGTTTTGAAGTGCCAAAAATGCCCATAAAATTGTGTGGACAGTGAAATCCAATGGGAGATCCATATACCTAAACCTTGGAGCAAATTTGAGAGTGTTAGATACCTTGAAATTCATAGGAAAACCCATATTTTATAGCCCAAAAATCCAATTACGGGACAGAGTCATTTGGCCATAGAATTGATAAAATCCAAGCATGAATAATGGAGCAGAAGAAAGAACAAAGGTTGGGATTGCTTGATAAACCTAGTGAAGGATAGAATATCAAGTATTTAGCAGCTTGGACCTTTCTATGCCCACCCTGAATAGCAATGGAGGGAAGGGACGCCTGAGGGACTGTGCAGCAGAGAAGGGGACCTTCCTTGTGTTGGGTGTGGTAGGTATTGTGGGTGTTAAGGTTGTTTGAGTTTATCTTGAGATTCCTGTAGCTCTGTGGTTGATCTCACTGGATTAGCATCTTCCTCCCTCTCTCTTGCATGCTTGATAAACCCAACTATGTGTTGGATAAGCATGACTGCTTGTGTGAAACCATGGCTGTGAGTGAGCATGTTTAGTTCCTCCTTAGTGGATACAGAGCCCAGCTCAGGGGTGGTCTCTCAGCTGAAAGACTGGACAGAGACCTATGGTTGGGTGGAACATTGCTCTCACATAGCCAGTTGCTTGGATAGTTTCATATTAAAGATAAGTATTATCTATGTGTTTTAATTTTGTAATGTTTTAATTTATGATGACTGTTATGATCATATGTTGAATATACGATGCACTTGTGCATGGTTGATGTTTATTTCTGCTGTGTTTATTTTAGTATGAATCTGCACACATGATTTTTATTTATCATGAATTCTTTATAGATGAATGGGGATGAGTTTCTCAAATAAGCCTTAGAATGTCAGTCATGTTCCCTTCCTTGCATCGGATCGATGGGAGGGGACGTGACAAATGCACTACCACCTTTATGGATACAATGTGTTGAATTGGATTCAGGGAATGAAATCCCTAAATACATAAATGTAGTGGTGGGAGGAAAGGATCATAAAAACCTTTAAATTAAAATTATGGCCCCTTGAATTGCACCAAGTGTACATATCATATATGCATAAAAAGTACATGTCTAAAAATGGGTGAAGGATACATCTTGGGTGATGCTACAATCATGTTAAATAAATCAAGGTATGGGCACAAATTCCTTAATAAGACTGAAAATACCTCTTATGGTAGTAAGGAGTAATGGATTTTGCTAATATAGAATTGGCTATGGGAAGTGAGGAAGACACTAATGGAAATAACCCTAGATCCTAGGAGGATTAACAATCACAAGGTAAGTGTCAAAAAATGCCCTTATACCTTGTTGTTTGAAATAAACATGGATCTTAAAAGCCTAAAGATGAGATGAAAGGAATTCTAGAAGCCTCAAGTCCATATCTCTTCCCATATTTGGATCTTTATTCTTTTGTAAGAGATATGGAATGGGGGATGGACTTTGAAACATAGAAGAAGGTGAAGGTATTGGAACTATCCTATTAGAGTCCACCTATGAAGGCTTATATATTTTTATAGATAATAAAAATTAGAGAGACTATAATTCAACTGAAATCTTAGTTTCATCCTCATCATCAAACATAAAAGATTTACGCTCATAAAAATAAAGGTACCTTCTATGTTCCTCCAAAGAGGAAGGAATAGAGAGATAAAGGATCTTGACAAAGGCTAGTTGGAATTATATTGCAAGAATATTTCCCATAGAGTTTTAAGTAGAAAATATGATGTATAAGTGTAACAAATGAAGTTAGAGGAAGAAGTTGGAAAGGAAAGTAGAATTCCATAAAAGAGGCATATGGACTTGCCTTGATTGACCACTTCCCCATCTCCTTCACATGGATTTCTAATGGATGTTTTACCATCTAATGAAGAAATCATGGAATTCATGGCTTCATATGACAAGACTTGGGAGGATATGCATCATCGTACCTCTTTCCTTCCAAATTCAAAAAAGATTGAGAAAATTCTCCAATATCCCGATCCTCACCCATTTGTTAATCTCGATGTTGATTGAGATCCCCGCCTAGTTATTGATCTTGATCTTGATCCTGATCCCTTACTCACATGGAATTAGAGGAAATTTCAACTTAAAATGGGCCTCCGAAGGAAAATGTCACATGGAAGCCATGTATGTCATGCTGTAACATCTCGAAAATTCACAAAATTTTAAAAAAATTCAACGTAATATTTATTGCTTAAACTAACTGTGCGGAAATGTAATAAATGCTTAATTGTTTATTTAAATGACATGCTGAAGTAAATTGCTGTAGTGATTATGCTTGTGTATTGTTTTACTTATGCAATGTTGTCGATGTTCTAAACAATTACTTGCTTTTGTTTATATGTGCTAGCTGTTTGTTTCTTCTTTTGATGATGAAGGGGTCCTATGGGCACCCCGAGGCTTACTTAGCTATTAGCTAAAGCATTTGAATGTTCTTGATGAAGATTACAGGTAAGAGAGTAATAATGTTTTGAAAGTGAAAAACTACGGAGATCCTCAATCTCGTCAAATAGCTTTCAAGTTTTTAAAAGAGAAATAGTATAACTTGTGAAGTTTTTCAGGGTGTGATCTACTTTGATTATTGCTGCAACTACATAATTGTATCGTATCATACTCTACTCTCAACTTCTAAGTTATTTTAACTACTCAAGTGTTTGAAAAAAATGATTACTGAAAACATGGCTTAAGTAAATCAAATCCTACTTGAGGAAATTATACTAAATATTATATGCTTGAAGTAATAGGATATTATCCTAAATGCCAAGTAATTTTAATTATGTTCTTTTTCTCTTATGAAATATATACTTGAACCTAGGTTTGATGTGTACTAAGCACTTTAAGCATTCTTTTAAACTATGCCATGGAAAAAAATCAGTAATAGTATCTATCAATAACACTATTGTTATTCATGCTTCTTCTAGGTTGATAGTATAAATATTACCACCACTTGGCATATTGTATCAATATTTTATGATATAGTTGCACTATGTGCTTTTCATGGTCTTTTTATAATACACAAGGTTTCAATAATAAACATCGTAATATCCTAAATGCAAGTTGGAAACTTTTACTATGAAATAAAAGGTATTAAAATAATATGTAACCCTATGATAATGCTGCAGGTCTCCAAGGTGATGGTTCAGACTTTGGACTAGGTCATCGTGTAAAGGTATCATGCTAGGGCACAATGGTACGATGGTTTGATAATTGGTAACCCATACTATAATGTAAGGCCCAAAGGTTACACGAAAGATATACTGGTTGCATAGATTGTTGGCCTGTCAACGTACTAGTGGTAGATAGGAACATTTAAAGTGCATTAAAGTGATGTTAGTGGAATTCCGGTTGGCATCCACCATGGCTGGCTTCACGTGGTAAATCTTGGTAATAGCGTAACCCTAACAGCACTTTGGCTTACCTCGACGATGGTGATGAACTTGGCATTCATTTTGCAAGGAGTGGGTGTAGAGTGGCCAACAGGTCTGCGTTTATGTATGGCTTTGAAGCCGGTTCTTGAAGACTCCTTCCTCAGTTTCGATACCACTAACTGTAAGGGAATATTGATATTTACAGCGTTTAAGAGCCGAGCTAGTACTGTGGAGGTAATAGCTGCATTCAACAAGTGACTTTTTGAGTGACTCTAGATTCAATACGAGTTGCAAAAGCTATCGATTTTGACCTTCGGTTTAAAAAAGGTAATGTCTTCACTGAAATTCATGTTGTTGCAATCGTCGGTAATGTTTTAAGCTTTGGAAATAAATTTAACCACCCTCTATGTTAATGGCAGGTGTTGTCATCTACAGGGTTCTAAGCTCAAGCTAAGTGGGAAAATACTGCTTGAAAACGGTAAGTCTCAGTGGTTTCCCCTATAGGTTTCTCCTGGCAATTGTTGGCTGTGTTTGGTTTAGTTGGAGCTTTCAATTTTCTGAATGTGTAGTCGCCTTTGTAATGCTTACATGCTATGAAGCATGCATAGGGAGGATTGAATCCTCGACCTACCCTTATGATGTAATCTACAGTGTTTACTGTATGTCAAATGTATCACTTGTTCGCAAGGGTTTTAACCCTTGACTATTTGGATAAATGAGAAGGGTTTCGGCCTATGTGCCTTTATACTTTGTTTGTGAATTTAAGTTTGAGAGCGATGCTCCAGGGATATATGTTAAATTATTTCAGTGCTTGTAGTAACTTGTTAATGGCTAAGAGCCAAGGCTTAATGCTTCGTTTTGAAACCTCAAACCCTAATGTCTAACTTCGTTCGATGTATGGAACTATAGATTCAAATTTAGTTTTGTTTATGTCAATGAATAATATCGATGGCAGTTGAGTTTGCTATTTTAACACTTCTACTTTTGTTTTTTTTACAACTGGGTTTAATACCCCAAGCTGGTTCTACAAAAGAACGACTATTTTACAGTTTGAAGGCTAAAGACATTTCATCAATAATATTTCCTGTGATATGTTTTCAACTGTATAGGATGTGACTGCATATATATATATATAAAATATAAGGCATAGTGCCTCAGTCGAAACTCTATTTAGTGAATACTATGTCTTTTTAAGGGTTTCGGTTACTAGTATTAATACATGGTAATTATAGAGATTATGAAGGTTTCAAAGTTATAAATGCAAATGTCTTATAAGTGGTCGACTCAGTCTTGGAAAATCTTATCTGATTTGGCAAGTGTTGAATGAATACTAAATGTTATAATAGAGAAACTGGGGTTCTATCCATAATAGAACATTCGTCCAATACTGACTTGTTTTGTGTTTAAAGGTCCAATGATAATGACGATATAAGTGTTAACAGTTATGTTTACTCCGTTTGTAATGATAATGGTTTCCAATCGTGAATGTTGGTAACTGTTTTGATATTAAATAAATTTAGTACATAATGGATAGAACTCTTAATAGAAGTTCGAAAGGATAGAGAGAAAGAAAAATAGTAAGAGTCTATAAAAAAAATGTCTTTTGCAGAGGTTAGAAAACATGGAAATGTTAAACTCTATTTAAATTTGTTTACTACAAAAATAGAGATATTGTCGTGTCTGAATAATATGGATATTTCTATGATTGATTTCCAGCTATTTAAATTTCATAAATATTGATGAATGTCTAAAGTGAAATTCTAGTACTATAATATTTGAAAAGAAATGGAAAGAATGTATATAGCATTGATCTATTGTAAGGTAATAGTTGAATTACAATGAAACCCTAGGTTTTGTGCAGAAAATGAAATGTTTTACTTCTACTGCTATAGAAATATCATAATGTCTATATAATATGAATGTTGTTATGTTTTTTTGATTCTAGACATGAGATAATTTTAAATTTGCATAATATAACAATAAGCGAAATTTTTCAAGAAAACATAACAAATTCAGTCTATTCAATTTCTGCATATTCATCCATCTATTTTTTTTATTTTTCCCTTGCCTGTACTAGACTACGGTACACAAACAGTGTGTGGAAAAATACAGGGAAGATATTTCATTCTATCATTTCATATTTTCATTCAACAATATACAGAACCATAAACAAATCAGAAATTCATACTTTTACTCCTGCATTATCAATATTTAACTAAAGGATACTAACTCAACATCTACAAAATTAAATGATAACTACTTAGGAAATGAAATAACAAGTAGAACCTGTAACTATAGATAGGGTGGAAAAACACCCAAGGAGGCCTATTCCTCCTGACCTTCTCCAGAAAAAGCAGCCAATGTCACTTGCTCCTTAGGACCCCCAAGCCTGTTTACTGAACCACTAGGTAGAAGACTATGTGTAGAAGTAAGGCACTCAAGTTGTATTTCCAGCAATCAATGGAGATTTCCCTACACGTCAAACCTCTGCCCTAAGTAGTCAAATTATGTACTCAACAGTAAAACTCTGCACTCAACAGTAAACAAGGCAGACTTACACCATGATCAAAAACCTAGTTTTCCCCTCATTGAATCTCTTATGTGCATACAGTAGAACCACAAGGTGAGTTTCCTCGTCAGGAAAAGTGTTGAACCTCAATCCAAATTCAATGGCTCTTATAAAGATCCCTAGGTCTTTAGTGGTCAGTTTTCAAAATAAATGAGCCTCAAGCTCCAGTCCCATCTTTCAGGGCACTATGACCACAATTTAAGGGAGTTGTCCCATACCAACAACTAGTTACTTGATTCATGATGCTACCACTTGTCCATTGCCTTCTACCCCAGATTCCATTCCACCTAGTGGGTCAGTAAACACTCTTTCAACAGTTCTCCTTGGGTTCAAGTGTCTCATATTTTATTTATTTAAATAATAATATTGTGCAACTACAGTCATCTTTGGACACTTGTCCAAATATAAAACTTTACAATAAAAGTTAAGATAATGTTTTCTTCAAACACAAAATGTTTTCAACAAAGGGGTATGTTACAAACACCCCCACTTAAGCTCAACATCGTCCTTGTTGTTGCTTATTCTTCATCAGAGCTTCCCTGGAACAAAACTGGATATGCTGCCCACATATTACTTTCCAGTTCCCAGGTAGCTTCTTCAAGTCTAAATGTTAAGATTCAATATGGTAAGATAGAAAATATCATCATTACATTTCATTTCACAACAATAGCATATACAGGATCACTGAAAGAACAACAAGCACAACATAAACACAAGAGACACAGATTTATCCTGGGAAACCCTCATGGGGTAGAAAACCCAGCAAAGCTTCCTCAATATAGATGACCAGCAAATACAAAGATGTAACCCACAACCATGAGCTCCTTCTCCTCCATAGAAGATCTCTCTCTCACCTATGCGCAAATCACAAGTGAGTGAAATGTGTGTTAAATGAGGAACACACCTCCTCTATTTATACACAACTCCGACTTGTCTTTTACATTAACTAGGTCGACCCCAACTTAACCACTTAACCTAAAGCTGACTGGGTCGACCCCTCTAGGGTGGTCTAATAACCCTTTGACCCACATAACACATACAGGGCCGACCCCCACTAGGGAAGTCTAATAACCCAAGTTACCACATTCTCCATGGAGGAATAAACATCTCCATATACATGACAAAGTCCCATCGGAGGAATGAAACATCTCTGGAATAATAAAATACAAATATAATATTCTTAGAAGTTACAATATTTCAACACTCCCCCTTAACAAGAAGGGTATTATACCAACATCTATAGAAGAAAGGAGTCATCAACATCATACATGATACATCTATAAATCATTGGAATCTTTCTTCATACATCATCAGTAACTCAAACAGTTACTGGAACATCTTCAATATCTTCAATACTAGAACATCAGCATCATCGGTATTGAGTCTTCATCTTCTGCAACACTCGATCAGCTACAGCATCATCATCATCTGGATCACCCGATCAACAGCCTCATCGTTGGGATCTACCGATCAACATCATCGTCATCTAGACCATCACGATCAACAACATCGTCATCTAGACCATCACGATCAACAACATCATCATCTAGACCATCACGATCAACAACAACATCATCTAGACCATCACGATCAACAACATCGTCATCTAGACCATCACGATCAACAACATCATCATCTAGATCATCACAATCAGCAACATCATCATCTAGACCATCACGATCAGCAGCATTGTCATCTAGATCATCACGATCAGCAGCATCATCATCTAGACCATCACGATCAGCAGCATCGTCATCTAGATCATCATGATCAACAACATCGTAGCAACATACCTTGCAATACACATGATCCATTTAAGACACCATATCATGTCTAGGGACGATGTAGTCCACTTGTCAACTTAGAAAAAGTCTAAGCACCACCTCTCGGAGACATCTGTCTACGGATCTATTTAGGACTAAAGTCCAGGGATGATACAATCCTCTCGTCAACTTAGACAAAGTCTAAGGACCACCTCTCGAAGACATCTGTTATTGATATATTTAGGACTGAAGTCCAGGGATGATGCAATCCTCTTTTCAACTTAGACAAAGTCTAAGGACCACCTCTCGAAGACATCTGCCTGCGGATCTATTTAGGACTGAAGTCCAGGGATGATACAATCCTCTCGTCAACTTAGACAAAGTCTAAGGACCACCTCTCGGAGACATCTGTCTGTGGATCTATTTAGGATTGAAGTCTGAGGATGATACAATCCTCTCATCAACTTAGACAAAGTCTAAGGACCACCTCTCGGATACATCTGTCTGTGGATCTATTTAGGACTGAATTCCAGGGATGATACAATCCTCTTGTCAACTTATACAAAGTCTAAGGACCAACTCTCAAAGACATCTGTCTGTGGATCTATTTAGGACTGAAGTCCAGGGATGATACAATCCTCTCATCTACTTAGACAAAGTCTAAGGACCACCTCTTAGAGACATCTATCTATGTATCTATTTAGGACTGAAGTCCAAGGATGATATAGTCCTCTCGTCAACTTAGACAAAGTCTAAGGACCACTTCTCGGAGACATCTGTCATCGGATCTATTTAGGATTGAAGTCCAAGGATGATACAATCCTTTCGTCAACTTAGACAAAGTCTAAGGACCACCTCTCAGAGAGATCTGTTTGTGGATCTATTTAGGACTAAATTCCAGGGATGATACAATCCCCTCTGGTCCATTTTGAACTAGTGGTTCTGGGATGATGCAATCCCCATCACGTACATTTTGAACTAGTGGTTCTGGGATGATGCAATCCCCATCATGTACATTTTGAACTAGTGGTTCTGGGATGATGCAATCCCCATCATGTACATTTTAAACCAAGCGTTCAGGGATGATGCAGTCCTATCACGTCCACTAGGGACCATACAATGACCTCATCGTCAGAAAAGGTAGCCTCATCATCAATATAAGTATCCACATCAGTACAATATCCACATCATCAACACAAGTATCCTCATCATCAATACAAGTATCTATACCATCGACACAAGTATCCTCATCATCGATACAAGTATCCTCATCATTGACCTTACCGTCAATATAGGCAATCTCATCATCGATACAAGTATCCACATCGATACCAGTATCCAAATATTATCATCGACCATATCACTCCCCCTTTCGAGGAGGGTCCTTCTGAACGACACCAAGCTTGTCTCAGAAATACTCAAACTCTTCTTGAGACAGAGGTTTGGTAAATACATCAGCAGCTTGTTCGTCAGTGCTCACATACTCGAGCTTGATAGCTCCTTTCTGCAGCATATCCCGTATATAAAAATATCGAATCTCTATGTGCTTTGAATTATCATGGAACACTGGATTCTCTACCATCTTGATACAACTCTAGTTGTCACACAGGATTACAACGGGGTCCATCTCTAAGTCAACCAAACCTGATAACAACTTTCGAAGCCATATCGCTTCACAACTAGCAGAGCAAGCAGCTATATATTTCGCTTTAGCTATGCTGAGAGCCACACTATACTGATTCTCTGCCATCATGATACAACTCTAGTTTTCACACAGGATTACAACGGGGTCCATCTCTAAGTCAACCAATCTTGATAACAACTTTTGAAGCCATATCCCTTCACAACTAGCAGAGCAAGCAGCTATATATTCCCCTTCAGCTGTGCTGAGAGCCACACTATACTGCTTCTTGGTAAACCACAAGATCATAGAAGATCCCAGAAATAACATCCGCCTGATGTTCTCTTCCTGTCTAATACACTTCTTGCCCAATCAGCATTTGTGTAGCCATACAATCTAAAGTCATGATCTCCAAGATAATATAGACCAAATTCTATTGTACCCTTCAGGTACCTCATCACATGTTTTGCAGCTATTAAGTGAACACGTCTAGGTTCCACTAGATACTGACTCAAGGTGTTCACAACAAAGCATATATATGGCCTAATGTTCGTCAGATACATCAGTGAGTCAATAATCTGTTTGTACAGAGTTACATCCACTAACTCTGATGAGTCATCAGCTAACAACTTCAAGTCAGAACTCATGAGAGTGGGCATGGTTGTACATTCCAACATATCAAATCTTCTCAAGATTTCCACAACATACTTTCCCTAGTTGAGAAAGACTCCTTCTGAGCCTTGCCATACTTCCAGACCTAGGAAGTAATGCATCGATCCGAGATCAAATTTTGTAGCAAGCTTCTTCTTTCTTTCCATGATCTATTTCTCATTCCCTGTTAGAAAGAGATCATCCACATACAGTAATAGTATCATCCATAAAGGTTAGGATCAACTTTACTTCTAGTAAAGCCCAAGCTTGTCAATAAACTATCAATTCTCCCTCTATGACTGAACATCATTCCAACTCTAAGTGATCTTCTGCATATCTATCTATGCCATCTCCCATTAGATGGTTCTACTAGTATGAGCCTCAAGATCATTCGAACTCTATGATGAGTTCCTTCTTGCATCCATCTAAGATAAGAATGTCATCAGTATATAGAAACCATCTTAAACCTTGTAGCAACGATTTAAATCTACATCACCCATTGTGATCATTAAGCTCATCAAATGACTATTGATCCTGGGTACCCGTACAGAGCTTTCTTCAATTGAATCCTGGGAGTTTTCTCGATTCACACTTCTTCTTCAATCACACCATTGAGAGAACAATATTATCTCATTACTTGGAGAAAACATCTCGTCATGATCCTCTTCCTCTTTCTAAGAGAATCTTCTAGCCATGAGCCTTCTATAGTATGTTTGATTTGTAAATCTTCTTGTTGACCATCCATCACTTGTTCGTTGTTCATCATTCTTCATGATCTTTCCTACGAATGAAAGTTAATTACATGATTATTAATACTTCATAATCATCAAATCATGTTGACATGATAATCTATTATGCATACAGATACGATTCACATAGTTATGCAACTATCATGACCAATACTTTGGAACAACACTTTTCCATATTCTGTATGTATACAGTGGTTATCTAGATGCCTTCCATCTCTACCAAAACATACTATCGAGAGCGTGCACAACTCTCAGCATGTCAGCAAAGAGGTTTCATTCTAGACAAACGATGGAATGTTTGTCCAACTTACCCATCATATGCATATTAGTAGTATATTGTTCAATGCTATATGAATGCTTACACTATGCATGATATATCCTAGGAATACAAATATGCATACAACTATTACAAGCAATATCATTTTCTATTTCAGATATTCAAATAACAACTCAAATACTTATCTTTTATGTTTGTGTGGTTGCCTCTATTGAATATTGTAACTTCTAAGAATATTATATTTATACATTATTTATTCCGGAGATGTTCCATCCCTCCGAGGTGATTTTATTATGTATCCGGAGATGTTTATTCCTCCGAGAAGTTGTGGTAACTAGGGTTATTAGACCCACCATGTGGAGGTCGGCCCAGTCAGTTATAATAGGGTATTTAACCTAATGGTTAAATACGAGTCTACATGTACTTGTGTAAAATATATGTCAGAGTAGTGTATAAATAGAGGAGGTGTGTTCCTCATTTGATACACACACTCACTCGAGAGAGAGGCGCACTTGTGGAGGAGAGGTCTTCTATGGTGGAGGAGGAGATCATATATTTGGTTTGCATCTTTGTATATTGTTGGTCATCTATATTGAGGAAGATTTACTAGGTTTTCTACCCCATGAGGGTTTCCCAGGATAAATCTGTGTCTCTTGTGTTTATGCTATGCTTGTTGTTTCTTCAGTGATCCTGTATATGCTATTATTGTGAAATGGAATGTAATGCTGCTATTTTTTGTCTTATCATATTAAATTTTAACATGGTATCAGAGCTAACCTGAAGGAAGGAAAGGTATGGCACTTACGACACTTGCTTTACTTACGACAATTTGAAGGTTAGGGTTTTACATAGCAAAAACCAGTCATCGTGGAACTTTCGCTATAAATCCATTTTGGTGAAGGTTCAGGATCTGAAACCTTTACAAGTCGTAGATAACATCTCCAGGTATCTTGTGTCCAAAGGGAACCCTCAGATTCGTTGTACTTTGTAAGTTATTATTAGTACAAGTTAGGGTTTCTGCCTCTTCCAGATCTCAGTCAAAATCAGGTGACCTAGGAAAAAAGGTCATAACTTGGGCTAGGAAGCTCCAAATGAAATTTCGTAAAAAGGGACAGGTAGTACACAGACTTTACTATCTCAAGAAACTTTTTCAGAAGTAGAAGCTGAACCAATGACACGTGGCACGCCGTAAAAGTTCACTCTCCTGTTTTATCCCATAAATAGGTAACATTGTGACACTTGGCATAACTCTCTCTCAAAGATTCCAATTGAGGTCAGACCTATTAGGATGGAAATATAACAGGGAGAGATATCTTAGGAAAAGTTTTCAGAGGCCGAAGTTCAAACAGTGACACGTGGCACGCCGTACAAGTTTGCTCTCCTGTATTATCCCAAAACAGGTCACGTTGCGACATTTGGCATAACTCTCTCTCAGAAAATCCAATTGAGGTCAGACCTATCAGGATAGAAAGATGACAGGTCAGGCTAATGCAGATAAAGTTTTCAAACCCTGTGGAGTGAAAATTTTGGAGTTATAGCAGAAACAATCAGGTACATATTTCTGTCAAAACAGAATTATTTTTGGAGCATTTTTATTCATGGCTTCCAGAATTTAGGGTTTCGGAGAAAGTTAGAATTTTTGGAATCAGAATCCACGGCTGAATGCTACTCAGGAAAATAGAAATTTAGAGACCAAGATCAAAGTTTTTGGTTGGGTAGAAGATCGGGCTTGATTAAACCCTAGCTCGGGATTTTGATCGAAAAGATGGAAAATTAGGGCTTCAACAAAAGTTGGAATTTTTTAAGTCTGTAACCACGGCTGGAAGATCCTCAGAAAAATAAGAGTTTAGAGCCTTGGATCAAACCTTTTGATTGAGCAGAAGGGTGGGCTTCATCAAACCCTAGTTCGGGATCCTGTCGAGAAGATCCAAAAGTTTCAAAGGCAATTTTGAGGGGTCAAATTTTGGAGATTTCAAAATTGAAGTATGCTAGTTTGATCAGCTCAGCAAGACACATCCTTCCATTCATTCGGAAGTGTGAAAGTCAAAGATTGAATTTTTAGGGTTTCTCTAGCAAACCCTAATTAAGCTCCAGATCAAGTTTCAGGGGGAGTTGAGGCTAAGCCCTTACATAAGAAGACTACAAGAAGTCTCAACAGGTATGACTTAAGGAGGTTCATGTATGTCTTGAAATCTGATTCTTGATTAAGTTCATGATGTGTTTGTCTTCATATTATTTATTAGTACAATCTTGATTAATGTTAGAATTGTCTTATCACCCTAGTAACAGTATGAATGCATGTGAATGATCGAAGACATTCATTGATTAGGGCTATATGATTGTACTAATGCATTATGGTGTTGTGTGAGGTTGATGTTGTCTGCTAACAAGATACAGGTACATCACAAAAGACAAATCAAGTTCCATGACCATGACATCATGAAGACAAAGACTCATCCATAATCTTTGTTCTACTTACGAGGTATGTGTGACTTTGTTATATTATGCTTAACCTATGAGACATGCAGGTTCTAGCTCAGGATCTCTAAATCATTGAAGAGATTGTTTTGTACATAACTAAGCAGTTATACTAATCCAGGTATGTTTTCCTATATCATGTTAGGATCCCTTATATAAGTATACTTGGTATGATTGGTTATGCTTATTCATAAAGTTAGTAATTAAGGGTTTATGCATATTATGTCTCTTATCTTGGTTGATTATTTAACTAACTAGATCAAACAAGAATATGCATGAGTAAAAGAAGGCTTCCCTGAAACCTTGAATATTATCTATAATCATGACTATACATATTCAAGATTATTTAGAATTAGAATGTTTTGAGAATATACTAATGAATGTATGTTTGTGTATGAGATCATGAGGATGACACTAGTGCACACTTGAGCATGCACAGTGGTACAGAATGAATAGAAGTTCAAAAGACATATAGAAGATCAAGCGGGAGGCAACCACACAAACATAAAAGATAAGTATTTGAGTTGTTATTTGAAATAGTAAATGATATTGCTTGTATGCATATTTGTATTCCTAGAATATATCATGCTGAGTGTAAACATTCATAGAGCATTGAACAATATACTACTAATATGCATATGATTGGTAAGTTGGACAAACATTCCATTGTTGCTTGTCTAGAATGAAACCTCTTTGCTGACATGTTGAGAGCTGTGCACACTCTCAATAGTATGTTCTGGTAGAGATGGAAGGCATCTAAATAGCCACTATATGCATACAGGATATGGGAAAGTGTTGTGCCAAAGTATTGGTCAAAATAGTTACATAACTATGTAAATGATATCTGTATGCATAATAGGTTATCATGTCAATATGATTTGATGATTATGAAGGATTACTAATCATGTACTTAATTTTTATTTGTAGGAAAGATCATGATGAATGATAAACACTGAACAAGCGATGGATGTTCAAACAAAAGGATTTACAAATCAAACACACAATAGAAGGCTTGTGGCTAGAAAATTCTCTTGGAAAGAGGAAGAGAATCATGATAAGATGTTTGCTCCAAGTGGCTAGATAAGACCATTCTCTTAATGGTGTAGTTAAAGAAGAAGTGTGAATTAGGTTCTGTATGGGTACCCAGGATCGATAATCAATTGATGAGCTTAATGATCACCATGGGTGATGAGGATATCAACCTTTGCTACAAGGTTGAATATTGTTTCTATACACAGACGATATGAATGCAAGAAGGAACTCACCACAGAGTTCAAATGATATTGAGGCTCATATCAATAGACCCATCTAACGAGAGATGGCACAGATAGATATGTAGAAGATCATTCAATGCAGAGTGTGAATGATGTTTAGTCACAAAGGGAGAATTGACAGTTTCTTGATAAGCTTGGGCTTTACCAAAAGTAAAGTTGTTCCTAACCTTTACCTTAAGGTTGTGGATGATGAACCTATCATACCATTATTGTATGACGATGATCTCTTTCTGACAAGGAATGAGAAACAGATCATGAAAAGAAAGAAGAAGATGGCTGAAGAAATGAAAATGAAAAATCTCAGATTGGAAGTATGACAAGGATCAGAAGGAATCTTTCTCACCCAGGGAAAGTATGCTGAGAAATATTAAAAGGATGTGATGTGTTGGAATGGCCACTCTTGAAGTTGTTATCATATGACTCATCAGAGTTAGTGGATAGAATTTTGTACAGACAAAATATTGAGTCCTTGATGTGTCTAAAGAATACTAGGTCAGATATATGTTTTGCTGTGAACACCTTGAGTCAGTATCTAGTGGAAACTAGATGTGTTCACCTGATAAGCTGCAAATCATGTGATGCGGTACTGTTAGGAACCCATGTCTTTACTTTGTTAGCAGGATGTTGTTGGACGCATATGCTTTGTAAGTCGTCCCGTAGTAATTGTTGATCAATAGTTTGTGTTATTGTTGTTGGCGCATATGCTTTGTAAGTCGCCCGTAGTTTTGTTGATCCATAGTTTGTAACGGCCCATGGCTTCGACCCATAGTATTGGCGCCTAGAATTAGTATATAAGTGTGTGTTGAGACCTATGAAGGCACCGTGAAGTTATTTGTATTCAGCTTGCTCAAAGGAGGTTGCCCCCTCGAAGTGGCCTGTGATCAATACAAAAGTGATTATGAGTTCTGTCATTTCTGCTATTTCGCGTATTCTTGTTAATTAATTGTTGCAGGTGCCTCACATCTGGTATCAGAGCACTTTCTTGGGTTCGCTGGGTGAAATTTCTGCCAAATTTTTTTTCGCATCTGTTGCAGGTTCGGATTTGGGAATAATCCCTATCCGCTTAACTGTGGGAAGTACTTGGGCATAAGCCCTAAAACTCATTGTGAGGAGTACCACAGGAACCCCGAAGTAGCTGGCCCATTGAGAGGACCTGCCGGCGAAAAGGGCAACGACCCCTACCTGATTGACTAGTTCCCACCCGTGAGGTAAACCAAGAGCTGTCGTTTGTGGCAAAGCGGTTATCAGTTTTACCTGAGCCGTGGAGTGAGGGGTACTGCCCCAATACGCAAGTCGTCAGACAGCATTGGTGGCCGAGTGAAAACCCTGAACTGTTAGGAAGCCGCACATACCTGGGGTCCATATCTACCTTCAACTGAACTATTGTCGATCACTGCTGCGCCGTTTCAGATCCATTTTGCAAGCCGTTCCAGTTCCAGCCATTCGGCGTTGTTCCAGAATCCTTCGAACCAGAGATCCCATTCTGCAAGCAGGCCGTAGCCGCTCCAGTCTGTAAAAAATAAAAAAAAAATAAAAACACCGAGCCGTAGCCGCTTTAGTCTGAAAAAAAAAAAAAAAAAAAAAAAAAGAAAAAAAAAAATTTCAGTTTTTTCTCCATATCTCCCTTGTTTTACATCTGTTTTCCTTGAAAATTTCAGGGAACCCCTGTCATTCCATTCTGCATATTTCATCCCTGAGGACCCTATCCTCAATTCCCCTTCCTACAGCCCGAAATCCCACATTTGTCTATTTTTAGGGTTTGCCATAACTTCCTCAGATTTCACCCAATCACCTTCAATTTTTACCACAGAGTTCCTTTCTGAATTCTGCTTCTTTGTTCCCCTCTGCCAAATTTTCCTATCCTTTCACCCCACTTCTGAAATCCTCATTTTTGCTTCCCTATCTATCCAACAGTGTCCAAAAAATGAGTCAAACCCCAATTACCCTTCTGATTTTTTCCCAAATCCAAATTTTCCTTTACTGAAGTAGTTCCTGTTTTTGTTTTCCTACCCAGTCAAAAAAAAAAAAAAAAAAAAAATCCCTGGTGATGGTTGTCACCCGTGCAGGAGAAAAAACCATGGAGGAAGCCCTTGCAGCCATCCAAGCCAAACTCCAGGATCTGGATGAAAAATTTCTTGGTCTCCATCTTGAACATTCAGCTATCAACAACAAACGGTAGTCCGAGTCTTCAGTAGACAATGGGTTCTCTTCTTCCAGCAATTTCCGTGGTCCGAAGCTTGATTTTCCTCGCTTCAATGGTACCGATCCAACTTGATGGATCTATCGTGCAGAACAGTATTTCAGTATGCATAATACTTTTGATGTCAACAAAGTTCCGTTGGCATCCTTTCATTTGGAACAGGAAGCTCTTCAATGGTACCGTTGGTACATCAAGGCTCATCCAGAGCCTAACTGGCCAAACTTTTGCTAGCTCATTTTGCAACGATTTGGTCCTAGTGCTTTTGATGACTTCACCGGAGCCCTCACTAAACTTTGCCAAACTGGCACTGTGAGAGAGTATCAAATCGAATTTGAGAATCTAGCCAACCACACCGAAGGATTGTCTGATGAATTTTACCGGAGTTGTTTTATCAGTGGTCTAAAGGATGCCATCCGCTCTGAGGTCAAAATGTTCTGTCCCAACACAATGATGGAAGCACTCGGGTTGGCTAAGTTGGAAAAAGACAAGATTGCAGCCCAACAACGCTCCAAGCCCACTTTTGTTCCCTTCCGAAATATGGGTTGTCAGCGACCACCTATACCGCAGGCTCCTCGACCGACTCCTATCAAGCGTTTGTCTGAAACAGAGATGCAAGCACGCAGAGAAAAGGGGCTTTGCTATAATTGTGATGAGAAATTCACTCGGGGACATAGATGTGTTCAGCAAAAGCTCTATCTCCTGGATGTGGAGTCCCCGCCTGCCTCTGAAATGGGTGACGAAGATCCAGAAACACTGGATGCACCAGTCGACATTTAGGAACCACCTAGTGACCCTCCGTCTCAGGATGACCAGCCAGAGATATCTCTCCATGCTTTAGCGGGAATCACCACCCCCCAAACAATGCAGGTCAGGGGTTACTTCAAGAAGCTTCCTCTTATAATCCTCATTGATTCTGGTAGCACGCATAATTTCATTGACCCTCGGATCACCAAACAAGCTGATTGTTTTATCCATCCTTG
This sequence comes from Larix kaempferi, assembly GCA_027924585.1. NCBI lineage: Eukaryota > Viridiplantae > Streptophyta > Pinopsida > Pinales > Pinaceae > Larix > Larix kaempferi. Next base: position 9,156,721 of record BSBM01000577.1, read on the forward strand.
CTCCAACTTTGAAGTCATGATTGCCAATGGGGGCACCTTACCTTGCAAAGGGAAGTGTCGAAATGTGCGTATCTCTATGGGAGATTATACCTTGCGCTCTGACATGTTTGCCTTTCCCTTAGGCGGATGTGATGTGGTTTTGGGCGCTCAATGGCTACGCACACTCGGCCCTATCTTATGGGATTTTGCCGAACTTTGGATGCAGTTTTCTGAGAATGGACACAAACACACATTGACAGGATTACAACCAGGTTCTCTCAGCATCACCAGTTCACATCGCATGGAAAAACTCCTCAAGAAGAATTCACATGGTGTCATCGCTCAGATCCATTCCATCTAGATGCAACCAGCAGCAGTCTCCACTACTCCTTTGGATCTACAACAAATTCTGGATCGGTATACAGGTGTCTTTGCTGAACCAGTGGGATTACCACCTTCTAGGCCAGAAGACCATCGTATTCAGCTCCTTCCTGGCAGCATTCCTCCCAACATCAGGCCCTATCGCTACCCATTTCACCAAAAAACGGAGATTGAAATGCTCGTTCGGGACTTATTGAAGCAAGGTATTATTCGCCCAAGCACTAGTTCCTTTTCTTCTCCAGTTATTCTTGTCCGCAAAAAAGATGGGTCATGGCACCTCTGCATTGACTTCCGAGCACTTAATCACCTCACCATCAAGGATAAGTTTCCAATTCCTGTTGTTGATGAGCTTCTTAATGAGCTTCATGGGGCTCACTTTTTCTCTAGGTTGGATCTTCATTCTGGGTATCATCAAATTCGGGTTCATGAGGATGATATTCCTAAAACAGCTTTCCGCACACATGATGGCCATTATGAGTTTTTTGTCATGTCCTTTGGCCTCACTAATGCTCCTTCCACATTCCAGGCCTTAATGAATAAAATATTTCGACCCTACTTGCGGAAATTCATTCTGGTATTCTTTGATGATATCCTCATCTACAGTAAAACATGGGATGAACATCTCCAGCATCTGGATCTTGTCATGCAACTTTTCTCTTACCATCATCTCCATGCCAAGCAGTCTAAATGTGTTTTTGGACAAAAGGAAGTTGAGTATCTCGGGCACATTATCTTAGCACAAGGGGTTCGCGTGGATCCTGCCAAAATCGAGGCCATGAACAATTGGCCACATCCTCAGACACTCAAGAGCCTTCGTGGTTTTTTGGGGTTGACTGGCTACTACCGCAAGTTTGTCAAGGATTATGGGAAGATTGCAACTCCATTAACTGCTCTATTGAAAAAAGATGCTTTTACATGGACACCTACTGCTCAATGTGCATTTGACAAACTAAAACAAGCTATGTGTACTACACCGGTGCTAGCTATGCCTGATTTTTCCAAGCCCTTCACTATTGAGAGTGATGCTTGCGGCAATGGACTTGGTGCTATTCTCCTTCAAGACGAACACCCCATTGCGTTCACCAGCAAAGCCCTTTCGGGTAAGAATTTAGCTGCCTCTACCTATGAGAAGGAAATGATGGCTATTTTGCATGCAGTACAGAAGTGGCGTCCATACCTATTAGGGAATCATTTCTGCATCAAGACTGATCACCAGAGTCTGAAATATTTCTTGGACTAGCATGTCTCCTCCTCGGCACAACAGAAATGGGTTAGCAAACTCATGGGTTATGACTATGAGATCACTTACAAGAAGGGTAAAGACAATATTGTGGCAGATGCTCTTTCTCGCACATTTGATGCCCAAGGTTCTCTTTCAGCTATTTCTATGCCGGTTCCAAATTGGTTGCAATCTGTTCAACAGGGTTATGTCAATGACTCTTCTTTATCTCAGATCATCCAACACTTGACCAACAATCCTTCTGCTGTCCCACATTACTCTTGGGATGGTGCTTCTCTGCGATACAAGGGTCGCCTGGTGCTTCCCCAGAGCACAGATCTTCAACAGGCTGTCTTCTACGAACTCCATGCTTCTCCATCGGTCGGGCACTCTCGGTTCCTCAAAACATATGAATGAGCACGGCGTAACTTCTTTTGGCAGGGCATGAAAAGGACAATTCAACAGATGGTGGCCGAATGTGATACCTGCCAACGCAATAAGAGTGAAACAACACTCCTTCCAGGATTGCTTGAACCCTTGCCCATACCTACACGGATTTGGAGAGATATTTCTATGGATTTCATTGAAGGGCTCCCTAAATCTGGCGGGAAGATAGTGATTCTCGTTGTGGTTGATTGTCTCTCCAAATATAGTCATTTTTGTGCTCTCAGCCACCCCTATACAGCCTCCTTCGTCGCTCAAATTTTTATGGACCAGATCTTTCGTCTTCATGGCATCCCTTCTTCCATTGTCTCGGATCGTGATGCGACTTTCACCAGTCATTTTTGGACAGAACTATTTCGCCACACGGGCACCAAACTGAAGATGAGTTCAGGGTATCACCCACAAACAGATGGTCAGACTGAAATTGTCAATAAATGCTTGGAAACTTATCTTCGTTGCTTCACCTCGGAACAACAACATCAGTGGGCAAAATGGCTCCCTCTCGCTGAATGGTGGTACAATACCTCTTACCACACTGCCTCTAAAATGACCCCATATGAAGCAGTCTATGGTCAGGCACCTCTAGCTCTTCTCCCATACACCCCCACCAGTTCACAAGTTCAGGAAGTTGACACGGTCCTTCGCAACCGTGATCAGATTCTTCGCATTTTGCGGGACAATCTTCACATGGCAAGAAATCGCATGAAGCAACAAGCTGATCAGCACCGTTTGGAGCGCACTTTTCAAGTCGGCGATATGGTTTTTCTTCGTCTCCAGCTGTACAAACAATCCTCCTTGAAACTCAAAGGGCGTCATAAGCTCGCTCCAAAGTTCTATGGGCCATATCGGATTCTTCAGCAGATTCGGTCTGTTGCTTATAAATTGGAACTTCCTCCTTCTTCCCGCATTCATCCAGTCTTTCATGTCTCTTGTCTGAAGAAAGTTCTTGGCACCAACATCAGCGGCCAAACGATTTTACCTGAACTTCCATCCTTTTGGAGCCAGAGGCCATCCTCAATCGGCGCACGCGTCAGCTTCGCTCTTGCTCTATCACAGAGGTCTTCATTCAGTGGAACGGCATGCAACCCGAGGATGCTACATGGGAACCACTCCTTCAGATTCAACAACAATTTCCACATCTAAAGCTTTGAGGACAAAGCTTTTTTTAAGGGGGAGGGGATGTTAGGAACCCATGTCTTTACTTTGTTAGTAGGATGTTGTTGGACGCATATGCTTTGTAAGTCGTCCCGTAGTAATTGTTGATCAATAGTTTGTGTTATTGTTGTTGGCGCATATGCTTTGTAAGTCGCCCGTAGTTTTGTTGATCCATAGTTTGTAACGGCCCATGGTTTCGACCCATAGTATTGGCGCCTAGAATTAGTATATATAAGTGTGTGTTGAGACCTATGAAGGCACTGTGAAGTTATTTGTATTGAGCTTGCTCAAAGGAGGTTGCCCCCTCGAAGTGGCCTGTGATCAATACAAAAGTGATTCTGAGTTCTGTCATTTCTGCTATTTCGCGTATTCTTGTTAATTAATTGTTGCAGGTGCCTCACAGGTACCTAAAGGATACAATAAGACATTGATCTATGTTATCTTGGATATCATGACTTAAGATGGCTACACAGATGTTGATTGGGAAGGAAGTGTATCAGACAGGAAGAGCACATCGAGAGGATGTTACTGTCTGGGATTAGCCATGATCTCGTGAGGACAAGCAAAATATATGGCTGCTTGCTCTGCTAAGTTATGAAGCAGTATGGCTTCAGGATTGTTTGAATTAGAGATAGACACAACTATGATCCTATGTGACAAGCAGAGTTGTATCAAGATGGCAAAGAATCTAGTGTTCCAATATATGGTGCAGAAAGGAACCAAAAGTTCAAATTTGTAACAATGTACTAACCAAACCTCTACCGATCCGATGTACTAACCAAACCTCTACCTCAAGTAAATTTTTCTGAGACAAACTTAATATAGTTTAGAAGGACCCTCCTTGAAAGGGGGAGTGATGTGATAACTCATGATGAGATTGCCTACATCGACAGTGAGGTCGATGATGAGGATACCTATATTAGTGATGCCGACAGACAGGTTGGTGGATGGTCCTTAGACAGGGTCTAAGGTGACAAGAGGATTGCATCATCCTTGAACATATATTCTAAAAGAAGCCGTAGACATGATGTCTCCGAAAATGAAGTCCTTGGTGGATATATAGGATTGCATCATCCTAAAGAGAGCCGTAGATGTATGTCTTCGAGAATGAAGTCCTTGGTGGACTTGAGGGGATTGGATCATCCCTAGACTTCAGTCCTAAAGAGAGCCATAGACGTATGTCTTTGAGAATGAAGTCCTTGGTGGACTTGAGGGGATTGGATCATCCCTGGACTTCAGTCCTAAAGAGAGTCGTAGATGTCTGTCTTCAAGAATGAAGTCCTTGGTGGACTTGAGGGGATTGGATCATCCCTGGACTTCAGTCCTAAAGAGAGCCGTAGATGTATGTCTTCGAGAATGAAGTCCTTGGTGGACTTGAGGGGATTGGATCATCCCTGGACTTCATTCCTAAAGAGAGCCGTAGACGTATGTCTTCGAGAATGAAGCCCTTGGTGGACTTGAGGGGATTGGATCATCCCTGGACTTCAGTCCTAAAGAGAGCCATAGACATATGTCTTCGAGAACAAAATCCTGAATGAACAGGTGAGGGGATTGGATCATCCCTGGACTTCAGTCCTAAAGAAGAGCCGTAGACGTATGTCTTCGAGAATGAAGTTCTTGGTGAACATGTGAGGGGATTGGATCATCCCTGGACTTCAGTCCTAAAGAAGAGCCGTAGACGTATGTCTTTGAGAATGAAGTTTTTGGTGAACATGTGAGAGGATTGGATCATCCCTGGACTTCAGTCCTAAAGAAGAGCCGTAGACGTATGTCTTCGAGAATGAAGTTTCTGGTGAACATGTGAGGGGATTGGATCATCCCTGCACTTCAGTCCTAAAGAAGAGCCATAGACGTATGTCTTTGAGAATGAAGTTTTTGGTGAACATGTGAGGGGATTGGATCATCCCTGGACTTCAGTCCTAAAGAAGATCCGTAGACGTATGTCTTCGAGAATGAAGTCCTTGCTGGATGATTGAGGATTAAGTCATCCTTGGATGTAGGTCCTAAATGTATGGTGGAGGATTAAGTCATCCTTGGACGTGGTCCTAAATGTACGGTGGAGGATTAAGTCATCCTTGAACGTGGTTCTAAATGTACGGCGGAGGATTAAGTCATCCTTGGACGTGGTCCTAAATGTACGATGGAGGATTAAGTCATCCTTGGACGTGGTCCTAAATGTACGGTGGAGGATTAAGTCATCCTTGGAAGTGGTCCTAAATGTACGGTGGAGGATTAAGTCATCCTTGGACGTGGTCCTAAATGTATGGTGGAGGATTAAGTCATCGTTGGATGTGGTCCTAAATGTACGGTGGAGGATTAATTCATCCTTGGACATGGTCCTAAATGTACGGTTGAGGATTAAGTCATCCTTGGACACGGTCCTAAATGTACGGCAAGGATTGGATCATCCTTGGACTTTGGTCCTATGAACTGAGCCGTAGACATGAGGTCTCCGAGAATTGATAGGACTGGATCATCCCTGGACTTCGGTTCAAAAGGTACATGATAGGACTGGTTCATCCCTGGACTTCAGTTCAAAAGCTACATGTTAGGACTGGATCGTCCCTGGACTTTGGTTCAAAAGGTACATGATAGGACTGGATTGTCCCTGGACTTCGGTTCAAAAGGTACATGATAGGACTGGATCATCCCTAGACTTCGGTTCAAAAGGTACATGACTGGATTGCATCATCCTTGGACATAGGTCCTAAAGAGAACTGGATTGATCGTGTGATGACGATGCTGTTGATCGTGTGATAACGATGCTGCTGATCGTATGATGATGATGCTGATGATCGTGTGATGACGATGCTGCTGATCGTATGATGACGATGTTGATGACAATGTTGATGATCGTTTGATGATGATGCTGCTGATCATATGATGACGATGCTAATTATGATGCTGATGATCGTGTGATGACGATGTTGATGACGATGCTGATGATCGTATGATGACGATGCTGTTGATCGTGTGATGACGATGCTGATGATTGAGTACTATCAACTCTGATGATGTTGATGTTCCAGTAACTAGTCAAGTTACTGATGATGATGAATTGAAGAAAGCTTTCGATGATATATAGATGATGTAATGAATGACTCCTTGCTCCTGCAGACATTGTTATAATATCCTTCTCGTTAAGGGGGAGTGTTGAATATTGTAACTTCTAAGAATATTATATTTATAAATTATTTATTCCGGAGATGTTCCATCCCTCCGAGGTGATTTTATTATGTATCCGGAGATGTTTATTCCTCCGAGAAGTTGTGGTAACTAGGGTTATTAGACCCACCATGTGGGGGTCGGCCCAGTCAGTTATAATAGGGTATTTAACCTAATGGTTAAATACGAGCCTACATGTACTTGTGTAAAATATATGTCAGAGTAGTGTATAAATAGAGGAGGTGTGTTCCTCATTTGATACACACACTCACTTGAGAGAGAGGCGCACTTGTGGAGGAGAGGTTTGCTATGGTGGAGGAGGAGATCATATCTTTGGTTTGCATCTTTGTATATTGTTGGTCATCTATATTGAGGAAGCTTTACTGGGTTTTCTACCCCATGAGGGTTTCCCAGGATAAATCTGTGTCTCTTGTGTTTATGCTATGCTTGTTGTTTCTTCAGTGATCCTGTATATGCTATTATTATGAAATGGAATGTAATGCTGCTATTTTCTGTCTTATCATATTAAATTTTAACATCCTCCCTCTTGATCTCTATATGTCTTTTGAACTTCTATTCATTTTGTACCACTATGCATGCTTAAGAGTGCACTAGTGTCATCCTCATGATCTCATACACAAACATACATTCATTAGTATAATCTCAATACTATCAAAACATTATAATTCTAAATAATCTTAAGTATGTATGGTCATGATCATTTCACACACAGGTATACTTACCTAAGATCCTAACAAAGTAGGATTCTAACTTGATATAGGAAAACATACTTGGATTATCAAGCTTGGTTATGTCTTAACATACCCAAACAATATCTTCTTTATTCTCTTCAATGATTTAGAAACCTTGTGCTAAAACCTGCATATCTCATAGGTTAAGCATAGTAGAGCAAGGCCATACATACCTCGTAACTAGATCTTCTATGTGGTCAAAGACTATGGATGGGTCTTTTTCCCTATGTCATCATGGTCATAGAACTTGATTTGTCTTTGTTGATGTACCTGTATCTTGTTAGCAGACAACATCGTCCTCGTACAACACCACAAGTGCATTAGTACAATCATAAGTGTCATAACCTTAATCAATGAATTCCTTCTATCATTCACATGCATTCATTATCAAACAATCATAATTGTACTAATCTCAATAACATGAAGACAAACATATCATAAACTTAACCATGAACAGATTTCAACACATACCTGTATCTCCTCAAGTCATACCTGTTAGGATTTCTTTTAACCCAATCCACTTTGATTTGTTGAAACTGGATCTGGAGCTAGATTAGGGTTTGTCAGAGAGACCCTAAAAATTCAAACTTTGAATTTCAAACTCCTGAATGGATGGAAAGATGCACCTTGCTGAGCTGATCAAGCTAGCATACTTCAATTTTGAAATCTCCAAAATTTGACCCCTCAAAATTGCCTTTGAAACTTCTGGATCTTCTGGACAGGATCTCGAACTAGGGTTTAGTGAAGCCCACCCTTCTGCCGAATCAAAAGGTTCGATCCAAATCTCTAAACTTTGATTTTTCTGAGGAGCTTCAAGCCGTGGTCACAGACTTAAAAAATTCCAACTTTTGCAGAAACCCTAATTTTACACCTTTTCGATCAAAATCCCAAACTAGGGTTTGATCAAGCCGGGCCTTCTGCCCAACCAAAAAATTTGATCTTGGTCTCTAAATTTCAATTTTTATGAGGAGCATTCAGCCGTGAATTTCGATTCCAAAAATTCCAACTTTCTCCGAAGCCCTAAATTCCTACAACAATCATAAGCCAAGAATGAAGGTTCTCATAAAACAATTATGTTTTGACAGAAATATGCACCTGATTGTTTCTGGCGCATCTCTGAAATTATGAATCAACGAGGTCTGAAAGATCTACTTGTGGTAGCCTCAGCTGTCTTCTTTCCAACCCCATAGGTCTGACCTCAATTGGATTTTCTGAGAGATATTTATGCCAAGTGTCGCAACGTGATCTATTTATGGGATAAAACATGAGAGCGAACTTGTACGATGTGACATGTGTCACTGGTTCACCTCCGGCCTCTGAAAATCGTAACTGTGAAAGTACAGTCTATGCATTACCTGTCACTTTGTACAAAATTTCATTTGGAGCTTCCTATCCCAAGTTGTGATCTTTTTTCTTAGGCCACCTGTTTATGACTGATATCTGGAAGGGGCAGAAACTCTAACTTGTACTGATCATAAATCACAAAGTACAATGAATTAGAGGCTTTCCTTTGGAAACAAGCTACAAGGGGATGTTATCGACGAATTGTAAAGGTTTCAGATCCTGAAACTTCTCCAAAATGGATTTATAGTGAAAGTGCCACGATGACTGGTTTTTGCTATACAAAACCCTAACCTTGAAATTGACACAAGTGAAGCAAGTGTTCTAAGTGCCATACATTGCCTTCCTTCAGGATAGCTCTGATACCATGTTAAGATTCAATATGGTAAGACAGAAAATATCAGCATTACATTACATTTCACAACAATAGCATATACAGGATCACTGAAAGAACAACATGCACAACATAAACACAAGAGACATTGATTTATCCTGGGAAACCCTCATGGGGTAGAAAACCTAGCAAAGCTTCCTCAATATAGACGAACAACAAATACAAAGATGTAACCCACAACCATGAGCTCCTTCTCGTCCATAGCATATCTCTCTCTCACCTATGTACCAATCACAAGTGAGTGCAATGTGTGTTAAATGAGGAACACGCCTCCTTTATTTATACACAACTCTGACTTGTCTTTTACATTAACTAGGTCAGCCCCAACTTAACCACTTAACCTAAAGCTGACTGGGTCGACCCCTCTAGGGTGGTCTAATAACCCTTTGACCCACATAACACATACATGGATGACCCCCACTAGGGAAGTCTAATAACCCAAGTTACCACATTCTCCACGGAGGAATAAACATCTCTGGATACATGACAAAGTCCCATCGGAGGAATGAAACATCTCCGAAATAATAAAATACAAATATAATATTCTTAGAAGCTACAATATTTCAACACTAAGGTGCCTCCATTGCACCTTTACCTTCCCTATGGTACAATTCCAGAGCATAATTTCCCTCGTGTCGAGAATACAGTCTCGTTCCACCTGAAAATATCCTTTGGGTTCCACCTGTATGTCATTCCAATTCAGCACATGAGTAGCATCGTGCACATACTTCTTTAAAATAGAGATGTGAAAAACATTATGGATTCTTAAATTAGATGGCAGGGCCAACTGATATGCAACAGGTCCAATCCTTGATAGGACTTCAAATGGTCCACAATGCCTTGGTGCTAGTTTAGCACAACTCCCAAACTTAAAAGAACTTTTCTTGGGTTTTACCTTTACAAAGACATGATCTCCAACCTGAAATTCTCTTTTAGTGCATTTTAGGTCTGCATAACGTTTTTGTCTATCTTGTGCAACTTTTAAGTTGCCTTGTACCTATTTCACAGTTAGCTCCATGTCTTTTAACAAATCCGGTCCTAACATTAATCTGTGAACAGGGTTATCCCAAGAAATAGGAGTACATCATTTTCTTCCATATAAAATCTCAAATGGACTAAGTCTAGCAGATGCTTGATAATGATTATTGTATGCAAATTCAACTAAATGCAAATAGTATTCCCACTTAGTTGGATGATCTTTAACATACATTCTTAACATGTCTTCTAAAATCTGATTAACTCTTTCAGTCTATCCGTTAGTTTGTGGATGGTAAGAATTACTGAAATTTAATTTAGTATTTAAACCCTTAAACAATGTTGTCCAGAAATTTCTAGTAAACTTGGAGTCTCGATCAGAAATAATTACATTTGGAATTCCGTGTAAGCGGAAGATTTTCTTCATAAACACATCTGCAATGTTAGCAACTTTGAACGTAGTCTTGACAGGAATAAAATGAGAATATTTACTAAGTTTATCCACAACCACCATTATTGAGTCATTCTGTTTCTAATTCTTAGGTAAACCTATAATAAAATCAATACTTATAATTTCTCATTTCCTTTCCGGAATTGGCAATGGCTGCAATAGGCGAGCTAGGTGTTGATGTTTAGCCTTAATGGTATGACATTCAAAACACCTAGCTATGTACTCAGCCACTTCATTTTTCATATTGGGCCAAAAATAATCCTTCCTTAACATAGTTATCATTTTCTGATAGCCAGGATGTCCAGAATAAGGACTTTTATGAACTTCATCCAAAATCAGCAATTTAACTTTTGACACATTAGGTACATAATATCTCTTTTTATAAGTCATTAATCCTTTTTCATTAATGTTGTAATCTGTTATTAAATTTTCAGATAAATTTGCAGCAACCTTATCATGCAATTTTTTATAATTTTCATCTTGCTTAATTCCTTCTTCTATCTGATTTTCCAGATTTGTCTTAAATGTGTTGATTGTTGCCACAAAAATTAATTTGACATTTCTGCTCGAGGTATCAGCAAATTTATTTTCTTTACTCTTAATGTGTTGAATTTCGAAATCATACTCGCTAAGGAAAGCTAGCCACCTAGCTTGCCTCGCGTTAAGATTTGTTTGATCCAACAAGTATTTTAAGCCTTTATTATCCGTCATTAGTGTGAACTTTCTTCGAATCAAGTGATGGTGCCACATTTTTAGTGCATGTATCACAAATGCTATCTCTAGATCGTAAGTTGCGTAATTCTTTTCATGGATTTTTAACTTTCTAGACTCATAAGCAATACCATGTCCTTCTTGAGTTAAGACCCCACCAAGTCCATCATTGCACGCATCAGTGCATACAACGAAGTATTTGTTAGGATCAACAATTTTTAATATAGGTTCTGTTGTTAATAACTTTTTTAACTTCTTAAAAAATTCTTCGCATTTTTTATCCCAGACGAATTTGTTTCCCTTCTTCTGCAAAGAAGTTATGGGATTCACAATTCTAGAGAATCCTTTAATCAAATTTCTGTAGCAACCTATTATTCCCATAAATGATCGTACATTAGTTACATCTTTAGGGACAAGCCACTCATTAATTGCTCTTATTTTATCTAGGTCGATAGAAATTCCATCTTTAGAGATTATGTGACCTAAGTACTGTATGTTATCTTTATAAAAGTCACATTTACTGAACTTAGCATAAAGCTGATGTTCTCTTAATACTTGCAGAATTATTCTTAAATGATCATCGCACTCTTCTTTAGTTTTGGAATAGATTAGAATATCATCAACGAACACGATAACAAACTTATCTAAGTACTTATGCAGAACATTATTCATTAAGCACATGAACACTGCTGGTGCGATAGTTATCCCAAAAGGCATAACTACGAACTCGTAGTGTCCATAATGAGTTCTGAAAGCAATTTTGAATATGTCTTCATCCTTTATTCTAACTTGATCATATCCGTATCTTAAATCAATTTTAGTGAATATCTCTGCTCCACGTACCTGATCGAATAGATCGTCAATGCAGGGCAAGGGATATCAATTTTTAATTGTCATTTTATTAAGTTGACGGTAATCTATGCACAACCGCATGGTACCATCCTTCTTTTTAACAAAGATAACTGGTGCTCCCCAAGGAGACACACTTGGCCTTATGTAGTTCTTATCTATTAATTCTTTTAGCTAAGATTTTAGTTCATTTAACTCCAGAATATTCATTCTGTAGGGAGCCTTTGAGTTTGGTACCGCACCCAATTCTAACTCAATGGTGAAATCAAGTTCCCTTTTCAGAGCTAGTCATGGAATTTCTTTCGAAAATACATCAAAAAACTTCCTATGGATGGGTATATCTTCCAGTTTTATCTTATCTTCTTTAGATGAACATTCGTCATTAATAACATTCATAGTAAACATTTTACAACCCTTTCTTATAGCTCTCTTTACTTATAAAGCAGAAATTTGTCTTACAGATATTTTCCTAGGAATACCTTTTACTGTTTCAGTATTACCTTCATTATTCAAACAAGTAAAATACTTTTCATAAGAGTTAAGAAATACTTTATGTTGTTCAATCCAGTCCATGCCAATTAACAAATCATATGATCCTAATGGAAAAACATTCAAATTAACTTATGTTTTCAGCTGACTCATAACTACATCACAACCTTTGACAAATTCTGTAACCTTTCTTTTAGTGCCTGTTGCTAGCTAAACTAACCGTGAATTATCAAAATTTTCTACCTTTAACTTGCAACTCTTCACTAACTTAGGTGAAATATAGCTCAAACTTGCACCTGGATCTATTAAAATTGAAATAGATTTGTTTTGTATCATATTTTCGATCTCGACCATAGAAGTTTGATGGTCTGCTTGTCGATTTTCTAGCGCTACGTTTATCCTCGGTATTTCTCTTGCTACATCACCAACTATTGGCTCTGCTTGTATGGTGTGAATATTGTTGAATGTCTTTCTGTTGCATGGACATTGAGCTCTAGTATGTGGTCCATCGTAGTCATAACACTTCAAAGGTGCCCTATGTTCAGCATTTATGGTGTTGTTATTATTATTAGGCACATTCCTTGTAGCAGTAAAATTATGTGGTGCATTACCTCTGTAATTATTATGATTCTAAAAATTTTTGTTATTAAAATTTTTCTTAAAAATTCTAGAATTCTAATTAAAACTTTTCTTTTTATGCTCAAAATTGTTAGACTTATTACTTCTTCGACTCGATACACCTTATCTTCTCTTGTTCTGTTCAAAACATAATCTAGCCTTCCTCATGTGTCCTTTAAGAGTTGAAGGGTTATCGTACTCAATTTTGTCCTTTATGTGGAAGGGTAAACAATTTAGAAACCTTTGTATCTTAGGTTTTATTCAGCTAGGTAAGGTACATACCTCAACAAGCTGAGAAATTCGCTACATAACTCCTTCATGGTCATTGAACCCATCTTTAAATCATAAAATTCTTTTGACTTATCTTCATAGTACTATTTGGATAAAAACTTTTTCTTAAACATGTTCTTAAATGTACTCCATTTTATGTCTTTGTCCTTAATATTTTTAACTCTTTTGACATCTTGCCACCAGATGTCTGCCCTTCCGGTTAGATTGTATATGGCCATATTAGCTTTTAATTGAGATGAGTAGTTATAAATATGAAAGTACTTCTTCATTCCGGACAGCCATGCTTCAGCTGCCTCTCCCTTTTCATTTTCACCATTAAAAGTTGAGGTTTTATTCTTTTAAAATCTCCTAAAATTTTTTCATAAGTTTTACATCTCTTAGGACTACAGTCACTGTCACTGCTATCCTGATCAAAATGATACGTTCTGCAATAAATTTCATCATCAGATTCAGAAGAAGAAGAATTACTTTCAGTTTTATAATATTTAGCTTTCTTATCTCTGTATTTGTAGGACATTGTTCCAAATTCAGTTTTTACTTCTATTCTCTTATATTTTTCATCTTGATGATACTTTTCCTACAGAATTTGATTTATATCCTCTTGTGCTCTTAAGATTCTTTCATTTTCTTCCTTATTACTTCTTATTTCAGTTTTTAAATCCTTAACAGTACGCAACAATTCAGATGATTGATCATTAAGTTCTACGTAGATTTCCTCATTAAAATTTTTTTGTTCATTATTATTACGTTCATTATGAGGAGATCTGTCCTCTGCTAATTCCTCTGGTATATCCATACCTGCAATTTAAACATCAAACTGTTCTATACAGGAAAAAAAATTTAAATAAAAGTCAGTAACTAAGTTTTTCTATTTTCTTTTTCTGATTTATGCGCGTGAGCCTATTTCAGGCCTAGAGTTTGAACTCGTGCTCTGATCACTACAACAAAATACCCTTTTGGTGACAGTTTTGGCTTGCGGCGGTTTTGCTAACCCCCCCCCCAAAAAGAAAATTTAGGTCTTTGGGGGCGGTTCTTCAAAACCCCCCTCAAAAGTCCCAAAAATTGGACTTTTGGGGGTAGTTTTTAAAAAACCCCCCTAAAAAGTCCAATTGTCAAGATTTTTGGGAGCAGTTTTGTAAAATCCCCCCCCAAAGTCCAATTCTTAATATTTTTGGCTGCGGTTGGTTAAACCCCCCCCCCCCTCGAAAGTCCAATTTTCAATACTTTTGGGGGCAGTTGCAGAAACAACCCCCCCCAAAAAAAGTATTGACCCCTAAAAGAGGCTTGTGACGGTCTTGCTAAACCGCCCCCAAAATGTTTTTTAAAGGTATTTGGTGGTGTAAAACCCCCCCTCAAAAGTCCTTAGAATTTGACTTTTGGGGTCGGTCCTTAAGAACCCCCCTCAAAAGTCCTTAGAATTTGATTTTTGGGGGTGGTCCTTAAGAACCCCCCTCAAAAATCCTTAGAATTTGACTATTGGGGGCGTTTTTAAAAAAATCCCCCCCAAAAGTCCAACAGGACTTTTGGGGAGGGTTTGGAAATACCCCCCCCAAAAGTCTTGTTGGACTTTTGGACTTTTAAGGGGGGTTTGGAAAGACCCCCCAAAAGTCTTGTTTGAATTTTGGACTTTTGGGAGGGGGGGGTTGGAGATCCACACCCTCGGAATATCTTTATCATCATCCTATGAGAAGTTGTGGGAATTTCCCTAAGTCCAATTAGGCAGATTTTACCATACTTGGACAAATGTTTATCTTATCCTAGGCTTGGTCTAATTTCCCTAAACCAGTGTTATGTCAGGTCTTTGGACAAACTGAGACCATGGTTGAGTAGAAAAAACAACAGCCTACAATATCCCCATGTGCTGCCGGCATTTTCTTCAACACATAATTTGTGCCGAGCATCCTCTCAGGGCTACTTGGACCCCATTCTCAAGTTGAAAATTGGTTTTTTGGAGATAGAGTCTAATAATGTTTCCGAACTAGATCAAGGTCTTCACCAAGGAATACTGCTCGCATGTCAAAAAAGATGGACCCCTCTAATCGTGGAAGGTGATTCCAAGATCATTTTCCACGTGACTGCTGATCATTATCCAAAGAGGCGTAGCGCTTTCTTTCTCCCACGTCAGGCTGATCTGCTGGCCAACCACGGGAGCAGTGTTCACATGGCCACCTGCTCTTATACGTGGGATGATTTGACAGAAGCAGTTTTTCGAGATGGATGTCTGCTCTTATACGTGGGACGATTTGACATGATGGTTTTTTGTGCGAGAAGACATCACACTGATGATAATTGGGATAGGTAACTCTGGCCTTTCATAGTTGTCCGCATCGACCTTTAACTCTTGTCTTTTCATTCTCCTTCGCAGTTCTCGATCAGTCTTTTCATCCTCCTTCGCACTTCTTCGATGGGGGAAATGACGAAAGAAAATAAGATTTATTAATAAATATACCTCCTTCAGTCATTAAGATGTACCTCCTTCAGTTATTAAGAGTTATTAAGATGTACCTGATTCATCATAACAGTCGGTGACAAGCAAGAATATATGGAGGCTCAAGGTGGCAACCATGATCATCATTGCTGGTTTTCTGCATGCATGCAAGTTTTGGTAATCTGGTTGATTATGGAGCAAGCCTTTGGTGATAGGATGAAGGAGCCGCAAGATATTAACTGTCGTCCTGAGGTTGGAGATAATTCCAGTCGCAATAGGAAGATTCTTTGGGGGAGCCAGGTGGTGATCTGTCTCGTGCCTCTCAGCAGGTGCGTAGGGAGGAAACTTCCTTCACTCTTAATATCCCCTTGGAAATCCAGAGGGACTTCAATGACTATGAACAACAATGGTGGGCTCATCTGAGTAGGGAAACCCTGGTGGGAGAGCATAAGCAGCTCGAGAATTGGATCATTGATCCTAGCAACACAGCTAGGCGTGTTAGTCTTTAAAAGCACACTGTTGCATTGTTTTGGAGGATTAAAAACTTGGTCAGCTATGCCATTCACGATAGGAATCCTCTTAGAGATGACAATGTGCAGCTTCTCTTTGAAGAGTCTTGTGCAATTCACCGGAAGCTGGATTTCCTTCTGTCTGCTATGGCACTTCAACCTCCTCCATGCGCTGCTTCTTCTTCCAGCTTTCACTATCTGGTGAGTTCTCCAGAAGCACCTTATATAGTTCAATGATGTCTGGGTGGGTGGGTGTTTATTTGGGGGGTCTGGGGCTAGCTGGTTTAGAATTTATCTTATGTATCAGTGGTTATGAAGCTGGGGTGTCTATATTTATTCTCTTTGACCTGCGAGCCTATGGGAAGAAAGTATTTGGTTCTGTGGTTTTTGGTAATTCTCTGGTTTTTTATCTATTCGGGTAGAAGGTTCATCTCGGTTATTGCAGCAATAGCCTTCAAATGTGCCATGAGGGCGTGTGTCTATTTTGATGAACAATTCTGAGCTTTGGCCAGATTGCTCCTTTTGTAATTCCTCATTTTAATATAATGCAAAATCTCCTTACTTCCAAAAAAAAAAGGCTTGGAATGGTGTTTAGTATTCCCAAAGGATTACTCTTCCATATCACAGTCATGATAAGTGTATTTTTGTGTTTTAAGTAATTGTAAGTATCGTTCTCTGCTTTTAAAAATTTGATTTCTGATGAGGTAAGTGCTCAAGCAAAAGCTAATATTTTTTTGATAATGCATGATGCTAAGAATGTATCTGCTAATGCATACTTTAACCATTCCTTTGACAAAAAGACATACTTTAACCATTCCTTTGAATTTGTCATAGTACTCTTTGCAAAATTATTTAGGGTAATGTGATAAATTTGAATATTAGTTTAAATTGGATTGAAAACGACTCTTCATAATGAATTATGATGATATGAACATATAACTAAGAATGTCGGGTTTGATATGATTTACATTATAACAAAGATCCCTATTCTTGGAGAATTATGTTATGATATGATTGCTAGATGAAAGTTGAGATTGCAGACATATGTATTCTTCTTTTCACTGGTTGATTTCTGAGTGTCTATGCTGATTTAAAATTTGAAACCTCTGTGAACAATCTCTATAACTGAATGTGTCCTTGAAATGGTTTTTTCTGCAAGATTGAATGTCAGTCCAAATGCGTTTGAATGGCTTGCAATGCACCTTCATTGTAGAAATGTTGAGTTAAAACGGAGTATGTTTATGTATTTGAATCTTTCAAGAAATCCATTTATCAAAATATGTATGTTATTATTGGTTGGGATAGAGCCATGATTGCAAAACATTGCAATTATTGGTAATGAACGAGTGAATTGATTAAGAGGAAAGGCCGAATGCATCCCCTGCATCTGTTAAATTGAAGTTTACTATCGAGGCCAAATCCATTGAAAGGATTTGGCCAAGATGTCTCTAAATTGCTTAACCAACAGATTCCTTAAAAACTAATCACGCTAGTAAGATTCAACAAAGACAATCTGATCTAATTGCAGTGTTGATTGCATTGAGGTAATGCATATTACTGTGTAAATTTTTTTTTATAATATAAGTCGTATTTTCTAAAAAAAGTGAAAATTATTGACTTAAAAAGTGAAAAGTGTTTTGTCATTGCATATAATGTAGATTAATCTTATTAATTGCATATAGTTGTCCTTCATTCATGTTCTCTAAAATAGTAAAAAATTGGACGAATTTTCCCATACTTAGCCAATTTCTTGATTTTCACTAATTTGTCATATCTCTCCAGACTGATTCATAATGCAAAAATGATTTCAACTTCATGCCACATCATCATCTATGCCAAGCAATGCCATGCGGGAATCAATATCCTTAATGCGAGGATCAACCTTAATGCGGGCATCACTTAGCCCCTTTACAACACTTAGCCATTTTTCCTTTGTCTTTAGTATGCAAAATAACATTTTTCTTCTATTTTGGCAGGTTGATATTTTTCTTATCTGATCACCATAAGAAAATCCAAGAGCATGGCTAGATATCCATTTCAATAATCAACAGGACCATATGGAGAGCGTTGATGGAGAGTGTTGATACCGATGAGCAAAGAAATAATGAGTATTCAATGAGGAATTGGCGGAGTCGCAGTTGTCAAAACTAGGAAAAATGGATAAATTTAGGTGTTGCAGCTACTCGAAACAAGAGGACTAGGCACTTTTGGAGGTGTCGCAGCTGCTTGAAATAGGAAAATTGGACAAATTTAGGTGTTTTAGTTTCTTGAAATAAGAAAAATAGGCACTTTTGGAGGTGTCACAGCTGCTCGAAATAGGAAAAATAGACAACTATTGGAGAGCGTTGATACCGATGGAGAGCATTAATGGAGAGCATTGATACCGAAGAGAAAAGAAATAATAAGTATTCAATGAGGAATTGGCAGAGTTGCAGTTGCCAAAAGTAGGAAAAATGGAAAAATTTAGGTGTTGCAGCTGCTCAAAATAGGAAAAATGGACAAATTTAGGTGTTGCAGCTGCTCGAAATAGGAAAAATAAGCACTTTTGGAGGTGTCGTGGATGCTCGAAATAGGAAAATTGGACAAATTTAGGTGTTGTAGCTGCTTGAAATAGGAAAAATGGGCACTTTTGGAGGTGTCGCAGATGCTCGAAATAGAAAAAATGGACAAATTTAGGTGTTGCAGCTGCTTGAAATAGGAAAAATAAGCACTTTTGGAGGTTTTGCAGCTGCGGTAAAGAGAAATAAGCCATAGTTAGTGGTGTTGCAGCTATGCAAAATGGGAAAGATTGGATATTTTGACGGAGTCGCTTGGGAAGATATGTGCTTAGATCAGTGTGAATGGAAGGAACTACCTTACCCGAGATAACCCATAGAAAAACTATTCTCCTAATGAAAATCTGTAAATGGGAGGGCTTGGGTTTTTTCTGTAAATGTCTGTTTTTGGCAATAGAAGGTGTTGGTCACCCTATATGCTAATTAATTACAACTAACACACAGGATTCTCAATATAAATTTTCAAACCTAAGGAGGTCTTTTATTTCAATGGGAATAAGCACAATCTATGCATAAACATTTCAAGTAGTTGATTAACTGAATGGAGATAATAATCCTACCTATCTGCTCAGCCAGACTCATTCCATAAAAAAAACTAATCTAACTCATACATCTAGGAATTCAAAGTGCAACTACCTTCCTAGAGAAATCAACCTAGCAATTATTGATCTAATAATAGAAATGAACTAGATTACTTTTACAAGAAGTTAAATCCTATAATTATCAAACTACAGTATTCAATCTTTACCAAAATGATTCATCCAACAACTACTGTAACTCAATCATAATCTTCCTAATCTATGAATTCAACTAAAGATACAATAGCAACCAAAATTAGAAAATAAACTTGAAATCTAAATTGATAATCATTGGAAATCCTAGGAAGCATAACTACTGAAAGGAATTGGAGCTATTTGTAATGCAAAGAATAAACTACCAATAAAGAATGCAATCATAAATCTCTGTTGTAGCTATCAGAAATACACCTAATGCAATTCCACAACACACAACAAGAAATGAATTAATCTAACTACCTACTTAACTCAACAATCCTTATGAGAAGGCGGGCCCTGGACTTCTAACAGATACGTCGTGAACTACCATGAATTAAGACACATAAATGGAAATAACTCTGCTCTTCATTAAAAGATGGTAATCCATAGCATCATCCTCTGTTACAGCCCGTACAAAATGATAATTATCCAACCCCAGGCTTTGAAAGCCTTCCCATATTTATACATGCAAAATACAGTTCGTGATCCACTAATTCCATGCAGCAATGAAGATCTCTAATCTTCATGCTACAGAGTTACAGCTAAACTATTACAACCATAATGAATGAGGCCGTTAATCCTGAAGGATGCTGTTACACTGGCAATCAATGCATCAACGGTTTAAAAAATTGGGAGGCATCCTGTCTGTCGCAGCTATACTTTGTTCCAGCGACCTGTTATAGCTTCACATGGAGAGATGCGCTGTCCCTTGAAATATGAGGAATCAAATCAGAAAAGTAACAACTAGCACCACGTATGATTCTTTCCCAAGGAATTGCAACTGATACACCTGTGCTTTGATCTTAACTTTATGAAATAAACACAAGTTAGCATAAATGAAGGCTAGAATTCATAACCATAACAATCTTAGGCATTTAATTAAATGAAACAATAATGATGTATACCTTGTCAAGACTGTTGATTAGTCTGGAAAAAGGCATGTATATGGTTTATGAAAGTGGGGTGTAACTGGGCAAAATGATGAAATAGGTATTGTCAAAAAGGGACATTTCCAGGGCCCAACATCTCCCCCCAACTATCCAATTGCATGTCCTCATGCAACAGTTGATTAGTTTGATCCTGACTCTGATCCTCATTCATATTATGCAAGTGAGTAGAAGGAATCAATTTTGACAATTAGCCATTGGAAATGATGGTTCTTGTGTGACAGCCTCTCCTTATCCTTAGCAGCTTCGTCTTATATTGGAACTCACCAGATTTTCAATTCTGTTGGTCCTTCTGAAACAATATATTTTCCTTATGTCCCCATCTTAGCACCTTTTTCCTGAGTTGTAATTCCAACAAAAAAGAAATTGTGAGGGCATTGGTTCTTTTGTAACAGCATCCTATTTCTTGATTCTCTTGGCCTGTTGAATCGGTTCAATGTTCCTGAAACAATGAGGCTCTGCCCTGGGATAATTCCTTTGATGGTCTTGCTCTTGAAGGTTTCTGTAATGCTAGGTCCACTACTGTAACTTTATTTCCTGCCATATTAAAAATATCTCCACATTCTAGGCATATCATTTCTGGCTGTCCTTCATTCCCCTGAATGGACGATAAATTCCCCAATTGGTCCGTAGCTTCCACCATTGAACTTGCATATTTCTTTGCCTATTTTTGGCATGGCTCCTTCCATTTTTCTAGTTCTGCACGAAGAACTTGCACCTCCTCCTTTAAAATATCATTTTCAAACAGAAGATTCTCTATTTGAGGTTCTTCTACAATAGGTTCTTATGTATCAGTAGGTGGTCGGGGTTTTAAGATGGGAATCCCGATTTCTTCCCCAATAAATTAACTTGCTTCTGCTGTAGTAGTCATTTTGATTTTTCTCCTTTTCGTTGGGCTAGATGTCTAGCCTTTTCTTATTATCCCTTCTTTTCTCCACTGAGGCAGAAAAAATCCTATCGCCTTAGAAACAGGGCCAAATCCCTCCTTTCAAATTAAAGTTCTTCTTATTTCAGGGAAGGTCTCCACATTCAGAGCTTCTAGACTGCTTTTGCCTGACATTCCTCTTCTACTGTTGTGATTTTAGCTACCTCAGTTTCAATCTCCTCTTCATATATCTCCTCTTCATCCTCCAATCGAACTTTTGGTGTTCCAATCGTCCCCCCAACTGAGTTTGAGGAACTCCAATCCTCATCCACTATCTTTGAAAATAATTCGCTGGGTGCTCCTGGACGAACCAAAAGTTGCCCCCAGGTCAATTGTTATATGCCAAGGCCCGTAAGATCAATAATTTAATCATCCCATGATTTGAGAGGGATTATAAGGGTTGTTGAGCTTTTTTATCATAATAAGCCATGTGTTGCAAGGATCTAAGAAGACAGTATGGCATATTTAGCAGCTTACGAAAATGTAAATGTGATAGGGGAAAAAATTCATAAATGTAAACAACATTGTACCTCCCTTCACATGTAATATATTTCTTTAAGAAGAGTGCAACTTGGTCCTAAGGACTCGGAAGAGTCTCCAGCGTTGTTCTTCTGCCCCGTGGTCGAACACTCTCCCTTGCCGCCAGGAAATCCTCAGTTGCAGTCGGGTGATGGCGTTTCTGACTAAACCATCGATGCCCGATTCTAGAAAGTCTCGTTACCTCTACCAGGATTACCTCTGAAACATATACCCTTATGCCTCGAACCTCTGAATGAGTGCTTGTCAATTTTTGAGCAAATTCAAGGGTTGTTTACTCATGAAAACCATTCAAGCATTGAAAATAGTCTGTCCACCCTACTTCTTGAAAGATAGCAAAGTGTAGCTAGGGTTTTACCCCTAGCTTGTGCCAATGAGCACCTACTAAGGAGAATGGACTCCTTATTAGCAGTTCAGTATATTAAACTAATTATGCAAAAACAAAAAAACAAAAATTATTTCTAAGACAAGCATGAAGCATAAACACCAAAATGAAAGAATGACTTTGTATTGATGTTACCTTGAGTGTCAAGGTTGGTGAAGCCCTTTGCAGTGTCCAAGAGGATGCTCCAAGCTTCTGAATGCTCCTTTCTCCTTCTCTAATGTTGGGGATGGGCCAAAGGTGGCTCTCAAGGTGAAAATAGTTCAAAGGTGAACTAGGGTTTCGAGAGAGATTTTGGCAGAGTAAGGGTGCTTGTGATTGTGGATCTGGAATAAGGGATCTCCATCACCTATTTATAGTTTTTTGGTGGTGGAGTGCTGACCCATGGTTTTGGGAAACACATAGTTTTGGGCAGCTGTATAGGGTTTTTTCCTCCTTTTCCTCATTATTTTATATTTTTTATTCCCTTTTTAGGGGATTTTTGCTATTTTTGGAGGAAAAGGGGGTTTTTTAGCCTTTTTTAGGCTATTTTGATGGTTTTGTGGCCTTTTGGAGGCATTTTAGGCCTTTTGGAGGCTTTTTAATGGGATTTTTTGGGATTTTAAGGGAAAAATGGTAGGAAAATGGACAAATGAGCCATATAATGTGGTAAATGAGCTAGTGAGCACTTTTTGGGTGTTAACAGATTGCCCCCTGATGTGCGAGGGCAGGAGCTCATCGTATGGCCGATGGACATCATAAGTCATGAATGGTTTCCTGGGATGTGGAGAGAAGAGAAGAAACAAACTGAAGCCCGGAACAACGATCCCGAACAACTGCAAGAACTAAAAGTACATAACCTCAATAATGGATGAGGAATCATCTGATCATATGGACGAGGCGGGCATTCCCATGCTCGTATCAGGATATAACATAACAATAACAATGAGGTCCAAAAAATGGGGACCTGAAATATACATGACCTCAAATACTGACTGAGGAATAATCTCAATATATGGACGAGGCGGGCATACCCATGCTCGTATCAAGATACATGAACAGAACTGTGAGGCCCGAAAAAGGGGACCTGAAAGATACATAGCCACTGTGTACATCATAAGGGTCCAGAGGGGACACAAAATCTGGGACATACTGCTGAGCGGATCATGTGTGAACTGCAGAACTGGTGCACCGGAACAATCAACAGTGCTACTGAGTGTGGTACCAAAGGAACTAATGAGCTGCTGGATCATAGTGACTGGGGTCATACTCTCCATGGTACACTGAACTGGAACTGATCGGGAACTGAAACTGGGTACTCAAGGAAGCATGAAACTGGATGGCTTCCGAATACAAACGCCAACGCAGCCCGGACATCCACGGGAACATACAACTGGGCGTTCCGAAGTGACTCACCAATGTGCTAGAGTCGGGGGAAATCCGGGGTCTTCGACTAAAAACTGATGGAATATAATCCTACGCGATCCTCAACGATGCGATCAAGGTGCTGAAGTCGAGCATGTGAGGAACAACCACTCGGAGAGGCAATGATGTCTCCTCTCAGAATGATCCGTAGGCACTTACCACAGATGGTGATAAGTCCAAGGCGTAGGGACCTCTGGGCCTATCCTCTGGAATAGAGGAGCTGTCGTCGACAGAGGGAGACCTGCAACTATCAAGGCAATGATGTTTCCTTGACAGGAGCACGAGGTATAAGACCGAAATGTGATAGTGCTGATGGCAGGATTGATAAACGGTGGGGGGACAACTGGGCAAGTAGAGCGGGTGGACTCAAACTTCCTTTGTTCAGAGTATGATAATGGAAATGATCTGGCAGCATATGAAACTGGCTAAGGGGAGATGGATCATAGCTGTATTGGATCTGGGAAGGTTACTGGGCTGAGGGAGACTCAAGCTGTGGTACAATGGCAGGAGACTGCAGAATACTCTGAACAAAGGCGACCGGATTGGGGGTGCTGCCGAGATGATAGATCAAAGTGCCAAGAGGCACGGGGGAAAACTTCTTCATGGGTTAAGGAACTAGAAGAAGTGTGTGTAAAATGGTACTGTCGTGTGGATTTTACGAGCCCAGGACAGTTCATGCTCGTGGTGGCTTTCAATTTTAAGGAGTCTGAAAGCGATAAGAAGACTCTGAAGTGATGGAATGGTACTGTCGTGTGGATTTTCCGAGCCCAGGACAGTTAATGCTCGTGGTTGCTTTCAATTTTAGAGAGTCTGAAAGCAAGTAAGAAGACTCCAGGGGGTTGCTTTTTCGTAGATTTAGTCTCCAAGGCCCAAAGAAGCATAAAAGGATGCAATGAAGAACTCTTCTAGCCGGTGTGACTAGAGTATTCCTTTTTCGTAATTAGTCTACCAGGTCCGGAAAAGGGTTAAACTTATACCAGATAGACGCCCTTTCAGGTACTTTAACGAGCATGAAAGGAAGCAAGACTGCTCGGCGATCTTTTCATTCTTTTAGGAGTCAGAAAAGAGCTTAACGGAAACTCCCTAAGTGCCTTTTTCGTAAAGGACTTGTCCGGCCCGAAAAAGGGATAAAATTATACCGAACAAAAGGAATGGCCAGGCAAGGAGGAAGTGTTCAATCAAGGTTTAGTAATGATGACCAAGAACGAGGGTAGGTGGGAACACTGATGGACCTCCTTGCGGGGTAGATGAAATGGTGGCAAAATAACGAAACGTTTGCAGTATGACAGGAGTGAATGGCTCATGTAAAAATGTGGAACAATCCGATGGCGGCCGATGTGGCACGCAAACCGAGGCAGCAAGGTGTCGGGACACAATGTTGAAATTGTACCAAGTGAGAGCGAGAAATGATCTCAAGCATCATCACGAGCTCGGAAAAATGAATCCGGCGATATAAAGGATGTCAAAAACGGGTAACGGCCGATGTGGCACGCAAACCGAGGTGACGGGGGCACTTTGAAAAATGCCCAGAAAAACTGAAGTTGAGGGCGAGAAATGATCTCAAGCATCATCACCAGCGCGGAAAAATGAATCCGCTGATATAAAACATGTGAAAAACGGAGAACGGCCGAAGTGGCACGCAAACCGGGGCGACAAAGTGTTGGGACACAATGTTGATATTGGTCCTGGTGAGAGCGAGAAATGATCTCAAGCATCATCACGGGCACGGAAAAATGAATCCGACAGTGCAAATGGTGCGAAAAACGTAGGTCATAAGGACTCCGAAATGGTCAAAGGAAAGAACTATGTGTATCAAATCAAATCAAATATACAAGTGATATGTGACCTCAAAAATGGTTGAGATCACTCATGTGAAAAAGTGAGCAGGGTTAATGACTTGCCCCCATGCTATGTGCATAGGGTTTGTGATTGTGGATCACATATGTGTTGGTTTGAATGATGGGTCCATTGACATGCTGAGATAGATGTGATGGGGAAGATTCAAAAGGATTGATCATGCCCCCTATCCCAGGGTCGAGGTAATCTACTATGCCCCTTGACTCAGAGGTGTCAAGGTGGTGTTCTATAATGGTGGGGTCAAGCCCGGGCAGTTCTGTATAGGACCAGGTAAAGACATCACGGAATTCTCGGAAAAGGTTTATGTAGTCCTCAATCTCTCGTTTACTGCAGAATGCGCCTAAAGTAATGAGTTCAGGGGCACGACCTGGAGCAGCAATATCAACTTGGATGACAGGTGAGATGTTGGCCATGTTACCTTCCTCGAAGGCATCCGGAGCAGGAATAGGGTCCTTGAACCAGTCGAACTTGGTGGGGAGGAAGTCTTTAGACTCAACTGTGAATTGGTTAGCTGTGCTAGAGGAGTATTCTTCTGGGATGAAATAGGAACGATGGTGCATATCGTCCCAGGGATAATCCGGGGCAGTCAGGGCCTCAAGAACTTCCTCATCGGTACGGAAAGTTTGCGTTGTCAAATCAGTTGACGAGGGAGTAGTGGAAGTGTTGGTTGAAGAGATCATGTAGATGATATTAACCTCTTCAGAAGGGGGAGAGACCGGGGGGTAGATCTCCTCAATGGTAGGTGGTGCCGTCTCAAGGTCCAGATTGTTCATCTCATAAAGAGCTGCTCTGTAATCTGGGAGATTGGGACAATGATGTGAATAATGCCCGTAAATACCGCATATGGCGCAGGAGTGGTTGGTACGTAGGGACTTATCTTTAGGCTTAGGAGTAGGGTTGAGTTCGACAGTTGGGATGTTGGGGTCATCATCAAGCATTTGCATGTGCTTCTGCAATGCGGGTAACTGTGGGCATTGATGAGTCGCATGGCCCAACGCGTCACACAGCGAGCATTTGGGAGGAGCACGAAACACTGGAGGGTTCTTGACTGTCTTTGGAGGTGGGACAGCAGTGTAAGGTTGTGGACCTCTGCCCCCAGTGGGTTGAGGAGGAGGAGGAGGTGTCGTGGAGGACGAAGGGGTAGAGACACCGGGAGGTGGCTGAGTGGTAGTAGCCATGGGTTGCACCGGCTGGAGGACGACATCAGGTGTCGGCGGGCGAACGGGAGGCGAAAGGTACCATACAGGTAATCCCAAGGTTAACCCAGGGAGGCTAAGGGTAGCCATGACCGGGGCGCTTACTACTCCTGCTGGAGGAACTAGGAAGGGGATCGTATGGATCGGTGTAACACCAATGTGACTAGGTACCAATGGTGGTTTAGGCAACAAGGATGGTTGATTGTTAGGTGGTAGGATGTCATGGGACAAGGTACATAAGTCAGACATTTCGGGCGTAGATGATGGCGGAGGAATGGATTGAAAGGTGGAGATCATCGGCGCGTCTGAGTAGACTCCAGGCCCCGTAGAGGAAACAAACGAGGTGGTGGCACTAGAAACAGGTTGTTCAACCATGGGGAGAACGTTTTCCGGTGCCGCCGGAGCACTGGGATCATAGTAGGTGAGCTGGTCAATCTTAACCACGCGTCCTTCGTGGGGGAACATCATGGTGCGAAAGACAGAAGAGGCAACTGCCCGCATGGCATACATGTAGCTGCGGCCAAGTAGAAGGTTGTAATCCAATTGGGCATTGATTACCTCTATGTCAATAAGAACTGTTTTACCACCTAACTGGACTGGAACGTTGGGTAGAAGGCCTTGGGGCTGGGCCGAACGACCGTCGTAGGCACGTAACGCAGTGGTGGACTGCTGGAGAGGAGGGGATCCTAGCTTCTGCCATACAAATGTAGACATAACGCATGTGGAAGCACCCTCATCGATGATGCACCGATGGATAACAAGATTCCTAACGGAGACTGTAACTTGGAAGGCTAAGCTGGAAGGTAGGCGTGGTTCAGACTGGTCTAAATCAAATGCCATCAAATGCGAATCAGTTGGGTCAATCCCCCCGATGGCGGAAAGTAAAGTCTTGCGCTGGGAAGGGCAGTTTTTCAAGACTTCCAACGCAGACATGGCTGCGGGAGATTGGGCTAGGTCGTCTACGATGTTGTAGTTTGACGCAGCGCGCGCGTTAGGGTTATTGTTGATTCGGCGAAGTGGGAAACGAGGTGCTTTCGCAGCGCCGTCTATGGGAGGCGGAGGTATACGTAACGCCTGATCGGTGGGATGAGCGTTAGTAGGTTTATCCGTGGGAGTGGCTTCAGAGGTTGAGCCATATTGGTTCCGACGGGTCTGTAGGTTGACGTCAGCAGATGACATCATCAGTAAGTGGTGGGTACCTGAGTCGAACATGGGTTGATCAGGAGCAGCGTAGGTGATCTGTTGTTGTTGGGCCGCATTGGCTTGATGGGGAGCCAACGGCTGAGTGTTCACTACGCCTTGGGTTGGTAATGGGTTTTGCAGCACCAAAGGGGGTTGCTGAGGTTGGGGGGGGTTGGGCGGTGCTTGGGGAGCCGCATGCCCTTGGCGATGGGCCTCGTCGACCCAAAGCTGCCGAGCTCGCTCCAAGTGTGGGCAAGCATGGGTGTAATGTCCATAGACTCCGCAAATAGAACAAGGGTGGTTTGTTCGCAGATTGGGGTTTTTGGCCTGCTTAGGCGGGCGATCAGGGTTTTGATTAGCGGGGGCCGCATTGTTATTGTCAGGGGGATTAGCCGGTTGACCAGCTTGGTCTGCAGGTTGGTTGTTTCCCCGATTACGGCCCTTGCCGCGGTTCTGTTGGCCCTGGTTACGTTGGTTATTCTGGTTTTGCTGCGGGTTCTGTTGGGCGTAAACTTGCCCTTGGGCAGCAGGTGGATTCTGAGGTTGCGCAGGTGCAGGAGCAGGCTGCGGGGGATGATATGCAGGTTGAGGCTGAGCAGGTGCAGCAACTTGAGGGGGTTGCTGATAGGACTGCGAAGCAGGTTGTGGATGTGCCGCAGGGGCTGCCTGTGGCGGATAATAAGCTGGTGGGGCTTGTGAAGGCGCAGGAGCCGGGGCAGTCTGCTGATGGTAATAAGGCTGAGGGGCGACTGGAGGAGCATAAGCAGGAGTCGCATACCCAAAGCACTGAGGTGGACACGAAGGTCCATGGGAATGGTGATGTGTCATGGGAGCATATGAGTTGGTTGCTCCAGACTGGGAGGTAGCCCTCGACAGGTCGGGGCCAGGGGTAGGACGTGCTATAGAAAATGGTTGGGGATGCGAAGAAACACGGCCAATGATACCATCTGCAGCGTGGGATGCCCCCGGCGCATCATGATGGGAGGACTCGCCGCGAGGGGCGTCAGGTATAATGGTATAAAGGTAACCCGACTGGGCGTAAATGAGGTCGAACTGCTGTGCCTTAAGGATGGCCTCTTCTTCAGACTGGGGTCTTTCTGAAGCTACATCCTTAGCGATGACAGGAAGCAGGGACTTGAGGAACCAATCGAGGAAGATACGGTCATCTAGTTTAATCTTGCATAAGCTACGGCGTCTACGCCACTCATGGATGTGGTCCGTGATATGGGTAGCCGTGTTTTGTCTACAAGATAGAAGGATCTCAACGCCCGCGTCATAGCGGACTGGCAACTGGAAGAACTGCAGGAAGGTCAAGGCCAGGGAAGAAAAGGTGGCGTGGGTCCCATGAGGCTGCTCAATATACCACTTGGCTGCAGAGCCAGTGAAGGTGCGCTGTAAGAGACGGAGGCGAACAGAGTCGTCCACAATGGAGTTAGAGGAACACCATAGGTGGAAAGACATGATGTGGTTCTGTGGGTCCTCACCGGCCTTACCCTCGAATTTAGGGATGTCCGAGGGTAGTTTGGTAGGCATATGAGGCCACATAGGGTCGTGTCGAATAGGATCGTTGGTCAATCTGGCCAGGTCAGGTAGGTTGAGGCTAGCCATGAACGGCAAACTGGAAGAAGGCTGTGACACAGTAGTGCTGTGGACCAAGTTGGGGCCAGTGCCCCCAAGTGGAGGGACAAGATTTAGGGTGGTTCCCCCAAGTGGGGGAACTGAGGTAGTGGAGGATGGTCCAGCACCACCATGGGTAGTGTGAGCCACTGATGTAGTGGGGATAGGTATTCCCGCTGTGGGAATAGGTACCGTGAGGGGAACGGTAGATGGTTGCCCCATGGAGGGCATACCAAAAACAGGTGTAGTAACTGGTGTAGTGGTGGACGTGCCACCAATGGTCCCTATGACAAATGGAGTGGAAGTCGTACCAGCCATGGCGCTAGTAGGGGCAGTATAAATAGGGTTCTCAGACTCTTCGTCAGAATCAGAGGTAAAGTAAGGTGCGTCACTATCTGGTGACGGAGACCTACGTCGCTGACGGGTGGAGTCAAGTGACAAGGCTCTAGATCTGTGATGAGTGGTATCAACGGACAATGATCGGAATCTATGACGAGTGGTGTCGAGAGAACCGTGCTGTGGGGGCTCGCCCCTGAGGCGCCGAGAATGTCTCGGGGACTCAATGGTGACAGATGGTGTCTAAATCTCTGTGGGTTGAGGTGAGTATGAAAACAGCTCAAAAATCCTAATGCAACCGAGTGTGCAGAAGGAGAGCTAAAAAGCAAGGCACTCAGGCCAACAACCAACTCAAAACACCCACTGCAACAGCTGTGCTACAATAGGTGGAGTAACAACAAAGATGGTCAGAATACCAACAAGCAGCAGGTTTCCTAAAAAAGAAAAATGGTGGACTCACTAGACCAAAGGGAGGTAAAGGAGCATGCAAACACCTAACTAAAAGTATTCTGACTTAACTAAACATATCCTCTGCAAGGTGATGAAATCCAAGTCAGACAATATGAGTAGGAAAGCCAAGTGGCTATGATATCCCCCTACCGGGAGGAATACCGGGTAGACAATCCTAGAAGAATGGCAACTAAGATACCCCGTTCATGACACGTCCAGAAAGGTGAATCTGCCGTTTAGTTCGTTGACCGCAATACCCCTATACAGGGATATCCCGCGAACCGCGAAAGGTATCCCTTCGGTTACTGAATGGAGTGCGGTATTCCACTCAGGCCTCCGGAACCAGTCTCCCGACTTCAACCCTCCTAAGGGAGAGGCCCTCTGATAAACTGGTCGTGACCGTGCCAAAAAGTACTAGGGGATTTTGGTTCCCTAGTTGGACAACAACTATGTCTCAAGTGAAATAACCAAGGGGTGTTATTGGAAGCCTATCCCCCTGATCCTACCTAACTACAATGATTCTTTTGTGTTCCCCAAGTGGGGTTAGAATGTTGGTTTAATTAGGTACTTTTTAAGGCTCACTTGATTTTATGTGACAGAGTGTGTGCTCGTGAGGTGTTGAACCCAAAAATAGAAGTGCCACCAGGGAGGGCAACTTCCAATCTATCAATAATGCTGAAATTGATTTTTTAAACTTGCAAAATTTTCTGAAATAAAAATACTGAAATTTTAAAAAGATTCTGTAAAAGGAACAGAAATTATGTTGCAGAAAGGCTGTAAGGAAGTGGGATGCAGGTGGGACAGAGGGCTGTTCAAATGCAGAAAATATTGCAGCAAGAGGGGCTGGGCTCAAAACAGGAAAAGAGCAGAAATCAGACCGCGGGTCTGTGGCGAATCAGAACAGGCCGACCGCGGGTTTGAGGGAAACAGCGGCGGTCAGGTCGCGGCTATCGGGCCAACAGTTGCAGTCGGGACGCAGGAAACAGGGGAAAAGACACAGTCGGGTCGCGGCTATAAGGCTAACAAGCGCAGTCGGGACGCCCGAAAGAGGCAGAAAGCCGCAGTCGGGACGCGTGAAACAGGCCGACAGGCGCAGTTAGATCGCGGCAAACAGGCTGATTAGCCACGGTCGGATCGCAGGTAACAGACTTGAATCCGCCGGCAGAGCGTCGGAAGCAGTCTGAGAGCCACGGTCGGATCGCGGGTAAAGGCCTGAAAGGCGCGGTCGGGACGCGACTGTAGAGGGAAAAAGACGCGGTATGCGGCGGCCGAAAGGGACAGCCGAAAGGAAAAAATTTAAAAAACGGAAACCAGAAATTCGAAAACTAGGGGAGTCGCCAAAACTGTAGCTAGGGTTTTACCCCTAGCTTGTGCCAATGAGCACCTACTAAGGAGAATGGACTCCTTAGTAGCATTTCAGTATATTAAACTAATTATGCAAAAACAAAAAAAAATAAATTATTTCTAAGACAAGCATGAAGCATAAACACCAAAATGAAAGAATGACTTTGTATTGATGTTACCTTGAGTGTCAAGGTTGGTGAAGCCCTTTGCAGTGTCCAAGAGGATGCTCCAAGCTTCTGAATGCTCCTTTCTCCTTCTCTAATGTTGGGGATGGGCCAAAGGTGGCTCTCAAGGTGAAAATAGTTCAAAGGTGAACTAGGGTTTCGAGAGAGATTTTGGCAGAGTAAGGGTGCTTGTGATTGTGGATCTGGAATAAGGGATCTCCATCACCTATTTATAGTTTTTTGGTGGTGGAGTGCTGACCCATGGTTTTGGGAAACACATAGTTTTGGGCAGCTGTATAGGGTTTTTTCCTCCTTTTCCTCATTATTTTATATTTTTTATTCCCTTTTTAGGGGATTTTTGCTATTTTTGGAGGAAAAGGGGGTTTTTTAGCCTTTTTTAGGCTATTTTGATGGTTTTGTGGCCTTTTGGAGGCATTTTAGGCCTTTTGGAGGCTTTTTAATGGGATTTTTTGGGATTTTAAGTGAAAAATGGTAGGAAAATGGACAAATGAGCCATATAATGTGGTAAATGAGCTAGTGAGCACTTTTTGGGTGTTAACACAAAGACATCTCTATTCTTATACAGAGATTCTATTGTTAAAGTGTCATGTCCCAAATTTTGCATTGGGTCACAATGGCCTAAGCAAATTGGCCCTATTTATTAGAGTTTGTCAAATTGATGCTAAAGGTCAAATAATTGCCAAGGTGGAAAATGACGAGTTTCCTAGGTTTGGGGTGGAAGCTTTGGGATTTGGAATAATGGGGATAATAAATGATGTTGGAAAATTAGGATGGCATAAATATTTAATAAAGGAGATAAATAAATATATACAAGTGAAAATCAAAGTGGCATTTGATCATGAAGACACATGGAGGAAGTGGGACCCACACAAGCTAGAATTTATGTGCCACATGGCATCCTCTTTTTGCAATTTCGAATCCATGGGAAGCCTAATGTTCTTGGGATGAGTTATTAGGTCAATAATACTTTTCATGAGTCAATTAGGTTGAAATATAGAGGAATAGTAACTCCCATGGAATAGGAAGAGGCAATTTGGAGCCAGTGAGACACTTGGGCTAGGTTCCCTAGCTCTATGACAACAATGATGAAGATGCTATGACACCTATGACACAAATTAGAGCTGAAGGATGACATATGACATATATGACATGTAAGGGATAAAAATAGACTCCAAGAGGGCGCTCAAGGGTGTTAGGGTAGCTAAGATGCTTCCACATGTGATTTGGTGGAAGTGGGAGACTAGGAATTGTTGTACAAGTGGCGTTCTTTGGAATCTCTTCCCAACTTGAGTTGGCATGAGTCTCTTGGAAGGAATTCGACCCATGGAGGACATTAGAACTTTATAAATGTCAATAAAAAAGAATGAAACCATATTTTGATCATTTGTAGAATTTGCAATTGCATTTGTGAAGAGGGAGAGCTAGTGGATGACTAGTTTCTTGCCTTAGCGAATTTCAAGGGTGAAAGATTCCCATCCAAGTTGGTAATTGGAAAGGCCATTCAAACCTTTCATTTGGAGATTTAATGGAGTCTTTATTTGCAATTCTAAGCTACAAGGCAGCTCATTGTTTCTTCTATTGCATGTCACTCCTTCAACCATTTCCAGTTTTGATGGCATATTCTTGATCCTTGAGGGAGGGCATTTTTGGTGAGCTATTGTACTCTTTGGGGGAGCTTATAATGCCCCATTTATTTTTTAATATGAATTAAATACTCTTTTCCTCATCCCCAAAAATTTTCAGGCTGAAATTCCAAGTAGAAATGTGTAAATCTCATTTTTTAATGAAAGAACAATGCCATTTCCCCACTACCTTGTTGTGAACCAATGTACTGTTGATGATTTAGAATGAATGGATGATTCTCTGATACATTTGTGATTAATATACTTCCATGGATGTATTTTACAAGTTTCATGTACTTTACTTGAGCATTTGAAGTACTTTTACTCAATTTTATTGTATTGGGAGAAGAAATAGTGTCATTTCCCTAAGGGTCGAATGGGTGATTTATGCAGCTGAATGGGAGAGGGTTGGAACAGATATAATAATAAATTAATGGTGAACATGATACATTAATAACATCCTTAATACATTCTCTACCTCTGTTCAGAAATTTGAGTGGGTTTGGAGGCATTTGGGAAGCCATTTTCAGTACTTATCCCAGGGGGATTTGAACCCCAAATTACTAGTAAAATTGCATACTTGATCTAGAATCTTAAGAGAGTTTTAAGAGGTATTTTGGTGGCCATATATCATCCCTTAAAATCATATTCAAGTCCTAATATCATTCATACACCTTCCTTGAATATTTGAAGGCATTTGGAGTCAATTTGAGACCTAGAGACCAATACTAGTCAAAGGGAAATTACGAGTAAAATTCCCTACATTGGCCAGAATTGAAAGAGGATTTGAAGAAGTATTTTAAAGGTCCAAAAGAATCCCTGAAACACATATTTATGTTCTAATATCATACATATACCTTCTCAGAATATTTGGGAGCAATTGGAGCAATTTGGGGACCTAGTGCTCAAAACTAGTCAAAGGTCTCATACTGCATATAGCTCCACAGTTAAATGAGCAATGCATTGGGGAATAAGTAAATTACACAACATTTGGCCACAACCACAACCACAACCAAGCCCACTGCAGAGAATTGGAAGCCAGAAAACCAACAATCCCAGCGAGGACGTGCATTGACATGTGGATGAAGTTTCATGCCATTGAATCTCTGTTTGACACTTTCTACCACTAACTTGGTAGCAGAGAAAGAGCAAGATTTATTAATATAAAACTGTCTCGATTCACAATCCATCGGTTCACAATCCATCTGCCATCATTAATATTTATGTGCCTATGATAACCCAAATCAAACTTCTGAGCATTTATGTGTTGCATTTTGTGTTATTGTCTCCACGATAACCCAAATCAAACATATGTGATGATCCAGATAATGAATCAATAAGAGATTCCAAATTAGAAATTAACTTTTGCCACACAGAAAGCAGAATAACGGAATAACACATATGATGGCACAATATATTAAAAAACTTGCTTATGAAGCATGGATATGGGGTCTGCATGGAGTGAAAGAATTTGGGTTCTACGAAGAGTGAAAGGAAAAGCTGATTGTGCGAAGATATTTCACTTTTGATTGGCTATAAAAGGGTCAGCATTAAGGAAAAAAGGTAATTAGATCAAATGCTTGAACATTTATCCCGAGGAAGCAAAAAAAATTGACTGCATTTAAGATTTGAGCAAATATTTATACTAAAAATACTTTAATTATTTTCCAACTATGGCTAGTACGTACTTGTATAGCTGCAGGCTGGTAGATAGACCCTTCCCATTATAGTTGCAGGCTGGTAAATAGCTCCCTTACAATATAGCTCAATGGTGTAAGAGCCCGTAAATATAGGTGCTGCCTCCTAAATCCTTGTAAGAGAATTCAAGTAATGCAGGTATCAACACACCTCAATCTCCATCTTTTTTATTTACCTCCTAAACCTGTACGAGTAGTTGGTCTCCTAAGGTAGGGATTCTGAGGGATGCGCAAATATTAATTTTACATTATGAGAAGGATAAAGTAAGACGTTTAACAATTAATGATAAACCATTTAAAAGTCTATCAATTAGGACTTCCGTGATAGAATCAATTCGGAGAAGAAGCATGGAAGGGTTTGTTTACCCTAGAGTCCAACCATATGCAACTTATGCAACTTAAAATTAAGATAGAATATTAAGTTGTCGAGTTGGTTTTGGATTGTGTTTTTTTTTTTAATATTGAGTTTTTTAAGATAGAATATTTGTAATTGATATATACTTATTTATTAATTTTTTAATATATATATATTGAAGTATTAATTTACTAAAAACCAAGGAAAATAGGCAATAATTAATACTAAAGTATTATGCTAAAATTCTTCAACTCTAAAAGAATTGGATTATTTTTTTTAACAAAATTGAAATCATTTTTGAAAATTGAAGAGATAAAAAAATTATCTCAAAAAATTTAAATTTATATTATTCAGCTAAAAAATAATAAGATCTTAATTTAAATACTTCAAAGGAATTAATTACCTAGATTGATACACAAAGATTACTCATTAGTCTATGAAAAAAATTATCATATTTAATGAATGATTATTTTAGAATGAAGGAAGAATTATGATAAAGGTTTTTTAAATAATTTAATAATGAAATATAAGATTTTTACACATATTTTTCAATTTTGAAAATATGAAATAAGAATAGAATCAAACATTATATAAAACAATAATAATTTTTAAATATATCATATTTTATTTAATATAATTATTATTTAAAAAATATTTTCTTATATTTAAGAATTCTTATTATTATGTGTAAGTATTATATATATATGCATGATTTACAATCATAATTGTGGATTTGGAAGTATTATATGAACTATATTCATTAAATTAATTATTTAGTTTAGTTTAGTTGAAAGATCATCTTTTGAAATTATAATTTTTGAATTTTATAATTTACTTTTTATTTTTTTATTCAAAACATTTATTTTTTAATTTTCTCCCTTCTTAACTTTTAAAACTTTATTTTTTTAATTCTTTTCATCTCTTAACTTTTAAAACTTTATTTGTTTAATTCTTTTCATTACTTTGTTTAGCCTCAACTTTGTTTATTGTAAAGACTTGATATATAGCACTATAATTGTATTATGATATAATAGTATTATAATAATAATAAAAACATAATTAAAAACAAACCATCATAGTAAACAAATTATATAAAAAACATAATAACAAAAAATCATAATAAACAAATTATATTAAAAAAATCATAATAGGTTTTAGTGTTCAGGTTTCATTCAATATGTGTAGTCAAAACCCTAGTAGTTAATTAAACATAATAACAAGGATGAGTGGAACCTCGCCAGCAAGATTCCGTGGAAGCTCTCACGGTATCACATGAATATAATTCTTAATTATATAATACAATAAAAATATAACACCTAATATAATATATAATAATGTGAAGCTTCGACAGAGAAGGGAAGATCTAAAACCATTATCCACTGACGGTAATAAATAATAAGCCAATCTTGTTTTGAACAAAATATTAAACAATCAATCTTGTTTTGAAAAAACTATTAACCTAGAATCAATCTTGTTTTTGAGCAAACTATTAAACTAACCCTAACTGTGAGCGTTTAACAAATTTTAAGATGAAATAAAAATAAAATCAATTTAAGTTCAACTTACTTTACTTATGTTTTCAGACAAGCTGGGAAAAAAAAAAAAACTTAGTTTACTCATAAAACTTTCTTAACATTAGAGATCTCCCTCAGGTTGTTTCGCATCAATTAATACATCTCAATTAACCCATAGAGAAAATCGGATGAATACTTAAAAGAAATTCTTATATACCATGCAATCAATCTCATATGCATGCGGCATTTTTCATAAAACTTTCTTAACATTAGAGATCTCCCTCAGGTGGTTTCGCATCAATTAATACAGCTCAATTAACCCATAGAGAAAATCGGATGAATACTTAAAAGAAATTCTTATATACCATGCAATCAATCTCATATACATGCGGCATTTTACATTAGGAAGCTATGAGAAGGAAATTGTACCTGTTTCACATTCTTTTGCATTTGGGTGTGCAGGCGATTCAGCTATTATCGATTTTATTGCTCAAATATTTCAGGCGCTGCTACTTCTACCCTCGGCCAACGAAACACAGTGCCTCCTCCATAATTGCTTTAGTTCTGTGATTAAAAATTAACACCATTAATTCAGAAGCTAGAAATCTAATTTCAATACACGGATTTATAGCCACCAAAAAATCAGCTCATGGTGGATTCAAACTCTTTCACTTATGAAACAATTTACTGCATTCATTAAGGCGAATGTGTGTGCATTCATTAAGGCGAATGTGTGCAGATACAAAAACACAGAAATTGCGAACACAGATACAAATTCTCTTCAAAACACAGAAATTACGAACAAAGATACAAATTCTCTTCAAAACACCCTATATTCTAGTTCCTTTGATATAAATCACAAGCATCTGTTTATAATTTACAGAAATAAGGAAATTATCACCAGATATTAACAGCTTAGTTCCTTTGATATAACTCACAACTTTATCATCAGCATCCACCTGGGTAACCCTTTTTTAGTTCCTTCGATATAAATCACAAGCATCTGTTAAGTTACAGAAATAAAGAAATAATCACCAGATATTAACAGCACTAGCAAGAAATCACAAAGTGAAGGAAACGAATTTATAACAGTAGCATTTATTAGAAAGCAAGAAAGGAAGGTCCATCTCTGATGGCAGGCGGCGGGAGCCGAGCCCACGAATATATATGATATAATTAAAATGTAGTAAAAGAAAAAAAATAAACTGGAAATTATGAAAAGTATGTGAATACATGAATGCTTGGATCGGGATAAAAGAACCTGACCAGCCCCTAAGCCAAAACCCATGAATTGCCTAAGATAAACGAAGAAAACAAAAAAAATAGGATTAAAGGATATGTTGCGGGATTCGGGGTGTTGCTCACTCGGAAACTATATATAATTTCAATGGTCCTCGAACTCATGCCACAGGTTCGATCCTTATCGGCCTCCACGTCAAATGCCCTTTCTGGCTCTCTTCACCGCCATCGGCCCATTATCCTTGAACTCACGTCGCAGGTTCGATCATTCTTGACCTCTACCACCCGCAAGGCATCGACCTCGAAAACCGATTAATAGACAAAATATAACACACAACCCAACTCACAAATAGACAAAGGCCTGCATAGAAATATACCCAGAGATGAATTTGACGTGCAAATTGCTGTGAAAAATCAGGATCCTCGCACGCAGGTTTGATCCTTCTCGGCAACCAAGTCAAATGCCCCTTCTGGCTTTCTCTTCACTGCCATCAGCTCGTGGTCCACCCGCAAGGCATCGGCCTTGAAAATCAGGTTCATTTTCTTCTTCATCAACTATTTTTTATTTCCTTGCTCGAATATCTCAGTCACTGCTACTTCGGCCCTCAATTGTTTAAGCCATGAACAACAAAGTGCCAACAAAAATCAAGTCAGACTAAACGCAGAATTTTCATAGACAAATTATAATTGAAATTGAATAAGGACACAAAAAGGGAAGAGAAAAAATTACAATAAGATCTATTTACTCCTTATAACAAAATAACAATACTGACCAGCATATACGATTTGGCGTCTCATATACAATCCAGAACGATTTCGCCGTGAATTTGCAGTTAGTGAATTGATCCTACCAACATGGAAATCCTAACATGGGAACTACAAGAGCTAATGAATCCCGCAACACTTTCCCGTGGCTTCCCATCTCGTCCAGAAAAGCTGTCTGAGATGAAGCTACCATGTCCGGACGAAGAACCCAGAGGAACCCAATCAAGTAGAAGTTGT
The DNA here is from genome assembly GCA_027924585.1 of Larix kaempferi. NCBI lineage: Eukaryota > Viridiplantae > Streptophyta > Pinopsida > Pinales > Pinaceae > Larix > Larix kaempferi. The sequence continues at coordinate 9,195,991 of BSBM01000577.1, forward strand.
GAATCGACGTCTGTCTCGTTGAAGAAGGACGGAAGATCTGTTGGATGTAATGTTGGAACGGGGCGAATATAATAAATCAAAATATTGCCCTGATCACCTGCAGCTAAACCGGATCCCACTGCTTATAACAAAATAACAATACTCACCAAGATGGAATAAAGGCATATACGATTTATGTCACTGGGATGAGTTTAACAATACCTGGAAAACACTTAGCTAGCAGATCTAATAACTCGATTAGAAAATTCTTCTGCCTCTCGTACAAAAGAGACCGTCTTCTATTCTTGAAAAGCACCATCCACTCCATTATTCTTGAAAAGCACCATCCACTCCAATGGATTTTTGTGAATCGTGAGAGAAGACGAACCGCGCAGCGTTGGATTTCTGCCTGGGCAATATTGGACGACTGTAATCATGTTATTGCGTTGCAGGAGAAGAATTTATCTTGAGCATTTTTGCAAACGGCTTTTCTTACTTTACTTTAGCATTTTTTTCAAACGGATTTTATTACTTTATTATGACTCTCAAACGGCTTTACAACTACTTTGTGAGTGGAGTGGAAGCGTTATTCTCTCTTCTACAAGTCGCTCGTCTCTTCTACAGTAAATTCATTTTTTTATGCGTAAATTCGATTTTTCCATGATTTCCAGATCCAACGGTTACATCAAATTCAAATTAAACGTGATTTTTCCATAATATCCAGATCCAACGGTTGCATCATTGTTGTGTAAAAAATTCAAATTAAACTTAACAGAAATGTCAGTCGATTTTTGTTAAATATCCAATGCTTGATTTTGTTTTTTATTGATATGTTAATACCAAAACTGTCAAAGGTGTCATAGATTTTGTTTTTATTTGTAATGATGATGCACCACATACATTCTGCACATGCATTTAGAGATGCATTAAGATAAATTATAAATTATCTTAATTTATAAATTATTTGTGTATGCTATGTTAGTTATTTTGTTTTGTTTTAAAATAATTTATTTATAACATTTATGTATACTCTGCTAATTATTTTATTTTATAAATTTTCATTAAATATGTTTACAAACAAATAATTATAATAATATCTAAAAAAAATTATTTTTCTTTTAATAATATTAATTATGTTTTCTACAAATTGTCCCTTCGTCCCTTCGATTGTCCTTTCGTCTCTTAGATGCACAACTAGTTAGAGTTCATTCTTATTTTGGTAAGTTTCAATTTTTCCTTAGATGCACAAGAGTTTATTTTTATTTTGGTAAGTTTCAATTTTCCCTTTCGATGCACAAGAGTTAAGAAAACTAGTTAGAGTTCATTCTTATTTTGGTAAGTTTCAATTTTTCCTTCGATGCACAAGAGTTCATTCTTATTTTGGTAAGTTTCAATTTTCCCTTTGGATGCACAAGAGTTCATTCTTATTTTGGTAAGTTTTAATTTTCCTTTTAATAAATATATTTTTGATATTTTAACACAAACTTAATGGAATTGTAAAGTAACCCAAATTTAGCAATTAGTATTTTAGTGAATTTCAAAATTCAAACTTAATGGAATTGTAAAGTAACTCAAATTTAGCAATTAGTATTTTAGTGAATTTCAAAATTCAAACTTAATGGAATTGTAAAGTTACCCAAATTTAGCAATTAGTATTTTAGTAAATTTCAAAATTTACTTTTTACAGCACATGTTAAATATAATTAAACCACCTTTAGTCAAATCATAACTAAAACATCCAAGTAACCAAAACATCCAAGTTCAGTAAAAGACCATTTAGCTAAATCACTACTATTCCTAAACCTCCATGGAGTACTTTGTGTCCTTCCTCTAAGTAATATCGCATCCATGGAGTACTTTGTGTCCTTCCTCAAGTAATATCGCATCCATGGAGTACTTTGTGTCCTTCCTCTAAGTAATATCGCATTCTTATAAGTTATATCGCATTCCAAAGAGTAATATCGCATTCCAAAGAGTAATATCGCATTCCAAACATCTTCTATTGATTTCTTACTCAATTTCTTTCTCTTTTAACTTCTTTCTCTTTTAACTTTGTGTCCTTCCTCTAAGTGATATCGTATTTCAAACATCTTCTATTGATTTCTTATTCTTTTAATGCATATATTTAACCTGCAACAAGATTATCATACCTAAAATTCATGACATTAATCCATGGCATTTATAATTTATTAGATACATCTAGATACAACAATACACACCAGAAGAAAATTGATGACAGTAATCCATGGCATTTATAATTTATTAGATACATCTAGATACAACAATACACACCAGAAATTGATACAACATACCCATTGGCAAAACAATGAGACAAAATTTCAAACACACATAAAGTCGATTGAGACAAAGATATAGGTGGTTCACCCCGACTGGGCTACGTCCACAAGGCAGAGGTCATTTTATTATTCATCAATTTGATGAGTTACATCTTGCAACAAATTGTTTCTATTATCTTCTATTCACTTTTCCATAGCGTCTAGAGAGAACTATAATATATCTTCTATTCACTTTTCCATAGCCTCTACCATAGAGAGAACTATAATAGACCATTGTCCACTTTTCCATAGAAGTACAATAATTCTATGGAGACTTTCCCAAGCGTTTAGCCGAATATAAAGGAAAGAGAAAAAAAACATACATCCCATCAGAAATTCAAAAAGCTTAACTACCTTTCCTGCGACCTTCCTTAGGGTATAGGATTAATATGTAAAACATTCATGGATTTAGGTAGATAATGGCATCTAAACTGAAACAAGGTTATTTTAAGGTTTCGATCGAAGGTCGGATCTATCAACACTTTAACAAACGTCTAGTTCTATAAACATTATCTGCTATCAGAGATTTATAATCACTTAGAAATGTAAAAATAACTAAAACCAACCTTACCTACAGGGTTATATCAATATAGCAAGGTGTATAAATATATAATATATAATATATGTACACGTGAAACCTCACAGATCTACCTTCCCTTATATCATTCTCTGTTCACTTCGAGAACTCAAGCAAACGGGTACTAGATCTATCCACACAAAGTCCACGCCGATAGGCAGATGTAATTTACACCACAGAATAACTCTTTGTATACTTACTGAGTTATGAGAAGGCTGTCCACGCCGATGGGTATCTATCAATCAAGTAAGAAAAAATATAGTTAGATCACGAGTGTCACTCATTCAAGGCCATCGCGTCGACTCATTGAGAGTGGATGAGTGGCATAAGACCTGCACGAGTCCTTCCACATAGATCATCATTCACTCACTGAGATCGAACTCATTCATTCGCTGTACTACGGTAGGGTTCTCAGGCATTCATCAATATAGGCATGCAGAGATAACACTTAACAGAAAAATCATCTAACCTTCACTGTTTCCGTACGTCACGAATCTATTACTACTGCGTAATCTCTTAAAATAACCCAACTAAAGGAGCAATGCAATTGTGCGTCCATCCTAACTGTACTTGCAGTTAAATTAAAATACATTTGTATTAATGGAATTACTATTTCAGCTATCGCGTCTACAGGGTATAAAAATATGATCCTGATCTTTGTTCCCATCGGGATCCGCCGAAGGTGGGCGTTTATTTTTTACAGAAATCAAATGGATCTAGCCATTCGGCCTTCCCATCCTTGAAAATACGGTAGTGGAAGTTAGAGCAGAGAAATCACTAAAACGGAATCAAGGGGATTGGCATGAGTCGATCTAGAGAGATTGCCCTTCCTCACACATATTCTATAAATACAATTCGTAGCAAAGGAAGATCGAAGCTTAAGTATAGATATTTCTATTTACAAAAAGGGTAAGAATCTCATACCAGTACGCCGAACGCATCCATGCGACCAAGGAACCGATCTCTGGTCTGTTTATGCGGTGATTCCCTCAAAACCGAGAAGATTACCAATGATCACGAGGCAAATGAACTCGTTGATCTCCCTCCAGAATTTTTCCTTCCCCACCTTGCCTTCTAAACTGTGTCTGTATATATATATATTTTATGAGTATCCTCTCTCGAGATCTTCCTCCATCAGGGAAGACAAATGGCAAAGTTCTGAGCAACAAATGGCAAGGCTTGAGGTGGAAAAGATCCAAAGACGACACGCAGATCGCTTGAAGATTTTACTGATATAAACCGCGTCACGTCTATCCAATGGACAGCGTAAAGATCTGATCGGCCGAAGTAATGTTCCCCTCTCCGAAGCATAAACTATAAGAATAATAGTGGGATAGGCGCCATTCTGCATTGGAAACAATCGGCGCTCGCGCTCTTTCTCCATTATGGAAACAACAAGAATAAAAAGAAGAGTATGACGATCTTCATGATAGGCTAAGGTGTAGCGAACATTAATTCGCCACTAAAATAATATATCCCCTTCTTCCATGGGGAAATGCGTTACCTTATTTAAGAAGGACATAAGTTATGGGTACCAATAAATCTAGTATTTACAAAAAAACATAATTACCTTTTTAACAAAAGGTTTTGGTACCTATTCTTCCCTTTTATAGAAAATAAGCTATTGTCTAACATATCTAAAGACAAACCCTACAACCAATAAATTATAATAATAGGCTAATGTCAAAGTAGTCTCCATGACTATTTTAGTAATTATTTTGTTTATATGCTATCATATAGATGGTAAGAGTTTAGTATTTACTTGTAAAGAATAAATTATTATGTGCTTAGGAATAACCCTAGCTCTTTAGAATTTCATCTAAATATTTTAACTATGAGGTTACAAGGATTATATATATATATATATATATATATATATATAACCCCTTGGCATCCTCTATTGAAACTAGGATGTCAAAGACTTTAGGGAGTATCGTCACTCCCTTATCTTTTATCTTGTCATCTTCTCGAAGAGTAATAATTTGTCTCTTTTACCTTTATATTTATTTAAAAGAAAAGGTGATTATAAGTTGAAATTCCTTACCAAGGATTTAGCTCATCCTTTTACTCAACGATGTGTCTCTCCCCCTAAAGTTAATTATTGGTTAACCTACTTGAGTGTACTCTTGCAGATTTGTGTCTTATCAAGTGGATGTTATTAGTTCACTTTTCCCTAATTACCTATAGGCATCAAGGTGACATAGGTCATCGTCGACCTATCTCCTCTAGTGCATTTCAATTGCCCGTCGTGTAGTTGCAACTCACAAGTTTTAGTGACCTAAGTCTACCATCTGTGCTTACAATCTTAGGAAATAAACATCACTAGGTACAACGTTTACTGGTGGGGCCTTGGCCTTGAGCTCCTCATGAGAAATGATTACAAATAATTATTTATACAAGTTAAATAGGTCAAAAAAGGAGGGATGTTACATAGTTCTCCCCTTAAGAATAACACCGTCCTCGATGTTCACACTTTTCAAAAATTCACCAACTCTTCTGGAGTCGTCCTTCTTTAGTTCCTTTGTCGTCTCTCCTTTGTTTTTCTTGATCATCCTCAAACTCTCTTTATTTTCATATGTCTTCATGGTTCATACTTCTTTCACAACCTGCACAGTTGTATAGATCATACCAGATCTTCCAACAATTTTCAGTATACATAAGTATACAAAATGTCAAATAGTAAATGTTAATTATTTATCATTTATCCTCATCCTTGAGGCAGATTCGCTTATTCTAGAATTTGTAACTCCCACACATAAAGACATCCATTAGTATTCAATACAATTCATTAATATTGGTCATATCATAACACAATCTTTCAACAACATTTGGTTGATTATCAAACTCTCCCATGAGTTTGGAATTTCAACAGTTCCTCTGCTATACACAGAACTCTAGCTCGAGTTATGTTCTTTTGAAACTTAGAAGATCAAACTTGCAAACAGAATACTCTCTATAAAACTCAGTAGAATAATCAGAAAATCTCACTCTGCAACTCATTAGTTAGCATTCCCCTCATCGAATCTTCTTGTGTACAAATCACAAGGAAAAATCCAGTGAGCCTCCTACCCAATTCGATGGATTAAATTTTCCTAGGTCTTTGGGTCCGTATAACATTCAACAAGCCACCTGCTCTATTCCACTTCCATGGGAAACATGACCACAATTGTTTTTAGGGAATTTGCCTCCTGCAACTGCTAGTGAGTGAGTGCAAGATGCAGCCATTCTGCTGGAGTTTAGGAAATATTCTTTTCCCCTCAAACCTTCTCGTTCAAGTCCAGGAAATATTCACTTTTCCCCTCAAACCTTCTCGTTTGAGTCCAGGAAATATTCTTAGTAACGATCATTTATTATTTCTTGCATGCACATATAACATAATATTAACATATATTCACCTATCATACTCTTTTCATTTTCATGATTACACATTATCAATCATAAGTCTTACCACCAAAAATGTCGAGTAAATCATTACTTATTCTTGAGCGATTTAGCTCAACTTATCTCTATAAGTGCCTTTATAATCTACATTCCTCCTTGATCATGAAATTAGTCTCTGTTTAGTATCACTTCCTGAAATGTTAGTATAAATAAAAATTTATTTGCTTCAATTGCTTAAAAATTGAACACATTAGTTGCATAGCATTATACACATGCTCGTTCAATTAACTTGTGCATCCTCTTCTCTTCATCTCGATGTAAACTCTTCAATATCCTTAATATGAGTCGGAGGTTGGATCTGTTGAAAACATGTTAGTATCAAAGTTCAAACATTTCAGTTTCATATAGATTCATTTCAAACTGAGACTTATTATCTAGAGATAAGATCCCATGCTCAATCAATCACAACAAGATTAGAATTCTTCTAAAATCAAACTATTAACAAGATCTTGATACTCATTAACCTCTGTTAGAAAATATAATTTACTCTATCCAGGATCTATCATAATGTATTTCCAAACTAAGATTAGTTTAATCCCCGAGGAATATTGCTTGCAAATTCATACAATATTACACCTTTATCCTTAAAAATTCTAGTAACAATAAGGAATTCTGAAATGAATTTCAATTGATGTTAAGTAATGAATTCTTTAACTTTTGTGGCAATTTGACGATTCTTCATAAGAGTAATATTCAAACACATCATCATTTTTATCACATCAATTTGTTCCCATCCTTAACTTATAACCTAGTATGTCAAATTAAGCTTAATATACTTTCTCATCATAAATATATTTAAGCTTACATCTCATCAAGGGATGAGAGAACTACCAAAATTAAACCTGAACTCTTTTTCTAACTATTATACAACCCAAGTTATATGATTATAAGATTTAATTCTTTATATAATACTTCACCTGTTTCTTCATCGTGCATGGTTCACATGATGAGTTTTAGCTTCATATACTTTCCTAAACATTAGACCCCATAATGATCATTCTAGGAATTTACTCTCTAGTCTACACACTTCTATCATTAGATTCGAATGAATCATTACATATATCTTTTAATGAAACCTCTTTAATATTCTAAGTTGGCATTGAAAGGATATAAGGCAATTTATTTTTTTTTTTTTTTCCCTTTTTACGCCAGACACCAATAAGACAAACTAGAAGAAGACGCTCCATATTAAGTTATAACTCCTACATATACAATCAAACAAGGGAACGTATAATGCTTCTATTCTTTTAAACAAGATTACTAAACAAAACAAACCATTTTTAATTTCCCATGTAATTCACTTGGAAATTAGTTACCTTATCTTATAAAGTAACACACTGCATCTTTCATAATCAACATGATTTTCTTGTCCTACTCCAAGAAAAACTTACTATAAGTTAAGAACTTTACAGAATAAGACAAACGTAAATATAACCAACTATCTATCATCAATTTTATGGATCAATCTTGTACACATAACCTATCATGATGATTACATTTATGTATAATAGGAGAACTATCATAATGTCATCACATTTATCTCCTACAATTATATTAGACTATCTCAAAGGTCAGTACTGGCAACAATTTCATATGTGCATGAACAAAATCCAACGTGACATTTAACTAAAATTTATGTGCTTCATAAATTTAATTACAATGACCATAAGGTTTTTATTGCTATATCTTACATTTATTATGAAGGGTTTTACAATAACATAACTCCACCTATATTTTCATAAGCTTTACTTAAATGACATAAACTAATTTCTTCATCTTTAAAGGCAAGTGAAGAAAAATGCATTAGTTTTTAACAACAATCCCAACAATTACACAGAAATGAAAGACCAGATACACTTATCTTTACTCATTTTGAGAGCTTGAAGTCTAACTCCATTCAAAATTCTCCCTCGTCCGGTCCAATCCATGCGTCAAAAACCAAAACAAGAACAACTTTAATAGTCTTCATAATTATTTATCTCATGTTGAGCCCAATAGGCCCGAGTATTGTAACCTAATGCTCTGATACCATATGTAAAGTACCCCAGATTTAGCAATTAGTATTTTAGTGAATTTCAAAATTTACTTTTGACAGCACATGATAAATATAATTAAACCACCTTTAGTCAAATCATAACTAAAACATCCAAGTTCAGTAAAAGACCATTTAGCTAAATTGCTACTATTCCTAAACCTCCATGGAGTACTTTGTGTCCTTCCTCTAAGTAATATCGCATTCCAAACATCTTCTATTGATTTCTTACTCTTTTAATGCATACATTTAACTTGCAACAAGATTATCATACCAAAAATTCATGACATTAATCCATGGCATTTATAATTTATTAGATACATCTAGATACAATAATACACACCAGAAGAGGACATACAAGTAATTGATACAACATACCCGTTGGCAAAACAATGAGACAAAATTTCAAACACACATAAAGTCGATTGAGACAAAGATATAGGTGGTTCACCCCGACTGGGCTACGTCCACAAGGCAGAGGTCATTTTATTATTCATCAATTCGATGAGTTACATCTTGCAACAAATTGTTTCTATATCTTCTATTCACTTTTCCATAGCTTCTACCATAGAGAGAACTATAATAGACCATTGCCCACTTTTCCATAGAAGTACAATAATTCTATGGAGACTTTTCCAGGCGTTTAGCCGAATATAAAGGAAAGAAAAAAAAAACATACATCCCATCAGAAACTCAAAAATCTTAACTACCTTTCCTGTGACCTTCCCACAGGGGCTTCACTAGAAGGAAATATAATATCACGTTCATTCATACTGCAGTATTAAATATTCATGAAAACCTAAAAATTATATTGCTTATATATTAGGGGGAAAAAGGTTTTTTTATTTAATGTAACAATACGAAAATACATTGGGGTCTTTTTTATATGGGTGGGCTGACAAATATCCTCCAAATGGAGATGGCGAGATCATGGCTGGATGAGAAATCAGGAAGAGTCAGGGCTGGGGCTTACCAGTACGTAGGAAAATCGTGTCTTCAGGAATGCTTAAGGCCAGGGGGTTTCGTGGTGAAGTGGGTTTCTAGTTGATCATAGTCAAGAGACAGTGCTCATTTACATCCAATTGTTACCCATAGCACTTAGACAGTTGTTACCAATAGCACTTAGCCAGTTGTTACCAATAGCACTTAGCCAGTTGTTACCAATAGCCTTGGGAGGCTCTAAGCCTCCAGGGCCTATTATAGGCCCTCGATAGGCCTTGGGGGTTTGAATACCCAACCACTCGTGCCTATTACAAGCATGGGGAGGTTTAGTCAACCTCCTAGAGCTTGTTACAAGCTCTGGGAGCTTGGATACCTAGCCCACAACATGCTTAGTCAGCGATTGGGGAGTTGTAACATGCAATCTAAATGTTGTACTATGTGCATTGGCTCTAGTGACATACAATAAGTGATCTCCTATCTCTTCATTAGACCATTAGATGTTGCAAATCATAATAATATGTAGTTGAGTAATTGCATTATGGGTGAAGTAATGTGCATCCACAATATACATCGAAAGAAGCAAGGTGCATTGTAGAATGTATGTGGAGTCATAAGAGGGGTATAATATCAATATACTAGGTATAAATATAAAGGGGTATAAAAATGTTAATGAAAAAATTGATACATACAATATCTAGTGAAAATAGGGATTTTTTTAAATTGGGAGGGCATATTAGGAGGGGGTGAAAAAAATGATTTTGGAAGGTATGTTCCAATATTTAGTGAAATTAGGGGTATTGTTTCATATGCCATGAACGAACATGCTATGATGGCAATTTATTGAGTGAAGCCCCCGTAGACCTTCCTTAGGGTACAAGATTAATATGTAAAACATTCATGGATTTAGGTAGATAATTCCATCTAAAATGAAACAAGGTTATTTTAAGGTTTCGATCGAACGTCAGATCTATCAACACTTTAAAAAATGTCTAGTTCTATAAACATTATCTACTATCAGAGATTTGGGCTGGTGCAAGCTAATGCTGGCCACTCATGGCGCGCTAGTCGCAAGGGACTTCTGGAAAAACAGAAATCTAAACGTCAAAAAGCAATATTAGAGCTACCTACACAGCTTTTTGGAATATGGTGCAAGAAGATCAAATGTAGAAAATCGGATTACCTTCCGGAATATATAAATATTATTTATGGAAATTAGGTATAATTCCCAAAAAATGGGGTTCTCCTAAGGTTGGCATGTTATTTTTTTAAGAAAATATAATGAATATGTTTGCGTTAGCCCTCTGGTTCAGTATTCAAATGGTGGACTTTTGTTAACAAAATTATATACAGTCATAGATAACAGGCCATTCTAGTGCAACGTTATTTTTCTATATTTATTTATGTTAATTTTTTTTTTTTTAATTAAGGAAGTCAGCCCATCCCTAAAATGATGAGGCCCAACATTAGCCCTCAATATCATGGTCTTAACCTAATCGATCAACAATTTTTTTTTTAGGATGTATGTTTTTGTGTGTACTTGTGTGGGTTCTTTTCCGTTTTCAAAATAGCTGAGCCAATAAAAAGTTATAGATGGAAGAAATAACCTACTCTTTGTGTAAGATTGACGTTAGTGCAATTGAAATTAACTCAAAAATAGGAACAAATAATAGTTTTAATAAAAAATTATATATTCAGAATCTGCACACATAGTTCTACAAGTGTGTGCAATTTCATTTGCAGTGGACAAGTGTAGCATACGCAGAATCATGCTCGAAACAGAAGAAGTTATAGAATAAGATGTATTTTGTTATAAGATGTATTTTTTTATATTATTATATGTATTTTGGCAACCCGAACCTAAAACTATAGTAGCCAAGTCATCCACCACGTTGGTGGGAAACGAATTACCCGTCAAAATTTAAAAACTAAACTTGCGCGTGCGCGTGTATTTAAAAAACGCGTACGCACAAAATGGCGTGCACACGTCCAAGAACACGTACGCATCCAAATGCGCACATGCGCAAAATGGCGTGTGCACTTTGTTTTTATTAAAGTTTGAAATTTTCCATATTGATTAAATAATTTTATAAAATATATATTTTTTAATAATTAATAATGTTTTAAATTGAATTAAATTAAATTTATATGGTGATGATGAGGAGGAGGATGGGGATGATGACGATGATGTTGATGACGATGATGGGGATGATGATGATGAGGATGATGGGGATGATGACGATGATGATGATGAGGATGATGGGGATGATGACGATGATGACAATGATGTTGATTACGAGAATGAGGATGATGATGTTGATGATGATGAAGATGATTATGATGATGACGATGGAGATGATGATGATGATGTGGATGATGACAAGGACGAGGATGATGATGATGAGGATGATAATGATGATCATATTCGTCATCATCAGCATCATCATCTTCATCTTCATACTCATCTTCATCATCATCCTCCTCCTCTTCATCATCATCATCATGTTCGTCATCATCATCATTATCAATGATGATGATGAAGAAGATGATGATGATAATGATGATGATGACAAAGATGATGATGATGTTGACGATGATGATGACGATTGAAGATGATGATGTTGACGATGATGATGATGATTGATAATGATAATGATGACGAAGAAGAAGATGATGATGATGATGATGATGATGAAAATGATGATGATGTTGATGATGATGAGGAACAAGGTGATGACAACGATGATGATGATGGAGATGATGATGATGATGATGATGACGATGATGATGATGTTGACAATGAAATGATGATGATGATGTTAATGATGAAGATGATGACCAAGATGATGATGATGATGATGATGACGGGGATGAGGACGAGGATGAGGATGAGGATGTGGATGAGCAAGTGGGTGATGATGATGATGATGACGATGATTATGATGTTGATGATGAAGATGATGAAGATGATGACCAAGATGGTTATGATGATGATCATGGCGATGATGATGATGGGGATGAGGATGAGGATGATGATGATGATGAGCAAGTGGGTGATGATGATGATCATCATCATATTCGTCATCATCAACATCATCATCTTGATCTTCGTACTCATCTGCATCACCATCCATTATCTTCATCATCATCATCATTGATAATGATGATGATGACGAAGATGATAATGATGATGATGACAAAGATGATGGATGATGATGAAGATGATGATGATGATGTTGATGATGATGATGATGATGGCCAAGATGATGGCGGTGATGATGATGAGGATGGGGATGATGATGAGGAAGTGGGGGATAAGGATGATGATGACTATGGAAATGATGATGATGATGTGGATGATGACGATGACTAGGATGATGATGATGAGGTTGATGATGATGAAGATGATTATGATGATGAATATGATGAGGAGGATGATGAGGATGATGATGGTGATCATATTCATCATCATCAACATCATCATCTTCATCTTCGTACTCATCTGCATCATCATCCATCATCTTCATCATCATCATCCATCATCTTCATCATCATCATCATTGATAATGATGATGATGACGAAGATGATGATGATGATGTCATCATTGATAATGATGATGATGACGAAGATGATGGATGATGGTGAAGATGATGATGATGACGTTGATGATGATGATGATGATGAAGATGATGGCCAAGATGATGATGGTGATGATGATGAGGATGGGGATAATGACGAGGAAGTGGGGGATAACGATGATGATGACGTGCATGATGACGATGAAGAGGATGATGAGGATGAGGATGATGATGATGAATATGATTATGATGATGAGGAGGAGGAGGAGGAGGATGAGGATGATGATGGTGATCATATTCGTCATCATCAACATCATCATCTTCATCTTCGTACTCATCTGCACCATCATCCATCATTAATGATGATGATGACAAAGATGATGATGATGATGTCATCATTGATAGTGATGATGATGACGAAGATGATCATGATCATGATGACGATGATGATGGATGATGATGAAGATGATGATGATGACGTTGTTGATGATGATGATGATGAAGATGATGGCCAAGATGATCATGGTGATGATGATGAGGATGGGGATGATGAAAGATATCTTGACCTGCATCGTTTCCATGGTAATGACTTAAATTGATATCTTGACCTGCTTCTTCTTTGGCTTTTCTTAGTTCCTTTGATATAAATCACAAGCATCTATCAATTTGTCAATTTACAAAAAGAAAGAAATAATCACCAGATATTAACTGCACTAGCAAGAAATAAAGAAAAATAATCACCAGATATTAACAACACTAGCAAGAAATCACAAAGTGAAGGAAACGAATTTATAATAGTAGCATTTATTAGAAAGCAAGAAAGGAAGGTCCATCTCTGATGGCAGGCGTCGGGGAGAGGAGCCCACGAATATATATGATATTATTAAAATGGAGTAAAAGAAAAAAATAAACTGGAAATTATGATAAGCATGTGAATACATGAATGCTTGGATTGGGATAAAAGAACCTGATCAGCCCCTAAGCCAAAACCCATGAATTTCCTAAGATAAACAAAGAAAACAAAAAAAAAAGGATTAAAGGATATGTTGTGGGGTGTTGCTCACTCGGAAACTATATATAATTTCAATGGTCCTTGAACTCATGCCACAGGTTCGATCCTTATCGTTCTCCAAGTCAAATGCCCTTTCCGGCTCTCTTCACCGCCATCGGCTCATTATCCTCGGACTCACGTCACAGGTTCAATCCTTCTTGACCTCCACCACCTGCAAGGCATCGACCTCGAAACCGATTAATCCTTGTCCCAACTTGACAGCAAGAAAACGGTGTAAAACAAAGAAAAACAAAATATAACACACAACCCAACTCACAAATAGACAAAGGCGTGCATAGAAATATACCCAGAGATGAATTTGAGGTGCAAATTGCTGTCAAAAATCAGGATCCTCGCACGCAAGTTTGATCCTTCTCGGCATCCAAGTTAAATGCCCTTTCTGGCTTTCTCTTCACCGCCATCAGGTTCATTTTCCTTATTCTGAAATCAAGTTCATTTTCTTCTGCATCAACTCTTTTCTATTTCCTTGCTCGAATATCTCAGTCACTGCTACTTCGGCCCTCAATTGTCTAAGCCATGAACAACAAAGTGCCAACAAAAATAAAGTCAGACTGAACGCAGAAGAAAAAAATACAATAAGATCTATTTACTGCTTATAACAAAATAACCAGGCATATACTGCTTATAACAAAATTACAATCAAGAACGATCCGACCAACATGGAAATCTTAACATGGGAACTCCTACCTGCCAAAATAACACAACTAAATCAATCCCACATTTATTTATAAAACTTGAATATGTATTCAGTGTGATGATTATTCATTCATTTTATGTACAACTTAGTGAGCCTAACAATTAGAACACATGTTTCATTAATTAAGAACATATGTTTCATTTTATGAGGTCATAAATTCATTTTAATCTTCTTCATTATTAAATAAACTTATACTAAATACATATTTAAGATCACAAATAAATAACAAAAACCACAGCAGGTTACATATTGAACCCAGAACCTAAATAAACAACGCACCAACCCAATAACAACTCGGGTAGCCAGCAGACGGCCTCAAGAGCCAACTTTGCCTTGGCAATGGTATCAAATCCATCCCCGGCCAAAGATAAGTTATCCGGGGCATCTTTCTCAGCTGTGTTGTTCCCACTACTGGCAATGAGAACTGATGCATCACATCCCTGAAAACAAACAGAAAACAAATAAAACAAAGATATACAGAATTATCAAGAGCTTGAAAGAATTTACTTATATTATATATATATATATATATATAAGATCGTTCTTTCCTGCAACATTGAAATTAATCTTAACCTAAGTTGGACTTATCCTATAGATTTCAAGCATTGAGTTCCACCCACAATGAGTAACAAATCCCACAACAAGCTGATTGCACCATGGAACCACAAGCCCGTGGCTTCCCATCTTGTCTAGAAAACCATCCGGTAA
This sequence comes from Larix kaempferi, assembly GCA_027924585.1. Classification (NCBI taxonomy): domain Eukaryota; kingdom Viridiplantae; phylum Streptophyta; class Pinopsida; order Pinales; family Pinaceae; genus Larix; species Larix kaempferi. The sequence goes on from BSBM01000577.1 coordinate 9,211,351, forward strand.
GGGTATGTCCGTTGTCCTCGAGACCCGTCGCTATTTCCTCCAGCTGAGCAAATGAACCAAAATGCCAAATGAGTCATACTTAGCATCACGACGACATACAGAGAACCCAATCGTCGAAAGAATTACAGATAACCCAATCTGCTCCGCGACAGAGCGGGCGAAGTAGCCGAAAACAATAACGTTTTGTGAAGTTCAAACGCATAAGACGATGGTGGATACTACTAACGAAATTTAAATTGTGTTGTTGGGTTACGATTAGGTTTTCATCAAAACTTAACACAGATGTTGGACAGTAAATTCATTTTTTGATAGTAAATTCGATTTTTCCATGATATCCGGATCGAACGGTTACATCATTGTTGTGTAAAAAATTCAAATTAAAAGTAACAGAAATGTCATCAAAATGGAATGGTTGATTTTGTTTTTTTATGTCAGAGATTTTGTAAGGTGTCAGAGATTTTATTTGTAATGATGATGCACCGCAGCACCATATATATTCTACACATGCATTTAGAGATGCATTAAGATAAATTATAAATTATCTTAATTTATAAATTATTTATGTATGCATTTAGATTTTAAAATAATTTATTCATAACATTTCTGTCTATTCGGTTAATTATTTTATTTTATAAATTTTCACTAAATAGGTTTACAAACAAATAACTATAATAATATCTAAAAAAATTAGTTTCTTTTAATAATATTAATTATATTTTTTTAAACTATATTTTAATATTTTTAATTGTGAAATCTACATTATAAATGTTTATCTTAATTGTTTTTTATGCCTAGAGACCTCACACTTTTTATGTGGCCGATATGTTTTCTAGAAATTGCCTCTTTGATGTAACTAGTTAAAGTTCATTCTTATTTTGGTAAGTTTAAATTTTCCTTTTAAACTAAGTATAGTGTAAATATACTTTGATATTTTAACACAAACTTAATGGAATACTATGACTCTCTTATTCTCTATTTATTTGTTGTGTGGCAATTTCTCTTTAAATTTAGTTGTGATAGTGCTTTTAATGGAACATATATTCTATAAATTTGTGGAGCCCCTCTTCCAATGATTTACCCAACAATCAACATACTCATATAAAATTTTACTAGATATAGAGTAATTCTAGGAATGCTCTTCTCCTTCATGCTAAGTATCTTATGATTGTGCATAATACATAATCAAAATAAATTTTGATTAAAAAAAAGAACTCAAAATACATTCACATATGTATTATAGATTAGTATTGTTCATTATAAGCATTGATGGCAAACCATCATTACCAAAATGTGTTATTTTATCTCCATGGAGTTTATTTATAATTGGATTATCATATTTGTAGTCATGTAATGTATTTTCATGAAGAGATCACATGAGTAATGAGATAAACATTGAGAATGGTTTTTTTCAAATGTCTATTTTTATATCTTCCAAGGATAAAATAGGTTTGAAGGGAAAAAGGTAATGGTAGAAAAAAAAGCGGGTTGATTGCTCTTATGATCCACAATAAGAGTCCTTAGGCTCCATTTTCCTAACCTTAGTTGAAATAGTGGGTGCATGGATGGGTTACACGGTGTGGTTGGATAAGCGAGGAGGGAGCTATATGGACAAGGGTATGATAGAAGACATCGAAGGAAGAAAAATATTTAGAGGAGAAGATATCCAAATAAGAAATCAATTTAGTGCACAGATTGTAAATGTGACATTAGTTGTAGAAGAGATCCAAGGTGCGTTGTATAGAAGCATGACATCTCAAATACGCATGGATATGAGATAAAAAAATCAATGTTTCAAATCATCTCTAGTATTCACATCTATAGAACAAATAAAGTTTGAATATGGTCTCATCTCTCATAAATCAAGTGAAAGCCTCTAACTATGCCTATGCAAGTAAAAAGAGTTGCGTAGGTACGGAAAAATTAGTAAAATAAATTAAAATCTAATCATAGAAAGAAGCAAAAGAGGAAACCAAGAACACAAATGATGGTGAAATAATAAGAACATATGAATCAAACCCTAGTTCGAATATGAATTTGAAATATGGAAGAGATATGGAGGGATTCAATCCATCTAGAGGAATGAGAGGAATTGGGAGTACATATATCATTACAGATCATGATTCTTAAACTATATTTTGATCATCCTAAAAGAAAATAAAATTTAGGATGATCCACATGTTGGTTAAATAATTTTTTAATATAAGGCTTTTGGGCCCATTTTGCAATATAAAGGTCTAAAAAGATACCTCCTTAGGCATGTAAAGAAGATACTATATATAATTCACACTCTAAAATGTTCAAGAATACTTCTCAATCCAATACTCATAGAAGCTAGATGAACGGATAGAAGATTGGGAAGACAACTCAAAGGACATGCACCTTACTCTAAACCAAACGATGAACACTAGCATAACAAAGAGGATAAATGTGATTAGAATCATAAGAAAATATGTGAATTGAATTGGAATTAGGGATTGCAGGACTACAAATTATGTATAAATGACATTTATTGGGCAATTTTTAGGTTCAAAAAATTGTAAGACAACACTTCAAATTTGGATGAGAAAACAATGGATGTCACTATTATCATATTATCCGAAGTTTTTGTCATGTCGATGGGATTTATCTCATTTTATTTTTAAATCGAGGGATTAAAAAGATCAATTCAGTGTGGGTATATGATTATTGGAAGATAGAGATGTCAATGTTCACTATTATTAAACTAGGTGTGATCTACTCTAGGTCATAGAAAACATATCCTCTATATGGGTCAAAATCCCATGTACATGAAATTGGAACTTTGGGAAAAAGAAATCATCAAATACATGGGAAATCATATAGGAAGATATGTAACACTAGATGATAAGACAACCACATAATGTTGTAACACCCCCATTTTGACCCTTGGGATATATTGGATTTTAATGTAAATATTGTATACAGGCGATGTATGATTTCCTAGCGTGGAGCTCAAGACCAAGGCCCCACTAGTGGATGCTCAGATTTTATTTAAAAAGGAAAGTATTTGATATTATGATATCCATGTGATATTAATCCGTGGAACATTGTAAAATGATGTAAATATTAATATTGGAATAAAATACCAAAAACTTGCTATGGAAGCAACTAATAAGAGGGGGCCATGTGTATTCCACTAGGGAGTGGTGAGGGGGTTGTGGATTTAAACCATATGTTTTCAAATGTCATCTTGAGAACCCATTTGAATTTCTTTGATGACATTTAATTATGTTGTAAAGAAGTGGTTGAAGAAATCATTCCATGGCTTCAATGGAGCATGGGAATCCCAGAAATTCGTATGGCAGGTATGGGCTCTATTTTCCTTAACCCACAAGTCACTCTACCTCATGGGAATTATCTATTCCTCATTCCCATTCCATGGTGGAACATCCAAGCATCAAATTTCATCCATTACACATGCCCAACACTGAGAAAAACCAGAAATCGCAACTCTGAATTTAACCACGTTTTGAAGTGCCAAAAATGCCCATAAAATTGTGTGGACGGTGAAATCCAATGGGAGATCCATATACCTAAACCTTGGAGCAAATTTGAGAGTGTTAGATACCTTGAAATTCATAGGAAAACCCATATTTTATAGCCCAAAAATCCAATTACGGGACAGAGTCATTTGGCCATAGAATTGATAAAATCCAAGCATGAATAATGGAGCAGAAGAAAGAACAAAGGTTGGGATTGCTTGATAAACCTAGTGAAGGATAGAATATCAAGTATTTAACAGCTTGGACCTTTCTATGCCCACCCTGAAGAGCAATGGAGGGAAGGGACTCCTGAGGGACTGTGCAGCAGAGAAGGGGACCTTCCTTTTGTTGGGTGTGGTAGGTATTGTGGGTGTTAAGGTTGTTTGAGTTTATCTTGAGATTCCTGTAGCTCTGTGGTTGATCTCACTGGATTAGCATCTTCCTCCCTCTCTCTTGCATGCTTGATAAACCCAACTATGTGTTGGATAAGCATGACTGCTTGTGTGAAACCATGGCTGTGAGTGAGCATGTTTAGTTCCTCCTTAGTGGATACAGAGCCCAGCTCAGGGGTGGTCTCTCAGCTGAAAGACTGGACAGAGACCTATGGTTGGGTGGAACATTGCTCTCACATAGCCAGTTGCTTGGATAGTTTCATCTTAAAGATAAGTATTATCTATGTGTTTTAATTTTGTAATGTTTTAATTTATGATGACTGTTATGATCATATGTTGAATATACGATGCACTTGTGCATGGTTGATGTTTATTTCTGCTGTGTTTATTTTAGTATGAATCTGCACACATGATTTTTATTTATTATGAATTCGTTATAGATGAATGGGGATGAGTTTCCCAAATAAGCCTCAGAATGTCAGTCATGTTCCCTTCCTTGCATCGGATCGATGGGAGGGGACGTGACAAATGCACTACCACCTTTATGGATACAATGTGTTGAATTGGATTCAGGGAATGAAATCCCTAAATACATAAATGTAGTGGTGGGAGGAAAGGATCATAAAAACCTTTAAATTAAAATTATGGCCCCTTGAATTGCACCAAGTGTACATATCATATATGCATAAAAAGTACATGTCTAAAAATGGGTGAAGGATACATCTTGGGTGATGCTACAATCATGTTAAATAAATCAAGGTATGGACACAAATTCCTTAATAAGACTGAAAATACCTCTTATGGTAGTAAGGAGTAATGGATTTTGCTAATATAGAATTGGCTATGGGAAGTGAGGAAGACACTAATGGAAATAACCCTAGATCCTAGGAGGATTAACAATCACAAGGTAAGTGTCAAAAAATGCCCTTATACCTTGTTGTTTGAAATAAACATGGATCTTAAAAGCCTAAAGATGAGATGAAAGGAATTCTAGAAGCCTCAAGTCCATAGCTCTTCCCATATTTGGATCTTTATTCTTTTGTAAGAGATATGGAATGGGGGATGGACTTTGAAACACAGAAGAAGGTGAAGGTATTGGAACTATCCTATTAGAGTCCACCTATGAAGGCTTATATATTTTTATAGATAATAAAAATTAGAGAGACTATAATTCAACTGAAATCTTAGTTTCATCCTCATCGTCAAACATAAAAGATTTACGCTCATAAAAATAAAGGTACCTTCTATGTTCCTCCAAAGAGGAAGGAATAGAGAGATAAAGGATCTTGACAAAGGCTAGTTGGAATTATATTGCAAGAATATTTCCCATAGAGTTTTAAGTAGAAAATATGATGTATAAGTGTAACAAATGAAGTTAGAGGAAGAAGTTGGCAAGGAAAGTAGAATTCCATAAAAGAGGCATATGGACTTGCCTTGATTGACCACTTCCCCATCTCCTTCACATGGATTTCTAATGGATGTTTTACCATCTAATGAAGAAATCATGGAATTCATGGCTTCATATGACAATACTTGGGAGGATATGCATCATCGTACCTCTTTCCTTCCAAATTCAAAAAAGATTGAGAAAATTCTCCAATATCCCGATCCTCACCCATTTGTTAATCTCGATGTTGATTGAGATCCCCGCCTAGTTATTGATCTTGATCTTGATGCTGATCCCTTACTCACATGGAATTAGAGGAAATTTCAACTTAAAATGGGCCTCCTAAGGAAAATGTCACATGGAAGCCATGTATGTCATGCTGTAACATCTCGAAAATTCACAAAATTTTAAAAAAATTCAACATAATATTTATTGCTTAAACTAACTGTGCGGAAATGTAATAAATGCTTAATTGTTTATTTAAATGACATGCTGAAGTAAATTGTCGTAGTGATTATGCTTGTGTATTGTTTTAATTATGCAATGTTGTCGATGTTCTAAACAATTACTTGCTTTTGTTTATATGTGCTAGCTATTTGTTTCTTCTTTTGATGATGAAGGGGTCCTATGGGAACCCCGAGGCTTACTTAGCTATTAGCTAAAGCATTTGAATGTTCTTGATGAAGATTACAGGTAGGAGAGTAATAATGTTTTGAAAGTGAAAAACTACGGAGATCCTCAATCTCGTCAAATAGCTTTCAAGTTTTTAAAAGAGAAATAGTATAACTTGTGAAGTTTTTCAGGGTGTGATCTACTTTGATTATTGCTGCAACTACATAATTGTATCGTATGATACTCTACTCTCAACTTCTAAGTTATTTTAACTACTCAAGTGTTTGAAAAAAATGATTACTAAAAACATGGCTTAAGTAAATCAAATCCTACTTGAGGAAATTATACTAAATATTATATGCTTGAAGTAATAGGATATTATCCTAAATGCCAAGTAATTTTAATTATGTTCTTTTTCTCTTATGAAATATATACTTGAACCTAGGTTTGATGTGTACTAAGCACTTTAAGCATTCTTTTAAACTATGCCATGGAAAAAAATCAGTAATAGTATCTATCAATAACACTATTGTTATTCATGCTTCTTCTAGGTTGATAATATAAATATTACCACCACTTGGCATATTGTATCAATAGTTTATGATATAGTTGCACTATGTGCTTTTCATGGTCTTTTTATAATACAAGGGGTTTCAATAATAAACATCGTAATATCCTAAATGCAAGTTGGAAACTTTTACTATGAAATAAAAGGTATTAAAATAATATGTAACCCTATGATAATGCTGCAGGTCTCCAAGATGATGGTTCAGACTTTGGACTAGGTCATCGTGTAAAGGTATCATGCTAGGGCACAATGGTACGATGGTTTGATAATTGGTAACCCATACTATAATGTAAGGCCCAAAGGTTACACGAAAGATATACTGGTTGCATAGATTGTTGGCCTGTCAACGTACTAGTGGTAGATAGGAACATTTAAAGTGCATTAAAGTGATGTTAGTGGAATTCCGGTTGGCATCCACCATGGTTGGCTTCACGTGGTAAATCTTGGTAATAGCGTAACCCTAACAGCACTTTGGCTTACCTCGACGATGGTGATGAACTTGGCATTCATTTTGTAAGGAGTGGGTGCAGAGTGGCCAACAGGTCTGCATTTATGTATGGTTTCGAAGCCGATTCTTGAAGACTCCTTCCTCAGTTTCGATGCCACTAACTGTAAGGAAATATTGATATTTACAGCGTTTAAGAGCCGAGCTAGTACTGTGGAGGTAATAGCTGCATTCAACAAGTGACTTTTTTAGTGACTCTGGATTCAATACCGGTTGCAAAAGCTATCGATTTTGACCTTCGGTTTAAAAAAGGTAATGTCTTCACTGAAATTCATGTTGTTGCAATCGTCGGTAATGTTTTAAGCTTTGGAAATAAATTTAACCACCCTCTATGTTAATGGCAGGTGTTGTCATCTACAGGGTTCTAAGCTCAAGCTAAGTGGGAAAATACTGCTTGAAAACGGTAAGTCTCAGTGGTTTCCCCTATAGGTTTCTCCTGGCAATTGTTGGCTGTGTTTGGTTTAGCTGGAGCTTTCAATTTTCTGAATGTGTAGTCGCCTTTGTAATGCTTACATGCTATGAAACATGCGTAGGGAGGATTGAATCCTCGACCTACCCTTATGATGTAATCTACAGTGTTTACTGTATGTCAAATGTATCACTTGTTCGCAAGGGTTTTAACCCTTGACTATTTGGAAAAATGAGAAGGGTTTCGGCCTATGCGCCTTTATACTTTGTTTGTGAATTTAAGTTTGAGAGCAATGCTCTAGGGATATATGTTAAATTAATTCAGTGCTTGTAGTAACTTGTTAATGGCTAAGAGCCAAGGCTTAATGCTTCGTTTTGAAACCTCAAACCCTAATGTCTAACTTCGTTCGATGTATGGAACTATAGCTTCAAATTTAGTTTTGTTTATGTCAATGAATAATATCGATGCCAGTTGAGTTTGCTATTTTAACATGTCTACTTTTGTTTTTTTTACAACTGGGTTTAATACCCCAAGCTGGTTCTACAAAAGAACGACTATTTTACATTTTGAAGGCTAAAGACATTTCATCAATAATATTTCCTGTGATATGTTTTCAACTGTATAGGATGTGACTGCATATATATATATATAAAATATAAGGCATAGTGCCTCAGTCGAAACTCTATTTAGTGAATACTATGTCTTTTTAAGGGTTTCGGTTACTAGTATTAATACATGGTAATTATAGAGATTATGAAGGTTTCAAAGTTATAAATGCAAATGTCTTATAAGTGGTTGACTCAGTCTTGGAAAATCTTATCTGATTCGGCAAGTGTTGAATGAATACTAAATGTTATAATAGAGAAACTGGGGTTCTATCCATAATAGAACATTTGTCCAATACTGACTTGTTTTGTGTTTAAAGGTCCAATGATAATGACGATATAAGTGTTAACAATTATGTTTACTCCGTTTGTAATGATAATTGTTTCCAATCGTGAATGTTGGTAACTGTTTTGATATTAAATAAATTTAGTACATAATGGATAGAAGTCTTAATAGAAGTTCGAAAGGATAGAGAGAAAGAAAAATAGTAAGAGTCTATAAAAAAAATGTCTTTTGCAGAGGTTAGAAAACATGGAAATGTTAAACTCTATTTAAATTTGTTTACTGCAAAAATAGAGATATTGTCGTGTCTGAATAATATGGATATTTCTATGATTGATTTCCAGCTATTTAAATTTCATAAATATTGATGAATGTCTAAAGTGAAATTCTAGTACTATAATATTTGAAAAGAAATGGAAAGAATGTATATAGCATTGATCTATTGTAAGGTAACAGTTGAATTACAATGAAACCCTAGGTTTTGTGCAGAAAATGAGATGTTTTACTTCTACTGCTATAGAAATATCATAATGTCTATATAATATGAATGTTGTTATGTTTTTTTGATTCTAGACATGAGATAATTTTAAATTTGCAGAATATAACAATAAGCAAAAATTTTCAAGAAAACATAACAAATTCAGTCTATTCAATTTCTGCATATTCATCCATCTATTTTTTTTATTTTTCCCTTCCCTGTACTAGAGTACGGTACACAAACAGTGTGTGGAAAAATACAGGGAAGATATTTCATTCTATCATTTCATATTTTCATTCAACAATATACAGAACCATAAACAAATCAGAAATTCATACTTTTACTCCTGCATTATCAATATTTAACTAAAGGATACTAACTCAACATCTACAAAATTAAATGATAACTACTTAGGAAATGAAATAACAAGTAGAACCTGTAACTATAGATAGGGTGGAAAAATACCCAAGGAGGCCTATTCCTCCTGACCTTCTCCAGAAAAAGCAGCCAATGTCACTTGCTCCTTAGGACCCCCAAGCCTGTTTACTGAACCACTAGGTAGAAGACTATGTGTAGAAGTAAGGCACTCAAGTTGTATTTCCAACAATCAATGGAGATTTCCCTACACCTCAAACCTCTGCCCTAAGTATTCAAATTATGTACTCAACAGTAAAACTCTGCACTCAACAGTAAACAAGGCAGACTTACACCATGATCAAAAACCTAGTTTTCCCCTCATCGAATCTCTTATGTGCATACAGTAGAACCACAAGGTAAGTTTCCTCGTCAGGAAAAGTGTTGAACCTCAATCCAAATTCAATGGCTCTTATAAAGATGCCTAGGTCTTTAGTGGTCAGTTTTCAAAATAAATGAGCCTCAAGCTCCAGTCCCATCTTTCAGGGCACTATGACCACAATTTAAGGGAGTTGTCCCATACCAACAACTAGTTACTTGATTCATGATGCTACCACTTGTCCATTGCCTTCTACCCCAGATTCCATTCCACCTAGTGGGTCAGTAAACACTCTTTCAACAGTTCTCCTTGGGTTCAAGTGTCTCATATTTTATTTATTTAAATAATAATATTGTGCAACTACAGTCATCTTTGGACACTTGTCCAAATATAAAACTTTACAATAAAAGTTAAGATAATGTTTTCTTCAAACACAAAATGTTTTCAACAAAGGGGTATGTTACAAACACCCCCACTTAAGCTCAACATCGTCCTTGTTGTTGCTTATTCTTCATCAGAGTTTCCCTGGAACAAAACTGGATATGCTGCCCACATATTACTTTCCAGTTCCCAGGTAGCTTCTTCAAGGCTAAATGTTAAGATTCAATATGGTAAGATAGAAAATATCATCATTACATTTCATTTCACAACAATAGCATATACAGGATCACTGAAAGAACAACAAGCACAACATAAACACAAGAGACACAGATTTATCCTGGGAAACCCTCATGCGGTAGAAAACCCAGCAAAGCTTCCTCAATATAGATGACCAGCAAATACAAAGATGTAACCCACAACCATGAGCTCCTTCTCCTCCATAGCAGATCTCTCTCTCACCTATGCGCAAATCACAAGTGAGTGCAATGTGTGTTCAATGAGGAACACACCTCCTCTATTTATACACAACTCCGACTTGTCTTTTACATTAACTAGGTCGACCCCAACTTAACCACTTAACCTAAAGCTGACTGGGTCGACCCCTCTAGGGTGGTCTAATAACCCTTTGACCCACATAACACATACAGGGCCGACCCCAACTAGGAAAGTCTAATAACCCAAGTTACCACATTCTCCATGGAGGAATAAACATCTCCGTATACATGACAAAGTCCCATCGAAGGAATGAAACATCTCTGGAATAATAAAATACAAATATAATATTCTTAGAAGTTACAATATTTCAACACTCCCCCTTAACAAGAAGGGTATTATACCAACATCTATAGGAGAAAGGAGTCATCAACATCATACATGATACATCTATAAATCATTGGAAGCTTTCTTCATACATCATCAGTAACTCAAACAGTTACTGGAACATCTTGAATATCTTCAATACTAGAACATCAGCATCGTCGGTATTGAGTCTTCATCTTCTGCAGCACTCGATCAACTACAGCATCATCATCATTTGGATCACCCGATCAACAGCCTCATCGTTGGGATCTACCGATCAACATCATCGTCATCTAGACCATCACGATCAACAACATCGTCATCTAGACCATCACGATCAACAACATCATCATCTAGACCATCACGATCAACAACAACATCATCTAGACCATCACGATCAACAACATCGTCATCTAGACCATCACGATCAACAACATCATCATCTAGATCATCACAATCAGCAACATCATCATCTAGACCATCACGATCAGCAGCATCGTCATCTAGATCATCACGATCAGTAGCATCATCATCTAGACCATCACGATCAGCAGCATCGTCATCTAGATCATCATTGTCAACAGCATCATAACAACATACCTTGCAATACACATGATCCATTTAAGACACCATATCATGTCTAGGGACGATGTAGTCCACTTGTCAACTTAGAAAAAGTCTAAGCACCACCTCTCGGAGACATCTGTCTACGGATCTATTTAGGACTAAAGTCCAGGGATGATACAATCCTCTCGTCAACTTAGACAAAGTCTAAGGACCACCTCTCGAAGACATCTGTTATTGATATCTTTAGGACTGAAGTCCAGGGATGATGCAATCCTCTTTTCAACTTAGACAAAGTCTAAGGACCACCTCTCGAAGACATCTACCTGCGGATCTATTTAGGACTGAAGTCCAGGGATGATACAATCCTCTCGTCAACTTAGACAAAGTCTAAGGACCACCTCTCGGAGACATCTGTCTGTGGATCTATTTAGGATTGAAGTCCGAGGATGATACAATCCTCTCATCAACTTAGACAAAGTCTAAGGACCACCTCTCGGATACATCTGTCTGTGGATCTATTTAGGACTGAATTCCAGGGATGATACAATCCTCTTGTCAACTTATACAAAGTCTAAGGACCAACTCTCAGAGACATCTGTCTGTGGATCTATTTAGGACTGAAGTCCAGGGATGATACAATCCTCTCATCTACTTAGACAAAGTCTAAGGACCACCTCTTAGAGACATCTGTCTACGTATCTATTTAGGACTGAAGTCCAAGGATGATACAGTCCTCTCGTCAACTTAGACAAAGTCTAAGGACCACCTCTCGGAGACATCTGTCTTCGGATCTATTTAGGATTGAAGTCCAAGGATGATACAATCCTTTCGTCAACTTAGACAAAGTCTAAGGACCACCTCTCAGAGACATCTGTTTGTGGATCTATTTAGGACTAAAGTCCAGGGATGATACAATCCCCTCTCGTCCATTTTGAACTAGTGGTTCTGGGATGATGCAATCCCCATCACGTACATTTTGAACTAGTGGTTCTAGGATGATGCAATCCCCATCATGTACATTTTGAACTAGTGGTTCTAGGATGATGCAATCCCCATCATGTACATTTTAAACCAAGCGTTCAGGGATGATGCAGTCCTATCATGTCCACTAGGGACCATACAATGACCTCATCGTCAAAAAAGGTAGCCTCATCATCAATATAAGTATCCACATCAGTACAATATCCACATCATCAACACAAGTATCCCATTAGAGAGATTTTGAGGTCAAAAAAGGGCCTCCTAAGAGATGTACTACAAAAATATGAGATATATTAAAATATTATGAATTGGGGGTTTTATGGGGTAGGTATATATGACAAGTCACCTCCCACACTATTTTCTATGCACAATATAAATAACCATGGTTGAGTTACTTTTCAAAATTCACTAGAAATAAAATTAATAAAATAAGTCTACATTGATGTGACTAAGATTCATTGTAAATTTCCAAAAATGTATTGTCCTTTAACATTTATTTGTCTTGAACTTGCAAATGAAATTAAATAATAAAAAACATTTTTAAGAGCTTTTTTTTTAATTTTATGTTGACTTTTTATGTTTAGTACTTTTCTCATGAATTTAATAATGTAATTTAATTGAGAATTTATTTACATGTAAAATGTCAATAATATTATTATAATCCACATTGCATTATTATTATTATTATTATTATTTATTAAATCTATTATTATTCTTTATTAGTTTGACACTATGTTATTAAATAGAATGGAGTGAATATATAATTTAAAATTAAAAACATAAAAATGATAATATATTATTTTATAAAAAAAATGTGAAAGGACTTTCTTTATGAATTAAGAGTACTTCACTTGAAAATGACAATAATATTATTTTATGTGAAAGTGTGAAAAGACATTCATTATGAGTACTTTACTTGAAAATGACAATAATATTATTTTATGAAAAGACTATCATTATGAGTACTTTACTTTATGACTTAAAAGTACTTACACCACTACCTTGGTTAACTATGTGTTTTCATCCACCATAGAAAATTTGACAAATAAGCATTCTTAACTCATGCAATGCCACCTCACCAAGGGGGATGATGTCGTCTACTGGAATGTGATTGGTTGTATTTTATAGTACATTTTCTTTGTTTTGAGGCCATTTTTTGACCTCAAAATTTCTCTAATGCTCATAATCGATACAAGTATCTATACCATCGACACAAGTATCCTCATCATCGATACAAGTATCCTCATCATTGACCTTACTGTCAATATAGGCAATCTCATCATCGATACAGGTATCCACATCGATACCAGTATCCAAATATTATCATCGACCATATCACTCCCCCTTTCGAGGAGGGTCCTTCTGAACGACACCAAGCTTGTCTCAGAAATACTCAAACTCTTCTTGAGACAGAGGTTTGGTAAATACATCAGCAGCTTGTTCGTCAGTGCTCACATACTCGAGCTTGATAGCTCCTTTCTGCACCATATCCCGTATATAAAAATATCGAATCTCTATGTGCTTTGACTTATCATGGAACACTGGATTCTCTACCATCTTGATACAACTCTAGTTGTCACACAGGATTACAACGGGGTCCATCTCTAAGTCAACCAAACCTGATAACAACTTTCGAAGCCATATCGCTTCACAACTAGCAGAGCAAGCAGCTATATATTTCGCTTTAGTTGTGCTGAGAGCCACACTATACTGATTCTCTTCCATCATGATACAACTCTAGTATTCACACAGGATTACAACGGGGTCCATCTCTAAGTCAACCAATCTTGATAACAACTTTTGAAGCCATATCGCTTCACAACTAGCAGAGCAAGCAACTATATATTCCCCTTCAGCTGTGCTGAGAGCCACACTATACTGCTTCTTGGTAAACCACGAGATCATAGAAGATCCCAGAAAATAACATCCGCCTGATGTTCTCTTCCTGTCTGATACACTTCTTGCCCAATCAGCATTTGTGTAGCTATACAATCTAAAGTCATGATCTCCAAGATAATATAAACCAAAGTCTATTGTACCCTTCAGGTACCTCATCACATGTTTTGCAGCTATTAAGTGAACACGTCTAGGTTCCACTAGATACTGACTCAAGGTGTTCACAACAAAGCATATATCTGGCCTAATGTTCGTCAGATACATCAGTGAGCCAATAATCTGTTTGTACAGAGTTACATCCACTAACTCTGATGAGTCATCAGCTAACAACTTCAAGTCAGAACTCATGAGAGTGGGCATGGTTGTACATTCCAACATATCAAATCTTCTCAAGATTTCCACAGCATACTTTCCCTAGTTGAGAAAGACTCCTTCTGAGCCTTGCCATACTTCCAGACCTAGGAAGTAATGCATCGATCCGAGATCAAATTTTGTAGCAAGCTTCTTCTTGCTTTCCATGATCTATTTCTCATTCCCTATTAGAAAGAGATCATCCACATACAGTAATAGTATCATCCATAACCTTAAGGTAAAGGTTAGGATCAACTTTAATTCTAGTAAAGCCCAAGCTTGTCAATAAACTATCAATTCTCCCTCTATGACTGAACATCATTCCCACTCTAAGTGATCTTCTGCATATCTATCCATGCCATCTCCCATTAGATGGTTCTACTGGTATGAGCCTCAAGATCATTCGAACTCTGTGATGAGTTCCTTCTTGCATCCATCTAAGATAAGAATGTCATCAGTATATAGAAACCATCTAAACCTTGTAGCAACGATTTAAATCTACATCACCCATTGTGATCATTAAGCTCATCAAATGAATATTGATCCTGGGTACCCGTACAGAGCTTTCTTCAATTGAATCCTGGGAGTTTTCTCGATTCACACTTCTTCTTCAATCACACCATTGAGAGAACAATATTATCTCGTTACTTGGAGAAAACATCTCGTCATGATCCTCTTCCTCTTTCTAAGAGAATATTCTAGCCATGAGCCTTCTATAGTATGTTTGATTTGTAAATCTTCTTGTTGACCATCTATCACTTGTTCGTTGTTCATCATTCTTCATGATCTTTCCTACAAATGAAAGTTAATTACATGATTATTAATACTTCATAATCATCAAATCATGTTGACATGATAATCTATTATGCATACAGATACGATTCACATAGTTATGCAACTATCATGACCAATACTTTGGAACAACACTTTTCCATATTTTGTATGTATACAGTGGTTATCTAGATGCCTTCCATCTCTACCAAAACATACTATCGAGAGCGTGCACAACTCTCAGCATGTCAGCAAAGAGGTTTCATTCTAGACAAACGATGGAATGTTTGTCCAACTTACCCATCATATGCATATTAGTAGTATATTGTTCAATGCTATATGAATGCTTACACTATGCATGATATATCCTAGGAATACAAATATGCATACAACTATTACAAGCAATATCATTTACTATTTCAGATATTCAAATAACAACTCAAATACTTATCTTTTATGTTTGTGTGGTTGCCTCTGTTGAATATTGTAACTTCTAAGAATATTATATTTATACATTATTTATTCCGGAGATGTTCCATCCCTCCGAGGTGATTTTATTATGTATCCGGAGATGTTTATTCCTCCGAGAAGTTGTGGTAACTAGGGTTATTAGACCCACCATGTGGAGGTCGGCCCAGTCAGTTATAATAGGGTATTTAACCTAATGGTTAAATACAAGCCTACATGTACTTGTGTAAAATATATGTCAGAGTAGTGTATAAATAGAGGAGGTGTGTTCCTCATTTGATACACACACTCACTTGAGAGAGAGGCGCACTTGTGGAGGATAGGTCTGCTATGGTGGAGGAGGAGATCATATCTTTGGTTTGCATCTTTGTATATTGTTGGTCATCTATATTGAGGAAGCTTTACTGGGTTTTCTACCCCATGAGGGTTTCCCAGGATAAATCTATGTCTCTTGTGTTTATGCTATGCTTGTTGTTTCTTCAGTGATCCTGTATATGCTATTATTGTGAAATGGAATGTAATGCTGCTATTTTTTGTCTTATCATATTAAATTTTAACATGGTATCAGAGCTAACCTGAAGGAAGGAAAGGTATGGCACTTACGACACTTGCTTTACTTACGACAATTTGATGGTTAGGGTTTTACATAGCAAAAACCAGTCATCGTGGAACTTTCTCTATAAATCCATTTTGGCAAAGGTTCATGATCTGAAACCTTTACAAGTCGTAGATAACATCTCCAGGTATCTTGTGTCCAAAGGGCACCCTCAGATTCGTTGTACTTTGTAAGTTATGATTAGTACACGTTAGGGTTTCTGCCTCTTCCAGATCTCAGTCAAAATCAGGTGACCTAGGAAAAAAGGTCATAACTTGGGCTAGGAAGCTCTAACTGAAATTTCGTAAAAAGGGACAGGTAGTACACAGACTTTACTATCTCAAGAAACTTTTTCGGAGGTAGAAGCTGAACCACTGACACGTGGCACGCCGTAAAAGTTCGCTCTCCTGTTTTATCCCATAAATAGGTCACATTGTGACACTTGGCATAACTCTCTCTCAAAGATTCCAATTGAGGTCAGACCTATTAGGATGGAAATATAACAGGGAGAGATATCTTAGGAAAATTTTTCAGAGGCCGAAGTTCAAACAGTGACACGTGGCACGCCGTACAAGTTTTCTCTCCTGTATTATCCCAAAACAGGTCACGTGGTGACATTTGGCATAACTCTCTCTCAGAAAATCCAATTGAGGTCAGACCTATCAGGATAGAAAGATGACAGGTCAGGCTACTGCAGAAAAAGTTTTCAAACCCTGTGGAGTGAAAATTTTGGAGCTATAGCAGAAACAATCAGGTACATATTTCTGTCAAAACATAATTATTTTTGGAGCATTTTATTCATGGCTTCCGGAATTTAGGGTTTCGGAGAAAGTTAGAATTTTTGGAATCGGAATCCACGGCTGAATGCTACTCAGGAAAATAGAAATTTAGAGACCAAGATCGAAGTTTTTGGTTGGATAGAAGACCGGGCTTGATTAAACCCTAGCTCGGGATTTTGATCGAAAAGATGGAAAATTAGGGCTTCAACAAAAGTTGGAATTTTTGAAGTCTGTAACCACGGCTGGAATCTCCTCAGAAAAATAAGAGTTTAGAGCCTTGGATCAAACCTTTTGATTGAGTAGAAGGGTGGGCTTCATCAAACCCTAGTTCGGGATCCTGTCGAGAAGATCCAAAAGTTTCAAAGGCAATTTTGAGGGGTCAAATTTTGGAGATTTCAAAATTGAAGTATGCTAGTTTGATCAGCTCAGCAAGACACATCCTTCCATTCATTCGGAAGTGTGAAAGTCAAAGATTGAATTTTTAGGGTTTCTCTAGCAAACCCTAATCAAGCTCCAGATCAAGTTTCAGGGGGAGTTGAGGCTAAGCCCTTACATAAGAAGACTACAAGAAGTCTCAACAGGTATGACTTAAGGAGGTTCATGTATGTCTTGAAATCTGATTCTTGATTAAGTTCATGATGTGTTTGTCTTCATATTATTTATTAGTACAATCTTGATTAATGTTAGAATTGTCTTATCACCCTAGTAACAGTATGAATGCATGTGAATGATCGAAGAAATTCATTGATTAGGGCTATATGATTGTACTAATGCATTATGGTGTTGTGTGAGGTTGATGTTGTCTGCTAACAAGATACAGGTACATCACAAAAGACAAATCAAGTTCCATGACCATGACATCATGAAGACAAAGACTCATCCATAATCTTTGTTCTACTTACGAGGTATGTGTGACTTTGTTATATTATGCTTAACCTATGAGACATGCAGGTTCTAGCTCAGGATCTCTAAATCATTGAAGAGATTGTTTTGTACATAACTAAGCAGTTATACTAATCCAGGTATGTTTTCCTATATCATGTTAGGATCCCTTATATAAGTATACTTGGTATGATTGGTTATGCTTATTCATAAAGTTAGTAATTAAGGGTTTATGCATATTATGTCTCTTATCTTGGTTGATTATTTAACTAACTAGATCAAACAAGAATATGCATGAGTAAAAGAAGGCTTCCCTGAAACCTTGAATATTATCTATAATCATGACTATACATATTCAAGATTATTTAGAATTAGAATGTTTTGAGAATATACTAATGAATGTATGTTTGTGTATGAGATCATGAGGATGACACTAGTGCACACTTGAGCATCCACAGTGGTACAGAATGAATAGAAGTTCAAAAGACATATAGAAGATCAAGCGGGAGGCAACCACACAAACATAAAAGATAAGTATTTGAGTTGTTATTTGAAATAGTAAATGATATTGCTTGTATGCATATTTGTATTCCTAGAATATATCATGTTGAGTGTAAACATTCATAGAGCATTGAACAATATACTACTAATATGCATATGATTGGTAAGTTGGACAAACATTCCATTGTTGCTTGTCTAGAATGAAACCTCTTTGCTGACATGTTGAGAGCTGTGCACACTCTCAATAGTATGTTCTGGTAGAGATGGAAGGCATCTAGATAGCCACTGTATGCATACAGGATATGGGAAAGTGTTGTGCCAAAGTATTGGTCAAAATAGTTACATAACTATGTAAATGATATCTGTATGCATAATAGGTTATCATGTCAATATGATTTGATGATTATGAAGGATTACTAATCATGTACTTAATTTTGATTTGTAGGAAAGATCATGATGAATGATAAACACTGAACAAGCGATGGATGTTCAAACAAAAGGATTTACAAATCAAACACACTATAGAAGGCTTGTGGCTAGAAAATTCTCTTAGAAAGAGGAAGAGAATCATGATAAGATGTTTGCTCCAAGTGGCTAGATAAGACCATTCTCTTAATGGTGTAATTAAAGAAGAAGTGTGAATCAGGTTCTGTATGGGTACCCCGGATCGATAATCAATTGATGAGATTAATGATCACCATGGGTGATGAGGATCTCAACCTTTGCTACAAGGTTGAATATTGTTTCTATACACAGACGATATGAATGCAAGAAGGAACTCACCATAGAGTTCAAATGATATTGAGGTTCATATCAATAGACCCATCTAACGAGAGATGGAACGGATAGATATGTAGAAGATCATTCAATGCATAGTGTGAATGATGTTCAGTCACAAAGGGAGAATTGACAGTTTCTTGATAAGCTTGGGCTTTACCAAAAGTAAAGTTGTTCCTAACCTTTACCTTAAGGTTGTGGATGATGAACCTATCATACCATTATTGTATGACGATGATCTCTTTCTGACAAGGAATGAGAAACAGATCATGAAAAGAAAGAAGAAGATGGCTGAAGAAATGAAAATGAAAAATCTCAGATTGGAAGTATGACAAGGCTCAGAAGGAATCTTTCTCACCCAAGGAAAGTATGCTGAGAAATATTAAAAGGACATGATGTGTTGGAATGGCCACTCTTGAAGTTGTTATCAGATGACTAATCAGAGTTAGTGGATAGAACTCTGTACAAACAAAATATTGAGTCATTGATGTGTCTAAAGAATACTAGGTCAGATATATGTTTCGCTGTGAACACCTTGAGTCAGTATCTAGTGGAAACTAGATGTGTTCACCTGATAAGCTGCGAATCATGTGATGCGGTACCTAAAGGATACAATAAGACTTTGATCTATGTTATCTTGGATATCATGACTTAAGATGGCTACACAGATGTTGATTGGGAAGGAAGTGTATCAGACAGGAAGAGCACATCGAGAGGATGTTACTGTCTGGGATCAGCCATGATCTCGTGAGCACAAGCAGAATATATGGCTGCTTGCTCTGCTAAGTTATGAAGCAGTATGGCTTCAGGATTGTTTGAATTAGAGATAGACACAACTATGATCCTATGTGACAAGCAGAGTTGTATCAAGATGGCAAAGAATCTAGTGTTCCAAGATATGGTGCAGAAAGGAACCAAAAGTTCAAATTTGTAACAATGTACTAACCAAACCTCTACCGATCCGATGTACTAACCAAACCTCTACCTCAAGTAAAGTTTTCTGAGACAAACTTAATATAGTTTAGGAGGACCCTCCTTGAAAGGGGGAGTGATGTGATAACTCATGATGAGATTGCCTGCATCGACAGTGAGGTCGATGATGAGGATACCTATATTAGTGATGCCGACAGACAGGTTGGTGGATGGTCCTTAGACAGGGTCTAAGGTGACAAGAGGATTGCATCATCCTTGAACATATAGTCTAAAAGAAGTCGTAGACATGATGTCTCCGAAAATGAAGTCCTTGGTGGACATATAGGATTGCATCATCCTAAAGAGAGCCGTAGATGTATGTCTTCGAGAATGAAGTCCTTGGTGGACTTGAGGGGATTGGATCATCCCTAGACATCAGTCCTAAAGAGAGCCATAGACGTATGTCTTTGAGAATGAAGTCCTTGGTGGACTTGAGGGGATTGGATCATCCCTGGACTTCAGTCCTAAAGAGAGTCGTAGACGTATGTCTTCAAGAATGAAGTCCTTGGTGGACTTGAGGGGATTGGATCATCCCTGGACTTCAGTCCTAAAGAGAGCCGTAGATGTATGTCTTCAAGAATGAAGTCCTTGGTGGACTTGAGGGGATTGGATCATCCCTGGACTTCAGTCCTAAAGAGAGCCGTAGACGTATGTCTTCGAGAATGAAGCCCTTGGTGGACTTGAGGGGATTGGATAATCCCTGGACTTCAGTCCTAAAGAGAGCCATAGACATATGTCTTCGAGAACAAAATCCTGAATGAACAGGTGAGGGGATTGGATCATCCCTGGACTTCAGTCCTAAAGAAGATCCGTAGATGTATGTCTTCGAGAATGAAGTTCTTGGTGAACATGTGAGGGGATTGGATCATCCCTGGACTTCAGTCCTAAAGAAGAGCCGTAGACGTATGTCTTCGAGAATGAAGTTTTTGGTGAACATGTGAGGGGATTGGATCATCCCTGGACTTCAGTCCTAAAGAAGAGCCGTAGACGTATGTCTTCGAGAATGAAGTTTTTGGTGAACATGTGAGGGGATTGGAACATCCCTGGACTTCAGTTCTAAAGAAGAGCCATAGACGTATGTCTTTGAGAATGAAGTTTTTGGTGAACATGTGAGGGGATTGGATCATCCCTGGACTTCAGTCCTAAAGAAGAGCCGTAGACGTATGTCTTCGAGAATGAAGTCCTTGGTGGATGATTGAGGATTAAGTCATCCTTGGATGTAGGTCCTAAATGTATGGTGGAGGATTAAGTCATCCTTGGACATGGTCCTAAATGTACGGCGGAGGATTAAGTCATCCTTGGACATGGTCCTAAATGTACGACGGAGGATTAAGTCATCCTTGGACGTGGTCCTAAATGTACGGTGGAGGATTAAGTCATCCTTGGAAGTGGTCCTAAATGTACGGTGGAGGATTAAGTCATCCTTGGACGTGGTCCTAAATGTATGGTGGAGGATTAAGTCATCCTTGGATGTGGTCCTAAATGTAAGGTTGAGGATTAATTCATCCTTGGACATGGTCCTAAATGTATGGTTGAGGATTAAGTCATCCTTGGACACGGTCCTAAATGTACGGCAAGGATTGGATCATCCTTGGACTTTGGTCCTATGAACTGAGCCGTAGACATGAGGTTTCCGAGAATTGATAGGACTGGATCATCCCCGGACTTCGGTTCAAAAGGTACATGATAGGACTGGATCATCCCTGGACTTCGGTTCAAAAGGTACATGTTAGGACTGGATCGTCCCTGGACTTTGGTTCAAAAGGTACATGATAGGACTGGATCGTCCCTAGACTTCGGTTCAAAAGGTACATGATAGGACTGGATCGTCCCTGGACTTCGGTTCAAAAGGTACATGACTGGATTGCATCATCCTTGGACATAGGTCGTAAAGAGAACTGGATTGATCGTGTGATGACGATGCTGCTGATCGTGTGATAACGATGCTGCTGATCGTATGATGATGATGCTGATGATCGTGTGATGACGATGTTGCTGATCGTATGATGACGATGGTGATGACGATGTTGATGATCGTTTGATGATGATGTTGCTGATCATATGATGACGATGCTAATTATGATGCTGATGATCGTGTGATGACGATGCTGATGACGATGCTGATGATCGTATGATGACGATGCTGTTGATCGTGTGATGACGATGTTGATGATTGAGTACTATCAACTCTGATGATGTTGATGTTCCAGTAACTAGTCAAGTTACTGATGATGATGAATTGAAGAAAGCTTTCGATGATATATAGATGATGTAATGAATGACTCCTTGCTCTTGCAAACGTTGTTATAATATCCTTCTCGTTAAGGGGGATTGTTGAATATTGTAACTTCTAAGAATATTATATTTATACATTATTTATTCTGGAGATGTTCCATCCCTCCGAGGTGATTTTATTATGTATCCGGAGATGTTTATTCCTCCGAGAAGTTGTGGTAACTAGGGTTATTAGACCCACCATGTGGGGGTTGGCCCAGTCAGTTATAATAGGGTATTTAACCTAATGGTTAAATACAAGCCTACATGTACTTGTGTAAAATATATGTCAGAGTAGTGTATAAATAGAGGAGGTGTGTTCCTCATTTGATACACACACTCACTTGAGAGAGAGGCGCACTTGTGGAGGAGAGGTCTGCTATGGTGGAGGAGGAGATCATATCTTTGGTTTGCATCTTTGTATATTGCTGGTCATCTATATTGAGGAAGCTTTACTGGGTTTTCTACCCCATGAGGGTTTCCCAGGATAAATCTGTGTCTCTTGTGTTTATGCTATGCTTGTTGTTTCTTCAGTGATCCTGTATATGCTATTATTATGAAATGGAATGTAATGCTGCTATTTTCTGTCTTATCATATTAAATTTTAACAGCCTCCCTCTTGATCTCTATATGTCTTTTGAACTTCTATTCATTTTGTACCACTATGCATGCTTAAGAGTGCACTAATGTCATCCTCATGATCTCATACACAAACATACATTCATTAGTATAATCTAAATACTATCAAAACATTATAATTCTAAATAATCTTAAGTATCTATGGTCATGATCATTTCATACACAGGTATACTTACCTAAGATCCTAACAAAGTAGGATTCTAACTTGATATAGGAAAACATACTTGCATTATCAAGCTTGGATATGTCTTAACATACCCAAACAATATCTTCTTTATTCTCTTCAATGATTTAGAAACCTTGTGCTAAAACCTGCATATCTCATAGGTTAAGCATAGTAGAGCAAGGCCATACATACCTCGTAACTAGATCTTCTATGTGGTCAAAGACTATGGATGAGTCTTTTTCCCTATGTCATCATGGTCATAGAACTTGATTTGTCTTTGTTGATGTACCTGTATCTTGTTAGCAGACAACATCATCCTCATACAACACCACAAGTGCATTAGTACAATCATAAGTGTCATAACCTTAATCAATGAATTCCTTCTATCATTCACATGCATTCATTATCAAACAATCATAATTGTACTAATCTCAATAACATGAAGACAAACATATCATAAACTTAACCATGAACAGATTTCAACACATACCTGTATCTCCTCAAGTCATACCTGTTAGGATTTATTTTAACCCAATCCACTTTGATTTGTTGAAACTGGATCTGGAGCTAGATTAGGGTTTGTCAGAGAGACCCTAAAAATTCAAACTTTGAATTTCAAACTCCTGAATGGATGGAAAGATGCACCTTGCTGAGCTGATCAAGCTAGCATACTTCAATTTTGAAATCTCCAAAATTTGACCACTCAAAATTGCCTTTGAAACTTCTGGATCTTCTGGACAGGATCTCGAACTAGGGTTTGGTGAAGCCCACCCTTCTGCCGAATCAAAAGGTTCGATCCAAATCTCTAAACTTTGATTTTTCTGAAGAGCTTCCAGCCGTGGTCACAGACTTAAAAAATTCCAACTTTTGCAGAAACCCTAATTTTACACCTTTTCGATCAAAATCCCAAACTAGGGTTTGATCAAGCCCGGCCTTCTGCCCAACCAAAAAATTTGATCTTGGTCTCTAAATTTCGATTTTTATGAGGAGCATTCAGCAGTGAATTTCGATTCCAAAAATTCCAACTTTCTCCGAAGCCCTAAATTCCTACAGCAATCATAAGCCAAGAATGAAGGTTCTCATAAAACAATTATGTTTTGACAGAAATATGCACCTAATTGTTTCTGGCTCATCTCTGAAATTATGAATCAACGGGGTCTGAAAGATCTGCTTGTGGTATCCTGAACTGTCTTCTTTCCAACCCCACAGGTCTGACCTCAATTGGATTTTCTGAGAGATATTTATGCCAAGTGTCGCAACGTGATCTATTTATGAGATAAAATAGGAGAGCGAACTTGTACGATGTGACATGTGTCACTGGTTCACCTTCGGCCTCTGAAAATCGTAACTGTGAAAGTACAGTCTGTGCACTACCTGTCACTTTTTACAAAATTTCATTTGGAGCTTCCTATCCCAAGTTGTGATGTTTTTTCTTAGGTCACCTGTTTATGACTGATATCTGGAAGGGGCAGAAACTCTAACTTGTACTGATCATAAATCACAAAGTAAAATGAATTAGAGGCTTTCCTTTGGAAACAAGCTACAAGGGGATGTTATCGACGAATTGTAAAGGTTTCAGATCCTGAAACTTCTCCAAAATGGATTTATAGTGAAAGTGCCACGATGACTGGTTTTTTCTATACAAAACCCTAACCTTGAAATTGACGCAAGTGAAGCAAGTGATTTAAGTGCCATACATTGCCTTCCTTCAGGATAGCTCTGATACCATGTTAAGATTCAATATGGTAAGAAAGAAAATATCAGCATTACATTACATTTCACAACAATAGCATATACAGGATCACTGAAAGAACAACAGCACAACATAAACACAAGAGACATTGATTTATCCTGGGAAACCCTCATGGGGTAGAAAACCTAGCAAAGCTTCCTCAATATAGACGACCAGCA
This sequence comes from Larix kaempferi, assembly GCA_027924585.1. Taxonomy (NCBI): domain Eukaryota; kingdom Viridiplantae; phylum Streptophyta; class Pinopsida; order Pinales; family Pinaceae; genus Larix; species Larix kaempferi. Next base: position 9,236,532 of record BSBM01000577.1, read on the forward strand.
AATACAAAGATGTAACCCACAACCATGAGATCCTTCTCGTCCATAGCATATCTCTCTCTCACCTATGTGCCAATCACAAGTGAGTGCAATGTGTGTTAAATGAGGAACACGCCTCCTTTATTTATACACAACTCTGACTTGTCTTTTACATTAACTAAGTCAGCCCCAACTTAACCACTTAACCTAAAGCTGACTGGGTCGACCCCTCTAGGGTGGTCTAATAACCCTTTGACCCACATAACACATACATGGATGACCCCCACTAGGGAAGTCTAATAACCCAAGTTACCACATTCTCCACAGAGGAATAAAAATCTCTGGATACATGACAAAGTCCCATCGGAGGAATGAAACATCTCCGGAATAATAAAATACAAATATAATATTCTTAGAAGCTACAATATTTCAACACTAAGGTGCCTCCATTGCACCTTTACCTTCCCTATGGTACAATTCCAGAGCATAATTTCCCTCGTGTCGAGAATACAGTCTAGTTCCACCTGAAAATATCCTTTGGGTTCCACCTGTATGTCATTCCAATTCAGCACATGAGTAGCATCGTGCACATACTTCTTTAAAATAGAGATGTGGAAAACATTATGGATTCTTAAATTAGATGGCAGGGCCAACTGATATGCAACAGGTCCAATCCTTGATAGGACTTCAAATGGTCCACAATGCCTTGGTGCTAGTTTAGCACAACTCCCAAACTTAAAAGAACTTTTCTTGGGTTTTACCTTTACAAAGACATGATCTCCAACCTGAAATTCTCTTTTAGTGCATTTTAGGTCTGCATAACGTTTTTGTCTATCTTGTGCAACTTTTAAGTTGCCTTGTACCTATTTCACAGTTAGCTCCATGTCTTTTAACAAATCTGGTCCTAACATTAATCTGTGAACAGGGTTATCCCAAGAAATAGGAGTACATCATTTTCTTCCATATAAAATCTCAAATGGACTAAGTCAAGCAGATGCTTGATAATGATTATTGTATGCAAATTCAGCTAAATGCAAATAGTATTCCCACTTAGTTGGATGATCTTTAACATACATTCTTAACATGTCTTCTAAAATCTGATTAACTCTTTCAGTCTGTCCGTCAGTTTGTGGATGGTAAGAATTACTGAAATTTAATTTAGCAATGTTGTCCAGAAATTTCTAGTAAACTTGGAGTCTCGATCAGAAATAATTACATTTGGAATTCCGTGTAAGCGGAAGATTTTCTTCATAAACACATCTGCAATGTTAGCAACTTTGAACGTAGTCTTGATAGGAATAAAATGAGCAGATTTACTAAGTTTATCCACAACCACCATTATTGAGTCATTCTGTTTCTAATTCTTAGGTAAACCTATAATAAAATCAATACTTATAATTTCTCATTTCCTTTCCGGAATTGGCAATGGCTGCAATAGGCGAGCTAGGTGTTGATGTTTAGCCTTAATGGTATGACATTCAAAACACCTAGCTATGTACTCAGCCACTTCATTTTTCATATTGGGCCAAAAATAATCCTTCCTTAACATAGTTATCATTTTCTGATAGCCAGGATGTCCAGAATAAGGACTTTTATGAAGTTCATCCCAAATCAGCAATTTAACTTTTGACACATTAGGTACATAAATTCTCTTTTTATAAGTCATTAATCCTTTTTCATTAATGTTGTAATCTGTTATTAAATTTTCAGATAAATTTGCAGCAACCTTATCATGCAATTTTTTATAATTTTCATCTTGCTTAATTCCTTCTTCTATCTGATTTTCCAGATTTTTCTTAAATGTGTTGATTGTTGCCACAAAAATTAATTTGACATTTCTACTCGAGGTATCAACAAATTTATTTTCTTTACCCTTAATGTGTTGAATTTCGAAATCATACTCGCTAAGGAAAGCTAGCCACGTAGCTTGCCTCGCGTTAAGATTTGTTTGATCCAACAAGTATTTTAAGCCTTTATTATCCGTCATTAGTGTGAACTTTCTTCGAATCAAGTGATGGTGCCACATTTTTAGTGCATGTATCACAAATGCTATCTCTAGATCGTAAGTTGCGTAATTCTTTTCATGGATTTTTAACTTTCTAGACTCATAAGCAATACCATGTCCTTCTTGAGTTAAGACCCCACCAAGTCCATCATTGCACGCATCAGTGCATACAACGAAGTATTTGTTAGGATCAACAATTTTTAATATAGGTTCTGTTGTTAATAACTTTTTTAACTTCTTAAAAAATTCTTCGCATTTTTTATCCCAGACGAATTTCTTTCCCTTCTTCTGCAAAGAAGTTATGGGATTCACAATTCTAGAGAATCCTTTAATCAAATTTCTGTAGCAACCTATTATTCCCATAAATGATCGTACATTAGTTACGTCTTTAGGGACAGGCCACTCATTAATTGCTCTTATTTTATCTAGGTCGATAGAAATTCCATCTTTAGAGATTATGTGACCTAAGTACTGTATGTTATCTTTATAAAAGTCACATTTACTGAACTTAGCATAAAGCTAATGTTCTCTTAATACTTGCAGAATTATTCTTAAATGACCATCGTGCTCTTCTTTAGTTTTGGAATAGATTAGAATATCATCAACGAACACGATAACAAACTTATCTAAGTACTTATGCAGAACATTATTCATTAAGCACATGAACACTGCTGGTGCGATAGTTATCCCAAAAGGCATAACTACGAACTCGTAGTGTCCATAATGAGTTCTGAAAGCAATTTTGAATATGTCTTCATCCTTTATTCTAACTTGATCATATCCATACCTTAAATCAATTTTAGTGAATATCTCTGCTCCACGTACCTGATCGAATAGATCGTCAATGCAGGGCAAGGGATATCAATTTTTAATTGTCATTTTATTAAGTTGACGGTAATCTATGCACAACCGTATGGTACCATCCTTCTTTTTAACAAAGATAACTGGTGCTCCCCAAGGAGACACACTTGGCCTTATGTAGTTCTTATCTATTAATTCTTTTAGCTAAGATTTTAGTTCATTTATCTCAAGAATATTCATTCTGTAGGGAGCCTTTGAGTTTGGTACCGCACCCAGTTCTAACTCAATGGTGAAATCAAGTTCCCTTTTCAGAGCTAGTCATGGAATTTCTTTCGAAAATACATCAAAAAACTCCCTATGGATGGGTATATCTTCCAGTTTTATCTTATTTTCTTTAGATGAACATTCGTCATTAATAACATTCACAGTAAACATTTTACAACCCTTTCTTATAGCTCTCTTTACTTATAAAGCAGAAATTTGTCTTACAGATATTTTCCTAGGAATACCTTTTACTGTTTCAGTATTACCTTCATTATTTGTTGGAGAGAACTTCCGCAGCATTTAGGAAGCTGCTAATTTTGGAAAAGATAACCAATTTTGGGGAGAAAGTACCAATTTTGGCAGCAAGACAAAGATATCGCCGTAGCGCAAATTCCGACGGGAATTGCGGCGATATGTACAGAAAAGTCAAAGCGTGTGGTACAAGGAAGAGGCCGAAGGGAGAGCTCAACCACCATAATAAAGGCGCCGAAGATGAAAAGAGGGTTCAGCTACCCTCATTAAGAAGAAGGACTACAGTCAGCGTTGCTTGAACTAAGAAGAAGCAACGGGCCGATGCATTAAAGACTAAGGACTGCAGGAAGCGGCGACGAGATAGGAGGCGGCCATGGAAGTACACCTAGTTGACTGTAAGTGGTTAGGGTTGAGTCACTATTGGGATAAGGCCCACAGTTTTGTAACTACGATGAGACCTTCGGGCCATCTATATATAGGAGTCTTTTTGTATGTAAAGGGTTGGCCACATAGTTACAACAGTATTAAGTAGAGGGTAGTCGAGTCTTTAATGATACAGAATCTGAACATCCTCCAGAGATCAAGGGCCGACCCATTGAGCAGATTGTGCAATCCACCGGGATTGAGGGAGAGAGAGAATGCATTGTAAGAGGCAGGAAAATAAGAGAGGTCTATAGAGAAGGGCTCCCAATGGGGTGGAGTTTCCCAGAAGACCTATGTTGCAAGGAGTTGTGACGGAACTGTGTTTTACTCTCTCAAATTATTAACAGGAAACACAGTTCCCGTGGACGTAGCTTCCCTCCGGGAAGTGAACCACGTAATTATCTGAGTAGCGTGATTGTATTTGTGTAGTTGTTGCTCTTATTCGCTTATCTTTACTGTACATGAATACCTCCTTCAGTTTATAAGTAATGTATATGGTCATCAGTTTAGTTCTGGTTGATGTGTAACGATTGTGAGAATCATAGCTGACTCCTAGTGAAATAGATCTCTGTTCAATAAAGGATAATGCTTGAGTATTGAATGAATATAATGCACGAAGAGTTCAGTTAGAACATTGCTCAAAGTAATATTTTATACAGTCACATCGTTGTGAAGTATTAAGGGTCAAGCTCATTAGTGAGGATTATGCCTAGAGACTAAATGATATTAATATCTTTGAGTAATAGGATAAGGGTGGTTGAGACCGCGTATTAATCCAGGAAGTGGCTAAGTGTCTCATACCGCGGGGCAGAAAGGAGGAAGACATCGCACCCGCGATATCTTAGGTATCGCTAGATAGGCTCATATAAGGGGAAGGCTTATCGCACTGCCTGCGTAATGCGATAAGACAGAGGTATTGCCGGAGTAATAGAATTAGAGAAGTCAGCCTTTTAGGAGAGGGCTAAGGTGAGTTTACCAAGCACCCTGGATGCCTCGGAACCTGGCTGAGGACACTTGAGTCTTCTGCCACCCCATTAGAATCACTTCGGGTGAGACTTCAGGTTTCTTCTGCGACCTGTTGCCGAAAGGGCCAGTGAGATAAGGGTTCTATTGGTCTAAAAGGTACAGCTAACCCGGGTCTGCCAAGAGCGGGAAACCAACAAATGGTTCCGTTGCCGGTTTGAACACATTGAGCTGATGTTCTGTTGGCATCCTACCAAGAAAGAACTTAACCAGTGGGTTGAGTCAAAAGAAAGAGAGTTTGCTGTAAAAGAAAACAAGAATCCGAGACTGAGCACTGAGGCTTGGCTGCAGAAGCACATTTTTACAGATCTCCATGAGATATTCTTTGTAACCTATGCTATTGAGTTATATGATTGGTTATCGAAGCTTGCTGACAACAGCGGTTTCAAGAAGAATCGAGAAGTTGTCTGGACAGCAGGGCTGATTCAGACCTTGAAAGGTGTCGATAATCCCATCTCACGAGCAGTAGACTTCTGGCTTGCGAGTTTGCTGGAAGGATTCATTACAGAGTTCGCGGTTGATCAGAGAAAGAGTTTCAGCGCGGCAGAACGGTACTTCTTCAAGGGTTATCGCGGTAAGTACCTAAATTCTCTGAATCTGTCCATTAAGCAATTACTATATGAAAAAGGAGTACTGGATATACTCTCAGATGAATAGTAGTATGATATTGTAATGTCAGTAGACTTTGAGGGTGATTACGAGTATCTTGGACATACACGTAGTGGTAAAAGATATAGAGTCAACGATTCATCTTCTTCTGAAGAAGACAGCTCAGATAATCCTAGACAACAGATTCAGAACCCTAGGACTCCTCAAAAACCAGCCGGGACTCAGAGTAACCCCGTAGGAACCCCGTCCAGTAGCTCTCATACAGCGCACACTACCGCTACACCCTCTACATCTACACCGCCGAGTGGTAGTAATACATCAAACCAGAATCCACCGCCTAGAAACAGAATGGGAGATGATATGAAGTTACCGACATTTAAAGGTACAGGGTCGGAGGACCCTGAGCAGCACTGGTTCTTATGTGAAGCCATATGGACCATTAAGCAAATACAAGATGATAATGTCAAGCTTGTTCAGCTGGCCACCACATTCAGAGAAAGAGCATTAACTTGGTATATGAAGTATACCGCTGGACATAACAGAACGCATGCACAGGTTAGAACTGCTATGATCAAAGAGTTTAAAAAACCTAAATCCGAGTCACAGTGCATAGCAGAACTTAAAGACATTAAGCAATTGCCTACGAAGACTGTTTGGGATTTTGACCAGAGATTCAAAACCCTCATTGATCAGGTAAGCTTTGAGCTTGCGCCTCAACAGCATAAAGAGTGGTTTATCGCAGCAATGTTACCACACATCAGACTTCCACTAATGCAGCAGAAATTAAATACACAAGATGAAGCATTAGAAATGGCAATGAAACTAGAGGCTTCACCTCTAGCAGAGACTAGCGCAGGTATCACTAATCTGCAAAATCAGCTAGCTAACCTCACCTTACAGCTGCATGAAATTAAGAAAGGAAAGGAGGTTGAGCATGAAATTTGGTGTACTAAGTGTAAAGCGCAGGGACACAGCAAGGATAACTGCCCTGTCTTTGTTGACTATATCGCCAGTGGAGCTCCTAACCCGTTGATGCAGAATCAGGGGCCATGGTGTGAGATTTGTAGAACTAGGGGACACAGACCTCAGGAATGTCCTCTCCTTCAGAAATACGTGCAGACACCAAAGAACCTATATTGAAATTTTTGTAAATCTGTTGGACATGATGAAAACAACTGTAGAGCTTATGATTTAATGATAGAAAGAAAGCATGACTTTTACAGAGTCCAATCAGAAGCATCTGGACCATCAGCAGGTCCACAAATTGATCCGGCTCAGGGAGGCCGTGGAGGAAATTTCAGAGGTCGAGGACGTGGAGGAGGCTATGAATCTGGCTGTGGCCGTGGACCTATTACCTGTTATAATTGTGGAGGAACAGGACATTACGCTAGGGACTACCAGAACCCTACTACAACATGCAAGTATTGTAAATCTTATGATCATACAATAGAGGAGTGTCCCATATTGATAGCCAAGATCAAGGACGCCAAGCCAGCAGCCAATCAGACTATCCAGTTTATCGTTGCTGAGCAGAAAGAACCAGAACCACGAGTTAATATTGTAACTCGCAGTGGTCTCTCTACTAGTAACATATCGCAGGATGTGGAAAAGACGACAGGAACGCAGTGGGTGCGCAAAGCTCCAGAAAAATCTATCCCACTTGACCTACAGAAGAATAAGGAGGCATTTCAGCAAACTAAGACCTCCTTTGCTGAACAGACACATTCCAGATCACTAGTATTACCATCTCAGGGTATACCGCGAAAGCCACCACATGATGTTAGTACTATGCAGATACCGCAGGCTAGCACATCTGGAAGATGCGATGAAGAGGAATTGATAGGAAATGTACAGTCCTTCCTGCAGAGTTGTTTGAAACTTCTGAGAAATGGGAAAGCTGTAGAGGAACTTCAGAAAGTTATCGAGCAATGTCAACAGAGTCCTTCCTTGAGGAACACACAGCGAACTATTCACCATATAATGGGCCATACAAGGACAGGAAGAGAGATGAGGCTCACAGCGCAGATCGGACTATTTGAAATGGATGAGGTTATCCTAGACTTAGGATCAGAAGTAAATGTCTTGACTAAGCAGACATGGGAACAGATGGGTAGTCCAAAGCTAAGCAGATCCCCTATCCATCTGAGACTAGCCAATCAGCAGAGAATATCACCGATGGGTCGCCTATCGCATGTCCCAGTTGACATCGATGGAGTTCACACACATGCAGATTTTGAGATCATAGAAATTATTGGTGATACCAAACCCTATCCAGCTCTATTAGGTATTGATTGGGATTTTGATAACAAGGCTGTTATCAACTTGAAGAAAAGGCAGATGACATTTGAAGATACTCAAGTCCGGTTTATCGCACCACTAGACCCTTTACAGGGTCCTCGCTACATTGAGCCAATCAAAGCAGAAGAGGAGGTGCATAACATGGAAAATTTGTATCAGATGACTTCTAATCAGACAGATTACATCGACCCTACAGCCGATGGACATATTATCTGGAGATGCGATAGCTCATGCACATCAGATTCAGATGTTGGCTTAGAGAATTGGCAAAATAGACTCCATGAAGTTTCTACTCGTAGATGCGCATTCATGACTAAATCACTACGATGGATTGGAGCAGAAAACAGGTATATTCCAACTTTTGATGGATTAGGAGATGTCAATGATTTTTTACAGCAGTTTGAACAAGAGATTCCTCAAGAGCAGAGGATGGAGGTTTTTGACCTTGCGGTTAGAGCTACACCTGCAAGATGGTGGTACACACACAAGGAACATATCGCATCATGGTATGATTGTAAGAGATTGATGCGTATCAGGTTCTCTGAGGAAAGAGACTGTACACAGCAGAAATACACAGGAGAAAGTGATCCCAGAACACACATTATGATCTGTGAACAGAATTGGCTAAAAATTCCAACAGATGAGTTGGTTCATTTGTTTATCCACACATTGGATACAGTTCCAAGGAACTGGTATACAGAAACAGAGCTAAGAAAAGGAACTATCTCATGGCCTATTATGATCGAAAGCTTTTTGCTTACTTTCAGTTTTGAATCTGAGTATCCAAGCATTGATCGGGCCTTGAAGATCATAAAGACTAAAATATTTGAGGATTGCACATTACCAGCGTATTCGCAACCTGAGTGGGATATTCAGATGGAACATGCTTTGGAATGTTACAACTTCGCACAAGATTCAGGTGATGAGGATGAAGATCCTCGCAGTATCAATATCGCAGAAACAGAAGGTACGCGTGAAGTTGAAGGTCCACACTTAGAAATTCCAGCTGTAACAGAACCAATCAAGATTAAAAAGAGCAATATTGGCACAGAAACAGAACCTAAGTTTGCCTCTATTGGAGATTATTGGGATGATGCGACAATTGGCCAAATCACAGATCTATTACATGAGTATCAGGACCTATTTCCTACCAACTTTACAGAAATGAAGGGAATAGTGGGTGACTTAGGAGTAATGAGAATACCGCTTAAGGAGGATGCTAAGCCGGTTAAGCAGCGTCCATACAGGTTGAACCCGCGGTATAAAGCAAAAGTAAAAGATGAAATAGATAAGATGCTAGCAGCAGGCATCATTGAGCCTGTTGAAGAAAGTGAGTGGGTTAGTCCCATGGTAGTACAAGAAAAGAAAACAAAAGGAGACATCAGGATCTGTGTCGACTTGCGCAAACTGAATGATGCATCGCTGCATGACCCATTTCCGACACCCTTCACTAATGAAGTCTTAGAAAATGTTGGAGGACAAGAAATATATTCATTCACTGATGGCTTTTCAGGCTATCACCAGATAAGAATCCATCCAGACGACAGGCACAAGACCACATTTGCAACAAAATGGGGCTCCTTTCAATATACGGTAATGCCCTTTGGTCTTAAGAATGCCCCAACAATTTTTTCTAGAGTAGTTGTTGCTGTCTTTAAGGAATACATCCATCGATTTCTAGAAGTTTATTTTGATGATTGGACTGTATTTGGACTAGTCAAGAAGCACATAGGAAATCTGAGATTAATGTTTGAAAAATGTAGACAGCACTAGATTTCCCTTAACTTAAAAAAATGTATATTTTGTGCGCCTTTTGGTACTTTGTTGGGTCACATTGTTTGCAGACAAGGCTTGATGGTAGATCCTGCGAAGATCGCCATCATTGTCAATTTACCAGCACCTAACTCAGTAAAGCAACTGAGAACTACACTTGGTCATACCGGGTACTACAGAAAGTTTATTAAAGGTTATGCCAAGATTACCGCACCAATGGAGAAATTATTGAAGAAGGATATCAAATTTTAGTGGAATGAGGAATGTCAGAAGAGTCTCGACGCTCTCAAAGAAAAAATGGTTACAGCACCTATTTTGGTATTTCCAAATTGGAACAAGCCTTTTCATGTTCATGTGGATGCATCTGGCATCGCACTAGGCATTATTCTCACGCAACCAGGAGAAGGGTGTATTGATCACCCTATCGCATATTCGAGCAGGAGATTATCGACAGCTGAGAGGAATTACACCACCACAGAGAGATAAGGGTTAGCAATGGTATATGCTTTACAGAAATTTCGGCACTATCTGTTGGGTGCCCCGTTCAAGATGTTCACTGACCATTCTGCATTAAAGTACTTGGTCAATAAGCTAGTGCTAGGGGGAAGAATATGCAGATGGCTATTGTTGTTTCAGGAATACGATTTCGAAATCATTGTCAAGCCAGGAAGACTAAATGCAGGACCTGATCACCTGTCAAGGATAGGCTCAGGTGAAGAACCAAGTAATTTAGAGGACAACTTGCCTGATGCGCAAATATTTTCTATTCAGGTCGCAGACGAATATTATGCAGACATAATTCAATTTCTCACTACAGGGTGGGCACCGTCTGAGTTTACTAAGAAACAAAAGAAACAATTAGTGGTGAAAGCAGCAGATTTCACCTTGATTGCAGGACATCTCTATAAGTTGGGTCCAGATGAAATTTTGTGCAGATGCGTTATGCCCCATGAGAAACAGACCATTCTTAAGGAAGCACATTCGGGCATCGCAGGAGGTCATTTCGCAGGAAAGCCTACTGCTCAGAAAATCTTATCAGCAGGATTATGGTGGCCTACATTACATAAAGATAGTAAAGAGTTTTGCAGATCATGCGATATCTACCAGAGAACAGGAAAGCCCTCCAGAAGAGATGAAATGCCATTGCGACCACAGATAACGCTACGCGCATTTGATAAGTGGGCTATAGACTTCGTGGGTCCTATTAACCCCCCAGGAAAACGAACTGGTGTGAGATATATTATTACAGCAACAGAATACCTCACCAGGTGGGCTGAGGCAAAACCAGTAAGGAATTGCGATGCTGCCACAGCAGCACAATTTATTTTTGAAAACATCATCACTAGATTTGGATGCCCAGTGATTTTGATGAGTGATCAAGGCACACATTTTTTGAATCGCACCATAGAAGCCTTGATAGAGGAATTTGAAATCCAGCACCATAAGAGTACACCTTACCACCCTCAAGCTAATGGTACGGTGGAGGCTTTTAATAAGATATTAGAACATGCTCTTACAAAGATTTGTAATAGTCAAAGGGATGATTGGGACCTTAGAGTTAATGCTGTATTATGGGCTTACAGGACCACATGCAAGAAATTAACAGGACACACACCTTTCAGCCTAGTGTATGGACAAGAGGCTGTTATGCCTATGGAATACATTTTACCCAGTCTAAGGATTGCTCAGCTTACAGAGATGGCTGATTCTGATACTTTAGAGGAGAGATTGGCACAGCTGCTCAATCTGGAGGAAGACAGATTTATCGCAGGATTTCATCAGAAAGTGCAGAAAGCACGAGAAAAAGCTTGGCATGATAGACATATCAAGAACAAAATCTTTCAGCTTGGAGACTTGGTACTCCTTTATGACAGTAAGTTTATAAAGTTCCCTGGAAAATTCAAGACTCATTGGTTAGGGCCATATCAAATTCAGCAAATAACAGATGGAGGTGCTATTCAGCTTCGTACTGTGAGTGGGGAGTCTCTTCCTACCTTGATCAATGGCAGTAGGCTTAAGCTGTATTGTGAAGGCCATGCTACCTCCTAGTCCCAACCCAGAAAAGAAGCAATTGGTGCAGATGTCCAGTGTAGTTGAAATGAGGCATCGCACCCTAAGGAGTCTACACCGGGAATACTTTAAGTAAGAATTCGCAGCAAGCTTTTCTGGTTGTTGCGATAATTTTGATGCGATGCGAGTTTTTGCACTTTGCATTTCCAGGCGACGCGATATCGTATCGCAGGAGACAGAAAACAGATCGATGCGATAGCAATTTTTGAATTGATCAGAGGGCTAGTCACTTCGCCTTTTGACAAGCATTAAGTGTACGACTGACAAGTATCTATTGTACTAAAATTTGGTAGCAGTACGTCGATTCTTCTAGATTTGGAAAATTCGATGCGACACCACTCCGGCGCACAGTTTCCCAGCGAAATTTCAAACGGCGTTTTCAATAAATGGGCGCGGGGTGCTGTCTTGTCTATGCATTAAATGCCACCAACGGGCCCAGTTCACTGGTCCGTTGCTGTTTGAAGTTCCCGCCTTATGATAAATACACATCTTATTCAAAGAACGGGGCTACTTGTTCATTTTTATCGAAAGAGTTTAGAGCATTTGAGAAGAGCAGAGCGTATTTTCAGTAGAGTTCTTAGCAGGCAAGTCAAAAACAGTTGCAGACTTTGATTTGTCTCAGATTAGCAATCATAGGAAGTCCAGAGTACCACAGGGGAAGGTTCCTCGCGCCAGACGAGCCTCTCGAAGACGTGTTGCAGAGATTCCAATGGGGTGGAATTGAGTGTGCTATGACTTCAGCTGTGGCTAAGAAAGGAAAGAAAATTACTGCGGGTTCTCCATCCACACGACAGTCACCAAGAACCTTAGCTAATATGGAGTATAGCGAGACCCCGAGTAGCATAGAGTCAGAAGAACAGGAGCAGGAACTTTCGGAAGAAGTCACAGTCGCTACTGTATATTTCCCGCCAAGGATAGAAAACGCACCAGCAATTGTCCTTCCGAAAGACTTTAGATATGAAATCATACTCCCACCACTGGATAAGCGAGTGAAGGAAGAAGGTAACCTGTGGGGGAATATGCATGTTGTTAAGTTTGCTGATTATAATCTGAGAGATTATAAGCTTTACCCACACTTCCGTCGTGATCGTTATATGACAATTCAGAGGAACCCAAGGACAGAACGCGATGAGTTCGTCCCCATGGACCATGCAAGCCATTTAGCACCGTCGGGACTGCTCAATCTCCTGGAGATTCCACACTTTGGATGGGGTTCAGAGGTAAATGCTGTAGTGCGGATGCTACTCTCATGTTTGCATGGTGGTTACTTATGGTTGGGTAATCGGATAGATGTTAATGTTGACCTTATTCACCGCATTACCGGTCTATCGAAGACTGGCTTTGACCCTCAGATAAATATTGATGGCGCCACAAAGGATACCAGGCTCTCAACCAAGCAGGTTGCTGAGTATAAGCTGCAAAGAGGAGGTCGCGCCTACGATGTCAACTCAATACAGGATGACACCTTGCGATTCACTGTTAGTCTGTTGGCAGGAAAGCTCCTCCTCAAGGTGAGGCCGAAGGAGGTCATAGGCTCAGTTATCCGCCTAGCGATTGAAATCATAAAAGGTAAACCCTACAATTGGAGTTTATTTTTGCTAAATAGTTTCTTTCAAGACTGTGCGCAGGCGCAGCAGGATCCGCTTCACAGCTTCCACTTCTTGTGGCTGCTGATCCTTATGGCTTTTATTGGATGGAAAGAGCCTCCCAATTCGCAGTTTCCACAATTGGAATCAGGGGCGTGCAGAGGCATGAGGTATTCAAATCTTTGGGCGAGTAATCACCCAGAGAAGCAAAAGAACAATGCAATGGTATTCCATGACTATTATATGCTATTGCTTGAGTCAGTAGCAACGATTTCGCGTGTCGACTCGTCGGTCGTTGATCTTTATCAGTCCAAGCTGGAATTTAAAGTCGACAGGGATAAAACATATATCAGACCCAAGGGATTCAGGAAACATAAGGAATGGGCCCCTGGCCCATATCGCATGGAAATCCAACAGGTTGAAGACACCATTAAAAACTGTTTTGATGAGGAAATGAAACAGATGTATGATGATCTATCATCTGGCCTAGTTCCAGTTGATGCTCCAGTTGATGATCCAGAAGATGTTCCGGAGATAGATCCTAAAGATAAAGTGAAATAACCAATAGGTTCTAAGAGAAAGGGTACTGAAGGCCCTTCTCCACTGCGAGCAAAGAAGAAGAGAACGAAGGCGGTTACTTTCGAAGAACCGCAGGCACCGATCATGACAGAGGATGAGTATGATCTCATCGCCAGCCGAATACATGAGAAGATGCGGGATAGATTCGCTGCGATTCAGTCATCGTAGGATCTGATGCGCACAAGCCTTCACAAGAAATTGCTAGAGCTGAAGGCAATAACTGAGAAGACTGCTTCTATGCAGATTCAGCCAGCTCCAACCACAGTAGGAGGAAGTTCGCAGCCCCCTTTACAGAGCAGAGAAGAAAGTATTGCAAGGGACCGCACGAACATTGTTCGTATACCGCCAAGAAGCATTAAGTTCCCTGCTCCTATGGAAGTACAGATGGTTCATCCTCTTGAGGTGAACCTACCAGAAGTACCTGTGGACCAGTTGTATGAAATTTTTCAGCAGATAGGAACGGAGCTGAGGCACAGAGAACGAGTCACATATGAGCATAATGTTTTACTTTCCAACGAAAATGTGCAGCTCATTGCACAGCATGAGGCAGAGAGTGCCCAGTTGACGCAATATGTTCAGCGAGAGCAGGATGTCTCTCTTGTTTTAGAGAATATCGCAGCAGAACTTCCGCATTGCGATATCAAGCCTAAGTTAGAAATAACTCAAAAGATAAGAAAAATAGCAGAAAGAGCAAAGGCTCTAGATGAAGAGAAGAAAAAGATGGAGGAAGAATACGAAGCGAAGATTGCTGCACTTGAAGCGAATAGGCCACTTACTCCAGAAGAAATCCAAGAAGCACGAGTGCAAGCTATCAGAATTGTACAGACACAGATGCAGTGCCGAGTGGAAGCAACAGAGGCTATCCTAGAGGATGCATCAAAAACATGGCTCGAGCTAGAGGAGCTCCCACAGAAAGCAGAGCTCAATCAGCATATTAAGCACTTTGAAGATGCGATATCGAGAGCTGAAGAAGAGTACAAGGGCTTGAGTTCTCTTGTGAAGATAAGGAAGAAAGGAGAAATAACGCAATTTCAACAGCAAGTGCAGAAGTACAGGGAACAGCAGATCAACCTGGCTAATGCAGTTAGCCCGCATGAAAGCAAAGTCGCACATCTGGTTGATGAACTGGAGAAAAAGGTGAAAAGCTTCACCTCAAGTAAAGGAGTCATTGAGAGCACAGAAGACTCCTTGGTAACAGCTGAGCTGCTAAGCGCAGCGCAGGAAGAAGTAACAAGCATGGATGAAAGTATTAAAGTGCTTAAGGCACAATTCGCAACAATCTCACGGGCAGCAAAGGATAAGCTTAAGCAGATGAAGCAGGCTGATGCTGCGAGTGGCTCGGGGACGAGCCACAAGTAAGTGTTAGGGGAGTTGTTGGAGAGAACTTCCGCAGCATTTATGAAGCTTCTAATTTTGGAAAAGATAACCAATTTTGGGGAGAAAGTACCAATTTTGGCAGCAAGACAAAGATATCGCCGTAGCGCAAATTCCGACGGGAATTGCGGCGATATGTACAGAAAAGTCAAAGCGTGTGGTACAAGGAAGAGGCCGAAGGGAGAGCTCAACCACCATAATAAAGGCGCCGAAGATGAAAAGAGGGTTCAGCTACACTCATTAAGAAGAAGGACTACAGTCAGCGTTGCTTGAACCAAGAAGAAGCAACGGGCCGATGCATTAAAGACTAAGGACTGCAGGAAGCGGCGACGAGACAGGAGGCGGCCATGGAAGTATAGCTAGTTGACTGTAAGTGGTTAGGGTTGAGTCACTGTTGGGATAAGGCCCACAGTTTTGTAACTGCGATGAGACCTTCGGGCCATCTATATATAGGAGTCTTTTTGTATGTAAAGGGTTGGCCACATAGTTACTACAGTATTAAGTAGAGGGTAGTCGAGTCTTTGATGATACAGAATCTGAACATCCTCCAGAGATTAGGGGCCGACCCATTGAGCAGATTGTGCAATCCACCGGGATTGAGGGAGAGAGAGAATGCATTGTAAGAGGCAGGAAAAGAAGAGAGGTCTATAGAGAAGGGCTCCCAATGGGGTGGAGTTTCCCAGAAGACCTCTGTTGCAAGGAGTTGTGATGGAACTGTGTTTTACTCTCTAAAATTATTAACAAGAAACACAGTTCCCGTGGACGTAGCTTCCCTCCGGTAAGTGAACCACGTAATTATCTGAGTAGCGTGATTGTATTTGTGTAGTTGTTGCTCTTATTCGCTTATCTTTACTGTACATGAATACCTCCTTCAGTTTATAAGTAATGTATATGGTCATCAGTTTAGTTTTGGTTGATGTGTAACGATTGTGAGAATCATAGCTGACTCCTAGTGAAATAGATCTCTGTTCAATAAAGGATAATGCTTGAGTATTGAATGAATATAATGCACGAAGAGTTCAGTTAGAACATTGCTCAAAGTAATATTTTATATAGTCACATCGTTGTGAAGTATTAAGGGTCAAGCTCATTAGTGAGGATTATGCCTAGAGACTAAATGATATTAATATCTTTGAGTAATAGGATAAGGGTGGTTGAGACCGCGTATTAATCCAGGAAGTGGCTAAGTGTCTCATACCGCAGGGCAGAAAGGAGGAAGACATCGCACCCGCGATATCTTAGGTATCGCTAGACAGGCTCATATAAGGGGAAGGCTTATCGCACTGCCTGCGTAATGCGATAAGACAGAGGTATTGCCGGAGTAATAGAATTAGAGAAGTCAGCCTTTTAGGAGAGGGCTAAGGTGAGTTTACCAAGCACCCTGGATGCCTCGGAACCTGGCTGAGGACACTTGAGTCTTCTGCCACCACATTAGAATCACTTCGGGTGAGACTTCAGGTTGCTTCTGCGACCTGTTGCCGAAAGGGCCAGTGAGCTAAGGGTTCTGTTGGTCTAAAAGGTACAGCTATCCTGATCAAAATGATACGTTCTACAATAAATTTCATCATCAGATTCAGAAGAAGAAGAATTACTTTCAGTTTTATAATATTTAGCTTTCTTATCTCTGTGTTTGTAGTACATTGTTCCAAATTCAGTTTTTACTTCTATTCTCTTATATTTTTCATCTTGATGATACTTTTCCTACAGAATTTGATTTATATCCTCTTGTGCTCTTAAGATTCTTTCATTTTCTTCCTTATTACTTCTTATTTCAGTTTTTAAATCCTTAACAGTACGCAACAATTCAGATGATTGATCATTAAGTTCTACGTAGATTTCTTCATTAAAAAAATTTTGTTCATTATTATTACGTTCATTATGAGGAGATCTGTCCTCTGCTAATTCCTCTGGTATATCCATACCTGCAATTTAAACATCAAACTGTTCTATATAGGAAAAAAAATTTAAATAAAATTCAGTAACTAAGTTTTTCTATTTTCTTTTTCTGATTTATGCGCGTGAGCCTATTTCAGGCCTAGAGTTTGAAATCGTGCTCTGATCACTACAACAAAATACCCTTTTGGTGACAGTTTTGGCTTGTGGCGGTTTTGATAAACCCCCCCCAAAAAGAAAATTTAGGTCTTTGGGGGCGGTTCTTCAAAACCCCCCTCAAAAGTCCCAAAAATTGGACTTTTGGGGGTAGTTTTTAAAAAACCCCCCTAAAAAGTCCAATTGTCAGGATTTTTGGGAGCAGTTTTGTAAAAGCCCCCCCCAAAGTCCAATTCTTAATATTTTTGGCTGCGGTTGGTTAAACCCCCCCCCCCCTCGAAAGTCCAATTTTCAATACTTTTGGGGGCAGTTGCGGAAACAACCCCCCCCAAAAAAAGTATTGACCCCTAAAAGAGGCTTGTGACGGTCTTGCTAAACCGCCCCCAAAATGTTTTTTAAAGGTATTTGGTGGTGTAAAAACCCCCCTCAAAAGTCCTTAGAATTTGACTTTTGGGGTCGGTCCTTAAGAACCCCCCTCAAAAGTCCTTAGAATTTGACTTTTGGGGGTGGTCCTTAAGAACCCCCCTAAAAAATCCTTAGAATTTGACTATTGGGGGCGTTTTTTAAAAAATCCCCCCGAAAAGTCCTGTTGGACTTTTGGGGAGGGTTTGGAAAGACCCCCCCGAAAAGTCTTGTTGGACTTTTGGACTTTTAGGGGGGGTTGGAAAGACCCCCCAAAAGTCTTGTTTTAATTTTGGACTTTTGGGGGGGGGGGTTGGAGATCCACACCCTCGGAATATCTTTATCATCATCCTATGAGAAGTTGTGGGAATTTCCCTAAGTTCAATTAGGTAGATTTTACCATACTTGGACAAATTTTTATCTTATCCTAGGCTTGGTCTAATTTCCCTAAACCAGTGTTATGTCAGGTCTTTGGACAAACTGAGACCATGGTTGAGTAGAAAAAACAACAGCCTACAATATCCCCATGTGCTGCCGGCATTTTCTTCAACACACAATTTGTGCCGAGCATCCTCTCAGGGCTACTTGGACCCCATTCTCAAGTTCAAAATTGGTTTTTTGGAGATAGAGTCTAATAATGTTTCCGAACTAGATCAAGGTATTCACCAAGGAATACTGCTCGCATGTCAAAAAAGATGGACCCCTCTAATCGTGGAAGGTGATTCCAAGATCATTCTCCACGTGACTGCTGATCATTATCCAAAGTGGCGTAGCGCTTTCCTTCTCCCACGTCAAGTTGATCTGCTGGCCAACCACGGGAGCAGTGTTCACATGGCCACCTGCTCTTATACGTGGGACGATTTGACAGAAGCAGTTTTTCGAGATGGACGCCTGCTCTTATACGTGGGACGATTTGACATGATGGTTTTTTGTGCGAGAAGACATCACGCTGACGATAATTGGGACAGGTAAATATGGCCTTTCATAGTTGTCCGCATCGACCTTTAACTCTTGTCTTTTCATTCTCCTTCGCAGTTCTCGATCAGTCTTTTCATCCTCCTTCGCACTTCTTCGATGGGGGAAATGACGGAAGAAAATAAGATTTATTAATAAATATACCTCCTTCAGTTATTAAGATGTACCTTGTGAGTATTTTGATCACAGAAGATCTAGGATCTATGGAGAACCTAACAAAATCGAATTAATTTGCAAATACAGTGGAAAAACTTGAAAAAGAAGATAATTTTACACACAATGTATGCTGAAACCTTTGATTAACTGACTGTCTAACATGTGCAAATGTTAGTAACAGGTTTTTATTACATCCATGAGAAATTCGAGAGCATTAGGTGGCTCTAGCTGAGTGTACAAGTCAACAATGCCAAATTGGCCTCAATCCCCCCTAGGTGGGTCCAACTCAATCCCAATCACCCCAAACAGCCACGAATTCTGGTGTGGAGGTGGCTGAAGCATACTGGGTCATTAATGAGCTCAAGGCAGGCGTGGGTGAGCAAGTAGAGGAGGTTTGGGGGCCCAAGGGAGCATTAAATGCTCCAAATCTAGCCACAAATGGGCAAAAATCCACCCTAGCGCCCTTGGTCAACTAAAATTCCCCAAAACAAGGAGAGAGGGCGCTCCAGCAATTAATGAGGGTGCACTTGTGGACAAAACAGGAGGCTGGGTGAACTGGTTTGCTTGGAAGTGGGTGTGAACACTCTCAAAAGTGGGTTTTTGACCAACTGTAGTCACCTAGTCCAAACTATGGTTTAATTAAGCACATGAGCAATACAAATTTATGGATTATGGTACTAAGTGTGGATTACAGTTCTAACACCCCCCCTTAACCATAACTTAGTACATCTCATGAAAGATAAGTGGGAGGCCTTGGCAACAAAGGCTCAAGTCACCTTATTACAAACAGAAATTTTATTTGTCCATATGAACCGAGGAAAAGAAGTAAAACCTCATGGGTTAAAAACTTCCCTCTAAAATGGACATGGGGATGAACCTGCAATTAAATTGCAGCAATCACCATCCATTACTCACTCCAAGAAAATCTCTCAAGTGAGTGAAGGTCTTCTCAGTAAAGCACTTGGTGAAAATATCTGTAGTTTGCTCGGCGGATGGGCAATACTGCAATGAAATCACCCTGTCATGCACCAAGCCCCGAATGTAATGCATGTGGATCTCAATGTGCTTTGTTCTTTTCCTCTGTACTGGATCAGTAGATATCTTGATGGCACTTTGATTATCCACCCAAATATTGGTTGGAGAATCAATAGCAACACCAAACTCCCGAAGAATGTCTTGCAACCAAACACACTGTGTGGTTGCGTTCACTGCTGCCCTGTACTCGGCCTCTGCTGATGAAAGAGAAATTGTATGCTGTTTCTTACTTGACCAGCAAATGGGACCTTCAACAAACATAAACACAAAACTTGAAGTGGACTTTCTATCGATGGGATCTCCCGCCCAATCGGAATCAGAAAATCCAGCTAGTTGAAGTGAAGAACCAGCTACATAGTGTACCCCAAAGTTCTTTGTTCATTGGACATAATGAAGGATCCTTTTGGCTTCCTTCCAATGGATCTCATGTGGCTACTGCATATACCTTGCTACAGCACTTACAGCATAAGACAAATCAGGTCTTGTATGTGTAAGGTACAGCAAACTTCCAACTAGCTGCATGTAGAGTGTGCAATCCACCAATGGAGAGTCTTCAAATTCACCTAGTTTTATGCCTGAAAGGAATGGGCACTTGGCTGCCTTACATTCAGCCATTTTAAACTTGAATAACAGGTCTGAAGCATACTTAGGTTGACTCAGCAATATACCTCTCTCAGATTGCTCAATCTCCAAACCCAAAAATTGACTTAGCAATCCTAGGTCGCTCATGGCAAATTCACTGTGCAAAGAAGCTTTAATTGAGCCAATTTGTCTGGTGCAGCTCCCTATAATTAAGAGATCATCAACATACAGTACAATGACCTGCAAATTATCATCACAATTCTGCAAATAAACATTTGGATCAGACTTGCATCGACAGAAACCAATTGAGAGCAAAAAAGCATCCATTTTGGCATACCAAGCCCTGGGGGCTTGCTTGAGTCCATAGAGTGACTTCTTCAACCTGCATACAAGTGTGGGATCCTCTTGGAATCCTTCAGGTTGCTGCATATATATCTCTTCCTGTAGCTCACCATGCAAGAATGCACTTTTGACATCCATGTGATGAACTTCCCAACCTTTACTAGCTGCCATGGCTAGAGCTAGTCTAATTGAGTCCATCTTTGCAACCGGTGCAAAGGTCTCTGTATAATCCACACCATGGATTTGTGAGTAGCCCTTAGCCACTAGCCTAGCCTTATACTTCAGATCAGAACCATCAGCAACAGGTTTGGTTCGGAAAATCCACTTACATTGCACAAGTTTCCTCTTGGGAGGAAGAGGCACCAAATCCCATGTTTTGTTCTCTTGGAGAGATTGGAATTCTTCTTGCATTGCTGCTCTCCACCTTGGATCATGATGAGCTTCCTGATATGATGTTGGATCAGATCCAATCATCATATAAAAGTGATCAGCAAGTTCACTTTCATTTGCAAAGGAAGCATTGATTGTTTGAGATCTAGTCTTCCTAGGCTCTTGGGGATTGCCTGCCAATTCACTTGCATCTTGTATGATTTTCTCAGCCCACTTGGGCCTTGATGGTGACTCATGTACAGCAATGTCATCTTCAGCCATGTCATCTTCAGCAATATCAGAAAAATCAGAGGTGGAATCATCACTAATTTCATTAAGGTGTGGAGGAGAGGAGCTTTCCCCCGGTGCAAGCTCAAAATCTGGAATTGGTTCTTCTTCCAATTGCACACTTCTCTCAATGAAAGTTTTGAGTGTGAATGTGTCAAAGAGCTTATAGCCCTTTGTGTCCTCACCATATCCAACCATGATACATTCCCTGCTCTGTGGCTCCAAAGCCTTCCTCTTTTCTGATGGAATTCGAGCCCATGCTCTAGACCCAAAAATCCTGAAATTTGACACATTTGGTTTTTGGCCAAACCATGCCTCATAGGGGGTTTTTCCTTTGACTGATTTGTGAAAGGCTCTGTTCTGAATATGAGCAGCACAATTGATGGCTTCATCCCATAGCTTAGGGCTTAGATCCCTAGCTTCAATCATGCAAGTAGCCATCTCCTTGAGAGATCTATTTTTCCTCTCTGCCACACCATTTTGCTGAGGTGTGTAGGGGATTGAATGTTGCATTTGGATGCCACATTCCTCACAAAGGTGCTGAATGTCATCTATGAATGTAAGTACATACCTTGATCCACCATATGATGGAGTGGGAAGAGGACCAATGAGGTCTGAATGTACCAATCCAAGTGGTTGAGTGGCTCTCCTTGCCATTCCCTTCTCATAGCTGCGCTCAGGATGCTTTCCAACTACACACCGAATGCATGCACCATTTGAAGATCTGATTTCTGGAAGCCCTTCCACCATCTCGTCCTTGTGCAAATGCTGGAGATATTTGTAGTTCATGTGGCCAAATATTTCATGCCACAACTTGGAGTTCTCGTTGGCATGAGAGACAAGAGCATGGTCACTAGAATTTGGAATGAAATTGGAGAATTTGTACATTCTCTCATCATGATCTGCATACCCTACTGCCACAACTTGATTTGAGGAAATTTCTGAGATTTCTACCAAATCTAGAGTAAATGTTACTCTCTTGGATTCTTCTGTATGGGTCATTTGATAAACTGATAGCAAATTTGCAGCCAATGAAGGTACATAGAGCACATCACTGAAATAGCCATGCTCCATGTCAATCCTACCAATCCCCTTGGTCTGGATTTCTGAATCATCTCCCATTCGAACTGTTGGGCCACCATTCGAATGCATAGAGGAGAAGAGTTCTCTAGATGAAACCATATGTCTGGAAGCTCCTGAATCAATGATGAAGGAAGAGGGATTCGAAGTACCTGCTACCAAAGCGTGACACTTCTCCTTATTGTCAAGATTTGAGGTGCTCTCCTTCTTCCTTGTGCCCTCAGGGACTGGGATGTTGTTCTTCTCCAGCAGCTAAGCCATTGAGTCAATGGTTTTCTTCATACATGAGCTCTCTGGATGCCATCCCCTATGACAATAGGTGCATTTGGTCGTTTCCTTTCCCTTCTTGTCCTTCTCCTTTGACAGATTCAAACCCCCATCTACAAACTTGGTCTTGTCAGACTTCCTCTTCTCTTGCTGCTTCGAATTCTTGGCTTTCTGCTTTCCTTTGCTTGCATTTGAAACACCCATTGCCAATGCTTGGTCCTTTTATTTTATGGTGCCCATCTGAACTAGTTTGTCCTGCTCCTGAGTGAGACACTCCATGAAGGTAGCTAGTGATGGCATTTGCCAATTTCGAAGGGTCATTTTGGCTGAGTGAAATGTGCTAACAAATACTGAAAACTCTGGGCCTAGCTTCGAAAGGATGGACAGAATCAGTTGTTCCTCCTTCTTAACAATTCCACATTGTTGCAGTTGAAGCACCAGTGACTTGAATTTCGTGAAGAACTCCTGGATGGTTTCAAAATGCGCTGGGCTCAAGCTAATGAGCTCGTTTTCAAGCTAGTGGCCTCTCAGTTCATCAGTTTTCCCAAAGAGTGATTCTAGCTTCACCCATACTTCATTTGGAGTTGTCAAACTGTCTGTATGAAACAAGAGTTCCCTTGAAATGCTCAGGCATAGCAATCCATAAGCTTCATCAAGTCGATTGTAGTACTTTGCTTTCTCCACAGCAGAGTTTGGCTCCACTTCTGTGCCCATGGTCACTCTATAGAGACCCTTAGATCTCAGCTTGATGACCATCTCAGCCTTCCAATCGAAAAAATTGAAGGGTGTGAGCAACATTTGGTTTGCTTCCATGACTGCTGTGTTAATGGTGAGAAAACTACTGAAACACCTGCAAAAAACACTCAATTTTTTATCTGGAAATCCTCCCTAGAATGCAGTTCAATGCTCAATATTGACCTGCAACTCACTAACTCCATGATGGCTCTGATACCATGTGATTATTTTGATCACAGAAGATCTAGGAGCTATGGAGAACCTCACAAAATCGAATTAATTTGCAAATACAGTGGAAAAACTTGAAAAAGAAGATAATTTTACACACAATGTATGCTGAAACCTTTGATTAACTGACTGTCTAACATGTGAAAATGTTATTAACAGGTTTTTATTACATCCATGAGAAATTCGAGAGCATTAGGTGGCTCTAGCTGAGTGTACAAGTCAACAATGCCAAATTGGCCTCAATCCCCCCTAGGTGGGTCCAACTCAATCCCAATCACCCCAAACAGCCACGAATTCCTGTGTGGAGGTGGCTGAAGCATGCTGGGTCATTAATGAGCTCAAGGCAGGCGTGGGTGAGCAAGTAGAGGAGGTTTGGGGGCCCAAGGGAGCATTAAATGCTCCAAATCTAGCCAAAAATGGGCAAAAATCCACCCTAGCGCCCTTGGTCAACTAAAATTCCCCAAAACAAGGAGAGAGGGCACTCCAGCAATTAATGAGGGTGCACTTATGGAAAAAACAGGAGGCTGGGTGAACTGGTTTGCTTGGAAGTGGGTGTGAACACTCTCAAAAGTGGGTTTTTGACCAACTGTAGTCACCTAGTCCAAACTATGGTTTAATTAAGCACATGAGCAATAAAATGTATGGATTATGGTACTAAGTGTGGATTACATTTCTAACATACCTCCTTCAGTTATTAAGAGTTATTAAGATGTACCTGATTCATCATAACAGTCGGTGACAAGCAAGAATATATGGAGGCTCAAGGTGGAAACCATGATCATCATTGTTGGTTTTCTGCATGCATGCAAGTTTTGGTAATCTGGTTGATTATGGAGCAAGCCTTTGGTGATAGGATGAAGGAGCCACAAGATATTAACTTTCGTCCTGCGGTTGGAGATAATTCCAGTCACAATAGGAAGATTCTTTGGGGGAGCCAGGTGGTGGTCTGTCTCGTGCCTCTCAGCAGGTGCGTAGGGAGGAAACTTCCTTCACTCTTAATATCCCCTTGGAAATCCAGAGGGACTTCAATGACTATGAAAAACAATGGTGGGCTCATCTGAGTAGGGAAACCCTGGTGGGAGAGTGTAAGCAGCTCTATAATTGGATCATTGATCCTAGCAACACAGCTAGGCGCGTTAGTCTTTACGAGCACACTGTTGCATTGTTTTGGAGGATTAAAAACTTGGTCAGCTATGCCATTCACGATAGGAATCCTCTTAAAGATGACAATGTGCAGCTTCTCTTTGAAGAGTCTTGCGCAATTCACCGGAAGCTGGATTTCCTTCTGTCTGCTATGGCACTTCAACCTCCTCCATGCGCTGCTTCTTCTTCCATCTTTCACTATCTGGGGAGTTCTCCAGAAGCACCTTATATAGTTCAATGATGTCTGGGTGGGTGGGTGTTTATTTGGGGGGTCTGGGGCTAGTTGGTTTAGAATTTATCTTATGTATCAGTGGTTATGAAGCTGGGGTGTCTATATTTATTCTCTTTGGCCTGCGAGCCTATGGGAAGAAAGTATTTGGTTCTGTGGTTTTTGGTAATTCTGTGGTTTTTTATCTATTCGGGTAGAAAGTTCATCTCGGTTACTGCAGCAATAGCCTTCAAATGTGCCATGAGGGCGTGTGTCTATTTTGATGAACAATTCTGAGCTTTGGCCAGATTGCTCCTTTTGTAATTCCTCATTTTAATATAATGCAAAATCTCCTTACTTCCAAAAAAAAAAAGGCTTGGAATGGTGTTTAGTATTCCCAAAGGATTACTCTTCCATATCACAGTCATGATAAGTGTATTTTTGTGTTTTAAGTAATTGTAAGTATCATTCTCTGCTTTTAAAAATTTGATTTCTGATGAGGTAAGTGTTCAAGCAAAAGCTAATATTTTTTTGATAATGCATGATGCTAAGAATGTATCTGCTAATGCATACTTTAACCATTCCTTTGACAAAAAGACATACTTTAACCATTCCTTTGAATTTGTCATAGTACTCTTTGCAAAATTATTTAGGGTAATGTGATAAATTTGAATATTAGTTTAAATTGGATTGAAAACGACTCTTCATAATGAATTTTGATGATATGAACATATAACTAAGAATGTCGGGTTTGATATGATTTACATTATAACAAAGATCCCTATTCTTGAAGAATTATGTTATGATATGATTGCTAGATGAAAGTTGAGATTGCAGACATATGTATTCTTCTTTTCACTGGTTGATTTCTGAGTGTCTATGCTGATTTAAAATTTGAAACCTCTGTGTACAATCTCTGTAACTGAATGTGTCCTTGAAATGGTTTTTTCTGCAAGATTGAATGTCAGTCCAAATGCGTTTGAATGGCTTGCAATGCACCTTCATTGTAGAAATGTTGAGTTAAAAAGGAGTATGTTTATGTATTTGAATCTTTCAAGAAATCCATTTATCAAAATATGTATGTTATTATTGGTTGGGATAGAGCTGTGATTGCAAAACATTGCAATTATTGGTAATGAACGAGTGAATTGATTAAGAGGAAAGGCCGAATGCATCCCCTGCATCTGTTAAATTGAAGTTTACTATCGAGGCCAAATCCATTGAAAGGATTTGGCCAAGATGTCTCTAAATTGCTTAACCAACAGATTCCTTAAAAACTAATCACACTAGTAAGATTCAACAAAGACAATCTGATCTAATTGCAGTGTTGATTGCATTGAGGTAATGCATATTACTGTGTAATTTTTTTTTTATAATATAAGTCGTATTTTCTAAAAAAAGTGAAAATTATTGACTTAAAAAGTTAAAAGTGTTTTGTCGTTGCATATAATGTAGATTAATCTTATTAATTGCATATAGTTGTCCTTCATTCATGTTCTCTAAAATAGTAAAAAATTGGACGAATTTTCCCATACTTAGCCAATTTCTTGATTTTCACTAATTTGTCATATCTCTCCAGACTGATTCATAATGCAAAAATGATTTCAACTTCATGCCACATCATCATCTATGCCAAGCAATGCCATGCGGGAATCAATATCCTTAATGCGAGCATCAACCTTAATGCGGGCATCACTTAGCCCCTTTACAACACTTAGCCGTTTTTCCTTTGTCTTTAGTATGCAAAATAACATTTTTCTTCTATTTTGGCAGGTTGATATTTTTCTTATCTGATCACCATAAGAAAATCCAAGAGCATGGCTAGATATCCATTTCAATAATCAACAGGACCATATGGAGAGCGTTGATGGAGAGTGTTGATACCGATGAGCAAAGAAATAATGAGTATTCAATGAGGAATTGGCGGAGTCGTAGTTGTCAAAAGTAGGAAAAATGGATAAATTTAGGTGTTGCAGCTACTCGAAACAGGAAGACTAGGCACTTTTGGAGGTGTCGCAGCTGCTTGAAATAGGAAAATTGGACAAATTTAGGTGTTTTAGTTTCTTGAAATAAGAAAAATAGGCACTTTTGGAGGTGTCACAGCTGCTCGAAATAGGAAAAATAGACAACTATTGGAGAGCGTTGATACCGATGGAGAGCATTAATGGAGAGCGTTGATACCGAAGAGAAAAGAAATAATAAGTATTCAATGAGGAATTGGCAGAGTCGCAGTTGCCAAAAGTAGGAAAAATGGAAAAATTTAGGTGTTGCAGCTGCTCAAAATAGGAAAAATGGACAAATTTAGGTGTTGCAGCTGCTCGAAATAGGAAAAATAAGCACTTTTGGAGGTGTCATGGATGCTCGAAATAGGAAAATTGGACAAATTTAGGTGTTGTAGCTGCTTGAAATAGGAAAAATGGGCACTTTTGGAGGTGTCGCAGATGCTCGAAATAGAAAAAATGGACAAATTTAGGTGTTGCAGCTGCTTGAAATAGGAAAAATAAGCACTTTTGGAGGTTTTGCAACTGCGGTAAAGAGAAATAAGCCATAGTTAGTGGTGTTGCAGCTATGCAAAATGGGAAAGATTGGATATTTTGACGGAGTCGCTTGGGAAGATATGTGCTTATATCAGTGTGAATGGAAGGAACTACCTTACCCGAGATAACCCATAGAAAAACTATTCTCCTAATGAAAATCTGTAAATGGGAGGGCTTGGGTTTTTTCTGTAAATGTCTGTTTTTGGCAATAGAAGGTGTTGGTCACCCTATATGCTAATTAATTACAACTAACACACATGATTCTCAATATAAATTTTCAAACCTAAGGAGGTCTTTTATTTCAATGGGAATAAGCACAATCTATGCATAAACATTTCAAGTAGTTGATTAACTGAATGGAGATAATAATCCTACCTATCTGCTCAGCCAAACTCATTCCATAAAGAAAACTAATCTAACTCATACATCTAGGAATTCAAAGTGCAACTACCTTCCTAGAGAAATCAACCTAGAAATTATTGATCTAATAATAGAAATGAACTAGATTACTTTTGCAAGAAGTTAAATCCTATAATTATCAAACTACAGTATTCAATCTTTACCAAAATGATTCATCCAACAACTACTGTAACTCAATCATAATCTTCCTAATCTATGAATTCAACTAAAGATACAATAGCAACCAAAATTAGAAAATAAACTTGAAATCTAAATTGATAATCATTGGAAATCCTAGGAATCATAACTACTGAAAGGAATTGGAGCTATTTGTAATGCAAAGAATAAACTACCAATAAAGAATGCAATCATAAATCTCTGTTGTAGCTATCAGAAATACACCTAATGCAATTCCACAACACACAACAAGAAATGAATTAATCTAACTACCTACTTAACTCAACAATCTCTATGAGAAGGCAGGCCCTGGACTTCTAACAGATACGTCGTGAACTACCATGAATTAAGACACATAAATGGAAATAACTCTGCTCTTCATTAAAAGATGGTAATCCATAGCATCAGCCTCTGTTACATCCCGTACAAAATGATAATTATCCAACCCCAGACTTTGAAAGCCTTCCCATATTTATACATGCAAAATACAGTTCGTGATCCACTAATTCCATGCAGCAATGAAGGTCTCTAATCTTCATGCTACAGAGTTACAGCTAAACTATTACAACCATAATGAATGAGGCCGTTAATCCTGAAGGATGCTATTACACTGGCAATCAATGCATCAACGGTTTAAAAAATTGGGAGGCATCCTGTCTGTCGCAGCTATACTTTGTTCCAGCGACCTGTTACAGCTTCACATGGAGAGATGCGCTGTCCCTTGAAATATGAGGAATCAAATCAGAAAAGTAACAGCTAGCACCACGTATGATTCTTTCCCAAGGAATTGCAACTGATACACCTGTGCTTCGATCTTAACTTTATGAAATAAACACAAGTTAGCATAAATGAAGGCTAGAATTCATAACCATAACAATCTTAGGCATTTAATTAAATGAAACAATAATGATGTATACCTTGTCAAGACTGTTGATTAGTCTGGAAAAAGGCATGTATATGGTTTATGAAAGTGGGGTGTAACTGGGCAAAATGATGAAATAGGTATTGTCAAAAAGGGACATTTCCAGGGCCCAACATCTCCCCCCAACTATCCAATTGCATGTCCTCATGCAACAGTTGATTAGTTTGATCCTGACTCTAATCCTCATTCATATTATGCAAGTGAGTAGAAGGAATCAATTTTGACAATTAGCCATTGGAAATGATGGTTCTTGTGTGACAGCCTCTCCTTATCCTTAGCAGCTTCGTCTTATATTGGAACTCACCAGATTTTCAATTCTGTTGGTCCTTCTGAAACAATATATTTTCCTTATGTTCCCATCTTAGCACCTTTTTCCTGAGTTGTAATTCCAACAAAAAAGAAATTGTGAGGGCATTGGTTCTTTTGTAACAGCATCCTATTTCTTGATTCTCTTGGCCTGTTGAATCGGTTCAATGTTCCTGAAACAATGAGGCTCTGCCCTGGGATAATTCCTTTGATGGTCTTGCTCTTGAAGGTTTCTGTAATGCTAGGTCCACTACTGTAACTTTATTTCCTGCCATATTAAAAATATCTCCACATTCTAGGCATATCATTTCTGGCTGTCCTTCATTCCCCTGAATGGACGATAAATTCCCCAATTGGTCCGTAGCTTCCACCATTGAACTTGCATATTTCTTTGCCTATTTTTGGCATGGCTCCTTCCATTTTTCTAGTTCTGCACGAAGAACTTGCACCTCCTCCTTTAAAATATCATTTTCAAATAGAAGATTCTCTATTTGAGGTTCTTCTATAATAGGTTCTTATGTATCAGTAGGTGGTCGGGGTTTTAAGATGGGAATCCCGATTTCTTCCCAATAAATTAACTTGCTTCTGCTGTAGTAGTCATTTTGATTTTTCTCCTTTTCGTTGGGATGGATGTCTAGCCTTTTCTTATTATCCCTTCTTTTCTCCACTGAGGCAGAAAAAATCCTATCGCCTTAGAAACAGGGCCAAATCCCTCCTTTCAAATTAAAGTTCTTCTTATTTCAGGGAAGGTCTCCACATTCAGAGCTTCTAGACTGCTTTTGCCTGACATTCCTCTTCTACTGTTGTGATTTTAGCTACCTCAGTTTCAATCTCCTCTTCATATATCTCCTCTTCATCCTCCAATCGAACTTTTGGTGTTCTAATCGTCCCCCCAACTGAGTTTGAGGAACTCCAATCCTCATCCACTATCTTTGAAAATAATTCGCTGGGTGCTCCTGGACGAACCAAAAGTTGCCCCCAGGTCAATTGTTATATGCCAAGGCCCGTAAGATCAATAATTTAATCATCCCATGATTTGAGAGGGATTATAAGGGTTGTTGAGCTCTTTTATCATAATAAGCCATGTGTTGCAAGGATCTAAGAAGACAATATGGCATATTTAGCAGCTTACGAAAATGTAAATGTGATAGGGGAAAAAATTCATAAATGTAAACAACATTGTACCTCCCTTCACATGTAATATATTTCTTTAAGAAGAGTGCAACTTGGTCCTAAGGACTCGGAAGAGTCTCCAGCGCTGTTCCTCTGCCCCGTGGTCGAACACTCTCCCTTGCCGCCAGGAAATCCTCAGTTGCAGTCGGGTGATGGCGTTTCCGACTAAACCATCGATGCCCGATTCTAGAAAGTCTCGTTACCTCCACCAGGATTACCTCTGAAACATCTACCCTTATGCCTCGAACCTCTGAATGAGTGCTTGTCAATTTTTGAGCAAATTCAAGGGTTGTTTACTCATGAAAACCATTCAAGCATTGAAAATAGTATGTCCACCCTGCTTCTTGAAAGATAGCAAAGACATCTCTATTCTTATACAGAGATTCTATTGTTAAAGTGTCATGTCCCAAATTTTGCATTGGGTCACAATGGCCTAAGCAAATTGGCCCTATTTATTAGAGTTTGTCAAATTGATGCTAAAGTTCAAATAATTGCCAAGGAGGAAAATGACGAGTTTCCTAGGTTTGGGGTGGAAGATTTGGGATTTGGAATAATGGGGATAATAAATGATGTTGGACAATTAGGATGGCATAAATATTTAATAAAGGAGATAAATAAATATATACAAGTGAAAATCAAAGTGGCATTTGATCATGAAGACACATGGAGGAAGTGGGACCCACACAAGCTAGAATTTATGTGCCACATGGCATCCTCTTTTTGCAATTTCGAATCCATGGGAAGCCTAATGTTCTTGGTATGAGTTATTAGGTCAATAATACTTTTCATGAGTCAATTAGGTTGAAATATAGAGGAATAGTAACTCCCATGGAATAGGAAGAGGCAATTTGGAGCCAGTGAGACACTTGGGCTAGGTTCCCTAGCTCTATGACAACAATGATGAAGATGCTATGACACCTATGACACAAATCAGAGCTGAAGGATGACATATGACATATATGATAGGTAAGGGATAAAAATAGACTCCAAGA
This sequence comes from Larix kaempferi, assembly GCA_027924585.1. NCBI lineage: Eukaryota > Viridiplantae > Streptophyta > Pinopsida > Pinales > Pinaceae > Larix > Larix kaempferi. The sequence goes on from BSBM01000577.1 coordinate 9,267,930, forward strand.
GGGCGCTCAAGGGTGTTAGGGTAGCTAAGATGCTTCCACATGTGATTTGGTGGAAGTGGGAGACTAGGAATTGTTGTACAAGTGGCGTTCTTTGGAATCTCTTCCCAACTTGAGTTGGCATGAGTCTCTTGGAAGGAATTCGACCCATGGAGGACATTAGAACTTTATAAATGTCAATAAAAAAGAATGAAACCATATTTTGATCATTTGTAGAATTTGCAATTGCATTTGTGAAGAGGGAGAGCTAGTGGATGACTAGTTTCTTGCCTTAGCCAATTTCAAGGGTGAAAGATTCCCATCCAATTGGTAATTGGAAAGGCCATTCAAACCTTTCATTTGGAGATTTAATGGAGTCCTTTATTTGCAATTCTAAGCTACAAGGCATCTCATTGTTTCTTGTATTGCAGCTCACTCCTTCAACCATTTCCAGTTTTGATGGCATATTCTTGATCCTTGAGGGAGGGAATTTTTTGGTGAGCTATTGTACTCTTTGGGGGAGCTTATAATGCCCCATTTATTTTTTAATATGAATTAAATACTCTTTTATTCATCCCCAAAAATTTTCAGGCTGAAATTCCAAGTAGAAATGTGTAAATCTCATTTTTTAATGAAAGAACAATGCCATTTCCCCACTACCTTGTTGTGAACCAATGTACTGTTGATGATTTAGAATGAATGGATGATTCTCTGATACATTTGTGATTAATATACTTCCATGGATGTATTTTACAATTTTCATGTACTTTTACTTGGGCATTTGAAGTACTTTTTACTCAATTTAATTGTATTGGGAGAAGAAATAGTGTCATTTCCCTAAGGGTCGAATGGGTGATTTATGCAGCTGAATGGGAGAGGGTTGGAACAGATATAATAATAAATTAATGGTGAAAATGATAAATTAATAACATCCTTAATACATTCTCTACCTATATTCAGAAATTTGAGTGGGTTTGGAGGCATTTGGGAAGCCATTTTCAGTACTTAACCCAGGGGGATTTGAACCCCAAATTACTAGTAAAATTGCATACTTGATCTAGAATCTTAAGAGAGTTTTAAGAGGTATTTTGGTGGCCATATATCATCCCTTAAAATCATATTCAAGTCCTAATATCATTCATACACCTTCCTTGAATATTTGAAGGCATTTGGAGTCAATTTGAGACCTAGAGACCAATACTAGTCAAAGGGAAATTACGAGTAAAATTCCCTACATTGGCCAGAATTGAAAGAGGATTTGAAGAAGTATTTTAAAGGTCCAAAAGAATCCCTGAAACACATATTTATGTTCTAATATCATCCATATACCTTCTAAGAATATTTGGGAGCAATTGGAGCAATTTGGGGACCTAGTGCTCAAAACTAGTCAAAGGTCTAACTAGGGAAAAAAGTGAAAAATTACCATTTTAATAAAATTCCTAACAATGGATATTACAGTGGTATCAGAGCATGGTCCTTGCACTTGTGGATTAGGTACATACATTCAGGAATAATTGGCAGCCATGTCTTACTATTATGATGAATCCTATGAGTACAATTCTTATGAGGAATATGTAGATGCTTATGAGCAATATGAAGCAGAATGTGAATGGTAGGAGGAAGAGGTGCCATCATGCAACACTTCTTACAATTTCAAGAGAAATGAAGATTTTTCTTATGAATTTAAATCTGATGAATATGAGTGTGTCACACCAACCAAGGATAATTCTATGAGTGAGTTCCAAAGATGGAGAGCAACATATAAAACCTTGCCCCAACAATATCAAAAATATCAAGAATATCTTGCTTCGAGCAAAAATACACAAAATGCCATGTCTTTTGAGTACTATGCTGAACATGTTTTTGAAAATAGGCCCAAAAATGAAGATGTGGAGTTAGTAGAGAAAGGTTTATGCCCTTCTTGTAAAGAACCTTGGAGTGAGTATCATATATGTGTTCATGAAATTATGTCCCACTTGAGGAGAGCTTTTGGGAATTCTTCAAAAAGAGATTCCAAAGATATAGATCATAAGGAAAACAAGGGGAAAAATGCATCATCTTGCTTGAAGGATAAAAATGAAGAGACATCACAAGAGAATGAAGAAGATTCTATTGAAAATATGGAATATCATTTCAAGACACCTTCTAGCTTAGACATGAAGCAAAGAGCATCTACCGATGGATGCTTAAACTATGAAGGAGTACCTACTGATGGATGTTCGCACCTCTATGTTGGTGAAATAGAGATCCCTTTTGAAAGTGTTGCTGCTAGACTAGTTTCCATTACGCATGATAATGAAGACCTTGTAGCAGTTGAAGAAGAACCAAGACCAAATTCCCCATCACCACTTGAGCTTCATGAAGTTGGTCCAAGCAAAAATGAAGAAGATGAGGAGGTTCATTTGCAAGAGCCTCATTTTCTTGAAGGGTCCTTAGAGATGAATGAAAATAAGATCCAAGAGTCCCTCAGCATTCTCCATGACACTCAAGCATTGGTGTCAAATTCTTGTTGGAGAGCTACTTCATTGGAGGAAACATCCTTCCTTGAAGACATGGAGAAGATTCAAAGAGCAATGTGCCACATCAAATGTAATTTCATGTCTTTACTTTTTGATAGAATCCATTTGTTTGAGATTAATGAATTGTTACATGATGCACACTTGAAGAATAATGAGGATATTCATAATCTCACAATTCAAAATGAGCAACTTCTTGAAAAGTTGAAAGATACTTATTTTTCCTCCTATGTTTCAGATTGTCAAATGGTAGATTGTTTGGAGGATTCTCATGACATGGTGGATCGTGAGAAATGTGGAAATTTGAATGTGCTTAATGTGTTTGAATATGAACTTGAAGAGATCCAAACACTTGATGTGGTGGAAGAGGAACTTGAATTGTCTCTTGATGAAGGTTATGCAATTTTTAAAGAAGAGCATGATTCATCTACATTGGAACCAATCTATGACAAAGGTTTCACACTTTTGAAGGAGCTGCATGATACTACCCATATGGATCATCTCCATGATGAAAATTCTTCACTTTTTTATCATTTGGGTGAGTTATTTCATTCTCCTACATCCTACAATTCCATGTTTTGCAGCATTAGTCTCATTGAAGTATGGGTGAAAGGGTTCTTTTTGATGGTGCCACATGAGGAGTATGGAACTCCTAGATTTACCTTTTATGATGACATGGTTGGAGCACATTCTTATTCACATTTGCAACAGCATCATTTGTCACTTTATGATGATGCACATCTACATGGATGCACCTATGATATGCATTTGAGTCACTTGAAGACTCATGGTTTTTCTTTCTCAACACTTGGTTCATTTGATGCTATAAGAACTTCATCCAACACTTGGGTGAATAGATTTATAATGGGAGAACATTTTTGTTGGAAGCCACATACTTTGTTACATATTTATGATTCTCACATTCATGGATGTATGGGTGAGACTTATTTGAGTCCTTTGAAGTCTCCTTGTTTTTTATGCTCATTATTTGCTTCAGATTTTAGTGGAGACTCTGCATTCACTTCTTGGATGAAGGAATACATGGCTGAATATTTTGATGCATATAAAATCCATTTGGAGCAACATTATAGGACATGGGATCCTCACCTATGTCATTGGAGCAGATTTGATGGGTCACTTGAAGATTGCATGCACTTGGAAAATGGTGGTCTACATGCTTGGAGGTATAAGCAATTTCATGACTCTTTGATGAAGCATCTCCTTGATGTACATTTTCATTACATTGTTATGTACTTTTATGATATATATTTTCTACTCATGATGTTTGGAAGAATGCATACAAGAAAATGGGATCAAGAAATCCTCTTATCTGATGGTATGGGTTGGAGAGCACTCTTAATTGTTGGGGTGCAATACAAGCAATGGGACCCTGAGATCATTTTTGTCTCATTGGTTTCAATTCTTTTGGGAAACAAGTAGTATGGGAGATGGATTCCCCACTTAATAAAGTGATTTTTATCAGATTAGTGCAGCAACAAGCATGGTGGTTCCTCTCTAAAATCTTCATGAAAACTCAAAGACTCAAGGTTAGGCAATTCAATGGCAACTTTAGAGAATTATACAAAAAGAAGGTTCTTCAACACCCATGTTTGAAATTGCTTGAGGACAAGCAATATTGGGAAGGGAGGATTTTTCATGTCCCAAATTTGGAATTGGGTCACAATGGCCTAAGCAAATTGGCCCTATTCATTAGAGTTTGTCAAATTGATGCTAAAGGTCAAATAATTGCTAAGGAGGAAAATGACTAGTTTCCTAGGTTTGGGGTGGAAGCTTTGAGAATTGGAATAATGGGGATAATAAATGATGTTGGAACATTAGGGTGGCATAAATATTTAATAAAAGATATAAATAAATATATACAAATGAAAATAAAAGTGGCATTTGATCATGAAGACACATGGAGGAAGTGGGACCCACACAAGCTAGAATTTATGTGCCACATGGCATCCTCTTTTTGCAATTTCGAATCCATGGGAAGCCTAATGTTCTAGGGATGAGTTATAAGGTCAATAATAATTCGCATGAGTCCACTTGGTCGAAATATAGAGGAAGAGTAACTCCCATGGAAGAGGAAGAGGCAATTTGGAGCTAGTGAGACACTTGGGCTAGATTCCCTAGCTCTATGACAACAATGATGAAGATGCTATGATACCTATGACACAAATCAGACCTGAAGGCTAACATATGAAATATATGACATGTAAGGGTTAAAATTAGACTCCAAGAGAGCGCTCAAGTGTGTTAGGGAAGCTAAGATGCTTCCACATGTGATTTGGTGGAAGTGGGAGACTAGGAATTGTTGTACAAGTGTCATTCTTTGGAATCTCTTCCCAACTTGAGTTGGCATAAGTCTCTTGGAAGGAATTAGACCCATGGAGAACATTATAACTTTATAAATGTCAATAACAAATAATGAAACCATATTTTGATCATTTGTAGAATTTGCAATTGCATTTGTGAATAGGGAGAGCTAGTGGATGACTAGTTTCTTGCCTTAGCCAATTTCGAGGGTGAGAGATTCCCATACAAGTTGGTAATTGGAAAGGAAATTCAGACCTTTCATTTGGAGCTTTAATGGAGTCTTTATTTGTATATGTAAGCTACAGGGAATCTCATTGTTTCTTCTATTGCAGCTCACTCCTTCAACCATTTCCAATTTTGATGGCATATTCTTGATCCTTGAGGGAGGGCGTTTTTGGTGAGATATTGTACTCTTTGGGGGAACCTCTGATGCCCCATTTATTTTTTAATATGAATTAAATAATCTATTATTCATATCTAAAAATTTTCATGTCGAAATTCCAAGTAGAAATGTGTAAATCTCATTTTTTAATGAAAGAACAGTGCCATTTCCCCACTACCTTGCTGTGAACCAATGTACTGCTGATGATTTCAAATGAATGGATGATTCTATGATACATTTGTGATTAATATACTTCCATGGATTTATTTTACAAGTATCATGTACTGTACTTGAGCATTTGAAGTATTTTTACTCAGTTTAATTCCATTGGGAGAAGAAATAGTGTCATTTTCCCTAAGGGTCGAATGGGTGATTTTTTGCAGCTAAATGGGAGAGGGGTTGGAATAGATATAATAATAAATTAATGTGAACATGAGACATTAATAAAATAATTAATAAAATAACTACCTCTGTTCATAAATTTGAGTGGGTTTGGAGGGCATTTGGGAAGCCATTTTCAGTACTTATCCCTGGGGGATTTGAACCCCAAATTACTAGTAAAAATTGCATACTTGGTCCAAAATATTAAGAGAGTTTGCAGAGCTATTTTGGTGGCCATATATCATCCCTGAAAATCATATTCAAGTCCTAATATCATTCATACACCTTCCTTGAATATTTGAAGGCATTTGGAGTCAATTTGAGACCTAGAGACCAATACTAGTCAAAGGGAAATTACTAGTAAAATTCCCTACATTGGCCAGAATTGAAAGAGGATTTGAAGAAGTATTTTAAAGGTCCAAAAGAATCCCTGAAACACATATTTATGTTCTAAAATCATCCATATACCTTCTCAGAAGATTTGGGAGCAATTGGAGCAATTTGGGGACCTAGTGCTCAAAACTAGTCAAAGGTCTAACTAGGGAAAAAGTGAAAAATTGTCATTTTAATAAAATTCCTAACAAGGGATATTACATAAAGGCTCATACCTCACAGGGATACCCATACCACTGATATTTTTGTGAAATATTGTAACCAATATAGCAGTTACAGTTTCGAACATCGAACTGACTACATGCAGACACGGTTGATGGATAGTCGAAGTTTGAATTGAGCATTTTTGGAAAGGTGGCACAGTTAATTTTGGGATAAAATGGTGGTCAGGTAGAACGGCGGTCAAATCATAAGTACGAGTAACAACTTTAAATGTGATTTTGGTTCAGTTGATTTGTTGTGGATCGATGACAGGGGTAAATAACAAGTATAACCATTATTGCTTGCGATGTCAATAGATGCCTAATCATGACTATAGTTAGAACCCGTACCTTCAAAATCAATGCGCAAGCCACCACTCTGTCGTGGCATGAAATTTCACAGTCGCATATCTGGTAGAATACACGTGTGCCAAAATGATTTGGACACCACAAACCAAGCTGATAAGTACATTCACGATAATAGGAAAACAAGACGGCCCAATAATTTCCTTCATTCTTGGTAGACTGTCATTCGAGCTGTGGAATCATCATTTAAATTCGAGCTAGGTCAAATCATTAGTGACGAGACTGTTCCAAAATGAAAACAATCTAGCAGAGTTGCAGATAATGAATAAGAATGAAGACTTGTGCAGAGTTCAGAGAAATATGGCAGAGTTCAAGCTGCAAAAATTTAGAGGAAAGGAAAGAATAGCGGTGTTGCAGCTGTTGGCAAAAGGCAAAAAATGAAATGGAAATAGAGGAGTTACAGCTGCAAGACTTGGAGGAATATGCAAAAATAGTGGAGTCGCATCTGCTGGAAAAAAGCAAAAATAAAATGGGAATAGCGGAGTCACAGCTGTTAGTCTTGGAGGAATGGACAAAAATGGCGGAGTCGCAGCTGCTGGAAAAAATGAAAGGAATAAAAATATTGGAGTTGCAGCTGCGAAACTTGGAAAAATAAGAAAAAGTAGTGGAGTCACAGCTACTGAAAAAGTGATTTGAATGGAAAATAGCAGGTTACAGCTGCGAAAATCGAAAGAATGAGAAAGGTAGGGAGTCGCAAATGTGCAAAATAAGTAACAGGCGTATTTTCAGCTGGCTTCTGAAAACTAACAAATCATCCATCTTCTTCAAAAGAGCTTTATTAGATCAGGAAACAATGTAAGGTGCCTGCAATCGTCTGGCCCAGTCATGACTGGTGTTCCTCCAATTAATTCCTGCACACCATTCTTCAAAACCAAACCCAATCAAGTGCAAAATGAAAAATAGATAAAATACAGAATGAAAAAAAAAATTATTTATGTACAAATTATGTGGATATTGCAGTTCTTAAAAATTCACGGGGAAAAATTTCTTCATATAGGAAATCAATCACAGTCTAATCATTAGCCTTAACCAAGTCTACAACTTCCACCCATTTGGTCATGTAATATGTGCAAACCAAGATGTGAAACTTTCTATTTTGAGGGGGCATTGATAGGCCCTAGGAAATACAGAGCCCATCTATCAAATGGTTCAACCACGAGCTATGGCTGCAAAGGCATTTCATCTAATCTATTGGGTTGGCCCATCCTTTGGAAACTATCACATGCCTGAACATACTTCTTTGCGTCCCTGAATAATGTGGGCCAGAAATAACCCATTCTCAAATCCTTATGACCTGTCCTTTTGTCAGCAAAATATCCCCCACAGGGCTCATCATGGCAAACTTTAAGGATACTAAAAAATTCATCTTCTCTAACACATCTTCTGATTTCTAAATCAAGCCCTGTGTAGAAAATATGTCCATCAATCCAGCAATACCTAGCACTCTATTGTATGATTTTTCTTTTTTCTCTCTTCAACAGATGTGCTGGGAGCTTACCTGCAGCCAAAAAGTTAGCAATATCTGCATACCATGGGGAATGAGCTGATACTGCAAACAAATGTTCATCAGGGAAGGAATCTTCGACTGGTAAATTATCATCACTTTTAGTAAGTCGAGATAAGAAATATGCAACAATGTTTTCCTTTCTTGGTCTATCAATAATTGTGATTTCAAATTCATGTAACAGTAACAACCATCTAGTAACTCTAGCATTCATGATTGGTTTATTCATTAAATATTTGATGGAAGAATGATCAGTGTGCACAAAAGTGGAGTATCCAGTAATGTAGTGTCTAAATTTGTTGATGGCATAAACTATGGCAAGGAATTCCTTTTCTATGGAAATGATGCGTTGTCCCTTGAAATATGAGGAATCAAAACAGAAGAGTAACAGCTAGCACCATGTATGATTCTTTCCCAAGGCATTGCAATTGATACACCTACGCTTCGATCTTAACTTAATTAAATCAACATAGGTTAGCATAAATCAAAGGATAGAATTCATAACCATAACAATCTTAGGCATTTAATTAAACGAAACAATAATGATATATACCTTGTCAGGACTGCTGATTAATCTGGAAAAAGGCATGTATATGGTTTATGAAAGTAGGGTGTAACTGGGAAAAATGATAAAATAGGTATGGTAAAAAAGGGGCATTTCCAGGGCCCAACAGAAGGCAATAGAAGGATAAACTAATTTACAAAAAAAAAAAAAGTTAATGAAAATATGATAGACAGACTGCTCATTCGACATATTCACAACACAACATCTCATTTCACATGCAACGAAGATTATATAATACTGATGTATTACAAAATCAAAAAGTGTGCCCATGACATATAATGGCAACTTGGGCCTAAAATTTTAATTAAATGTAAAGATTAATCCTGAACTACAAAAAATTTATAAACTATGTCCTGATGTAAGTATAAATATTCAATAGATCAACTATTCTTAGTTGATACAACATCACTGAAATCACTAGTCACACAGTATAAACACTAGTTACATAGTTCATTGTCTTCCTGATGCCAAGGAATGAAGCTCAACAAAGCATCTGCTAGATTACTTAATGTGCTACTGGGACGTGGTAGAGCTATATTTTCAAATAGAGGATGTAAAATTTATGTCGGATTCACAATATAATAGCCTTTTCCAACAGGGACACAATGTACCATTTCATTTGGGTCAGTCTTATGTATTGTCACCCTTGCAACTTTAACCCTTGAGTTTAATGCAATGAGAAAGCATTTCTTTCCTTGCAGCCCCAATTGGGAAGTTGGTGTCAACTCATTAGCATTATCTTGACCCTGCAAATAAACGAGACAAAGTAAGATGCATGGAAATAAGAATTTAAACATTGATGATCCTAGATTAAATAATTACAATCTTACCTAAATTGGTGTTTTCATTTTGTCAATTTGCAATTTCGATGGAACCATTGGTGTTTTCTGTATAGAATGTTGGTCATATTTTGATGCACGACTCTGCACCCAATAGACAATGATTTCTAATATATTGATAAAATAAAATAAAATTGAACTAAATTACTAAATTTATCAATACTTACTAGCGAATATGATGGAGTATGCATTGAAGTTAATTTCATTTGTATTAGTCTGTTCATAGGAGTTGTTATGTCCTCTGTATTACTCTGTCAAGGCAAAAAAATGTAATATATATATATATATATATATTCAAAAGATGAAAATAAAATATTATTTTAAATAATAATTAAACAACTAACCTCCACCACATGCGTGATTTCATCATGAGCATTTTGTATAGTAAGACACTGTTTATATCAGCAATCAGATATTAGAAGTCAGATAATTAGTGTGAAAATATGTATATTGCGACAAGAGTAAAGAATTGGACACTAACACTTTCTTTGTTGACCACGTGTCCTTTCTCCATATCTTCTACTCTTTTCAGTAGTTCAGTTATTGTTGTTTTCAAAGATGTGATTTCCTGTGTTTTTTTATTTCACTGTAGCTTGGCTTACAGCTAGTGCCTCCTTGTATGGACTTTTGCCAAACAAGTTAGTTGGCGTAACTCCTAATCCAACGCCACGACATCGTCCTCTTGAATCAACCCCTAGTACCTTGGCAAGGGCATCATCCCTAGCTACTAAGTCTTGAGATGCAACTTCTACTTGTGCTTGTTCAATTTTTTGCTAACATTGACATACAATTAAATCAGATCATAGAAGAAAACATTTCCAACATGTAAAATGAAATTTTAATCAATATCTAAATTAAAAGGTTGAGAACATACTATTGTTTCTCCTACAGCTGGTGTGATTGGAGTGCCATCCTTCTTTTGATGGCACTTCTTCCATAAGTCTTCCCTAGTAATGCTTGTAGTTGTATCACCAGATGCTATAGAGTTTTTCTAATTGCAACAAGTAAAATAGTATGGTTAAGTTGTGACATTACAATGAAACTAAAATATGCTAATATTTCTCATATCGGATAAAATATCATCACAATTGTTTACCATATCATCTTCGACCCGTTGATAACCTCGACATCCAGAGGTGTGCAAGTCCCTCTCCTTTTCTCTATTTTCCTTGTTTTTTTTCCTTATATCCTAGAAATCAACTGAAAATAACATATATAAGTCAACATTACAAGCCAATAGACATTCGAAAAAACTTGATTATATAATATGTGAACTTTTTCCTTACCAGGAATTCAGTGGTGGCTCATGATAAGACGAATTCTCTCCACACTGTCTCACTTATCCTAATTGGAGGAACATTTTTTAATCTTTCCTCTCTTGACTCATAAGGGTCACAGTATTTTTTGGTCAATCGATATCTATGACTGTTTTCCTTATGGCCAATGAATTTCATACAATATTCTTTAAGGACCAGGGGGGTTATGAATTTTTCCTGCAACATACAATAATTGCATTTTTAGATGTCATACATGTTTTGAAAATAAACTTCGAAATCATCCAAAAATATAAATGTTGAAAGCAAATACACGTAATCTCTAATACTCACATTAATAATGTTCCACAAGTCCTCCTTTAATTGATCTGAAACCTTCCTCCAATCAGAATAATTGATTGGAACCATTTCCCTTGAGAGCACACCTAGTAATGAAGATAGCTTCATTAAGTTTGGACCAATTGGTTGGTTCCTTTCATTGATATGAATTTTGATCTTTCCCTCCAATTTATTGATTTATGCACATTCAGTTGCTCCTCTACCTTTCTTCTTGACTTTCTCTGTCGATCCTTGTGTAGAGGGATCTTCACCTTGTATACTAATATATTGTTGGAATTGTTCTTTGTGATCAACTTCTATTAAAGAAGGGAACTTAAAGGTGTTATGGATTTCTAAGTCATAAAATTCTATTTATGAAGAACTACAAAATTATACATTAATGAGCTTACCTTGTTCTTCATGTTGCTCCGTCCCTTTTTGTGTCGAGGGATCTTCCCCTTCTACACTGTTATCCATATGGCATGGTTTTTTGTGAACGTCTTCTATAAAAGAAGGGCACATAAAGGTGTTATGGATTTCTTAATCATAATATTTATACTTACAAAGAACTAGAAAAATCTGAATTAATGGGCTTACCTTGTTCACGTTGCTCCTCCTCCTAAAAAGATGAAAATGTATCTTTGTCATTTCCTTCTTTGTTAGGATCACTAGTAGAGTCATTCAAATGCATAGAAGGTGTAATTTTCTTTGCTATTGTTTGTATTTTCCTCTTCTTTGTAATTGTAGCCAAGAATGTTATTAAACATATGCCTAACATCATCATACAATAAAAATAAGCATTATACTGCATAAGGAAATACATTGTTCTATTTCTAAATATTTACCTTCTGAGATGCATGTCCCTTTCTTTCTCATTTGATCATTTTGACGCGTTCTTTTTGAAAATTTCATAATCAGATTTTTTTGATTTCGTGTCATAATCTGCTTTCTCTGTTTTTTTTAAAATCATTAGAGTATTGATTAGCCATAGCCTATTGGATTGTTAGTAAAGTACAAATTAATATGTTTTAACAA